>VDFB02281492.1:943617004-943861802 GCA_007258455.2 Sequoia sempervirens | reverse complement strand
GTGTTCCATCCATAGATGATAGTTCATAAGCACTAGAAACATACACAGAGATGATAATGTAAGGGCCTAACCAATTAGGACTAAACTTCAAATTTTGACTAGGTGATGCATTTACATTTCTTTGATTCTCATAGAAAACCAGATCACCTACCTTGAAAGTTCCATAAAGAACACTTGATTATAGTGTTTAGAGATTGATCATTGATAAGCTTGGAGATGATCAAGGGCCTACAATTGGCACACATTGAGCAACTCAAGTTGATGCGAATGATTAGCACAGTTAGTGTCATCATTAATTATCCTTTAAGGGAAACTCACAAATATGGAATTTCTTACTTTAAAGGCATGATAGCCTCAATAGCATGCATGAGGTTATATGGAATTGTGCTAGTCACCGTACGAGCACTCATGTGATAGGCCCACAAGGTATATGTTAATTGAGTATTCCAATCTTTACCATGTTTATTCACTATTTTTCAGAGAATTAGCTCGAGAGTTTTATTAGATGCTTTGGCTTGGCCATTAGACTTAGAAGGATAGTATGGTGTAGAAAAAAAATGTTGAATGTGAAACTTTTCCAAGAATTTATTTACCTCTTTTTTCTTAAATGATGTGTCATTATCAAAAACGCGGGTAGAAGGAAATTGATCCAAAATGAGCAATAATGTTGTTTAGAAGAAATATAAAAATTTCTTTAGCGTTTTTGGATCATTGAACTGGAACAACTTTGACCCATTTTGTAAAGTAACCAATAGTAGTAATGATGAAGACATTTCCTTTAGAAGGAGGTGATATTTTGTCAATAATATCCAACCCCCATTTTGGAAATGGCCAAGGAGAGGTCTAACTTTGAAGCTCTTGATCAAGAGCATGAGTAACATTGCTATGTTGTTGACACTATAGACACTTCTTAACAAAGGAAAAAGAGTCTTGCTCCATTGTTTGCCAAAAGTATCCCATGTGAATCAATTTTCATACCAGGGATTTACCACCAAAGTTTCCATCCCTAGAGCCTGAATTGGCTTCTTGAAGGACAAGGAGTGTTTCCACTTTATTGAGACACTAAAGGAGACCATTATAATATTTTTGATAAAGGACATCAGATAATATAATGTATCGAACTAAAAAATTTCATATTCGAGTGCAAGCATTTTTTGTCACATCATCATGAAATTTCAAGTCTTCAAATAATTATAAATGTGAGAGTACCATTCCTTTGAGTCTACGTGAGCACACACTAGAGCATCAAATGTCGGTTGATTTGAGTTAGCAGAAGAGTGAAGAATGTAAACCACAAAGTGACTCTTCTATGCCACTGTTTGAAGACACAAGGGAGCCTGCACTTGCCATTGCATCTGCATGTCAATTTTCTCTCCTAGGAACACTATCTATAGTGAAAGAAGAGAAACGATCAAGCAAGGATAAGGCCAAATCTTGATACTAAGATATCCTATTCTTCTTGACTTGATATGTTCTTGTAATTTGATTTACAATAAGCTTGGAATCATCATGTATGTGAATATTTTTAATATCTAAAGCTATCACAACACACAAGCAAACAATAAGAGCTTCGTACTCAGCAATATTATTAGCATAATGAAATTCCAATCGAAAGGATAGAGGAAATAGCTTATCTTCAAATGAGACCTAAACTACACCTGCTCCAGAGCCAGCTTGACACCTCGATCCATTGAAGTACATCTCCCATGTACAATCTCATGATTTAAAAGGTCTTCATCTGAAAATAAATCCAGATTGGGGAAGGAGTGAGAAGAGGGAGCTTTTTCCAGTTGATCAAAAACAACTTGACCTTTAATTTCTTTTTGAGTTACTTATAAACTTAATGTCACATTTAGAGAGCAACATTACTCATTTCACCAACCTTCCTAAAAGGTCGTTTTTAGTGAACAAATGATTTAGAAGATCACTTTTTACAATGACATGAGTTTTAGCATGAAGAAGATAATGGCATAACTTCTATGTTGCAAAAATGAGAGCAAGACATTATTTCTCCATGGTAGAATAATGAGTTTCATGTAATCAACTATAATATGGATAATGTAGTAGACCACTCTTTCTTTACCATCATCATTATTTTTAGCTAACAACGCTACTAAGGCATGAGGTGATGTGGAGATATAAAGAAATAATGGTCTATCCTACATAGCCAACATTAAGATAGGGGGATTGGCCAAATAACTCTTGATCGACTTAAAAAAAAAATCATACTCATCATCCCATCAAAAGAAAACATCTTTCTTCAACAAACACATGAAGGGAAGGGTACAATTAGCCAACTGAGATATGAATCTATGAATTTCCTAAATTTTCCCCTACAAACTATGTAGTTGAGAGATGTTTCTAGGTGGAGACATGTTAATAATTGCATCAATTTTATTTGTATCAACTTTGATTCCATGGTGAGAAACAATAAATCCTAAAAGCTTGTTGGCATCCACGCTGAAGAAACACTTCAGAGGATTCAATCTCATATTATAGAGTCGAAGCCTTTCGAAAATAAGATGGAGATTTTCAACAATATCTTGGCAAGTTATATAGACTTATCCAAGATTTCACCAACATAATCTTCTAGAATTTTGTGAATGAAGTCATGAAAAATAAGGGCCATTACTTGTTGGTAAGTTGCTCCTACATTCTTTAACCCAAAAAGCATGACCACATAGCATAAATTACCCCAGGGGGTAGTGAAGGTTTTCTTATACTAATCTTCTGAGGTAATACAAATCCAACTATAGCCCAAGAATCCATCCATGAAGGACAAGGCGCAGCCTGCAATCGAGTCTACAATCATATTGATATTAGGCAACAGAAAATCATCCTTAAGAGAAGCCTTATTGAGATCACAAAATTCAATGCAAATAAAAATATGGTCATGAAGCTTGCTGATAGTGACAATAGTTGATATCCAAGGTGAAAGGATAGATAAATCTTGCTTTTAGGAACTTCTTTGTCTCATTCTTAACTAATAATGCAACCTTGGGGTTCATCTTTCAGATCTTCTATTTAACGGGCTTAGCATTGGGACATAAAGTAATATTATGAACCACCATAGGTTCATCGATACTAAGCATGTCCTCATATGACCAAGCAAAGATATCAAGATTAGAATGCAACAAGTCAAAATGTTGCTTAGATTCTTTTGAAGAAAGGAACTTTCCAATCTTAATCACCTTTTCAAAAGACTTAGGATCCATGAGAATATCGATAGTATCCTCTTTAAGGAGAGAGATATGGTCCTCAAGATGGAGAATAGGAACATCATTTTCCACATTAGATAAAGGAGCCTCCTCATCAATACTCAAAATGGATTCTCCAATGTATTCTTGTTTATGCAAGTAATATTGAGAATCATCGTTTATGGTGATAAGAAAGTAAATGAGAGTATACACCTAAGAACTCTTCCAATGCTTCCTCTGAGGAGAAAAAATATAGAGGGACTTCATTAGAGTCTACGTTACTCTCAATCAATTCAAGATGAACTAAACTAAGAGGTTCAATGGAAATCATGTTGACACTTCCAACCATGGTTTTTTCCTAGATTGTTCATGAGAGCAACCAAGCCCCAACTTACGCTTACAAGGTATACACTCTATAGGGACTCGAATTCCTTTTTTGTTACACCCACAACCTTTACATCTATAACCATATTTAGAAACAAGCTTAAATCCATGGTCGTAACGCTTTTGCAAGTCCTAAGGAGGAGGATCCATATAGAGAGCATCATTCCACCAATGGATTTATTACTCCTTCATGTGGTCACAATCATTCTTCTTGAGGGGACTACAAACATTAGCCTCTTTAACAAAAGAAAGATCATCCTCCTCTACAGGGGTACAATCATTCTCCTTAATGAGATCTTGATTATTTTCCTTAGTGGGAGGATAATCATCTTTCTTGATAGAGGTATATGAAATTTTTGGAAGGTCTAGGTGGATAGGGTCAACCTTGTATTCTCTGATGAAGAACTCAAAAAAATTCAAAGACCCTCAATCATCACCAAGACATGCATTTTATTCAAAAGAAGATGTAGAAGGGGTAGACTTAGGATTCCCTACTTCAGGATGAACTTCTCTAGGGACATATGTCTTAGGAGTGGCCTTCAAAGTAGGCCTTTCTGAAGAGCATGTTAGTGCATCAGAAGATAATGATGAAATGCATTTTTTAAGAGTAGACTTGCAACCGAGGCCTAATCAATAGTTGTCATTTCACAAAGTTGTATAGCATCAAGGTCAGCTTTGATCATAATGACCTCATTATTAACAAAAAAAATTATACAACAATGCAAAGTAGAGGTTACAACTCCCAATGTGTGAATCCAGGGTCTTCCCAAGAGAATTATGTATGGTAAAGGATCAAACATACCATAAACCAAGTGGGTACGAAAACGAGTCCCAACCTCAAAGACAATATTATTATGCCTAAGGCTTGATGACCAGCATTATTGAATCCATGAATGTACAAAGAAGTAACTAAAGAAGATGAATCAATTTTAATATTAGGCAATAGATCAATGATACATGTATGTTGAGAGTGGAACTGGTATCAATAAGATCACATCTAATACCAATGTTATTAATATTGGCAATAATCATTAGAGGCTCTACTTGTTTTTGTACCTCCTGAGGCAGGAGTTCCTACAAATAGAACGTAATATTTGGAGAATCCACACCAATATGAGCTATCAATACACTAAAATCTATCATCCTAGCAGAGGAAGGAAAGAGGGTATTTTGCAAAGATTCTTGGAGCATACCTTGATAAATCAAGGTAGATTGAAACAAATCCCATAGTGAGATCTTGGCAGGAGTAATGCAAAGTTGCTCAACAAGATCATAATCACCAAGTGCTTTAGTTGTAGTTTTAGGTGCTGAAGGAATTTATGGTTGAGAAGGTGGTCAAAGGAGTAGGAACAAAAGTAGGTTGATTCAAGTTGTGTTGATTTCTTCTAGTATTATATGTATGACCTATGACATTATAAGAAGATGTCGTAGCTTTTAAGAATCTCGTATAAAGGTCTAACAAGTCATGAAATACTGGAACCCCATGGATTGAATGAATCTTCTTAGGAGAAAGGCTATCTAGAGTCACGTAAGTAACGAGTATCTTAAGCCTTTGAGGAGCCACAAAGACTTTCACTACATTTATAGACTCTTTGACTTGCGATGATGAAGTAGATGGTTGTGATGAAGAAGTTTTTTTGGGAGATCTACAGATAGGAGAAGATTCCTTTAGGAAATCATATAGGGCATCATCTAGCATATCAAAATATTCCTTAGAAAAAGAATTATCAAAATCATTAAAACATTGTAGAAAAGGATCTTACATGATTTCCTCTTTCACGTCAGGTTCACCAAAAACATTGAGGGGATTCACTACTCCAAAGCCCCAAGATAAACATGGAATAAAGGGAGAAAATTCTCCTCAGTCACCTCAATGACATGAACTCAAGTGACAGAGATTCAAGATGAAGGAGATTGCAAAAACATTCTTAAAATGGAGGATATGATATGATCATAGATAAAGGACTTTGGGAACTGAAAGAGTCAATTGTAGAGATTTTTAGGACAAGAGGATAAGCTCTTGACCAAAATACATCAATGTCGGAGTAGGATGACAGTGCAGTGCACTTTTATCTCAAGGATGCAATGGCATCTTGTATGGATAGAGAGTTAAATCCCTATACAAAACTCAAAGAATCTACTATATTTTCAAAATTTGAGGTCTAGTTACTCTACTAATTTAACAAAAAGCAAGAATGAAATTAAATGACAGGGTGATCCCACAATAGTGGTTTACAATTTTTGGCCAAACTGGACACTGAAATAATTTTTTTTAACTAAATCTTTACTTTTGGGCACCTATAGTGGCTAAACCGTGAGAAATTTGAAGATGATGCAAACTAGAGTTTCGTGAAATTTTGTCTATATATTATAAATATATTTTTTTTCAAAATTTTTGGAATCAGATTGCACTTTGCTTTCATCTCACCGAAAACTAGTTTTTCACTTAAAACAACTTATTTAAAAAGTGACACTCAACATTATAGCGGATAGCTTTTTTTTTCCATGAAGGATGAAATTCTGAATTGCTCGAATTTAGATTCCATAACTCAAATATCTAGTACTTCCATAGTTTAGATAGTTTTTCTCTGAATATTTTTCTTTAATCAAGTTTTGAGGTCAAACCAATTATGAAAAATAGGACATAGAATTCGACCATATAGCAGTAACTTTGCATATGCATGAATTTATTTTATTTTATTTGTTGGATCCAAAAGGACTTCAATATCCAGAGTATATAATACTAAATTTATTTTTTGATAATCTGTTATTTTTCCACATGTGCAAAGCAAAGAGCTTGATTTTCGGTGAAAAACCTACATTCACAAGAAATAATAAATAAATATAATAATTAAATTAAATTTATTTAAAATTATAATTTTTGGGAAGCTTATAATAAGGAATACATACTTATAAAAAAATAAATTTTAAATGAATTCATTTGATCCTCCAAAGGTAAATCAAAAGTGGTTTTTTATCAGCATTGTGATAGGTGTAAAGGAGACTATGTTATAGGTATGGTTTAAAACTAGTGAGGTTCTATCCAAGGGGAGTTTGATTTAGGTAGTTTAGTCAAACCCTCCTCAATTGGAATGATTTAAATGGAACTTTTTAAGGCCTAAATTATTATATTTTCTAAAAATATTTGATTTCAGCAAAAATTTGTTCCTCCCAGAAATTGTAAACCACTATTGTGGCAGCACCCGACAAGGAAGGTGAGATATTAACTCACTGAAGGTCCCACATTTTGAAGCATCTCGTGAAGCTTCACATGACAACCTGCACATGTAAGGAAAATGAGGAAAAATGTTGTGGCTATTTTGGGGCTTGCCTCAGCCAAACTCCCATTTTGGTGTTTCCACCTCCATGGATAGCCAGATAGATAAAGAATAGAAAAGAAACAAAGTAAAGTAAACACAATGAGTGATAAAAGTGAACCTCACGATGGAGGAGAATGTGTATCACAAATTAGATAGATGACTAATAAAAACAAACCCCGCTATGGAGGAGAACATGTATCACAAAATAAATAGACACAATAAATATGCTAGAAAGTAGAAAAGATAGCAAGAGAGCATTACTAACAATCTGTTGCTCCCTCTTGGCTAGATAGACGTGTCATTGAGTGCTTGCAAGCGAGCCTTAGTTGTTGATGAGGCACAAATTCGGTAGAGCTTCATCGTAGAAATGAGATGAAGAAGAGAAAGGAATAAGAGAGAAAATTAGAGTGAGAGTGAGAATGAATGCAAATGAGAGCATGAAAAAGATGGTTTTGTGAAGTTGCAAAGGTGAGAAGAGTCATTACACTCAATATTTTTCCATGACAACACATGTCAAGGGTAAAGGTTCTTGAGATTCCTCATTTGAACTCGTAAAGTGTGGGGATGCTAGTGTGTCACGTGGATGTTTCTGTGTCATGTAGACATCCAAATCACAACTTTGAAATAAATGAGGTAGCAGACTACTAGAGCTTCATTGTTGCGCCTTATGGAGTTGAAATCATGAAATTCTGACTCATAAGGTTCTTGTCATAAATGTGGCTAGGTGCCATAAATATGAGGGGCCAAATGCACAAATGTGAAACTTCCATGGTGTGCAATTTTATGAAATTACACATATAAATGATTATAAAAATGCATGTCAATGTAAAATATAATAGTCTGCATGGAAATTACATATTTATCACACTCAAAAAACATTTGATATGCTAAAAGAGGATACCTAGATATGGTTCACAAATTTTGAATTCTCCTTGCAATCAATGCTCAATTGGAAACCTACAAAATAGAAAAAATATCATGCAATGAGTGGTAGCTCTCACATATTCAAAATAGGTGCTAACTATAATTTCTATTAGAGGAAGTATCTTAAAAATTACTATAAGAAAAAAATGATAAGGATGAAATTTTTTATCTAAACTTGAAAAGTGGTAAAGCTTCAACTACGCAAAAAAAATGTAAGACTCTAGCTATATCAGATATGTTCTAAAGCTTCATTCAACATAGAAATAATCATGAATTTATAACTACACAATGCCACTTACAAAATGAATGTTAGTGACATGCATATTACCCTCTAATTGATTATATACAAGGATTGTGTATTTCATCTTTCTTAGGGACCCATGAATAAGTAGTGCCTATAGAACATTCTCTTTCTTTCTTGGCACATAAGTGAATTTTTCCAAATTAGGACTATTCAAAGAAACACATATATTAAAATTTTGATGCTTAGACACTATAGGATATTCAACTTGTGTTTGTTCAGGCCCTTTATCTTTATAAGCTATAGGATGAGGAGATGTGTAAAACTTTCTCAAATTTTCCCTTTATTATTATTCTTTGTGAAATTTATATAAATCATTGATCCCTATTGTCAATAGCTCTAATTGGCTCATGACCATTGGAGGCATCTTCCTAGAACAAGGCTTTCTCCCCATTATTGATGACCTAGATGATAAGTGAGGAAGAATAATTAACCTACATGAGGAGATAAAATTCCACATTTTGGAGCTTGGTGGAAGAGTTTTCAGTGTAAACTTCCTTTCCCTTTCCATTGGACCTAAATATTTATGCCTCATAAATTAACCCCACTTAGATTATGAATTTACATACAACCTCCGAAGTATTTTTGCACCTAACACTTTATTTTGAAGAATCAAATCCCTCAAGCTAGAACCCCCCAAGTCGTTATGTGTACACACTTTTTCCTAAGAGACAAGGGGAAGTTTCTTTTTCTCCTTTAAATATTCTACCCAAAGGAATGGTCTTAACACTTTTTGTAATTTGTCTACTTTTCCCTTAGGAATATTTAAAATAGACATAAGGTAAATCATCAAAGCATAAAACAACCTTTAGCAATAATTTTATATTGAATAAATTATATTATCCCAAAAAGAATGTTTTTATTTACCTAAGAAAAAAGGAATACCAAAGTAGTTACATAGTAGAGAATCAGGTTTAAAACCCCAAAACTTCACAATTCTAGCTTTGATTGAAAAATTCACATTCATGAAGAACACCTTAGATATTTCTCTTTGTGTCATTCTTCCAGTTCTATGTGCTTTGGGGAATGATGAAAGTTTCGAGCTCTTTCATAAAAACATTGTAGCAATGAACCTACTGACCCCAAATCCATAGATCCCTTATGTGTTTAGTGTTCTTTTTTGGGGGGAAACCTTCTTTTCTTTTGTCTTCCTTTGCATGAACATGATGCATCCTTACTCGGAAACGTATGACTTGGCATAAGGGTTTTCTAGGTTGGCTCTCATTTCTTATTTCTTTTTACATTTTTCCTTTGCTACTTTAAAGTAATTTCTCACAGAACGATGTGTAGCAATTCCTTTAAAGTGGGGGGAATACATTACCATTAATTCATTTGCAATTTTGGTTCCTAGTGCAGCCTTGTCATTCATATGATGCATTTGTTACTTTGTGGATGACATTGGGTATGATGTCCTTCATAAGTGTGATCTATCTTAACATATCACATTCCTCTTGGTGGCCTGATGCGATGCAATGCATCCCCTAAGTTGTGAATATACTATTCTTCAAATGATTGGTCCTCTCTTGGAGACATTAGACATAATGTTCCCTAAGTGACTGACCTTGCATGAACTTAACAAGACTCCTTTGAACATCTTTTCCATTTTACACTTTTATACTTTTACATTTTTGCACTTTTACTTTACACTTTGCATTTTTACCACCTTGCATAACACAACTTGCATGCTTGTGGTATCCTTCCTTTTTGTTCATGAGTTCCATACATATGAAGCTTTTCTTGTCTCATGAAGCATGAACTGACATTTTCCTGTGTGGTACCTTGTTAAAGTTATCAGGAGGTATAACTTTGACATGGTTGAGCAAGAAGCCCATCTAGTGGCACAGATTTTCCCATAGCCACCTTTGTGTTTGTGAGTGCATACCAACTAGCGTATGTATCTCACCTTTTGGGCCTTCTAACCCGATAGACCACCATGAGTTCTGCCGCCCCAGAGTGAGTATACATTCTCTTTTTCAAACAAGTAGCCTAGATCTTTAATCCACAACTAGTTGGACAGACAATCAAAGCTTCATTTGACTCTCTCTTTTCAACACTTGTGTGTTCCTCTATTCTTATGCTTAGTTTTCCATGGGATCTTCATCTTAGGGGCTTAATCATCCCCCTTGATCATTGTCATTCCATCTTGCTAACATAAGTGCATTTGAACCCTCCTCTCGATGTGCATGGCTACTTTAGTGTGAGTTTGAAGCAAGTTCATCCTCTCACTAAAGTGAGGGCTAAATGTGTCATAGAAAAATGACCCCTTGTCATTTTCATGGCCTTTTAGGTCTCGTTTCACAATGTTTGGTCTATTTCGCTCTAATTTTATATTGTAATGTGGCTTGAACATGCATATTTATGTACTAAAATTCAAATAATGACATCTTGTGAAGGTGTTTTGAAGTGTTGTAAAACATTTCTACACTTTTCTAGGCTCTATTCATTACAATTCACCTAAAACTCACATTTTCATCACTAAACAAGTCCTATTTTGAAGTGTTGTAAAGTCTTGTAACAGATTTCAACTTTTCTAGGCATAACTTCACTATTTACACCTTTCTTATGTTTTATTTGACCCCTTTATGCCCTTATAAGCTTTAATTAATGTATTTTTTAATGTAAAGACAAATAATATTAAATGTGACTTAATCTTGACACCCATTTTTCAGGTCCTGGTGGGACCCATTCACATGGGTGGCGAATGAGTCCCCCTTGGCTCCAAATTCAAAATATTTTAAATTTCCTTTCGTTTTTATTCAAAACACTTGATGTCGGCCTGTGATGAGGTATTAATGAGTTACTAAGGCACAAGATTGTATAAATAAGTGATTTTCACCTCATTTTACATCTCCTACAATCACACATCACATCCAAGCAATCTTTTCATTCACTCAAGCATTCATGCACTTTACAACATCAAATCAAGCATTCATCAAGCATTTTGGAGCATCCATTGACACAAGTTCAAATTTTCTTCAATAAGGGTTTGGTAAGTTGAGAGCATTTGCATGTTATTTGTTTATCACTCTCTTTCATTTCACTATTTCATTAAGGGTTTGATTACCAAAGTGGGGTTTGACTAAGGAAAACCCCTATTTGTTAACCCTCAACCATTTTCCCCCTCTTGCATGTGTGTTTGTAGAACTTTGTATGTAGATTTTACAAGCATTCAAGTGTTAGAGAGTGTTCAACAAGTAAACAAGGTGTTTCAAGTCAAATCAACCATATTTCAAGCTTAAAGAAGGTAAATTCTATCTGTTTCCTGCATAATTAACTTTGTCAACCCCACAAGCAGACATCCTCAGATCTAGTGTTGCAGAGTTGTCTCTTGATTTCTCAAAATTTTGGGAGAGGAATGATTCACCACTAGTGGCGAATGAGTCCCACCTTAAGGCTAGAAATCTTATTTTTATCAGATGCTGGATCCCGACACTCAGAAACCTGTTCCTGACAGTTTTCATCAAAAGTAGGACTAATTCGCCACCCTGGGCAAATGAGTCCCGCTAGTGAATTTATGTAATTCCAAGCAGCATTCAAATCATTCCAGAATCTTTAGTAGACCTCCAGGTGCACACTGTTTCAGCTTATTTCTTTTTGTTCTGCATTTATTCATCTTTTTCTCATTATTTGGATATCACATTGTGTTGTCCAGCACAACTTAAATCTTAAGTTTTGCATCCAAAATCAGTCATTTATATCACTTAATTGCACTTATTTCATCTCATTTAGTCTTAATAACATCATACATTACATAATTTGAATGAAGCTAGTTAGCATTTTTGGCCCTACTCTCTCCTTTAAGGTGAAAAACCCTAGAAGAGTTAGGGAGTCTTGTAAAAGTCACCTCCACACCATAATAATGTGACTTTATACAAACTTTATATAACAAAAACTACACTCAAATTATAATTAAAAAAACACTTAATATTGATCACATCCAAAGTCTTGTCATTTTTTTTTTTGTTGGAGATACCTTTGAGGGGGTCCTCCTTAGCTTAGAGCCAAGGTTTGAGGAGTATCCATTCTGCCAAAATCTATTTGGGGCATGATCCTTGCCTCATCCCTTTTTAGACATCAGGGCCTTGCATTCAGCAAGACTTTATCTCCCATCTTGATGTGCACTCCTTGTTTTTTCAATTTTTTTAATTTTTGTACATTTATTGAATACTTTGAATTTTTTCCTTCACCTTGAATTGGAATTATCTAATTTGTTTCATAAATATTAATACTTTGGTCAACTATAATTTTATTTTTTTTCTTCTAATGAAACATCAAGTGGAATTAAAGGAAAATACCACAAACATGATTCAAATGATGGTTTATTTGTTGATTAATGCATTGTCCTATTATATTAATGTTAAATGTAGGGTAGAGATTCATTACACTCCTATTATTATAAGCTTGTATGAGTTACACAAGTGTTCTATTAACACCTTTTATTTTCCATATGTATGTGGATGATATATTGTACTCTTCTTTAAGTGTTATATCCATCAAATTTCATAAATTATGGATTCATAATTGCTAAAAAAAGGAAGTTTCTACTTTAAATAATGAAATTATGAAACCCTTGAAGTGCACTAAAGAACATTCCAACTACTTATTTTCTTGTAATATTCTTCTTGCATGGAATCAATTTGCACTTTTTGTTCAATTCAACCACTATGACAAACAAATCATCATGTAAATTCTTACTTATATAAAATGTTGTTACAAAATGTATATCTAAATCATTCTGACATAATAAAGGTTTAATGAATACTTGTGGATCTAATTAGTGTTGAGAATTTTGAAGGTTTAATTTGCTACAACTGATTCACCTCCACTCCCACCTCCCCCAACCCCCTCTCAGTTGTCTTGTTCATTTCAATAACTAATGATCATCACTATTAAATTTATATCATATCAAGCTCAAACATGTTCAATAAAAGAAAAGTATAATACAAAACTTAAAAATATAATCCTAAAAATACTCAATTAAGTATAAATTTTTTAATTTAGAAATGAAAAGTACTAAATGTAAATTTCCATAAATGGAATTAAGAGCCCCACTAATCAAAGAAGGCTACCAAAATATGAGATCACAAGAGAACCCATAGCTCAATAATTAAGCACATCAACATGTGAGTAAAAGATTCTCAACTACAACATAATAAAAGATTTGAGCATCATATTTTAATTTAAATAACTTCTTATAAAAAATCAATAATAAGTCACCTCCACACCATAATAATGTGACTTAAAAAAAACTTTTTAGATAACAAAAACTACATTCAAATTATAATTTTAAAAAAGCACTTAATATCCCTAGTTTAAGGAAATTCTAGTCTAAGGAAGGTTGTAGCGGGCCCACCCCATAACGATAAACCCTAAAAAACACCCAACACCTTGTCATCTAGTGCAACGCTGAGCTTGGTAAGCCTGGAAAAACAAAATAAACAAGTCTAAAAAAATCCATAACGAGATCAGATCCGAAGTCCGATATTCAAAATTCTAACTGATCCATGAAAATTAACAAAAACATGTTTTATTTATTTAAAACGGTCCAAATTTCGGAACTTTCTTCGCCCTGCACGCTGACGTAACTTCGTCAACGTTTAACGAATGCATGAATGAATGAATGAGAATCTATTAGGTATCACGAGACGTCAGCGGACAAATCTGTCAGTGACAACTGTAATCGTGCACGTGCACGGCAATGGTGTTGGTCTGTCGGTTACAGAATTTGGACAATGCAATGCCCCACAACCATTTCACACTTAAACGATGTGGACAAATCCGCTAGAGGCAGAAGATTTAACGTTTAGGGCACAAGTCTCCATAGCATCGACATTCTCAACACCCGTGTCCATGACGCGTGTCTGTGCAGCATACTAAATGCACTATTATCTAAATAATTAATTTTTATTTTAAAGCTTTGTCACGAGTGATGACATTGTAGATAAAATGATGAGTGGTGCATCTCCGACAAGATTAAGGTTAAGTGGTAGATAACGCTTTCTGTTTCCATCAACTCTGGAACAGAATCTGAGGTCGTTGTGGGAATGCGTGATTTCGAACGTGTCCGTGAATACAATATGTGTAGCAAAACGACGAAACGAATTTCACTTAATTTCATTGGAAAATGGAGAAACTGGAATAATTACTCATGCTTCCGTTTCTCAAGAAACTGTAAGATAATACATACATTTTGTTGGGGTTCTCCCATGATGGGCGGAGTACGGTCTGTGAAAAACTAATCAGAAGATTATAGACTAAAATTAAGCGTTAAAGTACATAGGCAGATTTTTGAAATATATTGGTTGTTGGGACCACATTGTTTGGGATTAATATATGTTTTTGGAAATAAGATATGATATAGTATAAGGGATTTTTTTGTTTATTTAATTGTGTAGTTTTTAACACATTTTTTTATTTTCAAGAGTTCAAATGATCGTCTATGGTTTATTTTTATTTTATATTATTTTTTGAATTGAAAATGTGATATAATTATTTGAGTATAATGAATGAAGATGAGGGTATATTCTTTGATTTTGCCATCTATTAAAGTTTAAATTTTTTGAAGGTGTAATATAAAATATGAGGCTATAATCATGTCCATAGTGATTTTGTAGGAATGAATTTTCCTTAATTTTTATCTCTCAACTAAATATATATCAATTTAGTTTCGTTCTTCCAAAACCAATGGAATGTAAAAATGATTCAAACATGATATAAAACCTTCTAACAAAAAAAAATGTTGTGTCTAGTCTATAAAACAAAGTAGTAAATTGGTGAGATATTATAATAAACCATCACTTTAAAAAATTATTTTAATTCATATACTATAATTTACTTCCATCTTAACTATTGATACATACAATTCTACTTATATTTAAAATGATATAGTTTTATGAATACTCTGACTTTAAAAAATCAATAATAACATACTTTTAGATTTATACAAAATTGTTCCCTATTAGCATCTTATCACAATTACTAATTGTTCCCTATTAGAACCAAAATTATGCTATACCTATACAGATTAAGAATTCAAATTTACTATTATTTTTAATTCATTATTAAGAGAAATTATTTCATATAAATTTGCATGTTCTCTCTTATTAAAGTTGTAGACATTTAAAATTATCCTCAACCTATGACAACATTTTACTATTTTTTTGTCTAACAGGCTTAATTTCGAGTAAACCTAATTCTCATCTAAGTCTAGTTCTATTCTTCTTCCCATCTTTATAATTAAATAATTTTAATTATTTAATTTTTCTAATTTTTCTATCCCACCATTTCTTTGATTAAATAATTATATTTAACTATTTTCTCCCTAATCTAATTTTGTCTTTGATTAAATAAATATTATTAGTTATTTAATCATCCTAACCTAAAGTTCTTCTATGATTAATTAAATTATTTAAATTAATTAATTATTCATATGACATCAAAAATAAATAAATTTATTTATTTATTTTCAAAACATTACCCTATCTCAATCTTCACTTCACTCTTATTTCTTCCATTTCACACTCCACTCAACTCTTACATCCCCCTGATTTTCTCATGCAAGTTGTCTCATTCGATCTGTCAATCTTCTATTTGATCTCATTCGTTCATCTTTTTGACCTCTTTATAAATTCGGCATTCCTCTCTTCACAATTTCAACCATAGTCTTCGAATTTTCATTTTATCATATTAGCGCACTTAGAAAAATGAGAGCAACATTATAAAAATTTTAAAAAGGTGAAAAGGTGTTATTTTCATTTATTTTATTTCTTATGTTGTTTGTTCTTCATTGTTTGGATTTGGATTTCTTGCTTAAGTCTAACGGTTTGTGGTTTATATTTAGGATTTGAGCTTATAACCTATTTTTCAATCCATCAGGAGTAAAATAGTTAAAAGAGTGAACATAAATATTAAGAATATTGTAATTAATAAAAAAGTAATTTTTATTTGGAATATTAATATTAGAAAATAAGAATAATTAAAATTAATTTGCAATAATGTAAATAATATAAAATTGAATTAAATAATTGATTGTAATAATATATTAATTATTATAAATATTTTGAGTATATTTATTTTGAAAATATGGGTTTTGAGCTATTTTATTTAATTTAAGTTTATTTTATCTTATTTTAGTTTTCCCACAGATAAAAAATTGTGCTTATTTAGGGATATGCAACACACCATTGATCTTTTTATTCTATCACCAGGAAACTTGATTCTAATTTTACCATGGCCAACAATATTTAAACAAGAATCATCAACCAAGTATACCTTACCTACATCAATTTTTTTATATTCTGCAAACCTATCTCTATTATAGGACATATGAAAAGATGCACTTGAATTAATTAATCATGCATCATGGTACCTACACAAGTGGCCAAAGTTGTGATGAATGCATTACCATCTTCCTTCTCAAATTAAAAATCTTAATCAAATCCCTTCTTCTTCTGCTTTTCTTATTTGTACTCCTTATGGAAATTTTCAAGCTTATTGTAGTTCCAACAAATAGCTTTGTACTTTCCAAGAGATTTGGATCTCCCTTTGGATTTGGATAAATATTATGCTTCTCATTCTTCTTTCCTTTTTCTTAAGTCTTCCACAAACATTTAGGGCTTCCTTAGAAAGTTCATAGATACCTTCCTCCTCATCTCTTCAGAGAGGAAAGAACCCACCACATATTCAATCTTCAAGATAATAGAATTACTCCCAATAGCCATAACAAGTGATTCCCATGAATTAGGAAAAGAACAAAGAAAGATCTAAAATTTCTCCTCCTCATTCATTTTGATACAAACTGATGCCAATTGAGCCACCAACATATTAAATGCTTCTAGGTGGTTTGTATTTCATCCAACCTCTTTCATCCTCAAGGAATATAATTGTTCCTCAAGAAAATATTATTCACTAAAACTTTGGCCTGATACATCTAACCAAGTTTCTTCCTTAGTTTTTTTGCAAAATTTTCTTCATGGACATTGATTTGGATAGAGTCTACCAAGATAAATATGATTAGGCATTCAAAATGGACTTTAAAACTTTGAAAAATGAAAAATTTAATATCTTAAAATCTAGACATGATCTTGCAATGAAATTTTATGAGCATGCTAATTTAGTCAATCAAAGCTTTGGGAAAAAATCCACATCAATACGTTCTCAATTGTAAACTTACTATAGATAGTAACCTTGTGTAATTGCAAGGTTGAGAAACTATTTTCCTAACACATATGGACATTAAATCCTTAGCAACATTATGTGACAAAAGGTAGGAATCTATTTAATATAATCTTGATGCTCCTAATGAAGAATGAACTTTTGAATGGCAGTAATTTTACAGTCAAGAGAGAATATGAAACACCAACATTCATTTTAATAATGTTGAAGATAAGTCTAATGGGAAAGTAGGAAAACATTGAGTGGTACAAATATTCTATGTTGACTTTGGGATATTGCCACTTAGTTGTCATATAACAAGGAAAATAAGGATGTGCAAGCCTTAGAAAGTCATTTTCTATCCTATGACACCTCTATTTGTTAGCCACTTGCTAGTTGTCTATCAATGCATGTACTAAGTAGATCTCTACAATCATTTTGATATTTTCTTGTGATTATAAATGTAACAACATAGATATGCATGTCTTCTCTCTTGCATTTAAATTCATGAAAACAAATAAACTAAATATAATTTTTTATTTTTTTTTAATAATTTAAAATCCATAAACCCAACATTACAATAAAATTTCCATACTCTATATCATATGTAACTGTTTATCATATATTAATATATTTCAAACTGCATATCTTCTATTAAAAATATAAAACATTACAATAAAATTCAAAAAATATCATGATGATTAATTAAATACATCATGCTACAAGTTGAACAGTTAGTGAGCAAGAAAAAACTTTGTATTAGTCAAGGCTTACGTGCTATTTTACATGATGTATAATGCTGCCAGGTCTTCTGGTCTTGTTGCAACTGTTTCTATTGCTGTTCTTGCAGCTCTTTGACTTGTATTGGTTCCTCTCTGCTGAATCTCTTTGTTTCTTGCTGCTGTTGAGTTCTTGAGAACTGCTCGTACAGCTCTTTGGCTGTGATGGTTTGTCTTTCATTTTATTCTTCTCTTGCAGTTTTATAACTACACTTGTATTTGTAATTGCATTCCCTCAATATAAAAAAAAAAAAAATTAAATACATCATATAATAAAAATTAATATTAATAGAAAGAATATAAAAAAGTAAAACTACAGTAAATTTGAGGAAGATGAAACGTGAACAACAAATAACTCATGTGGTACTCATAATGAAACCACTCGATATAATTTTAGGTATCTATCTCTGTCATCAACTATTCTCAATTTACTTCCCAACCAAATTCCAAAAGCGATGTTTATCAAAGAAATACAAACCAGTAAATTTGAAGCTCAATAAAATCCTCACACTTCAAATAAGAAGGCAGTTAAAAGCAATCCTCCTAAAGTAAAACTTTTATACCATGCTTTTGTTTTTCCTTAAACTGGAGAGGAACAGCAGGCAAAAATGAATGGATATGGGTGAATACGTCACTAGATAGAATACATGATACCAGACAGGGAGACCTAAATCTGTCCCCTTACGCCACACCGCTTGGTAGTTGAATGCTTAATAATTATAATAACGATTCTTTTCCCTTACCAGTGCGCACTTCTAACAAACGAATAATTGTCATATTAATAATTAGGAATATTGGCCTTTGATTAAGTGGAAGAGGACAAGGAAAACGGTCTTTTGTTCGTTTCGGTACCTTCAACATAATTGAGGCCACCACAACAATCCACTAATAGTACCAAATATTGTCCCCTAATAGTTGTACACACGTACACGGTTTTGTTTCA
Source organism: Sequoia sempervirens (assembly GCA_007258455.2). Classification (NCBI taxonomy): domain Eukaryota; kingdom Viridiplantae; phylum Streptophyta; class Pinopsida; order Cupressales; family Cupressaceae; genus Sequoia; species Sequoia sempervirens. The sequence continues at coordinate 943,842,801 of VDFB02281492.1, read as the reverse complement.
GGATACATGTTTTAAGATTAGCAACATGTTTTACAACAATCATTAATCAATGTAAGTGTCGGTGTACCCTATCAGATTTGATTTTTCTTTTTTATAATTTTTCAATTAAGGTTGTACTTATCTTCTATAAATTCTTAATACAGAAGGATATTTCCACGCAGAGGGCGTAGGGCCCAATAAGAACCAAAGGCTGGGGCCCAATAAGGATCAAAGGCCCACCACTTAGCTCACAGATTCCAGAGACAGGGAGGATTGAAGAGAAGGGGTGCTGAAACAGCTCTGCTCATAACCAATCAATTAGACTCTAAATTATCTTAGAAATTTAGTATAAAACTTAGGAGAAGATCATTTGTTAATGGGTTAAAAATGATGAGAATTTACAGGTGAAGTTGGGTTTTTATTGTGTTATAATACAGACCTGACGACCCACAAGATACACAAATCTGTTCCTTTCTTCAAATTCATACACAACATCACATTCACTCCAAATAGAGTGGAAGGATTTTTTGACAAGGTGCTGTAGGAAATGGAAGTCTTGTACACAGTGTTCATATAGGTGGACATGAATATGTTGTAAGATAGAGCACAGAATCTTTTGTCGAGATTTCCATTTCGTCACACTTTAGACAAGGCCAAAGTACGATGCTAAAAAGTCTAATGAGACAGATATCCTTTTGGCAGAAATGCACTGTAGATGCAGGACAACACTATGTACAAACACAAATTAATGGCTACGCTTGTCTCATCGGAGTGCGCTCTTCTTGACACATAATGTACATAATTCTTGGCCTGGTTGGCGGTTGTTACGTCGCTGCGACGAGAGGCTCCGTATCCATCGTTAAATCGTTTGAAATCTTTGCCTCCTCTTGCGATTCGGTGGGGCTGTGTGCGCTGGTGAGTTGAATTGCCCGCGTGGCTTGCAGAGTCCAGTCTGTGCGAAACAAATGGTAGAGCATCAGTGCCAAGCAAGACGCCTGCGCAGCAAGCAATCCAATCCAGAATCCCACGAAACCTATGTTGAGAAGAAACCCGGCGGCCACCGCGACGGGCATGCCGACGAGATAAAACGAACCGAGATTTATGTTGGCTCCCAGTGAAGGCCGAGCGCTCCCTCTCAGCACACCACAGCCTGTGGTCTGCGGGCAGTTGCCCAGCTCGCAGAGGCCCAAAATGGGCAGAGCCATGGACGTCAGCTTCAGAATGTCTGGGTCGTTCGTGAACAGTCTCGCCCAGCTGTTGCGCACGCTGTTTGCGAAGCTCATGGCCACGAAACCCAACATTGAAGCGCACATCAGAGCAACGATTGTAGCGCGGCGCGCTCTGTCGGGCCTGTTGGCGCCCAGCTCGTTTCCCACTCTGGTGGAGACTCCTATGCTCAGAGACGAAGGAAATATGTATAGCAGAGACGTGGTCTGAATCAGGATTCCCATGGAGGCGACCGTGGCCTTGGGATTTATCAGTAGCCCACACAGAATTATCATGAACTCGTACCACCACCACTCCAAGCACACCGATACGCAGCTGGGTATGGCCAGTTTGAGCAACGGTGTCCATCCGCTCAAACACTCCGCCGAGACTCCTCCGCCCCAGGTCTTCTTATAAACTCCCGAGAAACAGAAATACAAGAGCAGCGATAAAATGAGGTTGAGATTCGTCCAGGCGGCGGCCAATGCGACGCCTGCGATTCCCATGCCGAGGCAGTCCACGAGAAGAAAGTTAATCGGCACGTGTATCGCGACTGCAATGGCGGCCGTGCAGGCGAGAGGGAATGTAACGTTCTGAGTTCTGAGATAGATTCGCAGCGGCTGGAGCAGCGCCTGCGCGAAAAGGTCCGGCACGCTGAACAAAATATATTTCGCTGCCATTCTTGTAACGGCCTCGTCCTGCCTGCAGAACAAAAGTATCATTTCCATGTTGAGCCACAGGACCACCGTGGGCACTACAGCGGTCAGAAGAATGAGCACCATTCTCTGGAGCGCCAGCCCTAGCAATCCCCACCGTTTGGCTCCATATGCCTGCCCGCAGATGGGCTCCATTCCCAAAGCCAGTCCCGAAATAACCGAATACCCCGTTATGTTCGCGAACCCTATCGCTAGCGACCCCCCTGCAAGCTCTGTATTCCCCAAGCGCCCCAGAAACAGCATTGATATTATGGCCCTCGAGTACTGCAGCAACCCCGTTACCACCATCGGCCCCGATATTGCGCACAGTGCCCTCACCTCCTCCACAATCTGGGTCACGCAAACACCACCAAAATAATACATATAACTACGTATACAACAAATAAACGTAACCATCTCCACGCCAATCAATTCTCAACGTATAAACAGAATGCTCAATCGCCATTCAAGTTACCCTACATTAATGAACTCTCGACAAATGACCCGAAAGTAATCTGGGCTATTTTAAAGCCCGAGAGACGATGTGGGCTATTCTAAGGCAGTAAAGATATTGCAGCAGATGCGGTGTGTATGTTTCGAAAGGAGGATAAAGAAGAAAGTATACCAACCTGAGTGGCAGTTAGGCAACGGTCGAGATCGAAGTTACTGGCGTTAATGGGATCCTTCTGAACCAACACGGAGACAAACAGGTGCTCTGGGTGTTGGAGCTTTTGCTTTTCCTCTTGGGTGCTGTCCACGCAGCTGCCACTTGAAGTTTGTCTGCACATGGCTATGTGTTCTGCTGCGATCTTATTCTTCTTCAGCACTGCAATGATTAATTCTGTACAAGTTTGCCAAAAGCATACGTAATGTTTTGCAGGAGGCTTCGCCCCACCCCACCTAGTGACGTCTTCGTTGGCTTAGGGAGAGACAGTCCCGAGAAACGGTGCGGCGCGGTCAAATTAGAAGCAATTTCCCATAAAAAGCCTCCTTTTAACCTCCAAAATGCATTCAAATACGACAGGCGGGACAAACCAAATCGAAAACTATGCAATATGCAAATTGCAAATATAAGAGGAGCAAAATGAATATAATTTTAGGTATCTCTCTCCATCATCATCTCTTAGTCTTACCAATTTGCATCCCAACCAAATTCCAACACATAGTCACATGTATTTGGAAGCGCAAAACTGAAGAGTCAAGACTTTGCTTCTTCCCCTTTTATAAGCACAACACGAAATCAACGATGGTGAGTCGGTGGGCCCGGCCATTACTGCTCATCTCCTTTTTTATTCAGTTAAACAGTCATCCTCTCTACATCGTTTTTGACCTTTTTTACACCCAAAAGACCTAGTTTTTCATGGCCATAATTCAAAATTATTGTCAAATTTGTTGTAAATAAGGTTTCTTATTTTCTTAATTACATCCAGTTTGGTAACACAATGTGAAAAAAATATTGTGGTCCCCTTTTTGTTTTCATTACTATATTGAAAAGTAATCAAAGGCGAATTTGGAAAACAAGTGTCAGTTAATAATTGAAAGATGCTTACGTGAATATCTAACATTTGATAAAGATTTGATATTCACTTTGAATGGATAATAAACTTCCAGAAGTTATAGGTAAGGATCTCGCGCTTCATTTGACATTGACAATTTTACCATTTTCTTTCTTTTTTTAAAACACCACTCGAGCATGAAATCTCCACACTAACTAACCACTCAAGTATTTTACTTACAATTTACAATTAAAATTGAAATATTTGTATATATGTAAATTATAGTAATTACTATAGTTAAAGTATTTTATTGTATGAAATTTATAAATTTTTTTAATTTATAATAAAAGAAATTATATTTAAAAATAATTTTAATTTTGAATTATATTTAATATAATATATTTGATTTATACTAGATGTTTTTATGTATATAATGTTTTTATGTATATAATTTTTTTTTCTCATTGTTTTGTAAGAAATTATTTTATTTTTATATAAGTTCTATCAATAAATCTTTTTCATGAGATATATCTATCTACCTATCAAATCTTCTTATATAAAATATAAATTTTGAAGTTGAATATGAAAGTAACTAGTATGGATATCTTAAATATATCTATTTGAAAACTATTGAGGAATATAGTTTTGATCTATTTTAGTTTACATTATAATTGAATTTATTATGCATGGTCACAAATTTTAATTTTAATTTTTAGTTAAGAATTATTTTATTTTATCTTATACTATTTATTTTTATTTGAAGATTTTTTTTTTGTATGTAACTTTTTATTTTACTTTTGGAAAATCCAACCTCTTGTTTTATTTTTATTTTGATTGATTTACTTTATGTTTTAATTAATATTTATTTTATTAATAAATGATACCATTAATATTATGTTTATTGTTAAATAGTAAAATTATGTGATGTAAATGACTATCAAATTTAAGCTAAATGATAAGAATTTTTATTTACATGATCATAACATAATGTTTCATCCATTGCTACCACTATAGAACACTTCTCACCATTAATAATATGAACAAGACAAGTTTAATCTAGTTTGTTCGTTGATGTTTTTTACTTTTGAGCTCCTTGCCGAAAGTGCAGAAACTACCATTTTCTCCAACCACTTCTAAATCTAGGGTTTCTTCAAAGGTCACAACTTCGCTTGATGGACATTCTTTAGTGGTTGCTCTCACAAAGGTGGATGCCAATGCCAGGGTTTTGCAAAGTGTTTCTAAAGGTCTATTGGATGCCTCAGCCAAAGACATGGCCGCCTCGCTCAAATCTTGAGCTCCTCCTATAGGCATGATGGCCATTCCACCATCTCCTCTTTACCACGATTTCCCACCATTACCCAACCACGATAGGATTAATGTTGGCCTCAGTAACTTTGGTTTGAATCTATCTCTAAGGGTGGATCAACCTTTCTTGGATGTTGTTAAAGGCATGAAGGATGGTGCTAGAGGGTTGGTGGAGGATTCAAAGCTAGAGGGCTTCTACACGGAAGGGAGCAGGGGCATGGACTTATGCCCCCATGGTCAAAACTTCAAAGTTGCTTTATGAGGGGGTGGAAAGGATGGTGTCAGGAAACCTTCAGGCTTGGAACAAAACCCTAATAAGGGTTATAGTAGTGACGGTGCAAAGAGACAACCAAAAACTATGGGAAAGAAAATTGACAATAGCAATCTCAACATTGATCGCAACTAGGGAGGACCCATCCAAGCCATCAGCAAACCTATCGACCTCAGCTTTGATGGGGATATTAAATTAGAAATTGCAAAAAATTGTGACTACTTTGTGGCACACGGGCTTATCTGTAGGTTTTGGCACCTATGGCCAAGCCTTCCTGAACTCCATAAATGGATCATTGAATCGTGGCAATCAACTCTTAAGGATGATCTCAAAATTTACCCTTGTGTAGGGGGATTTTTCATCGTAGCATTTGATGAGGATGAGGACCAAAACACTGTCTTGCACAATACATGAGCTTGGGGCCAACACCTTTTGCTCACTAAATCGTGGCACCCTAATTTCAACCCATTGACAGAGGCCTTCAATGTCAAACTAGTTTGGGTGCATCTCCTGAATCTCCCACTCCACTTTTGGAGTGATGCCTGCTTTAAAGCAATCGGGGATGCATTGGGGAAACATTTGACGATTGACATGGAATCATCAAATTTCATGCACACAACATATGCTTGGATTCTAGTTGATTTGGATACTTCAAGGGATCTTCTAGTAGAGATAACTCTTAGGGTGGATGGCCAGTGTTGGGTTCAACAACTAGACTATGAAATCATCCCTTTCCAGTGTTGGAGGTGCTTCAACATTGTCACCTTGTTGAACATTTCCTTTACTATGAAGAAAAGGTTTCATGCACTGCCACATGGTGGAAGGATGCTACTCTAGAGCACTATGCAATTGCTTCAAATTCTCCTCAAGAAAATGAGATTCATGGTGACTATTTAGAGGCACATCAAATGTCACCTCCCAATTCAGTGGACACTTCAGCTGTTGGGATAAATTTGAAGCAAGCCACTTCATCTGACTTCCTGCTACACTCATGTGCAGGCGGGGATTCCATTTCTCCCCCTACAACACCAAGAAATCATCAACAATATAAAGAAGATAACAATGAAGCCTAGGTGGAGGTGAAAAAGAAAAAGAAGAAGATATGTAATGGTTTGTTTACCCAAAACAAATGCAATGTAAAATCTACCCAAGAATTAGGGGATGCTAGCAATTCTAAGGATAGAGGCAAACTTGTATCTAATGTGAGGCCTGTTGATAGGCATCTTGGTTTAACTAGTGTGGAGCTGGGTGATCTAGTCTATTAATGGGCCGATAACTATGTAATCTCCTTTTTGAATAATATAGAGTGTTGCCCCTTAGCAATGATTTAACAAGCAAAAAAAAAATGAACAAGACAAGTTTAATATCAAAATTTAAATATGAAGATAAGTTAATTTCAATTATTTTCTTTCTAAACATGTTGATGTGTCAAATTATTTACACCATGTTCTTTAATATGTCCATATCACATATTATGGAGAGAAGATGCATAATTTGGAGAGAAGTTTGAAGAGGGGCAAGCATAAGAAGTTTTGAAATCTTAAGATCACTAAAATACCTCAAGGAGTTATTGCCCATGCATTACAAAATGAAAAAAAGTATTATACTCATGACAAAGACACATTCCTCCATGGTGGGTAGTTTTGGTATTAGAAATCAATGATCCATCTCAAATATGAGTTTTGACATTAAAAAAAAAAAGGTAACCAAATTTCTCATTTTTATGTACCCACAAGGCAAAGTGAAAGCATTTAGATATACATTTTATAAGAGGATTTTATGTAAGTAGGAATTTACATGATTTGTTTGTCAGAGTAGCTGAATTTAGAAAAAAGTGCACATTGATTCTATGCAAGAAGACTATTACAAGAAAACAATAGTTGGAATGTTCTTTAGGAATGTACATGTGAAATTTGGGTTCCATAATCTCATTATTTAAAGTAGAGACAATTTTTTTTTTAATTTTCTTTTGCAATTATCAATCCATAATTTATGAAATTTGATGGATATATGGCTTAAAAAGAGTAAAATTATCATCCACATATATATGGAAAATAAAAGGTGTTAATAGAACATTTTGGTAACTCATACATGCTTATAACAATAGGAGTTTAATGAATCTCTACCCTACATTTAACATTGGTACAATAAGAAGATGCATTAATAAAAAGTAAACCATCATTTGAATAATTTTTGTGATATTTTCCTTTAATTCCACTTGATGTTTCATTAGAAGAAAGAAGGAAAATATTTATTATTGACCAAAGCATTCATATTTATGAAAAAAAATTAGATAATTCCAACTCAAGGTGAAGGAACAAATTCAAAATATTTGATAAATGTACACAAACAAACAAAATTGAAAAAATAGGGAGTGTAAAATCAAGGTGGGAGATTAGGTTTCACTTTACAATAAGATAAATAAAAGAAGAACAATACTCTTTGGAATGGACTATTTTTCATCTTTAAGGTGAATGGTGGGAAATATTTTAGACTTTTTTACCCTATTTCATGAGGATGTGTTTAGTAGTGAATTATGCATAGATATGTCTTTATGATTTTTTTTATGGTGAAGAAGTGAATGTGATGCCTTCATTAGGGGACTTTGGCGCTAATAACTAAGAAAAATATCCAAAGGATATAATGTTATATTAGCACAAAAGTGAGAATGATAATAGAACTCAAGGGTGTTATAAAGTAAGATGCAAGGAGAAAATGGTGAATTGAGCAAACCAATACTCCAAGGAAAAAGTGGGAAAAATGTTCCCTTACTTATTGTAGACTCATTAATATTTTTTGGAACCAATATTTTTTTAAGAAGAGGGTACAATAAATATTGAGAGAGATAAAAAAATTCATTAGTATGAGGTTTTAAAAATAACCATGAGTACTTTGAAACCATTTTTCTCTTCTTGATAGAAAAATCTAGAATTTGAAATTAATATTTCTACTATTCCCTTTCCAATTCCACTTTTGATTCCTTATAGTGAATGAGTGGTGTTCCAATATCTATTTAAAGGTATGAGGTGGTAAGCCTACATGATCAGAGGAATGTGAGAGTGCTATAGTGATTTATATTAGGAAAAAATAGTTGTAAAAGTTATTTGAAGCTTCGTAGTGAGCCATTATAACAACTTTCAAACATAGAGTCTACTCCTTGTATTTTTCCCTATTAATGAGTAATATTTAGGTTGATATTAAATTTCTATTACCAAGCTTTAAATTTTTGTGGGATGAAATTTTAATTTTTTTCATGTTTATTTCTCCATATTTGAATAACATTCATTTCTCTAATTAAACAAGTAGAATAATAATTTAAAATTTATACTCTCAAAATTTTAGCAAATTTTTTTTGCATATTCATATTCATAAGAGGTGGATTCATATACATTATTAATCATAAAATATAAGTTGAAGAAAATTGATTCACAATAGAATGATTTTAAATCTTTTCAAAAATATATTATATTGTTTCTAATTTTTTATATGAAAAAATGATATAAAAAATAATTAAATACTCCAATACCATTGTATCTCATGTATGTTGGTAGTTTTAGAAAGTCAATATAGTCTATTGATATGTTTTCTCATATATAGATAATTGTTTTAAGCTTAGGAAAGCTCACTCACCATACAAACAATTAGCATTGATAGTTTAAATGTAAACTTATACAAAAAAAAAAATCTTAAAACATATGTATAAGAACTTGGAAATCACAAAGATAAAATAACAAGCACAATGAACAATCTAAATATCTATTTAGTCGACCCAAAATACAATGATGAGGAAGTCTTGCATATATAGGCAAGGAAGAGGCAATCCACCTATCATGTGGATTGACAAGTGCCCCATGATGTGGCACAAATAAGTAGACAAGTGTCCTATAAGTGTCAACCTTTGGATCACTTGGAATGTGCAAACCAATCACCTATTTAACCAAGTCATCAACCTTGTTGGCAAGTGTTGAATGACAACAAAAATGACGTTTGAGGTGAGATGGAAAACATTCCAATTTCAGAAAGTATGCACACAAGATTTACCAAACAACTAGGTAACTTCTAGAGGCCTAAAAGATTGCACATTCAGTTACACAAGATGTTGTCTAACCTCGTCAATCTAAGTACACTTAAATTATAATAAATAGATAAATTATTCACATGAAAACAATTGTAATAACCAGACTCATTGAACGTGTTCCCATGCAGATTATATTCCAGAGAGTTAAATGAAAATTCTTTGGTGGTTCATTTTATCCTCCCTCTTCACACTCACAAAATGTGGTGTGCACCAGAAATTCAGCAAAGTAGGGAAAGATGTATTTGGTGAAATAGAATTCAACAGTGAAGAGACATCGTACTTGTGGGACTTACGTTTTCCTTTATGAGGAGACACTGAATCCTTCTGCGAATCGAAACAAAATCGGTGCAAAAGGATTCATGCTCATCACTCATCACTCATCACACATTGTTCTTTTCTGTCTGGGGTGTCGGTTTACAGTAACAAGCCTCGTGAATGTCGCAATAAGATGTTTTTTATTGTTTTTTCTTTGTAAGACGACTGTGGGATTTGTACTTAGTATCCCAGAAAGCATTCATCGCATTACAGATGGCCCACAAATCCAGAAAGTACATTTGCCCACATTAATATTGATAAATTGTTTACCTGTTCGTTGGCGTGAAACACGCTTGTGGACTCAGTCATTTTCATTTTAATGTGGAAACTACTTCCATATTGACAAAAGCAAACTGAATTTAGAAGATTATATGAACTGTACTCTAACTCTAATCACGTCGTTGTTTCTTTGTTTTTTTTCCCAGCAGAGATTCTCTTCATTTTCTGCAAATTTCCAAAGTGATAAGAGAATTTTACCTTCTGCTTTTCATCGTCCTTTACCCATCCCGGATAATTCTTTTCGAAGTGAATAGCTGTGCTCAATGAAATGCGAAATTAGAATGAGTTACAGTTAGAAATGAAAATGGCAACCTGATTCATTCATTTACCATGAAAAGCACGATGCTCTGTGCCCTAGTTTATAAATAAAATGTATTTTAGTTAAGTATATTTAATATAATTATTAGTAATGCCATCTCAACTAGGTGTATCTATTTTAGTTAAAGTATATTTAATATAAATAGATAAAGCTAGTTGAGATGATATTACTATTAAAAATAGAAAGCAGTCAAAGAATTCTATTTAAATGTAATTAGTTACTATTAAAAATAGAAAGCAGTCAAAGATTTCTATTTAAATGTAATTAGTTATTATTATAAATAGAAAGCAGTCAAAGATTTCTATTTAAATGTAACTAGTTTTAAAGTAGTTGTATAAGGTAATGCAACTATTGATAAAGAGGGAAATGTTTATTTAGTCTCCAAAATGTATCTTTGATTGTATGTATTAATTGATTGAAAATTTAAAATCCAGTGTATTATGATTTTCAATTAAGATATTAAAGCATTTATAATTTCTTTGAAGTAATTTTAATGATTAATAGTTTTTACATCATCTTTTTAATTTAAATATAAATATATTATTTATTAAATAAAAAATAAAAAAATATAACAAAATTTTTTGAAGGAAATACCTCTTATCTAGTGTTTATGCCTGCATTGGAAAAAAAAATAGTCAAGGAGCAATTTCAAGAAAAAAGTATGGAGTAGTTGGTAAGCTTTGTGATTTTGGATAAGGAATCATTGAAGTTGGACACACCATAAAAAAAATTAAAAAATTGAAGGTGGATAAAACTAATAAAAACTCTTTGGAGGTTAGTGTCTTCATCATGATAAAAAAAAAATATCTAAACAAATAAAAATGCATTCTTGCCCCAATTTCTTAAACAAAAATGAAAGAAAAATGAACATACAAAGACAAATAATGTAGGCTTGGACTAGAAGACAAGAATACCCACAATAAGAGAAACAAGATCCAAAGAAACAATCAAGGAAGTAGCTTGTGGTAAAAAAAGACTCTAGAGATGTCTTCCTCTAGAAGACATAAGAAAGTATTACCCTCTCTTGGAATATTAGAGGGATCAATAGCCCCCAAAAATAGTTTCTTTTGAAAATTTATATAATGAAAACAAAGTGGACATTAGATTGATTTAGGAATAAAAAATGAATGAAAAATATATTGAGATGGTGACTAAAACTATTTGGCTAGGTGCAAAGTACTTATCCTCTAATATTGTTGGTGCCTCAAGGAGCTTGATCACTATGTGGAACCCAATTTTCTTTTAAGGAAAGGAAATCAAACAATCTAAACATCATCTTCAAGTTAACTTTATAAGAATTAGGAGATCATAAAGATAAAAAACAAGCACAAGTTGTTGCAAGGTGTGTGCCCTTGTTCTCCTTGTGATGTGCAACGCAACACTTAGGTTTGTGACATGGTTTAACCACCTCTCATGGATTCATTAACTTTGGCAGTTGTATCAGGCATTAATAGGCTAATCTTTTGGTTCAATGACATCGTTTGTGCAACAATTGGTATCAAATACTAGGTCATAGCTTTGAACCCCTCACTTCTACTCGGGGGATTGTTGCAAGGTGTGCTCCCTTGGTCTCCTTGTGTTGTGCAATGCATCGCTTGGGTTTCTGACATGGATTAATCACCTCTTGTGGATTCATTAACTCTAGAAGTTGAATTGGGAATTAACAGGTTGATATTTTGGTGCAATGACAATTGTTTGTGCAACACAAGTGAACAATGTCAAATATTGTATTTAGTTCACCCAAATGTACAAATGAGGAAGCCTTTCATATATAGGAAAGGAAGAGGAAATCTACCTATCATGTGGATTGACAAGTGACCCATGAAGTGGCACAAAAGAGTAGACAAGTGTTCTATAGGTCTCAACCTATGGATCACTAGCAATGTGTAAACCAACAACCTATTTGACCAAGTCATCAACCTTGATGCCAAGTGTTTAGTGACCTTTGAGGTGAGAAGGAAAGTATTGCAACCTCAAAAGGTATGTACATGAGGTTTACCAAAAAACTTGGTATTAACCTCTAAAGGCTTAAAGGTTGCACATTCAGTTAGACAAGATGTTGTCTAACCTCATCAACCTAAGTACACTTAAGTATAGTGAATAGATAAATTATTAACTCTAACACCCCCCTTAAGTGATACTTGGGGAGATCATAAAAGTGCAAATAGATATAAATGGGTCCTGGATACAAGGCCATGTTAGGTACCTATGTACAATACAATCTCTTGCAAACAGAGAAAAGGAGAAAACCTAGTGAGAACAAAACTCCTCTCCAAAAAAGAGAAAGAGAAGGATTTAAGACCTTTAGAAAAATATGTCCCTTAATGATAGGAACATGATGGCGAAGAAGTCTTGAAGCATGTAGAAGTTGTAAACTCTTCGATGATGAACTGGTATTTGCTGGAATCAACAAATCTTCAATAAATGTAGATCAAGATAAGAGATATTAAATAGTACATGAGTGAAAATATGAACACTACTCAACCAATGTACACAAAGTCAATCAAAATCTATGAAGTCAAAAATATCTAGATAGTACTGTTATTAGGAGTACTAGAATCTCAAAATTATGATCCATTGAAATAATCCCCCATAGGAGGGATCAAAATATAAGGTTCATGAGACCTCCCAAAAAAGAAGATTCATCCACTACTTCACATCATAGTCCCCCATTAATGCTAAAAGAATAAGCAGATCAATTGAAATCGCTCGAGTGTGAAAGGAATGTAGAGATGTACAAGAAAAGAAGAAAGGGTATGCTCCAAGGCACACTCACATGAGGTGAGAATAATGAGGATATATTGTTGTGATGTTAAATAGTGAGGATCCACAACTGTGATGTCAAATCGAGGCTCTACACAACCCCCCATTACACTTTATAATTTAGTGTAAGTATAATTTTTTCAAATTACCTCCCCAAGGGACACACATTCAGTATTTACGGCATTTTATATGAGTGCATTTACAAAATTATTTTCTATTGATTTCTACAAGTTTATTATCATGAGGTGGATTAAGAAGACATAGATTAAGTTATATCTTGCAAACCTCAATAAAAGATAAAAAGCATAAAATTGCAACCACCCTTGATTATTTCTTCCCCCCCCCCTTAATTTGGCACTTTATATAAGGAGTGCTTTGTAAATAGTTCAAATGGACATGTTGGAAGTGTTGCAAAAAAAAGCACTTTTACAAAAAAAAGACACTCAATTTCGAGCTACTGAGCAAAAGTTATGAAGCTTTCAATTTTTTTACATTTACAAAATTGACTTAACCTTCTTGCAAAACAAATTCATATTGTTGAGAAATAATTTTTGCACCAAAAATTGAAAAAAGACCCCCTCTCTGCCAAAAATTGATGGTCATTACAAATGATTTGGGTAAGGTGATATGAGTCATTATTCGTTGGCATTCCATCATAACAAGGCCTAGAGAGTAATTGCATCCCTATGTGTTGTCAGCATGAAAACATTTCACAGGCCCCACATGACAACATGCCACGAGTTCAAGTGTCGCACTACCCCACAAAAATTGCACACACCAAACCCTTGGTCCATACGACTAGCAAATTCGAAGCACAACATCTGAATGGGAAAATTTAGTGCACCCTCCAAATGGCTATGTGGGGGAAGAATCACAGGCCTTTATTTGAGCCCTCTTCCTATGTAGGAAACTTCAACAACCAATGTATAGGTCGTGGGTCGATGGTGGCATGCAAACTCATGCCACCCCTTCAGAAAATTGCCCCTCCCTCATGAATTCATGCATGCAAATTTGAGAGGGCCTACAAATGACATATACAACTTCATCTTCTTTATAGGATTGAATAAGCCCACATAGATAAAAAATGCATCCTCCATAAGATCTTCAAACATCATCTCTTAAAAAAATGATTTTTCCCCTTAATCATGCCTCAGAATTGAAGGCCCAAAACTATAAATAAATTGCAGTGGTTGCATTACCAAGTTGTACCTTAGAAAAAAATGGGCTTGGGGAGATGGGTGGGGGTCTTCCTCTACCATTTTCTATGATAAATTTGTAAAATGAATGGCATACAACAACAAAACTAACAAAATAGAATGAAATTTATTTACCTAAAGGCTTGAAACTATCTCAGTCTTGCTTTGATACCATATAAGAAATAGGAAATTATAAAAATGAGAAACAAGCACAATGAACAATGTCCAATATAGTATTTAGATGAGCCAAATTACAATGAGTACAAAACCTTGCATATATAGGCAAGGAAGAGGTAATCCACCTATCATGTGGATTGACAAGTGCCCCATGAAGTGGCACAAAAGAGTAGACAAGTGTCCTATAGGTTTCAATCTTAGGAACACTTGGAATGTGCAAACCAACAACCTATTTGACCAAGTCATCAACCTTGATGCCAAGTGTTGAGTGTAACATATCTAAAGTTTACTTAGATATTTTCATCTAAGTTTTAACTCAAATTTAGTGAATAACACAAGTTTCCAAAACAAGGAAATGAATTTTTTATTTTTCAATAACATAATTACACATTGCATAAATAATTTTTCACTTGTCATTATATAAATGGTATTTCATTACATAATTCCAAATAGATGTAACTCATCTTTTCAAATACAGATTACAATTGATTCATGATCATGTTCATATACAAATTCACAACTTACAAGAGTTCAATGGTCAAGTTTTCCTCATCTAGATCACAATTCTATTCCACAAGCCTCAATTTCTGACTACAAGAGGGAGAGCATCACCCAAGCACTTTTCCTCCAACCACAGACTTAAGTGGTCCCCCACACATCTTCTTAACTGGAAGTGGCCCTACCCTTCAATGAAGAGGTTGGTATGGAAACCTCTAATAATACACATCTAAGTACCTAGTGTTGTGTCCTACATAACTAGTACAACCATACAACTATGTATCCACTCCAACTATGCATAATACTACTGACTAGCTATGCAAACCTGGATCACAATGAACTAATAAAGTGTAAGAAATGACTTTTACACCTACTCTATCCAAAGTTTTCATATATATAACAAATCCACTTTCTTGAAGTGGTGTGTATGTTCACCCACCCTTACTCGAATTGGAAACTCAACTAACCTATGGTTAACTCTTCTCTTGTTTTTCCCCCAAGGTTAACAATCACAAAAATATTTCATTCAAAAGTGATGACACACTAACATTGATTTCATAGACCCAATAGATTTGACACATTCTCTTGAATACCTTGTTACATACTTGTAACAAACTGGGACTAACTACTGCCTCTTATTCAAGTCCTTAGTTTCAATCATGAAAGTAAATACTCTCTTACTTAATATAAATTAGTTAATACTGATGAATCCATGTCACCAACTAGCCACATCTGGTCTCAATCTAAAGCATTGGCAATATGTCACTATGTATAATAATTTAGTATTAAACCTGAATTGAAGATTACTTCTTCGTATTAAGTTTCAAACTCTTTGTTTATACCTAGTATGGCTCTATCCTTCTAGGTTGCCATGATAACCTATCTAGTAATTCATGGCATTAAATATCATTTAATTTGATACAGTATAATATCTTATGTTCATAATAATTCCCAATAATAAGTCAACATAATAAGTTATTTAACTTTTAATCATTCATCTAAGAACCTTTCAACTAATCTCTAATTTCCTCATGGTTCTTTCCAAGTTATTCTTTGCATCATTTATATAAGGTACCTACATTTGTATGTACATAGACAATCATATATCTTTTCCTTCAATATGGCACATATATTCACATGTTTAAATGTATGATAAATTCATATTCAATCTAGAGAACATTTTCTACTTGAGAGAATTTTGTGCTTTTGTATCTTAAAATCTCCTTGCATTATAGCTTTGGTTTACCAATATATCCCTTTGGTCAAAATATAAGATAGTATCATTCAAAGATAGTGAGGACTTATTTACTTCTAATACATGTTCTAACTCTCTTGTTTGAAAAATGATATAAACTTTATTCAAGTGTATACCCTAACCTTAGCGAATAAAATAATCTCCCACTTTCAAGGGATATAAGCAATTGAGAACGTAAGTTCTCCACCCATGGTTAAAGTACCAAATAAAAATATTCATAAAATAACATTATTCCCTAGATAGTAATGGCATAATACTTCTATTAGGATTTCAATCCCTTTCATTTCAAAGCAACATAACTCATACTAATAATGTAAAAACCATGTATTGTTAGGATATTAACATATTACCCAATTTAGCTTCTCTTTGCTATGTTAATCAAGCAATATAATCAAGATAGCTGCTTATCATACTATTTAGATTCCCTAATCGGCTTATATATAATCTAGCTAAATGCACAAGCTCTCATAAACTATCTAATAGCAATTGTATGCACACAATGATAGCACAAACACTTTCAAACCAAATTCAAACTTAGTTTCAAAATTAAAAAGGGAAAGAGAAGTAGATATTTCAAGCACACCTAGTATAAAATAGCTCCCAAGGAGTATCTTACAACTCCTTGCTCAATGGAAAATGGCTCTACCTATGGCCTCCTCTATTCTCAACTCTCCTTGCTGCTATTACTTCAAATGATATCAACAACTAACCAACTCATCCCTTTCCTCATACTAAAACAAATACTCTATGCTCTTCAAACTCACAACTATGTTGCTCTCAATCTCACAAATATGTTTCTCTCAATCTCACAAATATGAAATATGATTTTAGGATGAAACCCTAAAATAGAGAGTTGTTTCTCTTCTTATATAATGCAAATGGAGAGATCGACTACTAAACGAAATGATATTATTTCCATCTCTTTTACTTTTTAACCAATGGGTTGTAGCTATACATTTTTCAGTTGCATATGAAAATAAAAACCAACTCTACTTCCTCCCAAGTCGATTTGGTGTGCTAGGTGTAAATTTTCCATTTTCTAGCACCCTCTTAATAGTAAGAAAAAGTCATATATATTGGCACGTAGAAGTTCAAAACATAATCTACTTTTATCTCTTGCTTAGTTGCCTAGGTTCACGACTTTAAAATAGATTATTTCCACATGCTTTTTACCTATTCAAAGCTTCTTATTATATGCTACACATGGTTTTTAAAACTCTATTTACACTTTACTTCCTTCATGGTATTCATGCCTTCTATTTCTTTGCCAACTTTGTGCCTATGCTAGGAAACTTTATTGTTTATAACAACCACTATAAATGGTTTCTAAACTTTCCTATGCATGGCATTTACCTATCTCCTTAATGCATGATATCTTTGCCATGAAATATGGCTTCCAACACATATTTTATAACAACAATATTATGCATATAATATCATTCATGTATATATATTTTATAATATTTTCTTTATTTTATATATATATATATATATATATATATATATATTATACATATATTCATATATCTATTTTAATTAATTTAATATACATATATTAATATATATATATATATTACCATCATTTAAACATAACAATATATTTATATATTGATATGTATATATATGTGAATGTTTGCATACATATTGCGTATCTATGTATGGGTTTATGTAAAAATTACTATCTACATATGATCATACCTACATACGTACATATGTATGCTCCATTACATATATACATACATATATATTCGACATATATATGTTCCCATATATATACTCAATACACAATGTATATCTCTTTCTCATCACAAGGGTTTTAACACTTTTAATCAAATTAACTAAATGATCAATAACATGAAGACAACCATCCTATTATCTAACAACCATAAAGCTATCAACTTGGTTTAACACATACTGACACTAAACTTAAACTGGCTCAACAAGGTTACCCTATCTGGTGCAGTGCATGTGTGCATCTACTCAGATAGACATACCGATGGTTTCTATATCAAACTTCTCTCCTGGGTGATACTCTCCCTCCCCCTCTAGAGGGTTTGAACCATTCCTGCACCCAACTTAGTGCAACATGTATGCAGTCAGTTGATACATATAAATCATATTCATCATATATCATAAGTTAATTCAAGCATCTAAAGAGTAATTCATCATAATGCATTTTCATATATTTCATTCATCCATTAAACATATTAAAGTCATAATCTTGCATTAAAAACATATTTACTCATAAAAGTAAAAGTAATTTGGTAACTTAGAAATGGGGTGTAACATTGAGTGACCTTTGAAGTGAGATGGAAAGTATTCCAACCTCAAAATAATAGCACATGAGATTAACCAAATAACTTCGTAACCTCTAGAGGTCTAAAAGTTGCACATTCAGTTAGACAAGATGTTGTCTAACCTCAACAACCTAAGTACACTTAAGTATAGTGAATAGATAAATTATTCACTCTAACACTTTGTGTTTTCATCTGTCTACTAAATTATATTTTCAAATCTAGGGTTATTTGTCAAATAGGCTTGTCAAATCACATATCAAATTTATCATCCTCACAAAAAAAAAAAAAAAAATAGAAACCCTAGGAGGTTGGTCCTCCCTTGTGGCAGCAAGCTAATCATCAAACGCTATTTGGTTTATGTTTAAATGTTGAGTCAACTGAAAAGGAGATAATCCTAGTTATCCTTAGTGGATCTAGGATCAATTTTCCTACACAACACACCTTTATATAAAAACATCCCTATATACTTAACGTTCACCCTATCCATATACCCACACATTCTTATACACTCACTTTATTTTCTTGATTATTAGTTCCACGCATGAACCGATACTCATCTAGCCATTTTTGTAGTTTGATCTCGCCAATTATCTATTCCAAGATGGGTATGTAGTGATGAGGACACCCTTGTAGGTATGAACTCCTCCTATCTTAATTCAAATTTAAAAATTAAAATTTGGTTAACTAGACCCATTTATCTTTCTTTCCTAGAACTAAATAAGCACATGTTTCAATTATTTGATATGATATGTTTCTATTCAAATACATTTATTGAATTTATTGTAATAATTTTATCCCATCATCTCATAGTCAAGAAATAATCTCTTATCCATAAGCATTGAAAGAATAATTGATACCAAAACACCTAGACATTGGTGGACTTAAATTAGTTAAGAATCTACATCTTAGGCATGTACTTATCGACAGGGATCTTCATCTACTTTGTGGGGATTGATCTAAGTAAAATAGCCCTGTGACCTAATGACACTCCTCCAAGCTATTTTTAAATACCACCAATCCCCCAAAATGATAGGAAGAGTAGAGCAGATTTATATCAATAAAGCAAGTAGAAGAGATGAATTCCAAATCAAAGGCCTAGATGGGTTTAGTTGCATAGGACTACATCTGGGTTACAAAAGGTTTGTATTAGATCTTTGAACTTGTCCTATAACAACCTACAAAGAATGTAAAACAAGATATGCTAAGTAGTTCAATTCAAATGACATAATATTTTAATGTCTTTATTGATTGACATCATTCTTTGATCATAAAACTGCACCCTTCTCTTCTCATTTCTATTTTATTACAAATATAATTGTCAAAAAATTCAAACACTAACTATTTATGTTTAGTCTAAATTGAATTATGCTTATAATTGTGCATTCTATTAAATTAGCGTAGATTAAACTGTAGAGATTGTTCATTTCCCTTTTCAGTAAGCATGCTTACATAATTTAGTGTTAAGAAAACAAGTAATTGTTAAAGAAAAAATAGCATCGGCTTAGGAAGCACATGGATCTCTGTTTTTTTTCCATAAAATTTCTAAAATTCAAACTGAAACTAAAATATGTTGAATTATACAGTCCATTAAAACAATGGAATAAAAAAAAATCTTCTATATTTCTTCCGACTGTCATGTATACATATAATCATACTATTAAACGTACAAATCGTTTCTGTATTTGCTTGACTTTTTAGCCTACGAAGAACAAGGCCAGATTTTTTAAATGGTCCTTTTCTCACCCGTAAAATCAGTAAAAACGCGTAAACGTTTTCCAATTCCCAATCCAAGCCCATCAATCTGGACTCGATTAGATATTCCTGATAACTAATATAACTGCTAAAACATGGAGAAAAAGCCGAGAAATATGATCTCTGAGTTCGCATAAATTAAGCAAACAAACAACGATGTGATTAATGGTGTCTCTGTTTCACTTTATTCTCTTAATTTGGTCTCTTTTAGTTAACATCCACCCATTTTCAAGTTTCCCTCAATTACGCTTCCAATTGGGACCGTCAGCACTCAGAAATCTGTCGGCAATCATGTGGATGGACGTCAAAAGTCTTCGCCGCCCTAAAAACAACAAACAAAAGCTGAACAATTATAATGACTCTCCGAAGTATAGAGACTTATGTGTACTTTGGGAGGCCCTGGGCGATTAATTTATTAAGCTAAAACAAGTCTCGATTCGAAGGCTTAGCTTTTTCTGCTTTTTTAATTCGTTAGTCACGGTGCTTTTTACTGTAAACCGACGCAGCAGACAGAAAAGAGAGATGGCAATGGCATATTCTTAGACAGGTGCAGCATGATTATCATTTTGTTTTGTTTTGATTATAAAGGACATTCAAGATTGGAAGCCCCACAGGCCCGATTTCTCTTCATTATTGACCTTCCTATTTCTGGGCAGGCAATACTTTAAATCGCCAGTTTTGTTTGCAGAAGAGAGAAGTACTTGTACAAAATTGCCATTAATGGATTCGTTCTACCCAGGAAAACGGTAACAGCAAACTGCCTTATCCAATTAAAGGGACATCGCGAAGACTTTCATAAGTAGGAGGTACAGATCTATGACTTGTTTACCAGACAGAAAATTGATTGATTCATACAACCGATAGATATTGTGCGATGCCGTATAACCGACAGATTGATCGTTCCATCAACGTAAAAGTCCGGCAGATAGAAAAGGGAAAGAGAGCTACATTATTAAAAATTGAGCATCATGTCTGTATAATTAAGACTACGTACTAGTGCAGTGCATTTGGCACAGATCTAACGTGGTCAAAAGCATGTCGGAGACACAGCTGTTTAGTAAATAAAAGGGTGTTCAGGAAATATAGCAGCTGTTTTCGTGGCGCTTTCAGAGGGTATCCAGTGGAATAAACTGAATTTGAAAGGTACCTTATGATCAAAGACAAGATTGAAAAATATTCAGAAATTTTAAATATGAATTAAAAGATTAGGGTTAAGATACCACTCGGGTTAATCATCCATATAAATTGGCTAATTAAATTTCATAATTTTGATTTGGTGGTTGTATTTAATTTGATGATAGTAAGGATTACTGTATATAAAATATTTTTATATTAATAAAATAGAAATATAATATGTTTATCACATAGAAAGAGGGTGGAGAAGTATTATAGTTTAAAAGTCTATATTGAAATTACAAAGCAATAATAAAAAATAGTTTAAATTATTAAGCTGATTTGAGTAGAAGGACAAGACCCTTATCGAGGGGAGAGCTTCAACCATCCAACATATTCTAACCTTATGAAATGGGTCTCAACCCGTAATGATATTATTTTTGTCTTTTTCTTCTTAAACAAGATTTGTAAGGGAGAGGAGCCGATTGTGGGTCGAGGTTGTGTCATGGGTATAGTAAGTGAAAGCCTAGGCCCCACTTATTAACAATAAAAGAGCCAAAAAAATTTCAAATATTTGTATTAATATGATAGGACAAGTTCATGTCAAATGCATATTATGTCCTATCATAGGTAGAGTATTTATTTGCCACCTTCCTAGAAAAATAGGTGAAGGGGTTAATGGGGTTATGATGGACCTATTTCACTCTATTTCATTAGGAAATGAGATCCACACAATGAAAGAACTATCAACCTTGAGGTGAGTTAAGTCAAAGTGTGGATCTACTGATTTCCTTTTTTTGCAAGGACGGGGGTCTTGATTAAACAACACTTTGGGGAGAAAGATTAAAAATAACAAATCAAACCCAAAATGCAATATACAACTTGGATTTAGAAGATTTAGCATAAAACTAATGGAGCTAGAAATCAGATTGCAGATCAAAGAGAGGTAAGAAGGTGTGTACCAGTCACCAAAAGAGCTATGTTGAAGTTGACCTAGGACTCATTTTCCTGCAGGCGAAAGGGTCCTGGTTTAGGGTTTTTCTGTAGCTTTTGGGAGCATTTTCCATAGATCTGAATCTCTCAATTTTCCCAAGTTTCAGGTTCAAGAATTTAGAAATAAATTCTGTAATTGAGTTTTTGCGAGATGACAACTTTCTTGACAACTTCAATTTTTCTCTTCAAGAGATCTTCAAGATATATTCCACTTAAATCTACACACACAAATCAAGAGGGGAAAATGTTTGTTTTATGGTGAATGGGGGTTTCCATTGGTCAAACCCCATTTTGGTAATTAAACCTTGTAATGAAACAAAATAGCATAAAGGAATGATGAATAAACAAAATAATGTCACAACTCACCAAACCCTTGAATAAACCTTGGAATGTAGATTTGCATCTAGCATGAAGTGGCTTCAATAGATTTGGATCTTGATCTTAAAACTTGATTTGAAACAATGCCTTGAATGCTTGAATGGATCATGAACTCTACATCAACATATTAGCTCTAATAACATGCTTGATGCAAGAAGACTTTGACAGGATAATTGGATCTTGATTGCTACAACAATTCTTCACTAAATCTACCCTTGAATGCCTTGAAATGCTCTTGTGAAAGTACTCTTATGAAAACTTGATTTTGCTAGCTTGCTTGAAAACTCTTATATGAAACTTAGTGAAATGACCTTATATTTATAGACCTATGTAACATTAATTTCCTGAAATTCAAATAACACAAGCCAACATGTGAATATGGATTTGAATATGTTAAAATACTGCCAAACACATAATTTAAATTTAGGTCCTAGGCAGAAGTGAGGACCCATTTTCCCATGGGTGAATGGGTCCTAGGTCACTCACCTAGGACACACATTGCTCAATGAGAAGTGTTATGTTATAACATTAATGAATGTCAAGTTTTCCTCCTCAAAAAATATGATTAATTAGGCTTGGATTTGAATTAAAGGGGTCAATTAAGGGAAATTAACCTCAATTTATTAAGGGGGCCCTAAATAATTGTGAAAGTGTAAAGATACACTTTATGACACTAAAAATAAGACACAATTAAATCCATTTTAATCAATAGGGCCCTAAAATTAATGTGAATATGTAAAATACATATTACAACACTAAATTAAGGCATAATTAAGTTCATTTTAATATTTAATTCCTAATTAGTGTGAAAAAGGGATACTTTTTCCTACACTACATTTAGCCCCCACTTTAGTGAGAGGATGACCCCGTGTTAAACTCACACTAAAGTAGACATTCAAGACACATATGTATGCAGCAATGACAAATATACTCAATCATACAACATCAAATACTAGAGGAAAAGGGAGGTGGATCAAGCTTCGACTTTCCAACGCGATGTGGAACATGTCTTGGTTGTTTGTCTAGGACTGTTTGCAAGTAGAACTTGAGGTCCACTATGCAAACAACGTGTGCGCTCACTTTGGGCTAATGGAACCTCAGGCCATCCACTAGGTGATCCCCCAAGAAAGTGGCTTAGTGAGAAAGTCATTCTAGGTCTACAGGCTCTCACTATACTAACCATACCAAAGCTATCCCTCTGATAACTCTGATAGGGCGCCACACAATGAAACTAGGACTTTGGGCTTCACAAGGTTAACAAGTTTTATTATGCTAAATACTTATGTTCAACAAGAATGGGGGTAATGGTTTTTTCAAAGGGATCTTGCTTAGTTCATTAAGGTCTCTTCATACGGAACATCGTGCCTAATATCTCCAAGAGAGGACAAATCCACGATAAGAGAATCGCAACTTAGGGAATGCAATGTGTAGCATCACCACCAAGAGGAAAGTCGTACGCTAAGAAATATCATGCTCTTGGAGGACATCAAACCTAATAACACCACCAAGAAAAGGACACATCATAAGAAGAATGAAAATCACATAATGAAGCACGAGTATCAATGTATGCCCCCACTTTAAAGAAATTGCTACACCATTGTTGTGAGCAATTTGCTTTAAAGTAGCCAAAAAAGACATGAGAGCTTATTCAGAAAGCCCTATGCCAAGTCATATGTTATTGAATAAAACTACATCATGAAAAGGAAAGGAAGGGGTTTCCCCCAAAACACATAAGGGATCTACAAATTCGGGGTCAGTATATATTTTCTACAATTTTGTTACAGAGCTTGAAAACATCATCATTCCCCAAATACACGTAGAAAAGAAAGAATGACACATAGAGAGTGAAAACAAAGAAAAATATTTTGGGTCAACATGGAAGAGACCTAAATGGACCTCAACACCTTGTGTCATCCCCAAGAGGAAAACACAAGAAAAATGAAAAAATAAATGTTTATGACAGAGAAGAATGTAGATACAAATAGAGGAATGCACATAAAGAGAGATACATCAAATAGAACAGTACGGGGAGATCACATTACACACATGCAATCACACAAAGAATATACAAAATAAAACAAATAAAAAGACTAGTAAGGCACATGTGAGTCAACCTATAGCAGGTTGTCTACATACCAATCTTGATCGGTATATACGAAAGGAGAACAACTAGCCAAAGGGACAACATCAAGTGTCAAACTAGGACAAGCACCAAGTTCAAAACTCTTAGTAGGAGGATTATCATTTAAGCTCATAGATGATGAAAACATTAAATTCAACTCATTATGCACTTGTTCATCAATCTTTGTGATTTCAGTACCATCATCCAAGTGAATCACAATAGATGGTCTAATGACAATATCCATAGAAGTTTGTTGTTGTTTATGTCAAGCAGCGAGTGCGGAGAGGTATCATGACCGCTTTAGACAAGTTTGGATTTTGGTTTTCTGTGTTGTGTTTTTCTTCTTTTTCTTGTGACAAACAAGCAATAGCATGATGTCTATGCCTACACTCTCTAGCATTTTAGTTTCTTTTCATTCAGTTTTCAAGTTGTGTTTGTGTGGGAGTGGGTTGATCAACCATAGGTTTCTATTCTTCCCTTAAGGGTGGAATGAAAGGAACCATAGGAGGTTGTTAAACCACTTTCTCTTTAGATTTGTAAACTTTTTTGACTTTAGGAGGCACAACAGGACTTGTTTGGTTCTCACAGTCTCTTATATGAAATAGGGGGAGAATTTGTCATAGGCTGGTCTTGGATACTTGAAAGGGCTTTTGGTTCAATCATAGTCTCATCAAGGATAGGAGGCTCAATCATGGGTTTAGGCATATTGCTACTTAAGGGATAATTTTTCTATGCGCTTTGCCTTAAACTTTTGAGAGGATTTGAAAAAGAATTCCTCATGGGGTCTAATAGGTTCAATAGGCTTGAGCAAGCCAAAAGAAATCCAATGAAAATTTCCCACGAGAAGACATAGGATTAAAGCCACTATGATGCACAGTAAATATCTCATTTCCAAATGGAAACTTTAAACATTTATGCACAACCAACGGGATGACATTCATGGAGTGCTCCATGGATAGCCTAACTTCACATGAAATTGGTTCGATGATGGGATGATGGTGAATGAGACATTTAATTCTTTCAGTCCAACCTTTAGGGGGGGTTATCGAGCTAATCATAGGACAAGAAAAAACATTATGCGTTTTGATCCCTGCTTTCAATTTTTCATATGTATCTTGATAAAGCTCATGCAAAGATAGAAATTCTTTAATGATCATATTCTCTACATAGAGAGAATCATTTAATAGCCTATTAGTAGGCTTGTCATTGATTCTTCCAGCTATGTAAAGAGGACCATCAGGCGCATGTTTAAGTATGTCTTGTTGTGAGAAAGCAATGTCAAGCAGCATCTTAGTTAGGCCCTTACGAGGTTTAGCATCGATAAATGCAATCACACCATCCACTACATTGTTCTTGTTGTCTTTTATGTTTTCATCATTTGTGTCAACATTCATCACATGATTCTTTGTTTCACTAGCTTTGAATAAGGAGATATTATGATTAGGCATAGGATTGGTAAAGATTATCAAATTTTGATTAGGAGGAGCCATGAACTTATTACCTTGCTCATTAACACCTCCAATCAAGATAAGACTAGAATCAACGAGGTCTTGCACAAGATGTTTAAGATGCTTAATATGTTATGTATCATGTCCATTTTGTCGATGGAAATGGAAATAATAATTTGGTCTATATTTTGAAGGTAAAGGCTTAGTAGGATCAGGAGCTCTAATAGGAGGCAAGGAAATCAAATTATTCTTTAAGAGTTGCAGCATGGTATTATGAAGGGTATTAGGTAGGGGTGTAAACTATCTATTGCTATCCGCAAAGGCATATAGTTTTGTCATCTTTATAGCAGCCACTTGGGTGTTAACATTTTGATTGGATTGAGGAGGATTAAGTTGTAGAAAGCTCTTGTTTTTTTTCTTGAAAGGTTGGTAGTTGGTTTAAGTTATGGATTCGGACTTTTCGAGATGGTTAGAGGGAATTTTCACTTCACGACTGCTAACCAAATTTTGGTAATCATGAAGGGCTATACATAATTGTGTGAAGGAAGGAAATATCAACATCTCAAGCTTAGTCTACCTTTTATCTTGCAAATTCGAAATAAACATTCTTTGAAGGTTGACATTAGGAATCTTAATGTTTATTTGTGAATAAAGCATTTGGTATCGCGTTCTAAAATCAGTGACCTTTCCATCATCCTTTTATTTACATGTAATCAAATCAGCTAGGGTCATTTTGGAACCCATGTGCATAAATGGAAGTGGTTGTAAAAGGATTCAATAAGTTCATTGAATGAACCAATTGAATTATTCGGCAGGGATCAAAACCACTCTAAAGCAACATCCTTCAAGGATCTAGGGAATATCTTATCCAAGATTTTATCTTCAAAAATGAAGTCACTACATAGGATTGTGTAAGTGGAAACATGGCTAACAAGATCTCCTTTCCCACCATATTTCTCAAACCTAAGAACCTCTATACCTTGTGGTATTTGTGTTTTCAATATCTCCAAGGATCTCATTTCCCACAATACTATTATGTTGATTGATCTTTCAGTATTATATGGCTATATCCTCATCTTGAGACAGTATTCCTTCAATCGATAATGCTTTGACACACATGATTCATATTAGTACCCAATTAAATATATTTGCAACCATGAAGTAATTAGATGGATCTGATGTTACTGCATAAATATTCATTGGTGTGAGACTTTTAAAAATAGGAAAACTAGTCCCAATGGCATGTGAATCTACAAAAAGGAATTAATCTCTGAAATATATCCTTGCTACTTGTTTAAATGTTAATCAATCATTTCAGGACATAGACCAAGTGAGAAAGTGATATGTAGTTTCAATTGTCTAAAACCATCCACTATTCAATTAAGTAAAGGATTTCCCATATCCATAAATAATCCCATAATAGGTGACTTCACATGACCAAAACCCATTCTATATAACATCTCTTTTTCCTATGGTTGGTGCCAATCATGATGCAATGTAGAGTGCCCAGTACCTTACGCATAGAAATCCCACAAATGTAAATTCTCATTTCATTTTCTTGATAAATATTTCCACACTTGATGTAACCTACAAATATAGTATTCCATGTAAACATATTTCTAACAGGAATTTTATCAAACACTTTGTGTACATCCTCAGTGTTTTCCACATGGAGCATACATATTGACTAGATGGTTGCTCATAGACATTGAGATTACTATTCATTTTATGATGGGATGTGCATGGAGTATTTTTCCCCTATTAAGGAGTCATAGTTTTGTATATACCTATCCAGGAAAAGAGCGTACACAATAGGATCTATGAGAATGCCTCCTTGTTCCATAATATGCAATGTTTGTAATGGATTCTTCCACTGTTCTTCATATATCCACTTGTCTTTTTCTAAGGTAGTATTAGTATTAAGAAAGAAATAGATTGAACATGCATGTGATATTTTCTCCACTAACATCCATTATATAATATAAACAAGTCCCTACTTACCAAGGTACTCAGGTGTAGATGTAATGATAAGCTTTGTTATCACTAACTCATTTGACTACAAAATCCAACAAAAAAAATTTGACGAAAGATGTATAATTTGATGTATTGTTGGGTACTTGTGATATTTGATGTGTAATTTTCATTTTTTTTTTAAATTTGTCCTCGACATTCATCAAAATTTCAATGAACCTAGGTTTTCATTGAAATTTCGATGAACATGCAAAATCTGAAAAGATCAAATTGTGTCTGACATAAATAAAGGTGAGTTCACCTATTTATTGCGACAGTGTTTTTCTATACTTGCGAATTTTCTATACTTGCGACAGTTTTTGGAGAACTAAGGACGATTTTCTTGGGAAAAATCAGAAAAAATTCAAGAAGATATTGCCAAGTTGAGGGTAGTCATTGTCTTTTTCCAAAATTCATTTATGAAGTCAGATTTGTACTTCCAGGTTTTAAAATCATATTTTAAAGCAACATCTCATCAGATTTCAGTTTTAGACTTGTGCATTTTCATAATTTCATTTCCAGATTTTGTTGTGCAAGTTCAAGATTCTGATTTTAGGAGTCTAACGATTGGAAATCATAGTAAAATCAGAATTTAATAAGTTCTGGAATTAGCATTTTAAAGTGTTTTTTGGGTTCATTAACTTCAGACTATCTTCTCTTTTGTAGGGGTGGTTGCATGCCGAATTTTTTTGGTGCAAAATATCAGAATTATTAGATTTTGTTACATGTCTATGATTAAAAATTATTGGAGTTTGATTTTGATATTTTTTGAAGATCTAAATATTCAAGCTTGGTAAAGAAAAATCATGTCATATAATATTAGTGCAAAACAAAATGAACAGACAATTGCTAGAATGTGGGCTAGATTGAAAAGAAAGGGTGATGGGAAATGTTATTGTCCTTGCAATAATTGCAAGGGCTTAAAGATGAGAAGACTTTAATCACAAAGAACTGAGAAACATTGTAGGCAGCATGGTCACGTTGAAGGGGGGTATGATTATCATCCATTGGTAAGTTGTTCATTATATGTCTTTATATTGATTGAATTTGTAAATGTTTATATCATTTTAAAAAAATTATATATATAAAAAATCACTTGATCATGATCATGGTTTATTTGTGTCAATCATTATTATAAAGGTGGGGCACCCTAGGGAACAAGATATGGATTATCACACCCTAGAGAATGTGGTTTTGCAAGCGAAGGAACATGGAGCTGTGAATATCAAAGATGAAGTTAATGATCCTATGGAAGAAGATGATCATGCACCAAAAAACACAGTTGAAGATGATGCTACAAATACATTGATCCATCTATATGTCATATCTGTCATATTTTTTCATCTATTTTAATTGTTGTTAGTTCATCACTAGTAAATAAAGGATGAAATATGTACCATTAATATTCTTTATATTAACAAATTATTATTTTTTTGTAGATTGATAGGTGAATTTTCGTTACCACCATCTAATATTTTACCTCGCTCATACTGAGATTTATCTGCCATTATGAAATATATTGGAATGGAGTAGCAAGCAATAGATGCATGTCCCAATGATCATATTATATATCATAAACAACATGAATTTGCAACAGAATGCCCAGAATGTCATAGCAGTAGATATCAAACAGATCAACTAACAAAAAAGGTGCCTCACAAGGTTCTTCGTTATATTCCCATTATTCCACGTATGCAATGATTATTTAGGTGTGAAAGCTTAGCGCAATTTATGGATTACCATGCACGAAATAGAAGTGGAGATGACATTATTTTAATGTCTGCGGATGGTTCTGCATTTAGGGACATGGAGGAAAAAATAGCCACACTTTAACGAAGAACCTCATAATCTCAGGCTTTCATTGGCAACGAACGGTGTCAATCCATTTGGAGAGATGAGATCTATTTACTCAGTGTGGCCTATTTTTGTTATCAACAATAACATTCCTCCATGGATGTCAATAAAGAGGGAGCACATAATGTTGGCAATGATTGTTCTAAGTATTTGTTTACATCAATCTTCTTTAACGTAGTAGCATCTCATTTGTCTTATTTGTTGCATAATGACTTATATTTTTTTCATTTAAGAGTCATGTACATTAATTTATATATATTGGAGTAAAATGGTTATAATAATTATGTAATGTTTATGTTTATTCAACTAGGTAAGTACCAAGTTAAAGATATGAATGTATATATTGAGCCTCTTATCAACGAGTTACTAAAGTTATGGAATGGCGTCACTATGTATGACATATCTAGACCAATAGGACAAAGACAATTTCCATTCCATGCAATGCTTGTATGGACAATTCATGATGCCCCTAGGCTAACACATTTTCGTGGTATGTTATAACATTCGACTGCACTTTAATGATATTTAATTTTATGAAGTAGATATCATGCATGTTTTTTAAATAATCTATTCATTATATATAATTATAAAAATTAACATATTTAATCCAATTATATATGATCTTGCAGGTCTTCAAACAAAGGAAAAATTTACATGTCCAATTTGTGGTCCAAAGATGAAATCTCATCATTCAACAAGTTTAGGAAAGTAGGTGTTTGATGAGTATAGGCACTTCCTCCATAGAAATCATAAGTATCGAGCTACTGAAAAACATCTTTTCAATGGGAAAGAAGAGACTACATTAAAACCACAAAGAATGACACCTTGCCTATGGAAGTTGGAATATAATAGAATTAATCGTCAATGTTATACATCGGATCAAATTGTTTATCTATCATATATGATATGTTTAGAATTTATATTTTTATATTGTGTTTTGTTTGCTCATGTTGTAATTGACAATGATTGTCATTGTTAATTTTTTTAACTTATATGCTTCATGAAGGTCATCAGGGCATTGGGCCAGCTTCCACAAGGAATGAAAAGTTATCCCAGACAATTTAGTAGGTTTCCCTAATATGAGCAGCTACAAATTGTGCATTTATTTGATACAATGCATATCGGAAAGAATATAACATAAACGTTATGGAAAATAGTGGATGGAAGGCATGACAAAGAAAAAATTGTCAAAATTTGTAGTGACATTCAGGAAGCCAATCATGCAATGAAAAATGTCATTCAATTAAATAGAGATGGAGACCAAATTAATATAAGCGCCCTTCCTTGGTTATTAACGGAGCAGCAAAACAATGCTATAAAAGAAGTCATATGAAAAATTTGATTTCCCACAGGATTTGCTGGGAACATAAACAATATCATAACAAAGAAAGGTGAATTTGGGTCAGAGATGAAAACGCATGATTGGAATACCTTCATTAAGGTAATTATTTTGGTATATTATATATATATATATATATATTTGTATACTACATGTACTTTTTAGTGTATTATGTTTACTACTTTTTGAAAAATAATGAAAAGATCATTTTATAATTGTTGTAGTACGTTCTACCTCTATCTCTCTCAGACAACTTCAACAACAATGTCAAGCAAGTTATATATGATCTTGGAAAATACATGAGGTAAGTAGTGTTGTTTGTTCAATTCGTATAGATCTTATAATTGTCATTTTTTTTACTTGTTATGTAATATATTGTATATTTTTGTTAAATCTCGTTAATATATTTGTACCTTGAATCACTTGTAGATGTTTGTCATCTAAAGAAATCCATAAAGAAGATATAAATTATTGGAAGAGAAAAATTCATCATCTAATGTGTGAAATGAAAAAGTGTCTACCTTCGAAATTTTTCAATGCACAAGAACACTACCTCATACACCAAGTTGAGGAGATTGAATTGTGTGGACCTATACACACAAGGTCAATGTGGATGGTTGAGAGGCACTTGAAATTTTTGAAGGATTTGGTTAGACAAAGATCACATCCTGAGGGTTCTATAGTGGAGGGATATATGGTATACCAGACCATGGTGTACATTACTAAATATCATCCTAAGTTTGCAGCAAAGATCCATGTAGATCACATTTGGGATTCCAACTCCATTAACAAATTCGAAGGGGAGTGTCTGATGGGGAAAGGTAGATTGAGAAAAGTGAGAGGTAATTATAATACATTTTAGATTTTTTTTTTATGTATATTTTACTTATTTAATTATTAATCTTCAATATACATCAATTATAAATTAAGGTTGTATACTGTGGTAATTAACTAATTGATGTAGACCTGGGAGGCTCAACTCAACCAGCCTATCAACCTGCCTTTAAGAGGATTCCAAAAAATTTATAATGACCACTTTAAACAATCCAAACAACTCTCAAAGCCTGACAAACAACATAAGTCATATTTCACACTTTGACTCCTTGAACCCTTGTAGCAGTGCAAACCTAGTTTTTCCCAATAACTCAAAACTTTCCCAAAACACTAGAAAAAACCTTGATGGTTTTAGACACCCATTTTTTGTGTTATTAAACATACTTCAAGGGAAAGTACAAGTCCTTTGTACCAAATCACCAAAATCACCTTTTCTAGGTTGTGCTGATTAGGCTGATTAGGCCTATTTTACAAAGCAACTAGTCTTTAAACTTTTCATATGCCCATGAAATATTGGAAAATAAAATTTTATGCCTCAAAACCTCCAAATTCACAAAATTATTCCACTTGTACGGCCAGATTCTTTCCAAACCCAAAAACCCTTGTTTTAGGCCAAAATCATGAGGGTTTATTGAATCTCCTACTTCCATGACCTCCCAGACCTCAAAACCAACTCAGACACAACCCATTAGGTCTTCAAATGGGTAAAAATTCATAAAATTAGATCTCCCTTACATATTTTGTTGAAACCTAGGCTTGAACCTCTCATTTCACATGTTTTTCTTCACAAAACTCTTGAGGACAACAGTTATACCTTCTTTATTACTCATCCAATGAGGGTTTACAATGATCAATTTATTCCTTTTAAAGGTCTTTACACCTCAAATATTGAACAAACACCTCTACAATTGACTTTTTAATCTTTTATGATCACATGAAACATAAAACACACTAATTTCAAGGTTGTTAACATCACTATTGAAATGTTTTAATTTTTTGAACTTTCAAAAATATTGAAACTCATAGGACACCTCTAAGACCATGATAGTGGCTTGATAATATCCTTATTATTGACATGACACTAACCTTGCACCCTTTTACATGTAAATTCTCCAATTTTCCTTAAAAAGGCTACAAAACTCTTTAGTGGAAGACTTAAACTCATAACTCAAAACTTCACCTAGAACATGTCTAATGGTCTTAATTGACCTTACTCAAGAAAAAAACATCCAAAATACTCACTCTACCTATTGACCATCTGTCCACCTTCAAATAATCACAAGTTGAGAACAAGGTATAGGTGCTCCTGCACCACTAATTATGTGTCGTTTGTGAATTTTATTTTTTTTTTATACAGTTGGTCGAGAGTGGGATGCACTATACGTCGCAAAAAAAAATTATTGGATGATGGTATGGATTGAACGATTTCAACAATCTAGTCGCACATTAGCATGGGAAGGTGTGGCTTCATTAGTTAAAGAAGCTCATCATAATGGAGATTCCAATGTTACACCAAGGGAAATTGATTTAGCATATGGTTTAAGAGATAAACAGGTACATATAAATATATTAATCACCCATATTATTTAATTATTTTCAATTATATTGATGTATATATATGTTGATATTTTTGTCTTTGCATACATTCGGCCAAGAATAAATATGTTTATCAACTGATGATATTGCAATAATTTTTACATGTTTGACATATTGCAAGTGAAACACCACAAGGCTATGTGGTGCAATGGTAGTAAATTTTGAATCAAAAAGTTGGATGACACAAAGAAAACTTGTGATTCTAGGATAATTGCAGTCTTTCAAGTGACTAATGTTTCATCTAGAAACGACATACATCCACAAGTCTCAGAAAATCAATACTATGGGATTTTGGATGATATACTTGAGTGTGACTTTAAGTCCTTCAAATTAGTTATGTTTGTCATCCTATGGTACAGGCTACGATTAAATGAAAATGATCCCGAGAGAACTGTTATTGATCATGATAATGGATTTACCATGGTTAATACAAGGTCAATCAAGCAAGCTAGAAATGAGCCCTATGTCTTCCAAGCCAATGTGAGTAGTTATTTTACTTAGAGGTTCTAGGTAAACTGGGTTGGTCATTTGTTGTTAGACAAGATCCAAGAGGAAGGCCGGTAAAGTATAATGTGGTGGAAGAAGAAGATAATGAAGAACTAGAAGATGATGTAGATGATGATCAGGATCAACAGTTAGTTGATGATGTGCCTGACAAAGATGTCAAAGAAGAGGAACTAGAACATGATGAGGAAGATGATATATGTGTGGATGATGACATTATTGAAACTGATATCAATGTCGATGATGATATGACCAATCCTTACAATGTCGAATCTGGATCGAATGGTACAAACAAAGAGTTGGATGAATAAGAAGATCAATGACATTGAAATGTATGAGTTATGTGATTATATTATCTATTTGATAGAATTATATTTGACTTATGTGGTTACATAATTAATTCATGATGTTTTTAATTTTTATGCCATTACATAATTAATTCATGATGTACTTTTTAATGTTTAATTTTAATTCATGATGTTACAACTATTGTAGCTCTCCTAGAAATTTCCATATGATCATAATGAATAGTGTTTTGGGAAATTTCATGAAATATGACACATTGATCGTAGTAGTGAAATAATTGCAAAGTTGTTTAGATTTTTTAGACCAATCACCCTTCGCAATAGGATCATCTCCAATTTAATTACTAGGACACATAAGGTAGGATTTGATTGGCTTATCTTGGAGGAACATTGTGGCTTTGTGTAATGTGAGCAAATTTTGGATGGGGTAGTTTCTATTGCTAAGGTGGATCACTCCTTTCTACGAAGGCCATACACTTATGATTGGTTCAAGTGTTCTTTTCTTTAAAAAATTCCTATTGCATTTTTGATAGGTTATGATTTGATTAGATGGGTTATGAAGCACTTATTTCAAATAATTTATGTCTATTTTAATTTGTAATTTATTAAATTCAAACACATCCAAAACTATGTCCCTTGCTTTAATTGATTATTACGTTATTTAATTATTAACTCAAATGACACCTCCAATTTAACTATATATATCTAATTGAATATATCTAAAGTGTTGAACATTTTTAGATCAAATTTAGTAATTAACTCAAACAACTTTACCAATTTAACTAACATCTTTTAAGATATTAAACAAATATGATTTATGAAAGAAGTATATTGGCGTGAAATTAAATATTATTTGTATTCCAATGTAAAAACTACAAAGAATGGAAACAATTCTTTCAACACATAAACTATTATGTAGTATTCAACTAAAATGAAAAAGCTTACTCTATATTAGTTAGGATACACAACTAAGAAAATGATCTAAATAGTCTAATAATAATTTGACCAAAAGTTAGCATATAGCAATTTCTATAGAGTTGTAGATCTCTTCCATTTCAAAAACACAAAACAATATTAGGTAGATAATTAAACATCTTTCATTTCTACTGTGACTTATTTTATCCTTGAGGAACTAAGTATATAGTATACAAAGAAAACCAACAAACCCACAACTACCCCTATTTTGAAGGAGTTTATTTTCTCCCCTCCGACTCCCACACAGGCAATTCACAAGAGAATAAAAGGGTCATAACACAACTCTTTATTCAACCCACTCAAATAGCTTGGTTAATGAAACCTCGGCTAAAAAGCAAACAAAAAATAATTACAGCATCGGCATTCAAGTGTGGAAATGAAGAGTGGTGACAATAATCTACTCTATTGTTTAACAAAACACTATTTTGGGGCTGGCCTGACATTAGAGAGATAGAGAAGAGGGGAGAGAGGGAGAGATAGGCTGGAAGAGGAAAGAGAGAGAAGAGAGGACAGACAGGGGTAGAAAAGGGGAGAGGAGCATATGTAGAAAGGGAGAGAGAGAGAAGAAGATAGGAGAGGGGAGATATATCAATATATATAGAGGAGAGGAGAGACATAGAAAAGGAGGTGGACAAGTAGGATTGTGAAAGAGAGAGATAGAGATATATGGGAAATATGAGATGGAGATACTGGAATATGATCCTAATGGATAGGATAGGAGGAGAGGATATGAGACAGAGGAGAGAAAAAAATGGAAGATAGGTAGGAGGAGGAGAGATAAATAAGAGGGGAGAGGAGAATGGAGGAAGAGGAGGAAGAGGGGAGATAGAAATGGAGAGAAAGAAGAGGGAGAAAGGAGAGAATGGAGGGAGGAAATGCATATAGAGGATATAGAAGGAAAGATAGAGGGGGATGGTGGAAAGAGAGAGATAGGAAGAAAGGAAGGAGAGCCCATGGATAGTAAAATAGGATGAGATGGCGAGACAGATAAGGAGACAGATGGAATGGTTGTTTGACACAGATTAGGCAGATGATGAGATTAAGATAAATATTTAAACATATGCATGTCTATACTGAAGATGGAAGAGATGACGGACATTAAGATGAGGCAGAAAGCAATGATATGCCCATGCAGAAAGCCGAGGAATTGAACATAGGGAGGAGATAAAATTAACACACAAGAGGTGAGGATAATGACAGAAATGGCCTACAGAGGGGACGGTGAAAGATGACAGAGGACATGGGAAGATGGAACAGAGTGATTACAGAAATGATGGATAGGGACAGGAGGGAGAGACAGAGGGGAGATAGAGGAGAAAGGGATATTGACAGAGAGCATATGACAGAGCAAAGAGGCATATATATATTGTACAACATGGGTATATATAAAGACGGAGATGACAGGCAAGGTTCCATATAAGCTGAGGAGGGAGATGACATGCAGTTTTATATATAACAAGATAGATGAGAGGGAGAGATAGCTCAATATATATAGAGGGAGAGGGATAGACATAGAAAGGGGGTGATATAGAGAGATAGAGGGGGATGGTGAAAGAGAGAGAGAGATAGAGAGAGGAGTGAGAGGGAGATAAAAAGGAAATAGATAGAGAGATATATAGTAGGAGAGATGGAGGGAGAGATGGACTAAATGAGAGAGAAAGGGGGGAGAGGGAGAGATAGCTCAATAGATAGAGGGGGGAAGAGGGAGTGACGTAGATAGTGGGAGATATAGAGAGATAGAGAGTGACAGGGAGAGATATATCAATCACCCTCCCTATATCTCTATCTATTCATCCTTATCTATTTATCTCTCTACCTCTCTCTATCTCTTTGTCTCCCTTTCTATTTGTATGTTTCTCATTATCTCCCTCTCTCTCTATATTTTCTTCCCTCTATTTATCTTTGTCTCCTGAAGTGTGCAATGGGTACATTGAAGAGGTCTTAAAGGAGAATTATCATATCTTTAATCAAATAGCATGCTACATATATTGTGTCATTGGAAAAAAAGTTTCAACTACCATCTAATGGTAAACCAGTTGTAGTGTAATGGTAAAATCCACTAAAATATCAGGTAAAAGCCTATATATACTATTATATAATAATAAGTATAATTATATTGTATATAATTTAATCTAATATTATACTATTATATTAAATATATATTATATAAATTATAATTTGTATTATATAAAAATATACTTATTATTAATTATTAATTATAATAATTTTATATGTATTTAATAATTTTGTTAAAGAATATAATATATAATTATAATTTAAGTTGAATAATTATATAATTTATTATGTAAATATAGCTAATATATACTTAACTATATTGTAGAATATTAAAACCTAGCTAAATGGTGCCAGAAATTTCAATTTAATTAACATACTCTAAAAACCTAGCTCATCAAAATTGGAGAAGTGAAAGGTCAATACCAGTGCTGAGGAAGAGAGGAAGAGTTTCGAGGAGTGAAAACAAGGTCCATACTAGTTCCAAGGAAGAGATTGGAGTTAAAACAAGGTCAATACCAACGCCGACAAAGAGTTTGGAGGAGTGAAAACAAGGTGAATACCAGCATCGAGGAAGAGTTGGAGTGAAAACAAGGTCAATACCAGTGGACCAGGGACGAGGTTGAGGGCAGTAAGGGAAAATCCACGACCAAGGGACAATGAATTTACTGTAAGTTTGGCATCCCCATTCTCTTTAACCTACATTTTTCATGCCTAGTTCCCAATTTAGATGCAATCTTTATGCATGCATAATAGGGATAATAGGAGCTTCATGCCTCAAACAAGGGTTTCAAATTTTCCTCAAAAATTCAATGAGAGTAAATGTGGATCGACCTCTATGATATTGCACTCAATTTTTTCATCTAGAGCACACATGCACAAAGATCATGAATACATATTAACACATAGGATCACACAGACAAAGAGATTCATGCCAAGCAGAAAAAAAACCTTAGATAAAATCTCATGGTTCACAAATGATATGCACATAGATCAACCTAATACATGGTCTTCACATGCCATAATGGTCTGCACCTAATTCTTCCAATGCTAAATGTGAATCTCTGAATTCTTTGTAGATTGGCCTTTACTTTGTCATGCACAAGCAACTTACAAACCCCACAACTTATATTAATAGCCTCAAAACAACAATGTACATAAGTAATTAAAACCCAAAACCTCTCTCAAGTGCATAAATACCTTGAAGAATATGTTGGTTGATATTTTCTTTGCTCAATGCTTCACAAAACAAAATGGAAACACAAAACACATATCCATATACACAACAAAAATTTGTATGCAATTTTTTTTAGGAACTTGGATCTCATGGCTTTCACAAGTACCCTACACAAAGAGAATCATCTACACAAAAGGAGGGATATTGATTGTAAACAAAAAAACATTTTTAATTTAATTATGCAATAATACTAGGTCATAAATGAACCTGTTTTGCTTTGATATCATGTTTGAGAACTCATAATTAATTAAGTCCCACTAAGTTCTTTAAATCATGTCCAACCATATAAGAGAAGACCGCTGCTATGTGTACTTGGATACCATGGAGAAAGGCTCTTTGGGCTCTTTCATCAATCAAGGTACATTGTTAAATTTTAACACCTAAAAGTGACAATGAAGAATCTTTCCTACGATGGTGGCCAATTATGCTTCTCAACACCTAGATTAAAAAATCTTTGTCAATATCATTTCCATCACAATTAAACCTATTTCTTGAGATATAGTCATACAGGTAAACAAATTGGCTTTCTTGATAGTAGATACATTCTAGACAATTCAATCCTTGCATCAGAGATTGTTGAATGGGCCCAACAAACTATACTCATGATGCCCTTACTATTAAGTTAAAACTTTAACAAGGCATATGATTGCATCAAATGTCCTTTCATGACCTTTGAATGAAGAACCTTCATTCAAAAATGATTCCATGTCAAGAATTTCAAATGAAGGTATTTTTATTTTAAATATTTCATGTCCAAAATGCTTTATAAAAGGAACCTTTGCATGAAGGACCTTCAAATGAAGACCTTAATTCAAAGATTCTTCATTAGAAGATCCTTCATATGAAGGTTTCTTTAATGCCATCCCATTATAGCTCTTAGAGTTGGTAGAGATATTTTTGTTTCGAAGTAGAGATTGGACCATCAAATAGTGTCACCATGACTCTACCAAGATATACATCAAATTGACAAACCCTTACTTAACAACCACAAATTCACAAGAAAATTGCCCCTTTCAGCCCTAGGGAATCACTTCAATACCAAGTTTCTTGCTTTAATAGACCCCTAAATGCAATGAACCTCTATCATACAATGTTGTACACCAATCCACCAAGTTACAGTTCCAAGATAGTGGGTGGACTAGTGGATGTCATTTCTATTTAGCCCTCAAACTCTTACATAGGAAAAATAGGGCAGCCCCTGTATTTGATTGTTTTCTCCCACAAAATAGTGGACCATTCGATATCATGAGAGATGGGTTCTTGTTGAACCACTACTCATGAAACATGGGTCAATGAGTTTGACTCGAAACTACACGGTTGAATCCTGATAGCAATATCATAGTGATTTAGAACTTCAAAAAAAATGCAAATGAAAGGGAACACATATATTTATCTACACCAATGATCTCAAAGAATTTCAAGCTTGTACAGATCCATACAACACAAAATAACTTCAAAAAAATAGTAAAAACACGGAAAATTGCTTCAAGACTGTGGTATTTGATATGAAATTTTGGTATCAACTCCTCCAACAACCTTTTTCTCAGACCTTGGAAGGATTTTTAAATCATCTAAAACCCCAACTACCTTCAACCATGATGCAAAGTGAGCAGGGGAAGCTTCTTTAGATGATCAACTAGATGATCAAACCACCAACTTAGCACAACTCTCTCAAATACTCTTTAAGTGGACCTTTCCAATCCACTATTCCTTCAAGGAAAAGACCCCCCCCAACTAGGGTTCTTGTACTCAAACAATGAAGAGGTATTTTATCCACTTGGATGATGTCAAATAGGACTAAACCAAACCATGGCACTATAATTTTCAATTAGGAAACTCCATTTTCTCATCGCTCTAACCACTAAGCCTCTTTACTACTAAAAGGCTTGTAACCCTGCCCGATAGGACAGTCAAAATAAAATCCACATATAAGCTTATATCAAGCCCAAACCACTGAACTTAGACAAGTAATATATGCCCCTACAAAGTCTCAAAACCATCTTTCTTGACAATGGACAGTAAAAGAGAAATGGACCAAAACAATGCTACTCCAAGAGGCCTAATTGGCAGGCTACAACATGACAGTTGACTATCTAGGCACTCCCCTTCACCCCAAAGCCTTGAAATAGGTTCTTATAGGCTAGTTACACCCATGTCTATCACTCCTAAGTGACTTCATAGTTAAAATCACCCTAAACAAGCAAAACTCAACTTTTTGCTTCATAATCTAGGTCTGTCACATGAGGATGCCAGGCCTAGAACATTACAAAAATTCCTCCACACAGCATGTCATTCTCCATAACCATAAAAATATTAAAATATACACAAACATCTTCCATCCCACCAATAATTAGCATTATTACAACGTGGAGATGGAAGAAAGAGCCATTCTTCAATCAAAACCTTAGTTTTGAGGGTTTTCAGACCAGATCCTGCTAAATGGTGATATCTTCTTTTATACTAAATGAAAACTAGTAAAATCACCTCCAAAAGAAAGCCATGTCTTCCCTCTATCCAACCATAATAGTATTTTACCCGTACAGTATGTACAGAGGCCGTACCACATAGTAGAACAAGAAATTTACACACAGATTTTCTAGAAAACAACAAGCTTTTGCATTAGAACTTCAAAATGATTCATCAAACCACATGCCTCAACAAAGAGAGGCTTATTTCTATCTTCAACCAACCTTCCTAACGTCCCACAACTAAAATTTTAATTGGTTGTACATTGGGAACTAACAAAACATCATTTAGACACCTAATTTCCTAGTTAAGGCAAGTTAATACAACTTCCACAAGCCTGAATACAAAGAGCCTTCAAGAGGTGTCAAAAGGCATCAAAACCATTTCAAAACACCAAGGAAACTACCCTCAAGCACCTGGTTGCATCAAGAGCCTTTGAAGATGGTCCTTAGGACCTTATTACATCTTAGTCAACTTGACATCAAACAAAAAACAAAACAAGGCCTCAAAGAGGCATGGAGACCCAAGGTGCCCCTGCACCAAACCAATGTCCATAACTGACTTACAAATACTTAACAACCCATTATTTTGCAAAATTGCAATTCTGACAAGTTTTAATGTCAACAATTGCAATGGGATGGGAATACAATATGATAGAATTGGGATAAGAAATGCATCGTTTGAAGCATCAAACCAATATGCAAAGATGAAAGAAAGTGCTAACCCCTTAAACTGAAAAAGTTTCTTTTAACTTTAATTTTGTTGGGTAGCTAGTTATTTTAAGTTATCAAATCCTACCATCATACATAATCAAAATGTTGTTGTTTCAAATGACTATGAGCACTAACTTTCACTATTTGAAGATGTTGAAACCTTGTCATAGAGAACTAGAACATTGATGCAACCACTCATCCTACCTTAAAACATACCAAAAGTCTCCTAGCAATTAGACATAGGAATATTTAAGATGACTTAAACAATTTTTATTGCCAAAGCATAAACTTATGATGACTTAACCAGTCCTAGTACACACTCTCTCCCTGTTAACCACTTAGACATATGGAGTTTATCAGTGAACGGTTGAACCACCTCACACGTGCACCTGAATTATTTCTATTAGTGTTCTAATTCATCTTTTTCAAGACAACTTAAACCAAAATATTATGTATGGTGAAACCATTCTTCTACACAATACATTTGAGGCCTTGATTGTGTAACTGGTGGACCATAGTCACATTTAACACTTGTTACAAAGTTTAAAGTCAGTAATTGCAAGGGACAGTCTCCTTCATACATTGATTTGATTTGTGATGGAAACATTTGGATGGTAGTAACAATAACTTGCAATCTATCAAGACTTGATTAGGGTATGTGCAGGAACATCATGGAAAAAAAGGCCCTTAAGTGGCAAAAAAAATAGAAAAATCATAGTTAGGCATCTTGGCATAAAAATTTGAATAAGTTTTCTATATTATTTCAAAAATATGTAAGAATAGAATCTGTAGCATATTGAATGTAGTTTCTAAACTACTAGGTTTTTTTTTTTAATTCTATTTGGTGAAAATTTGAAATTTCAATGCAATAGTACTTAAATTTCAGGGAAAAATAAGAATTAGGTGTTTATCTGACCACCCTAACCACAATAAAATG
This sequence comes from Sequoia sempervirens, assembly GCA_007258455.2. Lineage (NCBI taxonomy): Eukaryota > Viridiplantae > Streptophyta > Pinopsida > Cupressales > Cupressaceae > Sequoia > Sequoia sempervirens. Next base: position 943,800,083 of record VDFB02281492.1, on the reverse strand, counting down.
ATAATATTTTTTTATAAGATTTTAGATATAAGTAGAGGACTCATGTCCCAATGTTATGCATATTTTTTGTAATTTTTTTCTAAGTAAATAATTAATTATGAATTTTTTATTACAACTTTTAAAAAATATGAAACTTCATATGTTTGACCACCTTAACTTGGTCAAAACTTCATGAAATTATTTTTTTCTTTTTTTAATCTTATAGTATGCGAAGCATAGAATGTGACCCATGTTTTGGATTCAAAAAACATAGTACTAGTTGAAAGCTATAGATTCTTTTCAATTAGCCTATCAATCAAGACATTAGTCATAATTCAAATAGAAAATGAATAATAATTATTTATTAAATTCAAAGTAAAGCATAATTTATATTGGTGGAAAGCTGAGAATATCCTTTAAAAACCTTTTTCGTTTCATCAATTTTGGGTAAAAATAAAGTCATTAGCCACATACCCTACACATACCCATCATATCGCCACTTTTTGGCCCATCATGATCCTGCACATACCCATTACTTTATAACTAGTCAAATTCTAGCGATGAAATGATAGATTAATCATAATGTCACCTTGGGATCACATCACCATGAAAGAACTTCATCCAACATCCTTATGAGTGCAAGTACCACCAAATAGGTATTTTTCAGATTTGTCTTCCTCGAGCGAGGGAAATTCAGGAAGAGAAGAGGAAAGCGAGACATTTAGTAGGTCTAAAAGAGGGACATCAACTAGAGGTCAAACGATTAGAAGAAAATTTTGTAAACGCGTGGAATTTTTTCTTGCTAGAGGGGGGTCATGTTCTTATGATGATGAGAGCATAGGCGACATCGAGGTTCCCTTGAGGTACAAGCATCTACGGAAACAATGGGTACCCAAGGAACTTCCTCCAATAAATACTTATTTTTGTGTCAATGAGAGGATATATCGCATAACACCATCGTCATTACATGGCTTGGGCCTATTTTACATGGACGGCATAAAGGTCTGTTATGACAAAGTTACTGCACTGATGGAGTATGTCGGACCCTGTTAGAGTTACAAAGATTGGATGCAACCGGTTCGATATACACGAAGTATGCCTAGGTATGCACTGTCAGCGAATTATATACAGCTAAAAGATAAGGATCAAAATAAAGGAGTGGCTATGTACATTGATAGAAGGCCAAAAGCATTAGGGAATATTGCAGGGTTTATAAATAGTACATGACCTGGGTCAACAAATAAGCAAACCAATTGCATATTTGAGGCACGCGAGTGAAACCGTGTATTCGTATGTGCGATAAAATCAATAACTGTAGGGGAAGAGTTGCTAATCAATTACAATTTGAATCACTTAGATACAAACACAGTTACTATGGGGGTGGTACATACTATATACCATTTTACCCAACCTCCAATTAATGACTCCAATATAGAATTTTATTATTATGTTTTTTTTGAAGTCCATTGGTTTCATTTCAGTAATGTTTTTCTATATTTAATTTTTGTCACAGCGGGACATTGATCGTATGGGGAAGGCTCTGGCCCAGACCACAGGTCGTAATGCATCTTCAAGCACTTCTACTCAATAGGTTTACCTCATTGTAATTGTACAAATTAGATACAATCAAAAAAAATTATTAAATTGTATTTTTTTCATAAGTTTATTGGGTTAATTTTGATAATATTTTTAATATTCTTGTTGTAGTCGACTAGTCAGGGAAAGGCACTAGCAGTAGATGAGAGCATCCATAAGGTCGAGGTGTAGTCATTGTTATTGGATGATGACATCGCATATTCAGCAAACCCTCTCGATATGATAAAGAAGACACAAAAAAATGCAATGAATAAATCCTTCAATTGTTATTCATAGTGCCTCAAATAGATGAGATAAGAGAGAGGGTTAAAATATTGACTGGGAGAGTACAAAACTTGCAAGTAAGTTATCATGAGGTCTTTAATTATAACATAAGTTCATTCATGGTTTTATATTTTGTACTCTTTTATGTCATGAACTAAAATATGTGTTGTTTTTACAAGATTTTTTGTGTCCTCATGATGTTGTTGGCCATGATCAGGGTATTGCAGGTGTTGCCCACGGAGTAGGGGTTGGTACAAGTGTCCATCTACACATACATCACATCATCCGACCCCATCATTCGTGCCTGTATTGTCAACTAAATTTTTGGAAACACATAGCATGCAGGCATTAGGTAGTACTGGTGATGCAGAGGCCACTAGTACTGGTGATGTTTTAGCAGTATTTTCTAGATCTTCTCATATTACTAGTACGGGAACATTGTTGGCCACATTTTTGGTGACCGAGGATTTTGTTCCCATAAAAATAGAGAAGGTCCCAGGTACTTTAAAATGTTTTAATTATTATTATTATATATAATCCAATTGAAATTTACTTATTGATCACTCTTTTTAGACTAATGATCCCATGATCATTTTGCAAGAAATGATGTTTTTTATAAACATCTAGGTGATATGACATTGGAGCTCTTTGGGCCCACCATATGTACATGGTGGAATGCCCAAAATCAAGATTTAAAAGACGATCTCATTAACCGTTTAGTTGTGTTGTTTGGTGATAAAACATTCAACTAAACCAAGGTCCTTAAGAAAGTTGGTACCTATCTAAAGTATGTGAGGGACCAATATAGGTCACATTTAGAGAAGAACAAAAAATACGAGCATCCCCCCATGATTCCAGAGGAGTGGAAGGACCTGGTGTCGGATGGAAAGGAGAAGGCTGAAAAGAAAAAAGGAAAGACCCACTAGGCCAAGGAAGGTATGTGATACTATCAACAATGTAATTATATACTAATTACTTTTTCTTTTTACATAATCTAATGTTTTTCAAACTTTTCATTGGCTTCCCGACACATCGAAGGAAACAAAGGAAAGACTAGAAAAACACGGGCAGCACCAACTTGGCTCTAGTGGTTATATGAAATTAGCCGCAAGAATTGTAAGTATCAATAAATGAAATATTGCATCCAAATAATAAATTGCAAACAATTTTGGTTTTATCACACCATAGAAGCAAAATTCATGATCTTATGCAAAAATGCAGGAATCTGAATTCAAGAGAGTGCCCACAGAAGAGGACATGAATATTTTCTTCTAGCAAAGCTATGAAGTCATGGTTGAACACCTAAGAGTATTGACTAGGCAAACACAATCTTCCACTGCATCTGACACACAGGTAAATAAACTCAATAAAGTTTATTTAAAATTGAATTCTTGTGTAATCTATTCAATATTAATTTCCACCATAAATTAATTATCTTCCTATTTTTTTTAAATAGACAAGCAATGATAATACTGCACATGACATTGGAATGTAGCCTGGTGAGGGTGGAGCACAACCTACAGATGGTCATGGTGTGCATCCTGGTACTAGATGTATTCATGTACTATACAAAACGTAGTATAGATTAATACAATTAAACATCTTTAATTGCAATTGGTGTATTAATTAATGTAACCTTTTGTGTTTCAATTTTAGAGCATGTCGAGCGTGATCAACATGTTGAGCATGATCAGGCTAGAGAAAATCAAGAACATGATGTGGCCCCGTCAGGTAAAGAGGACCACTCTAATGTTCTTTTAAACATATTTAATTGTAATTGGTGCATTAATTAATGTAACCTTTCATGTTTCAACTCCAAATCAGGATTTAGAGGGTGTTCAGCATGAGGCTATAAGAAAAGATGAGGAACATGATGTGGCCCCATTAGCTAAAGAGCACCACTCTAATGTTCTTTTAATTAATGAAATACTTGTAACAATAATAATAAAACATATCAATTTAACATTTCTTTGTTATTGCAACAGACCCCACCTTGCAGCGGCCTCCACATCATGATCAGTACACAACTAGGCATACATTAAGATCACGAGAAGAGGGAAGAACAACTAAAGGGGGGACAGATGATTTAGAAAAAGATACTCCACTTCAACTTTTGTTAGCTTCAAAAAAGAAACAAAAAAAAATTATTGTAATCATATTATGACAACCATATTTTTTATTATATGTAAAAACTAAAAGAATGAATGTTATATGTTAATGAATGAATGTGAATATGTTAATAAATGAATGCTATATGTTAATGAATGAATGTTATATGTTATTAATGGATGAATGAATGAATGTTATATGTTATTAATGGATGAATGAATGATTAATGTTATATGATCGGGTATGGGGAATTGAGAGTGATGTGAGGGGAGGGGCCAAATGAGCTTCCACTGTCACGTGGTTGGCCCTGTTAAGAAGAGAATATTAAACTATTCTCGAAACTAAGAGAAGCTCAATAAGGTAATGCACTTTTCAATATAATAAATGCATCACGTTTGAAGCATCAAACCAATATGCAAAGATGAAATAAAGTGCTAACTTTTCACTATGGTGGCAGAAAAATGATTCTTTATACCCTAATGCCTTCATTTTCCAAGCCAATTTCTCCTGCTTTACATAGCTCTGCCATGTTTGTGGATGTGATATGACTCCTACACAAAAAGCATGTACTAGTTTACGGGCTTCAATCCAACTACATCCAAGTATCATTTTAATTCCTCTATCTTTCATCAATCTCTTCACTATTTGAACCTCGTACAAATGTTTTAGATGAAGAACCCATTATTGTGAAATGTGCCTCTAGTTGAGTAAACTATATCCATGCTCTGCATCATAATTTGAAGTTTTTTCCATTCCAATGTTCTGAGTTTAGTTTGTCTGTATGGCTTTGTATGAATACTACATTGTGTTGTGTGTGGATTTGGTTTCAAAGCTCTGTTTCTTTTGTTTTTAGTGGTGACATAACTCTAAAATTTTACTTTTGTGCATAACAAGTTAGTGGAAAAATTGACAACTCTAAAGGGTTTAGAGGCTCGATTGAGATAGATACACAGATATTTGGATCTTGTTGTTGATTGGAGGCTTCCACTTAACCATAAAATTTTGTACCATCTATAGGTATGCAAAAATTTCTCTACTTACATTCATTCAACTTATTGTCTTCCTTACCAAAATCTACCCTTGTTAAGCCACAACCATAACTAGCACACTGTCATAATGCTTCAATCTCAGTCATTAATCTTTGTCTTGACAAAAAGGATAATAGTCATTAATACATTACTAAGGGTAAACATATTTCATAAAGACATATGGAGGATAAACCACAGTCTACCAATCCATTAGAGACTCATAGTACATAAAACCATTGAAAATACATCGCAGTCATAACCTTTGCTAAGGGCACGGGATAGTCTTTTGGATTGTTTACAAATTCATATCTATAATCATAAGCATCATAATCCTCTATATTCTTTATGATTTCCCTAAGTTGAATGACCGTTGACTTTGCATTTAGTTGACTATTCCTTTGTCTTAGCACTGTCACTCGTATTCATCAAATCACTATGCATTGTTGATCTTTCATCTCATAGTCCATTTTATTGATATTTTCATACATTGTTTTAACTGTTAAGACCATCCTTTATTGATTATTGATTGTCTTTTAAATAATTTTCTACCTCTCATGATTTGGCATCTTCTTGAAGACTCTAAACTCTTTCCATCATTGCTCACTTGGTGAGGGGGACTGTCACTGTACTTGTTTGAAATTCTTGTGGACTGTCATCCTTTGAATCTACCCTTTACATGACTATCTTTTACTACCCTTAGTTGATAGTCCTTCTAGGTGACTTCCCTTTATATGTATGGTGATTTTCTTCTTTGAGCAATCAATTTGAGTGTCATTTGAATATTGACATTATCTCTTTCATGCCTACTAGGTTTGTGCTTTGCTCCTCTTTTGAGCCCATTGACCTCAAACATTTAATATGACAATCTTTTAGTGCTCTTGAGGTTTTTCATCATGATTCATAGTCAAAACCTTTATAACATAGTCATAAAGAGACCTATTGGGCACAAAAAATAGTCATAACTTATAGTCATTAATCACTGTCCAAAGTCAATATAACTATCCTTTCAACTTCACAAGGTCGCTTCCATTTAAATTTTCTAAAATGACTATCTCTTGAAGACATTTATGACTATCCTAGGTTTTATTCATGGTGTTTGATATTTTTTGCACCCTCATTACTATCATTTCCCTTGTGAAAATCATCTTTTGTTAGTTGATTGTCATTATTTTTCCTTGAGATTTGACCCCTTTGTGATTTCTCATTAAAACTCTATATCTTTAGTATTATGTCATAGTATTGCCCCTTTGTTACATCATACATTGTGTATTGCTTCTTGCTCATGAATATCAATGCACATGACTATCCTCTTTAAATCATGCCATTGTCATAGGTTATTAGTCATAACAAACTATCCTTTCAACTTCACAAGGTCACTTAGTATTTGTCTTTTATCCTTGGAATATCATCATGACTATCTTGGTGATCATTGTCCATCATTGAAGATTTGGACTAATCACTTTCCATGTCTTGATGTAGAGCATCATACCAAACCACCCAACAACATCTTTCCTTCATGGAATTTCAATCCCAAATAGAATCAGGAGAAGATCTAATATATGAACTTCAAGAATTTACTTAACTTTCATCAAAAATCAATCAAAACTTGAATCTACCATGTCAAAAAAATTCATCAAATTCGTAAGGCTATTAACAAGCCACTCACCATATCAGTTCTACACACCTGTACCATAACTCAAACAACATTAAAGTGTCTATTACAACATCAAAACCTGATTAGAGAACCATTCACATCCTCTACTATACACCCGATCAATCTTCATAGCAATTGTATTCCAAACTAGGAAATATGATTACAAAGAAATTCATCATGCTAATACCATGTTCTCAGACTTCATGACCACTGATAACTCCATTAGCAAGCTAAGAATAGACCCTTATATCACTGCTCTATCTAATTATCAAGTTTTGCATATAAGCACTACCCAACACATTGAATTCATAAGTCCAAAACCACCATACTATCAAAATATTCCTTCACAATACTATCCAAACATAGTTAAAAATCTAATACCACTATGCAAGAAAGTTTCATCACAAACTAATCACCATTATCATTACTTTTTGAGCAGATCGCTACTTTAGCAATCATTCATCAAGTCACTTTGCAAGTTTCAAAACCCTTAATCAGGTGAATTCCACAACCCAGATGTAAATACCAAGAGTAACATGCATATTTAGAGACTCTTTTATGTCCACATAAACATAACAAAGACCTTACATAACCTTCCTTAAAGAAATCATTAGTTTCTTACACTGTACGTTGTGAAAAGGCTAGTCAAATAGGCTTTTTTTACAAAGGAAGTCACCTTCACTCTACTCCAAATCACTCAAAACCCAAAAAATAGCCTTAGTAAATGTTACAAAACTCCCAATTTATCCATTTTTAGGGATTAAAAGACCCATTGAGATAGCATATTAACAAACCCTTGTTTGTAGGTAGAAAATCACCAAAAACAATGAGGGTTTTACGAAACACATACTTACAAGCCTCCAACACACCAACCACTACTTCCAACACCTTGCAATACATCTTCCTACACCTTCTACACAATTTCCAATCCTTTTCAAGCTTTGTTCCTTCATGACCCATGACTGTAGCATCAATTTGTGTATGGAAACCCTTAATTTTCCTGTGTAGCAGCAACTCCATCAAGGAATTCTTGCATTTCCCTACACCTATAATCATCAAAACATTCAAAAAAACCTAATATTAACCTACTCCACCAATATACTTGACTTACATTGGTGGAGTAGTGATGAAATACTCTATTAGACTCTAAAAACCCAATACACAGGGTTTCAGACCGAGCCACAAAAGATTGCTCAAACATGCATTGTATCCAAGTGTCACCTTCTTACAAACCCTAGGGTTTAATGCATACCTAAATCATTAAAAAAAAACATACACTTCCTTCTATACCTTATCCTTCACCAAAACACCAAGGGCCATGTTTAACAAACCAAATGCAATTGCTAACTTTTCACTATGGTGGTAGATAAATGATTCTTTTTTCTTCTATTCCACAACATTAAGTAAAATTATTGAAACTAGTACCCTGCTGCCTCCATGTGCCAAGCCAATTTCTCCAATATAGAAGATAGTCGCCAATATAGAAAAGTTATGCAATCATCCCACAGAATCTTCTTTATTCCAAGTCGTCTTGAGTTTTTCATCAAATCATTGACCTCTGCACCCACCTTTCTAATGTCAATGTTGTAGGATTCGAGAATTTTTCCTTATATTTCCATAGGTATTTCTTTATTCCTCTCAAATTTATGCATTCATGTGTCATTTGAGAGGGTAACTCCATAAAGGTTTTGTCACAATTGAAGAATAATGCATTAGCTTATGTCCATCACGAAAATAACAAGGGTTATTATGGGTAAATTTGATAGGAAATGAGTAGATCCCAGAGTATGCTACAAGCCTTCATACTACAACCTTGTTTGAATGATAGAAGATTCTTGTTTTGTGACATGGAAAGAATACATTAAGTGATTGACAGACCAAGGATAGTTAACTATGTAGGAATATAAGAAAGGGAAGTGATCAAGCATCTACTACTATGGCAAGGCCAAGAGACACGAGTGGGTAGAGATCTTAAGTACAAGATGGTGAAAATCAAGATAAGGAATCAATGTTAAAAGATAGAGCATAGTCCATTAGAAATCATTGGATAGTCATGAATGCCAAATGATCATTAACAATGTCAAGGGCCAGTGACTTCATCTCAAGAGATAGTCATTTAAAATAAATGTCAAGTGGACTGTGCAAAGATAATTGAAGGTAGTGAAAAGTGACAAGTGCAATTTCAAATGAAAGAGACAACCATTTCTTAAAACTAGGGATAATCATAACAATAAGTTTAATACTCACCATAAAATGACGACAAAACAATAATGTAAGGACAGCCATGATAATGTTTAGTACAATGACCATGAATGCAGAGTTTAGGATAGTCTTGGTCCATTAAAGGAAGTCATAGGAAGGACAAGTCATGACTGTCCTCAATGACAAGTAAGATTTAAAGAGATTCATATCATCATGACTGTCTAGACATATTGATAGAGATAAAGATGTCATGAGATGCAGGACAATAGTAGATTATAGCAGCAAGGCAGTGAACTGTTTGATAGAATACTTTGGAAAACATGTATGAAAAATGGCATAGCATAGACAAGGAAATGAACTATTTGAAAAATTGCCTCAAATAAATGTGGTTTCATGGAATGCCATGACAAGCTAATGCAATTGGCGGTTGCTCCTAGATATTAGTTACACAATGTGAAGTAATTGCATAATTGCTTAGGTTGACCATAATAAACTTTATTGTAATTGAAATTTTTTCATCTATCAACATCTAGTTATTAGTTACGCAATGTGAAGTAATACTTTGAGTTTGAAAGGTGTGTAATGCAATGAATGTAATCAGCGATATGAATATAAACTACAAAAATATATTTTCTACAATTCATTAGTTAAACTCTTTATTTTATTTTGTATTCTATTATCTAACTGAACATATGTTCATGTGTGGAATAGGATAAGATAGGCATGACTATAGCTTTTGAAGGTGCATTATAGACTCTTTGTACAGGTATGTCTACCAGGGCAGTTGCCACTACAACATATTGCAAGCCTAATTTTCAGATTGCTTCATTTAGCATCACCAATCATCTCCGCCAGAATATTGTCCCTATTTAAAATGATGGAAATAGTTTGCATCTATCACAACAATTTCTATTTAAATAGTCATTTTTTGTGCATATCCTACAATCATTGCATTCCAAGAGATGACATCTCTTTGATCCATTTCTTCAAATAGTTCATGTGCCTTATAGTATACTTCCACATTTTGAATACATGTCTACTAGAGCATTTCCAACTATAATATTCGACAAAAATCCCCCTTCCATTATGTTATGATGGATGTTCATACCATGTTCCAAATCTCCCCTTTTGGCACAAGAAGGGAGGATGCTAACAAAGGTTGTCGAATTTGGCTTTACACCAGCCAATTACATTTGCGTTAAAATTTATAAAGCCTTTTGAACAAATCTATTTTGTGCATATCGTGCGCCAATCATTGCAGTTCATGAGACCACATTTCTTTGAGGCATTTTGTCAAATAGTTCACATGCTTTGTCTATGCTTCAAAATTTTGCATACATGTCTAACAAGGAAATTGCAACTACATCTAATGAAATTCCTCTATCCTTTATGTTTTGATGGATTCCCATACCCTATTCCAAAGCTACCCTTTTGGCATAGGAAGGGAGGATGCTAACAAAGGTTGTCAAATTTTTATTTACACCAACCAATTACATTTTCTTTAAAATTTCTAAAGCCTTTAACAAATCTATTTTGTGCATATCCTGTGCCAATCATTGCAGTCCATGAGACCACATTTCTTTGAGGAATTATGTCAAACAATTCACGTTCCTTGTCTATGCTTTGACATTTTGCATACATGTCTAACAAGGCAGTTGCAACTACATCTGATGAAATTCCTCTATCCTTTATGTTTTGATGGATGTCCATACCCTATTCCAAAGCTCCCCTTTTGGCACAAGCAGGGAGGATGTTGGAAAAGGTTATGGAATTTGTATTTACACCCACCGATTGCATTTTCTTGAATGTTTGTAAATCCTTTCCAACAAATCCATTTTGTGCATATCCAACAATAACTGTAGTCCAAGAGATGACATCTCTTTGAGGTAATATGCTAAACTTCTAGACTAGCATGTTTGCAAATGAAAGAATGAATGAATACTTTTTTTTAAAAAAAATTGCATTGTTTCGTCGAAATTTTGACGAACTCAACTGATGAAACAGCAAAAGCGTCCAACGAAATTGCTATACCTCTGACACAACTTTCGTCGTTATAACTTGCCCCTTTCGTCGCATTTTTGATGTTGTTCCAACACTCTGGCAGAGGCATACCACTTGTGTTCTTACTATTTTTCGTCACTAGATCGACACATTTTTTGTCAAAATTCTGACGAACACCTGATCCCTTTTACGTGGCAACAATCGACAAAGTTAGGTCGCTATTTTGACGTTTTAAAGTTTGTCGAGAAAGTGACGAAAATGTTATGATGAAAATTGTTTCAGTGTTTTGTCGATATTCCGACAATCGTTTGTTGAAATTTCAACAAACTTTCGTTGGAAATTGGAGCCAAATACAGTAGTGTATCCTTCTAAAATTTAGTTGTGTAACTTTCTATTTCTATCCGCAAAGGCATATAGTTTTGTCATCTTTATAGCAGCCACTTGGGTGTTAACATTTTGATTGGATTGAGGAGGATTAAGTTACAGAAAGCTCTTTTTTTTTTCTTGAAAGGTTGGTAGTTGGTTTGAGTTATGGATTCAAACTTTTCGGGATGGTTAGAGGGAATTTTCACTTCACGAATGCTAACCAAATTTTGGTAATCATGAAGGGCTATACATAATTGTGTGAAGGAAGGAAATCTCAACATTTCAAGCTTAGTCTAGATTTAATATTGCAAATTAGAAATAAACATTCTTTGAAGGTTGACATGAGGAATCTTAATGTTTATCTGTGAATAAAGCATTTGGTATTGCGTCATGAAATCAGTGACCTTTTCATCATCCTTTTATTTACATGTAATCAAATCAGCTAGGGTCATTTTGGAACCCATGTGCATAAATGGAAGTGGTTGTAAAAGGATTCAATAAGTTCATTGAATGAACCAATTGAATTATTCGGCAGGGAGAAAAACCACTCTAAAGTAACATCCTTCAATAATCTAGGTAATATCTTATTCAAGATTTTATCTTCAAAAATGAAGTCACTACATAGGGTTGTGTAAGCGGAAACGAGGCTAACAAGATCTCCTTTCCCACCATATTTCTCAAACCTAGGAACCTCTATACCTTGTGGAATTTGTGTTCTCAATATCTCCAAGGATCTCCTTTCCCACAATACTATTATGTTGATTGATCTTTCAGTATTATATGGCTATATCCTCATCTTGAGACAGTATTCCTTCAATCAATAAAGCTTTGACACAAATGATTCATATTAGTACCCACTTAGATATCTTGGCAACAATGAAGTAATTAGATGAATCTGATGTTATTGCATAAATATTCATTGGTGTGAGACTTTCAAAAATAAGAGAAATAATCCCAATGGCATGTGAATCTACAAGAAAATAATTAATCTATGAAAAATTTCCTTGCTACTTGTTTAAATGTTAATCAATCATTTCAAGACATAGACCAAGTGAGAAAGTGATACAGTTCCAATTGTCTGAAACCATCCACCATTCAATTCAGTAAAGGATTTCCCATATCCACAAATATTCCCATAGTAGGTGACTTCACATGAGCAAAAACCATTCTATATGACATCTCTTTTTCCTATGGTTTGTGCCAATCATGATGCAATGTAGAGTGCCCAGTACCTTACGCATAGAAATCCCACAAATGTAAATTATCGTTTTATTTTCTTGATAAAGATTCCCACACTTGATGTAACCTACAAACATAGTATTCCATGTATACATATTTCTAACAAGAATTTTATCGAACACTTTGTGTACATCCTCAGTGTTTTCCACACAGAGCATACATATTGACTAGATGGTTGCTCATAGACATTGAGATTACTATTCATTTTATGATGGGATGTGCATGGAGTATTTTTCCCCAATTAAGGAGTCATATTTTTGCACATACCTGGAGGAAAAGAGCGTACACAATAGGATCAATGAGAATGCCTCCTTGTTCCATAATATGCAATGTTTGTAATGGATTCTTCCACTATTCTTCATATATCCACTTGTCTTTTTCTAAGGTAATATTAGTATTAAGAAAGAAATAGATTGAACACGCATGTGAGATTTACTCCGCTAACACCCATTAGATAATATAAACAAGTTCCTACTTACCAAGGTACTCAAGTGTAGATGTAATGATAAGCTTTGTTATCCTTCTAAACTTTACCATCATAGTCTTGATGCTTCACGTCAAAAAAATTTGATCACAGCATGTGGTTGAACCAAAGCCCTCCTTCATATGGAAAGGACATTTGCATAAAAGATAAGGCCTTTTTCCCCATCTCCTCCCTCAAGAAACAATGTCGCTCAAGACAAAAAGGCTCCTAGATCATGACTCCCCCTTCCCAACTCTAGCCTCCCCCTCTTTTAATTAAAATTCATTTACCTCTTAATTCTATATTGATATTTCATTCTTGCCATCATGCAGCCATCACCTAGCTTGAAATCACATGAAAAAATGTAACTTCCTTGAACTTGAAATGGTCATTAAATTTAAAATTTAACTAATAAACAAAAAATATATATATTTAAGTATTATTTGCAATTACTTATTTTAGTACATAATATTTATTATTCATTAAAATAATATTTTTTTAATTCTAAAAGATTTTTAACCATTCTGTATAAAAAAATAGTACCATCATAATAATAAAAATTTACTTACTAAATATTTTAATTTCTTCAAAGGGAGGGTCATGACAATGGATGTCATATGTTAGAGGATCAGTCATAGGCAGGATTGATGGAGAGATGGAGAGAAAAGCATGTCTTATAGTTGCACAATCCAAGGTCCTAAAAACTTGTAAAATTGTAATGAAAAATTGTCATCCCTTTATAGAGACTATTTCTAGAAGATTGTGGAGGAAACTGATAACAGATCAATTGTGGGTTTTTTGAGTATATTCCAAATGTATGATCTACAAGTTTAGATGATAAGTAGTGAGCTCAAAATTGAATTTTCTTTTCTCTTAGCCATTATTAGCGTTTAACAAAAAATTCCTAAGAGTTTTAGTGATGGCGTTCATAGGGATTTATATTTTCTAGTTGACTGGCAATAGGTGGTTTCTAGTCACTTATATCATAACTTAATCCTTCGATGCCATTATATAACCTACCCCTCATCCAAGTGTTTATCGGCTCAATGGATTATTAAAGTATCCTAAGTTTGGAATTTATACCTTAGCCAAGCTAGATCAATGGTCATGATCAAATCTTATAGATTAGACAACTAACATAGCATCACACTTGACCTTCGCATCACATTTTCATTTTCAATAGTGTGTAGCTAAATTGTGTTATGTGATTGCTTATAAAACCTAAATCTTTAAGGTTATGTGGAAAGCATCTCATTGTTGTGCTAGATTTCTTCATAGTACATTTTTTGTTTGCACTGGCTTGAGGTAAATTGTGTAGTGTGATACACGCTTTAGAAGATCGACAGTCAACACAATGAGATGGTTGAGATCAATGGTTGTTTTGCATCGCATAGGTTATACATATAATCTATTTTTATCCCTCTCTAACAAGGTTGAGTTTGTGATGATGTGGTATAACACCACATGTCTAGCATGATGTCTATGAGATAGATGTGCACTTTTGCTATTCTAAGGAAGGGATTGTGGGTCCCCATTATGGTTGTGTAAGAATACAGTATTTTGACACATGTCCATGATGACATAGCAATAATAGGTGGAAATCACTCATTGCATCACATAGCTCCTACAAATAGCATTTATCAGTATTTAAGCATAAAGTGAAAATGTGTTAATAAAATGATATGCTCTGGAGATCAACAATGTAGGTTTAAATTTAATCCCATCTAATAGTTATGTTTTAAAGTTGAAGCATATAAATGGAGATCATCAGATCATGGCATGAAGTTGCAGATCTACAGCCAACATTTAAATATTTAATTCTCTCAATGGCTAGGCGGTAAAACATTATACAAATAGTGGAAAGTGGTGTAATCGACATAGAAAGAAAAATTAATTACTAAAAAAGTTGGATTTTTAATGGTGATTGAAATAAATGGTAAAAAATTCATAGTCAGCTACAAAATTTGATACTAATTCAATCATGTAAGTATTTTCATTTAATGCAAATCAAAACCATAGGCTTGGTAAATCCTTAAAATAGAAACTACAGAGAATTATGGTGGTGGTGCATGACTCAAGGAAAAATAAGACATGTTGGTGAAGAAAGTTGAGATATTTCTATCAGAATAGTGATAATGGTTAATGATCGATCTAGAGTGAAAGTATAGCGAGAAGAATACCTAGACTAAATATTGATCACATCATCTAGGATATGCATTCATTATGCAAAACTAAGAGATAGCATAAAGAGGGGAAGAGAGAAGAGAATAGAGGCATGCAGATGTTGGGTTAGTAGCAATAGAGAGAAAATGTTTGCAGAGTAGAGAAAAGAATTAGAAGTTGCAAAATAGGTTTGTAATATTGAACTAGATTTATTTGAATCACCTATAATTAGGAGTTGTAGCTCCATAATTTTCATTGTAAATCTTATTGGTTGGTGCTCAGTTAGGAAGTAGGTGCTTCCTTAGAGTTGGGGCTCTTAAATCAAGGGATTGGTGTCTCCTTAGGGTTGGTTCCCTTAAACTTTGTAACCAATGAGGTTTTATTGTGAGGCTAGATAAGGACAATAGATCCTACAACTATTATCACTGTGGTTTTTCCCATATTATATTTTCCACGTATATCTAGTGTTATGTTCACTTGTGTGTGTGTAATCTTTGCATGTTCATTTAATCTATATTAAAAAATTTAGAGGATAAGTTGTAAATGATCTACTAATTCAACCCCCCTCTTAGTAGATATTTGTGTTCCAACAATTGGTATCAGAGCATTGGTTCCTTTGGAGAATCTTAATCATCTTAGGTAGATCTTGGATAGTGAACACAAACATTGGCTAGTCAAAAAGGTTCTTTCTCAAATAAAGCACCTCTCTTTAATGGATTAAATTATACTTTCTAGAGTATAAGGATGGAATCTTATCTATCATCCTTAGGGTTTGATGTCTGGATGTCTATGGTAAATGCTTATGTTATTCCTTCTACACCTCCCACTGATCAAGCTGATAAGAAATCATATGAAGCAAATGTAAAGGCTAAAACTGAAATTCTTTGTGGATTGGAAAATTCAAAGTTTGTCAAAGTCATGCACTTTCAAATAGCCCATGAGATTTGGAGTAAATTGAAGACCACCTATAAAGGTGATGATAAAGTAAAGTAGACCAAGATACAAACTTACAAAGGTAAGTTTGAAATTCTTAAGATGAATGATGAAGAGAAAGTTGTAGACTACCTCCTCAAGATAGATGAAATAGTTAATGCAATCAGAGGCCTTAGAGAAGAGATGAAAGAATCCGTTATTGTCAAAAAGGTCCTGAGATCCCTATCATCCTGTTATGACTCTAAAATCTCTATAATAACTCCATAGTATAATCATAACTCTGGCAAGCACATCAAATTCAAATAGGAGTGTGTATGGGTCATCAATAACCAATCCATAGAAAATGGGTAATATTGATAGGGGTATGTTCTTAAGAGTAATAGACCTTTCTTGGTTTGTTATTGGAAACTCAAATGTCACATATTCTGCTAGATTTTCTACTACTTCCTTATCCATGTGGTGTAAAATTCCTTTTGGAAGTCTCCTTTATATCTAGAGTAGCTACTAGTGTGAGGAATGGTTCTCCTTTGTTAATTCCCCCAATATGTTATCTTTTTGCACCAATTCCTTCAAAATATTTTGAGAATTAAAGGGAGAAATCTTCATAGATCATCTCTCTACCTCCACATACAATAGTTCTTTGACCTTTAATTGGTGGTCCCTATGTTGGATGTTGTGGTTGTGGTTCTGATATGTGGTTGTCATTGATATCAACACTATTAGCATTAGAGCATTAGAAGTTGTATATGTCAAGGATATTAAGAAAATTGTAATAAGAAGTGCTACAGGTTGTCAATGGAGAAGTGAAGTTCAGTCTTTCGATGAACTCAGAACATTGTTGTTCAAAGGTTGTGGACTAAATGGTTTCTTGTTGCATATATCTAGTTTATCCACGTCGAGTTTTAGAGATCTACGTGAATATTTGATCAAGTTATGAATATTTGTATTCTAACAGTTTTTCTGTTACTTCAGTTTGTGTTCCTAAATGAAGATCATGTGATTTTAGTAAGTTCAATTGTTGTGGATGCCTCTCTGGTGATTCATGATGTTTGTGGATGTTTCTAGATCATGCTCTATCTATGTTGCACGTCTGCATTGTTCGTTGTGCTCACGATACAATATTTTCTCTTGCATGTTCATGTTTTTCTTGTTCTTGGCTAAAAAGGTGTTGAAGCGTGTTGTGGATCTTCGAGGAGTAATTAATTAAAGTGGTTCATGTTTGAGGATATTATTTTCGGTCTTCACTATGTTGTGGCCAACCTTGGTTGATTTGCATGAATAATCTTTATTGATCTGAGCCGACTGCTTGTATTCATTTTATTATTTCTTTGTGGCCGACTTATAGCGATGTAATTTCTTGTTGTGGATATATAAGAGTGATTGTTTTATCATTTGGAAGTGTGCAAGTGCGAAGTGTGCTAGTCCTGTGTGTGAATATTTTTTAGATCATTTGAATGCAAAGTAGAGTGTGCAGAAGAGTGAAGAGGAGCAAAGAAGAGTGAGGAAGTGTTCATGTGCTTAACCAGAACTGTAATTAGGCATTAGCAGATGTTATTTTCTCAGTTCAAAATTTGATGGATATAATCAGAACCTTTCTATAAGACAATGTGTCTTCCTTTGTAATTGAGAAGTGAGCTCTAGAAAGTGTGTATGAATGCATGTGCATTCCCCATTCATATTTCCTTACACTTTTAATAGAGTATAATCTTGTGGACTAACCTCCACCATGGTTTTTCCCCTAACAAGGTTTCCACATAAAAATCTTGGTGTTATGTGTGCTTTCAATGTGTTTTTCATTTATTCTTTCATGATTCATGATCAAATCTGAGAATAAGGTTATAAAGTTGAATAAGTTTAAAAATTTAGTGACAACTAATTCACCCCCCCTCTTAGTTGCCTGCCCTTGTGTTTCCAACAATTGGTATCAGAGAAGGTTCCTTGGAATAATTTTAATAGCATGAGGTGATCCAGGATGGCAACTTATAAGAAGGATAGTCCTATATTTGATGGAAAAAATTATTCCTTGTGGAAGACTCAAATGGAGCGACATCTGAGATGCATTGGTGAACCCTACTGGAGCATTACATGTAACAGGTATGTTATTCCACATAACGGTCCTACTACTTCTATTGAGATCAGGGATGTTGAGTATAATATTAGGGCTAAGGAAGCATTGTTGAGTGCTTTGACTAATAATAAGAAGACAAATGTGATGGATCTAAAGACTACTTATGAGATCTGGAAAAAGTTGGAGACCTTGTATGAAGGTGATGCTCATGTGAAGATTACTAAGCTACAAAGTCTGAAAGGGAAATATGAGAAATTGAGAATGGGTGATGATGAAAATGTTACTACTTTCATGCAAAGAGTGAATGAACTTGTGTATGGTATCAGATGTGTTGGTGGGTAGATAGACGAATCAGAGATTGTTGCTAAAGTGCTTAGATCCTTGTCTAATTCTTACAAAGTCAAAGCTAGTGTTATTAATGAGCTCTGAACCATGACAAATGCTACCAAAGATATGTTGATTGGTAAGCTTACTGCTTTTGAGTTGAGTGAATTTGGTGATGCCCTTCCTAAGGTAGAATATGTATTCAAGGCCACTACTTTTGGAAGAGATAAACAAAGATATGATCCAGGTGAAATTTCATCAAGAAATACATTCAAGTATGAGGATGAAATGAAACAACTCGATGAAGAAGAGAGCTAGAAGAGCTTGAAGCACTGATTGTGAAAAGAGAAGCCAGAGGACAAGGTAAGTATAAGGGGAATTTTCCTATTAAATTTTTCTCTTGTAATAAAATAGGTCATTTTGCATCAAGGTGTCTTGAGAGAGTTTCCAAGCCAAGATTTAACAAGCATAAATTTCAAAAGAGGTGTTACTATTGTTGATGAAGGTGTGACAGATGATGAATCTGATAAAGGAAATGCAAGTGAGGATGAATTTTTATTTATTGCTATCAAGGAAAATAATCATGTGTCTACTGAATCTGCTAATTGTACAAATGTGGAGAAATCCCTAGATGCTTGAGTTGAAGAGAAAGATGAATGGGTAATTGGCAGTGGTTGCTCTCATCATATGATAGGAGATAAAAGTAAGTTTGTGAGTTTGGAAAAGTATGATGGTGGTGTTATAAGATTTTGTGATGACAAAGCTAGTGTGATCCATGGCAGAGGATGTATTTCTCTCGATGGTAAGCATAATACTGATGATGTCTTGTATGTGGAAGGTTTGAAGCATAATCTTTTAAGTGTTGGAAAAATGGTTGATAAAGGATACAATCTTTATTTCATGGACGGTAAGTGAAAAATATTAGGAAATTCTAGAAATTTGATTGCATTAGGTACAAAACTAAAGGTACTATCTTTCACCTAAGTGTTGCTAGAAAAAGTTGCTTGATTGCTCAAATTGATGAAAGCTGGTTATGGCATAGGAGAATGTGTCATGTTAACTTTGATAATTTTGTCAAGATAAGTTCTACTAAGGTTGTGAGAGATCTTTCTAAGTTGATGAAACCTACTAATTCCATATGCAAGGAATGTCAATTAGGAAAGCAAACAAGATTTTCATTTCGAAGCAAATAGAAAAATTCAAATGGATTGTTGGATCTTGTGCATACTTATTTGTGTGGTCCTGCTAGAGCTAGAAGTTTACAAGGATACAAGTACTTCATGTTGCTTATAGATGACTATTCAAGAATGATGTGGGCTACTTTCTTAAGGGAGAAATTTGAAGCTCTGGAAAAGTTCAAGATCTTTAAGGCTATGGTTGAGACAGAGACAAGTTTGAAGATTAAGTGTCTGAGATCATATAGAGGTGGTGTATTGACTTCTGGTGATTTTAATTATTTTTGTGAAGAAAGTTGAATAAAGAGACAATTATTTGCACTGTGAACCCCTTAGCAAAATGGAGTTGTGGAAAGGAAGAACAAAACAGTTATAGATGTTGCCAAAACTACGATGGTAGAAGGAAATGTACCTCATATCTACTGGAGAGAAGTTGTGAGTACTACTGTGTACACACTTAACTAGGTACAAATCAAAGATGATACCGGTAAGACTCCTTTTGAGCTATGGACTAGTCAAAATCCTACTGTTAGATATTTCAAGATCTTTGGAAGCAAGTGTTATATCAAAAGAGATGAAGATATAGGAAATTTTGATGCTAGGAGTGATGAAGGAATCTTTTTGGGTTATTTTACTAAAAGCAAGGCCTACCGGTGTTATAATAAGAGATTGAAGAAAATGATTGAAAGTGAAAATGTTAAGGTTGATGAAGACATAGGTGCACCATCCAAAACCTGTGGATATGATTCTGATGATCAAAATGACAATACAAACAAAGGTTAGATTTCAAATTAAGTCCAAATCATTCCAGTGAATCAAGAAGATCAAGAGGAAGGAGAAACTGGTGGAAGATCAGAAGAGAGATTAGAAGAGCTTGAAGTTCAAGAACGCCCTAAGACTCTGAGGTATGTAAGGTTGAATCATTCAGAGAATCAGATCATAGGTGATAAGAACAAAGGTGTTCAGACTAGGAGAAAGATTGTAGAAGAATATTGTTTGATTTCAAAGACTGAGCCTAATAATGTGAATGAAGCATGCAAAGATGAACATTGGGTTGAAGCAATGAAGGAGGAACTACAGTAGATTGAAACAAATGATACATGGATTCTTGTTCCCAAACCTAAGGATAAAAATGTAATCAAAACTAAATGGGTCTTTAGAAACAAACTGAATGAGCAAGGTGAAGTGGTTAGAAACAAAGCAAGACTGGTATGTATTGATTTTGAATTAACCGTTTCCCCTGTTGGTAGAATTGAAGTTGTGAGATTGTTTCTTGCTTATAATGCTTACAAAGACTACAAGGTTTATCAGATGGATGTCAAGTCAGCTCTTCTAAATGGTGAGTTGGAAGAAGAGGTGTATGTTGAACAACCGGATGGATTGCAGTTGACTGATCAGGGAGATATAGTTTGTTGATTGAAGAAAGCATCGTTTGGACTCAAGCAAGCCCCTAGAGCATGGTATGCCAGATTGGATAAGTACTTGGTGAAGCTTGGATTTAACAAAGGTACTGTTGATAGCAATTTGTATTTCAAGATTGATCATAATAAAGATTTGATTGTGGAAGTCTTTGTTGATGATATCATATTTGGAGGAGATGATAGCTTGTGCATGAAGTTTGTTGATGAGATGTAGAATGAGTTTGAGATGTCAATGATTGGAGAGATAAAATTCTTATTGGGATTGCAAATTACTCAAATAGATAAAGGTATCTTTATATCTCAGTCCAAGTATGTGAAAGAGTTGCTGAAGAAATTTGGTATGGAAGACTCAAAGCCAGTTGGTACACCCATGGTGACTAGATGCAAGTTGACAACTGATGATGATTCTCCAAAGGAAAATCATACTAGATACAAATCAATGATTGGTGGATTGCTCTATTTGACTCAAACTAGGCCTGATATCATGAATGTTGTATGTATTGTTGCAAGATTTCAAGATGATCCTAAAGAATCACATGTGACTGCTATGAAGAGGATTTTCAGATACTTGAAGGGGACAGTTGATTTTGGCCTATGGTATCCTAAAGATGATCTTACTTTGAGTGCCTTTACTAATGCTAATTGGGTAGGAGATGTCAATGATAGAAAAGGTACTAGTGGTGGAGCATTTTTCTTGGGAAAGAAGTTGATTTCATGGTTAAGAAAAAAGCATAATGCTATTTCTTTATCTACAGCAGAGGCAGAATACATTGTTGTTGCTAATAATTGTACTCAAGTACTGTGGATGAAGTAGATGTTGAAGGATATCATATTTTTTTATGATGAGCCTATTGTTATATTTTGTGATAACTCAAGTGCTATTAACATTTCTAAGAATCTGGTGTTGCATTCCAAGACCAAGCATATATCTATGAAGTTTCACTTTTTGAGAAAAAAAGTAAATAAAAAGGAAGTCAGGTTGGAGTATGTGCCTACTAAGGAGCATATTGCAAACATATTTACCAAGTTGTTTCCTAAGGATACTTTTGATTATCTCAAAGGGAAGTTAGGGATGATTACCCCTCCTAATCAGAACTAAGATGCATTGAATTGAATCAATCCGTGTATTTCATGATCATATTTTGATCTGGATTGATGTTGTGATGGCTGCTACTCAAGGGGAGTAGTCAAATGTTCAAATGTTCAGGTGTTTAGATATTTGGTTCAATGCTTGTATTGGAGAGATCTGTCATTGATGACAAAGGGGGAGAAGATTAATGTGAAAAACTTTGTGGGGAGAAGAGTCATAACCTAAGGGGGAGTAAGTGCTAAGAGAAAGTTGGATTGATGGTGTTTTTCACATCATGTGTTGCCATCAATGCCAAAGGGGGAGATTTTTGGATGTTGTGGTTGTGTAGCTGATATGTGGTTGTCATTAATTTCAACACTATTATCATTAGTGCATTAGAAGTTGTATATGTTGAGGATATTGAGAAAATTGTAATAAGAAGTGTTACAGGTTGTTAGTGGAGAAGTGAAGTTCAGTTTGTTGGTGAACTTAGTACATTGTTGTTCAGAGGTTGTGGACTAAATGGTTTTTTGTTGAGTATATCTATTTTATCCATGTTGAGTTTTAGAGATCCACATGAAGATTTGATCAAGTTATGAAGATTTTTATTTTGATAGTTTTTTGGTTACTTCAATTTGTGTTCCTAAATGAAGATCATGTGATTTCAGTAAGTTCAGTTGTTGTGGATGCCTCTCTGGTGATTCATGATGTTTGTGGATGTTTCTAGATCATTCTCTATCTGTGTTGCATGTCTGCATTGTTCATTGTGCTCGTGATCTAAGATTTTCTCTTGCATGTTCATGTTTTTCATGTTCTTGGCCGACAAGGTGTTGAAGCGTGTTGTGGATCTTCGAGGAGTAATTAATTAAAGTGGTTCGTGTTTGAGGATGTTATTTTTGGTTTTCACTATGTTGTGGCTAACCTTGGTTGATTTGCATGAATAATCTTTATTGATATGAGCCGACTGCTTGTATTCATTTTATTATTTATTTGTGGCCAACTTATAGCGATGTAATTTCTTGTTATGGATATATAAGAGAAATTTTTGTATCATTTGGAAGTGTGCTAGTGTGAAGTGTGCTAATCCTATGTGCAAATATTGTTCAGATCATTCAAAGGTAGAGTGGAGTGTGCAGAAGAGTGAAGAGGAGTGAAGAAGAGTGAGGAAGTGTTCATGTGCTTAACTAGAACTATAATCTGGCATTAGCAGATGCTATTTTCTTAGTTCAAAATCTAATGGATATAATTAGAACCTTTCTGTAAAACATTTTTTCTTCCTTTGTAATTGAGCAGTGAGCTCTAGGCAGTGTGCCTAAATACATGTGCATTCCCCATTCATATTTCCTTATACTTTTAACAGAGTATAATCTTGTGGACTGACCTCCACCGTGGTTTTTCCCCTAATAGGGTTTCCACATAAAAATATTGGTGTTATGTGTGCTTATGATGTGTTGTTCATTTATGCTCTCATGTTTAATAATCAGATTTGAGAATAAGGTTATAAAGTTGAATAAGTTTTAAAATTTGGTGACAACTGATTCAAGCCCCCCTCTCAGTTGTTTTCCCTTGTGTTGCCAACACCCTACACATTGTTACTGAATAGTTATTTATTTATTATTAAATATCTATTAGTCCTAATGTTGAAAGAAAAACTTACTAATATATGAAATCTTTAAAAAAAATTAAACATAAATGATGAATAGGAAAATGGATACCTTTTTGGGATATCACACTTTTCTCATTCAACCATTCACTAATGTCCTAAGAGTCCTAATTGGATTGACTAGAAACCTCTCAAGGTGAGCTAATTCTCAATTAGGAGGGTCCTAGGAAAGGTTTCTCAAATTCTAAGGGGTTCACCACCAAGCAAATGCTTGGAAAACAAAATGTTTGAAAACACGTTGTGATATTCAAAATGACCTAAAATTAGCAACGCAAGCTAAATGAAAGATGAAAATGATGAAATTATGCAACTGGGGGATGGTATGTGTGCACTTAGGAAATCTGGAGATGTCATGAGGATTCTGGAAATGCAAAGAGGCTATCAAAATATGATGTGGAGGACTAAGATACCCAAGATGGCGTATTAGTCTCACTGCTATTTTTTGGGGCAAATGTGGAGTCTTCGGATCTCAGAACCGGATCTCTGCAAATATTTGAAAATTGAGCTTGGGAGGACTAAGATGCCCAAGATGGCATATTAGTCCCATTCTAAATTTTTGCAAACTTTGAATAGGATCCTAAGCTCCAAGGTTTGCACAAGCTTCCCTTCTGGTCTCAAGTTTTGAAACTTCCAAATAAGGCATGTGATTTTCTGTGAAGATGATAACTTTGTAATGCAACTTTGCACTCCAAGTGATCTTCAAGTCCAAAACCTAGATCTGCAATCATAAATGTGCAAGATGGGAAAAACTTGTTGTTTGTTAGTGAATGGGGGTTTACCTTGTCAAACCCCTTGTTGGTAATTAAACCTTAAAATAAAATGAAATGAAATGGAGGAATGATGAATTAAAAACATGCAATGCTACAACTCACCAAACCCTTATGCAGTCTGCAAACTTGTGTGTAATGGTTGCAATGGATATGGATCTTGAATGCTTTAAAGAAAGTGCTTGAATTGCTTTTCTTGAATCAAAACCCCACATCACAAATGTTAGCACAACAACACACGTGATGCAAGAAAACACTTTGATATGATGCTTGAATATGAAAATGGCTCCAAATGCTTGATGAATCTACTCTTGAATGCTCTTGTCAACTCAATTATGCTATGATAAAAGATATCACAAAATACTTGAGTTGAAATGAATCAAGGAACCTTGCATTTATACTTATCTATGCTTAATATCCCAAAATGATATCACACCAAGCCAACATATGAATTCATTGAATAAAAGAGATTAAATCCCACCATAATTTGAAATTAAACCTCAAAAATGATTCAAGGAGGAATAAGACACCCTAGGTGGCGTCTTAGTCCCAAGTCCTTAAAACTTGGGGAATAGACACCAAAAAGGGGCCCAATCCAAAGATGCCAAAATCAGGGTCTCAAGAGCCTTGGGGGACTAAGACACCCTAGGTAGCGTTTTAGTCCCAACCCAAAAATTAGGGACACACCAATGGAGTCATTAAATAATCATTTATGCATTGGAGAATGTCAGGATTAACCAGAAAAATATGTCATTTATAGGGCTTATGGACATAAAATAGGACCAATTAAGCCATAAAGAAGCATAAATAAAGCAAGGTGGTCCCAAACAAGTGTGAAAATGCAAGGGTACATGCATTTTACTACACTACATTTAGCCCCCACTTTAGTGAGAGGATGAACTTGCTTCAAAATCACACTAAAGTAGCCAACCACACAATCAAGAGGAGTTCAAATATAGAAATGTTATCAAGATAGGATGACAATAATCAAGAGGGTGGCTAAGCCCCCAGGATCAAGATCCTATGGCAAGACCAACATAAGCACAAAGGAACACACTTGTGGATGATATATGAAGCCATAACCAAATTGCAAGCGTACACCATCAAAGACAAGAAAAATGAAAAATGAAAAAAGGAAAAAGAAAAACTGCAGTGGATCAAGCTTTGACTAGTCATCCAACATGGTGGATCGGGTCTAAACTATTTTTCCAAAAAGGTTTACAAGTGGAACGCGTTGTCCACTATGTAAATAAATCTCATGCTCATGAGGGCTAGTGGGAGCTAGGTGTCCACTAGGTGATCCCCAAGGGACCATATTAAATCCATACCTCCATGACTTTAATAAGGCACAAAATGCATGCTCACATAGGCTATTGCAGCTAGGTGTTCACTAGGTGAGCCCCAAGGCGGTCCGTATCAAATCCATACCTCCTCAACTTTAATAAGGACAAGAGGAAAAATGCAACAAGAAAGAGGGATGTTCAAAGGGATTTTTCTTAGTTCATGTGAGGTCTTACTCTTAAGGGACATCGTTCCTAATGTCTCCAAGAGAGGACCAATCAAAGGATAAAATATTTTCCCCGTAAGGGATGCAGTGCATCACATGAACACTAAGGGGAATATCATATGCTAAGATAGATCATTCTCTTGAAGAAAACTACTCCCAATGTCACCACAAAGAGGAAAACAAATTGCATGAAATAAGAAAATCACATAAAAGAACATGAAAAGGAAAAAAAATGCAAGTGAAATAAGTCCAAAATAATACCAATGTATGCCCCCACTTTAAAGAAATTTCTAACACCATGCTGTGAGTAACTAGTTTAAAGTAGCGAAAATGAAAATGCAATCAAGAAGGAAGACATGAGAGCCAACTTGGAAAGCCCTATGCCAAGTCATATGTTTCCAAGTAAAGCTACGTCATGCAAGAGAAAAGAAAAAGAAAGGGGTTGCCCCCAAAATAAAAACACCAAACACATAAGGGATCTATGGATTTCAGGTCAGTATGTTCTTTGCTGCAATGATATTAGAGAGCTTAGAACTGTCATCATTCCCTAAATACACAAATCTGGAAGAATGACACAAAGAGAGAAAAAACAAAGAAAAGAAAGAGCCTTTTGGGTCAACATGGAAGAGACATAGGGTGCCTCGACACCTTGCATCATCCCCAAAGGGAAAACACAAGACAAATGAAAAGGAAAATGAAAGGAAAAGAAAATATAATGAAAAAGATTTTGGGTCAACATGAAGGAGAAATGAATGTTTCGATGCCTTGTGTCATCCCCAAAAGGAAAACACAAGAAACAAAAAATGAAAGGAAAAGATAAAAGATTAATCAAAAGGAAAAATTATATGACATATAGAAGAATGAAGGTACAAATAGAGGAATGCACATAGAGAGAGAGAAACATCAAACAGAACATCACGAGGGATCACGTTATGCACATGTAAGCAAACAAAAATAAAATGAAAACAAAAGCAAAAGAAAAAGAAAAGATAAAATACTAATAAATCACATGCGAGTCAACCATCCAGTAGGCCATCTGCATCCCAGTCTTGTTTAGTATATGCAGAATGTAGATCACTAGCAAGAGGGACAACATCAAGTGTTGTACTAGGAGAATCACCAGGTTCAACACATGGTGAATCGATCAATTTAAGAGGATCACCATGGTTGTTGTCATTTAAGCTCATAGAAGAGGAAAATAACAAATTATTTAACTCATTATGCACTTCATCATCAATTTTAGTTGTTTCCTCATCATCGTCCAAGTTAACCACAATAGGTGGATGAATGATAATATCCATAGAAGTTGTTGGTCCTTGTTGTGGTGAAGGTATAGGTATTGTTTGTTCTGGTAATAGAGGAGGGTCATTGTTTATTGCTTCTATCAAGTTTGGATTTTGATTTTCAATGTTGTTATCATTATTCATCTTTCTAGAAATAGCACGACATCTATGCCTATGCTCTCTAGCATTGCGGTTTCTTTTGTTACAATTTTCAAGTTAGGTTTGTGTAGGAGTAGGTTTGTCAACCATAGGTTCCTTTTCTTCTTGTGAAGGAAGAATGGAAGAAACCATCTACAAGGTTGTTCAACCACTTTCTCTGGCTCTATAAATTTGCTTAGGAGGTGGATTAGGACTTGTTTGGGTTTCTCTAGAGGTCTCTTGTAGGAAATAGGCAAGAGATTTTTCATGGATGGGTCTTGGTTTGTTGGAAGAGTTTTAGGCTCAGCATTATTTTCTTTAGGTGGCAGAGGTTCAAGTATGGGTGGAGATTCAATCATGGGTGGAGGAAAGTTTTGAAGAGATAGTTTAACTATGCATTTGACTTTGAATTTTTGGTAGGATAGGAAAAGGAATTCTTCACAAGGTCTTATAGGTTCCATAGGTTCAAGCCAAAAATAATCTAAGGAGAAATTTCCATGAGAAGATGAGGGTCTAAATCCAAGCTATGGTTCACTGTAAATATTTCATAGTCAACTGGAAACTTTAAGCACTTATGGACAACGGATGGGACCGCATTCATGGAGCGAAGCCATTTGTAGCCTAACTTCACACGAAATTCATCTGAATTAGAGATGATAGAGAATGATACATTTTATTTCTTCGGTCCTACTTGTAAAGGGAGCATGGTCTAGCCCATCGTAGCACGAGCAAAACCATCATGTGTTTTAATTTCCATGCTTTCGGTTTATCATATCTATCTTGAGTAAGTTCATGCACATATAAAAGTTCTTTTGTGATCACATTCTCTCCACAGATGGGATCAATTAAAATCCCAAGAGTGGGATTGTTATTGATTTTTCTAGCTATGTAAAGAGGACCATCAGGTGCATGTTTGATTTTTTCTTCTAAAGAGAAAGTAATGTCAGTAGTTTATTGTTTACGAGGCTCGATGTCAACCACTCCTATCATTGTATCAATAGGACTTTATTCATTAGTATCCATAGGATTCTATTTCATCATCATCCATTGGACTTTGTTCATGATTGCTCAGATTCTCATCATTTGTGTCAACATTCATCACATCGGGCTTAGTTTCACTAGCCTTAACAAATGAAATATTATGGTTGGGCATGGGATTGGTAAATATTTGCAAGTTTTGGTTGGGAGGGGCCATAGACTTATTACCTTTGTCATTTACACCTCCAATTTGGATATGATTAGAATCAATGAGGTCTTGCACAAGATGTTTAAGATGCTTGTAATTTTCTGTATCATGTCCTTGTTGTTGGTGATAAGCACAATAGGCATTGTGTCTGAATTTTGGAGGCAATGGCTTGCTGGGTTCAAGGGGTCGAACGAGAGGTAAGGTAAGCATGTTTTTGTTTAAGAGGGGTCATAATGTTATGAAGTGTGTTGGGTAAGGGAGTAAGTTTTCTTTGCGGATCCCCAAAGATATAAGTATTACTCTTCTTTATAGCAACTATTTGAGTATCAACTAGTTGGGTAGGTTCAGAGGTGGAATTTAGTTGAAGGAAACTTTTATTTGTCTTTTGAAAGATTGGTAAGTGTTTTAGTTTGAGGCTTCGGTCTTTTCAGGATGAGTAGGGCTGGTTTTTGGTTCACTACTAGTTATGGAATTTTGATAGTCTCAAAGGGAAGTGCATAAATGCATGAAGGAAGGAAATTTCATTATGGTAAGCTTATCCCTTATCTTGCTTTGTAAGTTTTCTACGAACATATTTTGAAGGTGGGAATTGATAATTTTCACACTGATTTGGGAATAAAGTGATTGGTAGTTTGAAATAAATTCAGTGACTTTTTTACCCTCATTTTGTTTGCAACTCATCAAATCAGCCAATATCATTTCAAGGACCGTGGGCACTTGGAAATGGTTAATAAAGGCCTCAACAAGTTCATTGAATGAACGAATTGAGTTATTTGGTAATGCAGAAAACCAATCCAAAGCAATGTCTTTCAAGGAACGGGGAAAAATTTTAGCCAAAAATATTTCTTCAAGGATAAATTCACTACACAAAGTAGTAAAGGCATTAACATGATTATTAGGATCTCTCTTTCCTCCATATTTCTCAAATCTAGGGATCTATATACCTTGTGGCACAAGATTTCTCAATATCTCCAAGGACAATGGATTGCTCTTGACATAGTATGAGGGTGGACCATTTTGATTTTGATTTATGGTGGAAACTTGACATTGGATGGATGAAAGGATTTGTAAGATGTGGTTAATGATAGGGGTATTGCTTGTACAGTATGTGATGGAGATGAATAGGGTGGTGGTATGTATGTGATGGAAGGACTAATGAATGAGTTGCTTATGGGAGGAAATGTAAGATTAGGTGCCACATAGGTAAAAGGAACACTAGTGGAAATGTTTGAGGTAGGAAGGATGCTACTAGTTGGTTGCATTGTTGTAGTCACTTGAGGAATGGTATAGGTGGGAATTTAGGTTATGGTTGAAGAGGGAGGAATTTGATTTCCTCCTTGGTTTTGCATATTGTTTGAGGCTTGAGTTGAGGCTTGAGCACCATTAATGGTGGGAGGAAGATGTTTTCCAAATATTTGAGCTATATTACACACAACTTCTAATCCCTCATCACTTTCCATCATACGGTGAAAGTTCTCTATGGCAGGCATAACAATGTTTGAAATGTTTTCAGTACTTACACTATCTTGTAAATGAGTCTTCATGCATTTTCATTATGTTTTCTTGAGGAATATGATCAATCATTGTTTGGACACTCGGCACTGCACTTGTAGGTAAGGTAGGTATAGTAAAAGAGGTGTCAAAGGTATGGTCGATACCTAGTGAACTAGTGCCAACACCAGAAGTAAGAGAGCTTGATAACTCAAGATCCACAATGAGTGTCTTATCACGGGATGCCATGAGTCTTGCACTTCGTCTAACCATAGTATTAGCAATAGGACACCAAGTACTCATAAAAGGGATAAACCAAAGAAAGTGAAATGAACATAATATCTTATGCTTGAAATTACACTTGAAATGAAAGAAATTGGAATAACAACAAATCTGGAAACTGAAACAAAAAATAGAGAGCAGCCCATAGAAGCACAAAAAATAAATTTCAGATCCTAAAAACCTGAGAGTCAAAGTCAATAGGGACTAAGATTCCAAGAAGGGTGTCTTGGTCCTCCTAGTGAGATTCTGAAGTTCCAGATGTTGAAACAGACAGAAAACAATAGAGAGAGATTTCTGAAGCAACAATCCTGAGAGGGACTAAGATGCCAAGAAGGGTGTTTTACTCCTAGAAAAGGTTTTTTGCAAAAAAATAATGAATTCTAGAATGTCAACAATGTTTATAGATTTCCTATGCAATATGTTGATGCTCAGAAATAATAAAATGTGCAAATAAGTGTAAGAAAAAATAGCTAGAAACAAGCAATTGAATGCAATATTTGAATGTAATTTTTCAATTTTGGATGCAATAAGAATGCAATGAAGATTAAGAGCAATGCACTTTTAAATTTTTCAATGAAATGAAATGATGCAATAAAGTAAATATGCAACCTATATGCACTTTCACTAATGCAAATATAGGAAACCCTAAATGCAATTTCACTAATGCAAGATACAAGATGCCTTATATGCACTTTCACTAATGCAAGATGCAATGAAAGAATGAATTCTATGTAAATATAAGGACTTAATGGACTCCAAATCAAAAAATGAAAAGCATCGGGTTCACCAAAATGATGAATAGGAAAATGGATGTACCTTTTTGGGATATCACACTTTTCTCATTCAACCATTCACTAATGTCCTAAAATTCCTAATTGGATTGACTAAAAACCTCTCAAGGTGAGCCAATTCTCAATTAGGAGGGTCCTAGGAAGGGTTTCTTAAGTTCTAAGGGGTTCACCACCAAGCAAATGCTCAGAAAAGAAAATGTTTGAAAACACGTTGTGATATGCAAAATGACCTAAAACTAGCAATGCAAGCTAAATGAAAGATGAAAATGATGAAATTATGCAATAGGGGGATGGTATGTGTGCACTTAGGAAATATGGAGATGTCATGAGGATTCTGGAAATGCAAAGAGGTTGCCAAAATATTTTGTGGAGGACTAAGATGCCCAAGATGGTGTATTAGTCCCGTTGTTTTTTGGGGAAAATGTAGAGTCTTTAGATCTCAGAACCAGATCTCTGAAAAATCTCTAAAAATTGATCCTGGGAGGACTAAGACACCCAATATGGTGTATTAGTCCCATTCTGAATTTCTCCAAACTTTGAATAGGATCTTGAGCTCCAAGGTTTACACAAGCTTCCCTTCCGGTCTCAAGTTCTAAAACTTCCAAATAAGGCCTATAAGTGAGTTTCTGTGAAGATGACAACTTTGTAATGCAACTTTACAACTTTTTCAACTTTTCACTCCAAGTGATCTTCAATTCCACAACCTAGATATGCAATCACAAATGTGCAAGATGGGAAAAACTTGTTTATTAGTGAATGGGAGTTTTCCTTGTTCAAACCCCTTGTTGGTAATTAAACCTTGAAATAAAATGAAATGAACAACATGCAATTCTACAACTCACCAAACCGTTATGAAGTCTACAAACTTGTGTTTAATGGTTGCAATGGATATGGATCTTGAATGCTTAAAAGATAGTGCTTGAATTGCTTTGCTTAAATCAAAACCCTACATCACAAATGTTAGCACAAAATGCATGATGCAAGAAAACACTTTGATATGATGCTTGAATCTAAAAATGGCTCCAAATGCTTGATGAATATACTCTTGAATGCTCTTGTGAACTCAATTATGCTATGATAAAAGATCTCACAAAAGACTTGGGTTGAAATGAATCAAGGAACCTTGTATTTATACTTATCTATGCTTAATATCCTAAAATTATATTACACCAATTTGACATATGAATTCATTGAATAAAGGAGGCTAAATCCCACCATAGTTTGAAATTAAACCTCAAAAATGACTCAAGGAGGACTAAGACGCCCTAGGTGGCGTCTTAGTCCCAAGTCCTAAAAACTTGGGGCACCGACACCAAAAAAGGGCCCAATCCAAAGATGACAAAATCAAGGTCCTGAGAGCCTTGGGGGACTAAGACGCCCTAGGTGGCATTTTAGTCCCAACCCAAAAATTAGGGACACACCGATGGATTCATTAAATTATCATTTATGCATTGGAGAATTTTGGGATTAACCAGAAAAAAATGTCATTCATAGGGCTTTTGGACATAAAATAGGACTAAATAAGCCATAAAGAAGCATAAATAATGCAAGGCGGGCCCAAACAAGTGTGAAAATGCAAGGGTATTAATGTTACTACACTACAATAAATAATAATTTTGAACTTAGCACCATCCTTGTGCCAAAAATGTAGAGCTTCCCCTAATGTCTAATTAACTAGTGCAAGTGATCATACACATGGTTTAATGGACCTGAAGATCCCTAAACTAAGCAACTCATCTTTCAAGAGAGGGCTTCATTGAATTATATACCAGGGAGTCATAGACTTTAGATTAGGCTAGCAACATATATGCATTCAAAAAATTTAAGCCTCCTACATTAGCAGGAGTATAGGTAAATTGAACATAAATAAATGCATTAAAATCTTTTAACCAAAAATGACTTCTATCTCCAAAATAGAGTAAGTGAATACAAATAACTACTTAATTGTTATGGGTGCTTAATTCTTATGACTATAACTCAATAATTAGTATTCTTATGATTATAACTCAATAACCGTTATGCTACAACATGTCCTAATCCAACCAAACTCAGAAGTATTGAACAGAATATCAACTAAAGCTTTATAATTCAAAAATTACAACACATCATTCATAATAGCATAAATTGAAAACTACAAATTAAACTTTCAATGCATAATCTAATTTATCAGCTAAACTAATGTGGTTCTACATTACCTCAAGTGGCCCTTTCTTGAGTTTCTACATCCACAAAATATTCTTCAATTACTCACTCAGGAAAACATACTACTTAAATATCTTCTCTTTATTGCATTCCAATCATACACAAAGTTGTTGAATAGAATCTAACATAAAATATTATCCAATCTAATACATGCAAGATTTAGATGTCCTTCTCGACAAGGTACCTCACTATATAGGGTCTATAAAAGTCCATTTATTTATGAATTGTAAACAAACTTAAAAGAAGATGTCAAGTCTCTCATAGGAACAAGAATAGGAGTAAATTTTATAAAATAGAAAATAATAATTAACAAAATATAAGTACAGAATTTGAATAAGAACTCAACACTTAATCAAGATTTAACCATTATAACTAAAAACGTTCCCAGATAAAGCAATTCCTATTATAACTCTTATTCCTTATTGGAAAAAACTTCTTTCTCTTTCATGACTTATTAAAAGATAGGAGTGACACTTATTCATCCATGATCTTGTCCTTAAATTATTGCCTCCATCTTCTTCTAAAAGTGTTATCATGTTGTAGTAGATTAACTCCTTTGCATTAAACTATCATCCTTGTACTACGGGTTGAGTAGCCTTTTGCTACGGGTTGATAGTTTCCTTGATGCAAGGGTTAGTCCTTATTTCTTCAATGCATTTTCATTGCTAACAATTATGATTAAACATGAAATTCTACTAAACTCACATTCATAGTTCATACACACACTTATTAATATAACATATCTCAACTTCAAATGCTTAAATTATATAAAAAGGTTTGGTAATGTCTTTCAGAGTTTGGCAGAAAATAAAATAAAATTATGTAAATATAGCAAGGGCATAGGACATTATTATGGCTCGTCAACAACCACCTATTAGCCCTTAGGGGGCTTAACTTTGGCCCCTCAAGCCTTAATTGGGCAGGTTTTTTCAAATTGTCATAACTTTTGTCTAGGGTATTAGATTTTCAAAAATGAGATATCATTGGAAAGTTCATTTAAACAAATTTTCATTGGTGCAATTGTTGTTATCATATTTTACTCCTAAAATAGTTCATTGTTGTTTGAAGTCATATCTCCCATTTGGACTTTCAAGCTCATAATTTTTTGCCTAGATCTCCATTTTTCATGATTTTTGCAACATCAAAAAGGTATTAAGGAGCTCTACCATAGTGCACATGCATTTTTTTCAGTTTCAGCCCCAGGTATGATTTATTCATAATTTGGCATATTTGCATTCTAGTTAATAACTTGGACATCCTAACTCTTGGAGAGATTTTTTTTTTTTGGGAAGGCTTCATTTGTAGTATACATCATGTTTGGGGGTTTCTAATTGTTGTTGAAGGTATATCAATCTTTGTAATTTTTGATATTTACAACAATTCATTATGGGTTTTTCATTTCATCCTTCTCTGATTATGTTGAAAAGGAGAACTATAAACAATGGAGAGATGGCATCATAAGACATCTATGTTGGTTTCATTTATTACCACATTTGTATGGTCATGTTCCCCCTCTTGGTACTAATGGTAAGAAATTTTCTTAGAATTGCAAAAGGGGTCGTGTCTTAGGAGTGATTTCAATGCATGTTGATGATGACATTTTGAATGCTATTGTTCATTTTGACTTTCATCATACTCTTTAGACTAAAATTTGGGAGATATATGGAGATCCTGATACTCAACCATTTCCAAATGATGTTGTTTCAAAAAAAATTGTGCCTCTTCATTTTTCAGAATGGATACCTTATTATTATGATACTATTCAAGAGTTTGAAGATTTGGAGTGATTTAAATCTTCAGATGGGGATGATGAGGTATCATCATATGCTCCTTCTTCTCCTTCAAAGATAGTTGTTGTACCTTCACCTTCAGTGATTCCTTGTGCAAAGTCATTGATTGAGGCTCCCACCATTCATGTTCAATAGGATCATTCATCTTTTGTTGGTGATTCATTGATAACTTCTAGTGATTTATTACAAGTATCTAATTTTCTTCTTGATTAGGATTCCTATTGATCAAACATTGTTTCGTTGTTTTTGGAATCTCACATTTTAGATTCGGAGGACATATTTGAGGGGTTATCTCTTGTCTTTAATGACAATCATTGTAAATCTATTGTCAAACCATTTTTTTCTTTGGATCTTGTTCAACATCAATTTTGCATAGTCTTGGTTTGTCACCTTCTTCATTGATTAGGCATGTACCTAATTTTATTGTGGCATCTTCATCTACCTTGGACAAGAAGAAAAGTGGAAAGACATCTAGGACTAGGGACTGAAACAAAATAGCTTAAAAATTAAAAATTACAAATATATTAAAGGGGACAAGTTGATGCACACACACTATAGATAGGATAGGGAAATGATAAATGAAGTCTAAAAACTAATGTGACTGTAAATTACAATGAGCACAAGTGCAGCATAGGAAATTGTAGAATATATTATTTTTTATCTTGCATGATGGAAAATAGAGGAAAATAATATGCAAGAATGAGAAGAAATCAGTACAACACACTTCATTTTCTTAGGGACAAAGAATGATAGTTTACAAAAGAATCATATAGTCATCTAAACATCTATGCATGTTGTGTATGATCATTCACTTAGAATTGCAAAGTTGGGTAGTAAAAGGGGTTGAACTAGGAGAACTTGACCCTAGCATCTTGGTAATCTCTCTTAGGGTGTTTGTAAACACCTTGTTGATAGATATGGAGAGAAGGAAAATGAAGATGAATATGTCTTTTTGCATACATTATATCTATTCATTCTCATGTGTGACTAGGTTAATTATTGTGCATTAGATCAAGACAGCAAAAATTAGGTTTGGACTCAAGGGACTAAAATCTAAACTACAAATAATTATGAGCTTACATAAAACTTACAATATTATTTAGCTTTAAAATGTCAATTTATATATCTATTAAAAAAATCAACTCAACATTAGAAAAATATCTTCATCATTAATTCTCAAAACTAAATGCATTTATCATAATTAATATTTTTAAATTAAATATTTATGATTATTTATAAACCTAGTTAATAACCAAATTTAAATTATTTATTTAATTATTGTTAAAATTTATTTGATTATTGTTAAAATTTATTTAATTAATCTTAATTTAAATAAAAATTATTCCATTACAATCTCTGAGTTTCCTACAATGATTTTATTTCATTTTGAACCAGATGATGATAATTTATTTTTAATATTATCTTTTGAAACTACCCATAATAATAAGATATATGGGTTTGAACTATACCAAGTTTATCTAGTAAACAAAAATCATAAAGAGTGTGAGTGTTAAGTTATAATAGTAGGATCTATGGATTTGAACTATACCAAGTTTTATCTATTAAACAAAAATCATAGAAGAGTGTATGTTAAGTTATAATAGATTAAAAGAAGAAAATACCATTATACAATACACTATAGATATTATTACAATGGGACATTCGTTATATTCATTTACAATGATTTTTGGATTAGATTGTGTGAAAAATTTTGCATCAATGTTTCGGATCACACTCTGTGATCCATCATCAGGATAAAAGCAATCATCCGCGATCCATCGGGATTAGCTTTCATCATGATGATAGATCACCGAGTGTGATCCGAAACGTTGATACAAAAAATTTCACACAATCTAATCCAGAAATCATTGTAAATGAACATTATGAATTGTAAAAACTTGATATCATTAATTTGTTATATTTTTAATCAAAGTAATAAGAAAAAATAGCTTCATGAAATAAAACTCAAGTGGTAAAGCTACATCAGCCCCTTGTTTATCATTTGTTCAGGAATTAAACATATCTATTGAAATTGCTTGGAGTTTAATTATAGGATTCCTTGCCACTTTCATGTAATTTAAAACCTCACTACATAAAATAATTGACAAGCCACCATTAAAACGGCATCTCCAACGCAGAGGCCGTACTTCTGGATCAGGAATTCTAATTCCATTTGAGTCTATCCCCATTGTTTTTCCCACTCTCCATGCCCACCTCCTCCATTCTCAGAAAAAAAGCAATTGTATACAGCTTTGATTTGATTTGAATATGGAGAAATCATGAGTAGCACGTCCCATCATCGACGCGTCAATGCCTATCTCTCTCTATGTCTATACCTATCTATCCATATATATGTGAGGGCATGTATTCAATTTCTTCAATACCTAACAAACAAAGGTGAAAATCAGAGGCGATAGGATCAGAATGTCATTTAATATGGGAGGCACAAAGGCGCTTCAGAAGGACAAT
Source organism: Sequoia sempervirens (assembly GCA_007258455.2). NCBI lineage: Eukaryota > Viridiplantae > Streptophyta > Pinopsida > Cupressales > Cupressaceae > Sequoia > Sequoia sempervirens. Next base: position 943,762,460 of record VDFB02281492.1, on the reverse strand, counting down.
AAAAGGAGTTCCACAGAGGTGGTGGTGGACAAAGCACTTGCAAGCGGAGCAAGTCTTGTAAAGCTGCTTCCCACCACAACTGTGTTAGCTTTTGAAGTATTATCGCCAAGTTTTACCAATGGAGGCCACTGTTATGTTGCTAATCGATATCTAACCGCCTTTCTGTTGGGCTTCTGTGGGATTTCATGCTTTGTTGCGTCCTTCACAGACAGCTAGAGGTCGGCGGACTGGACGCTCTACTACGGCTTCGCCACAAGAAGCGGTTTCTGGAGTTTGAATGGAAGAATTGATAAGACAGTGGATTTGTCTTCGTACAAGCTGAGGTTTATCGACTTTGTCCATGCTTCGTTGTCGATGGCAGTGTTTGCATGTTTGGGTTTGATGGATACCAATGTTGTGAATTGTTATTATGAGAAAGCTCAGGACAATGGAGAGCAGTTATTGAAGAATCTTCCCCTTGGGGTTGGTTTTGCTTGCAGCCTCTTCTTTGTACTCTTTCCTACGGTGCGCCATGGAATTGGGTACTGTTAAGGAAATCGATACGTGACGATCTGGTTTCGTAATTAAAAGTTGACGTAATGATCTGGTTTCATAAATAAAAGTTGCATGTAAATGTTGTATTGTTCTCGAGTATCAGGTAAGAAGGGATGTCCTTAAACTTTGAACTGCGGGGACGTTTCTGGTTATTTGGATTAGTTTCAAGTTTCAAATAACGTTGTTTACTTTCAGGTTATACGTAATTAATATGTTATTAATTAGTGTAATTTTATTTTAAGAGGATTTTTATTCAAAAAACAATGATTATAAGATGTATTGAATGATATATATATATATATATATATATATATATATATATATATATATATATATATAAAAGTATCATTCTTCATTTTTTAAAATTCATGAATAATTTTATTTGGAGGATTTCATTTTTATAATTTTATTTTGTTTTCTAAATTTATTATAGTGATCAAAGTTCTAGTCTCTGTATTATTAATTTTATCAAATTGATTATGTTTATTTATCAATTCACTACCATTCAAAATATTTGTTCTGCTTAAGATAAGTTAAATGAATACATAGACAATATGTAAGAGCAAATAATTGAATTAGAAGACAATATGATCTCCTTAATAAGTTGTAAGAGAGACATTGTAAAATCAAAAGAACAAGCACAAGGTTTTGTTAATTCATTATTAGAAAATGTTGTTAATGATTTCATTATGCCATTAAAGGGAAAATAACCCAAAATAATATAATGTTTGTGTTATATAATGGTTCTAATAGGCCTTGTTTGCCAACATCAATAGCAAGATAAAATTTTATTCAAAAGGCTTCCATGTGGCATGAGGATAATTCTTCTTGAGACTCTTGTATTATAGCTCCTAAGCTAAAGCTAGATATCTTTAATAAGACCTCATCAAAGCGTCATGTAAATGATCTAACTAAGAAGATGATGATAAAGAATAAAATAGCAAGAGGTGGGGTAATAACTCATAATCTCATTCTTCTCGTTGCTCTAAATATATTCAAGATTATTTTGTTTCATCAAAAGATGATTCTACTTACTATGAAAATGATCTTGGTTCATTTATTGACATTTATCCCATTAATGATTACTGTTACACCCTTAGTATTAGAGTATACATAACGTTATGAGTAGTCGGCTTGTGGCTACCTTTACTCTTAAATAAGTCATATTATCATTATCATATTTCATTTAGTTATTTAGGTCAGACTAAGGCTTATATAGGGTTATCTAGGTCATCCTAGGTGATATCCTAGGCATAAGTAGGGTATATATAGGAGGTAGTGAGTCTTATTTGATCATTAGGTTGTGAATTTTGTTCTTATTGGAAATATTTAGAGCTTTTCCCCCTCAAAGTGGCTTGTTATTTTCGGTTATTATCAAGTATTTGCATAATATTTCATATTATATCTTTTATTGTGTAATTTATTTCATTACAAGTGGTATCAAAGCATGATTTTGGCACCATGAAGGCAAGGCATTTTTTTTCCATTTTGAAGGTCACTTTATGAAAATGCATATCCCTCAGTTTTGGAAAATTACTATCTAATTTTTAAAAGAGTTTTCAAAGAACATATTGAATAATCTACAATCTAAATTTTAGATAAATTGGATTAGTATTTTTAAACAAATATTTTGGCATCTGAATGTCTTTCTAGCCCTTCTAGGGTTTTTCACCTAAAAGGGGAAAGAATGGGGGAAAATGCAATGTAAACACTCAAGGATTGATGTGATGTGGGTGCAATATGTCTAAATAAACTTATCTAAATGCAAAAAACTAAAGAAATATATTGATTATTGAGTGAAAACTAAAGAAATGCAACTTGTTGAAAAACACATTATGATATGCAAAAACACATAGAAATGAATGCAAATTGTAATAGAAATGAATGAAACTAAAGGTGTGCACCTAAGAACTTGATGGAGACTAGGAATGACTTCTGAAATGTTGCTGATGTTGGAAATTTTGCCTACTAGGACTCATTCGTCATTCTAAGCAAATTAGTCCCAAATCTGGGAAACTGTTCTGAAGCCCATTTCGGACAAAAGGGTATCCAAAACTACAGAAAACCTTGTTCAAGCCTGGCAGTGTGACTCATTCACCATCAATGTAAAATCAGTCCACTTTTGAATTTATGAAAATCCAAAAGTGGAAATTGAAGTCTTCGTTTTACACTTCGGTTCCTGGTAGGTGTCTGGCTCTGAAAGTTTGATTTACGAGTTTGAAAGTAGTTTTTTTGACTTATTCAACAAGGATATGTCTTCAAAAACTTTGCAACTTGATCTTCAATGATTTACAATCCTTTAAGATGTATAAATTTGCAAACACACAAGGAGAGAAGGAGAAAATATTGATTGTTAGGGCATGGAGATTTGCCTTGGTCAAACCCCTTTTTAGGTAATCAAACCAAAATGAAGAAAGAATGTAATGAATCATGTAACAATGAAGTTAAGACCTTGCCATGATGATTGATCTTGGATTTCTGCAACAATAGATGAAGAATCTTCCCTTGAATGTCTGAAAAATGATCTTGAATGACTTGGAATAAGAAAAACCCTAGCTTGCTTGACTTGGAGTGGAAGATGAATGATGAATGAGTTTTGAATGAGTTAATAGATTATGAATAGGGTTTAGAGACTTATATTTATAGGCAATCCACCTTATTTTCCTATTAATTGGATCCCTAAGGCCGACTTACAGGAAAATAAGACTTAAAATCCAACTTTTCTTGCTTAAACCCCAAAAATTGCTCAAATGGGACTCATTCGCCATCAAGGGAGAATGGGTCCCACCTGGATGGGACTGATTCGCCATCAAGGGTGAATGGGTCCCACTAGGGCCATTTTGCTAGCTGGAAGGTCGAGAGATAAGAAAATTAGGTTTCTAGATTGTTCTAGTCAGTTATTTGATCAATTTATGCCTGGGGATGCACAATATGGGGTTATAGGGGCCTATTAATGATGATGTAAAGCTCAATTAGGGCTTGAGACACAAAATTTAATGTGAAAGTGTGATTAAATACACTTTACAACATTAAAATGAGGTCCACTTAGCCTAGAAAGGCACAACATCCAATGTGAATGTGAAGGACATTTTACAACACTAGATTAACATTCAGTTTAATTTACAAGCCTTCTAGATTGATGTAATAATGCATTTAAATATGTTTTACATTTTTGAATTAAGGGAAAATGGGTTTATTAAGTCTAGAGAGGTGTGAAAGTCTTTTACAACACTTTACAACACCTTTACAAGACATTGTTAGATGTGTGTGCAAGGGTCCAAGACCTAGTGTGGATGTGTAAAACACCTCACAACACCAAATGAAGGCCTCATTAAGTCCAATTTTTCATCAATTATTCCCATGTAAAACAAGCAAAAAGGGATACTTTTTTTGTGTCCACAGTTAGCCCCCACTTTAGTGAGAGGATGAACTTGCTTCAAACTCACACTAAAGTAGACATTCAAGAAGGGGTCAAATCGTACTAATGTGGATGGTCTAGGATAAAAAAAGATCAAGAAAGCATTCAAGCCCCCAAGATCTAAGATCCTAATTCAAACCAACATGAGTGCAAAAGGACATGCACAAGGTGAATGATTTGTAGCAAAAAAATATACACGATCATGCAATGGCAAGAATTGAAAATAAAAAGGTGGAGCAAGCTTCGACCATTTGTCCAACATGTTGTGGAGTGGATCTAGGCTATTTGTTTAGAAAGAAAATGCATACTCACTCTGGGGTGATGGAACTCATGGTTGTCTGTCGGGTGAGAATTCCTAAGTATACTCACTCTAGGGCCATGGAACTTCTAGTTGTCTGTGGGGTGAGAAATCCACAAGGTGGCTATAGGGAAAGTCATGCCTCGGAATGGGCTTCCCACTAAACCATATCAAAGTTATACCTCCTGATAACTTTAATAAGGCACCACAATGAAAATTATTTTTGAGCTCCATGAGGTAAGCAAAACTTTGTATGCTTGACACTCATAGACAAATAGGATGGCACCACAGGCATGCAAGATGTATTATGCAAGGAGGCCATTTAACAATTGTTGTAAATGCAAAAATAGTGTAAGGTGTGCTCAAAGGGATTTTGCTTAGTTTGTGCAAGGTCTCTTCTTAGGGAACATCGTGCCTAATGTTTCCAAGAGAGGATGTGTCAAAAGAAGTATCACGCTCTTGGATGGAATCAAGTCCAATGACACCACCAAGAAAAAGACGCATAGCAAGAAGAAAGAAATTGCACAATGAAATGTGAGTGGTGATGTATGCCCCCAGTTTAAAGTGGTTGCAAACAACAATACTATGAGAAATTTCTTTAAAGTAAAAGAAGGAGAAGAAGAAGACATGAGAGCTTACGCGAAAAGCCCTATTCCAAGCCATATGTTTCCAATAAGCTATGTCATGAAAAAGGGAGTATGTCACATGCGAGCCAACTTAAGGCATATCGTCCACATCCTAAGCTTGCTCTTATATATTCATGAAAGGTTAATGACTAGCCAAAGGAGGCAATGACAAGCGACATACAAGGACAAGGCTACATAATCCCTTTCCCCCACTGAGTGCAGGACAAGGATGAGCCAAAATGACTGAGGAAATGCATGCTAGAGTGAAAATCAAAATCAATTAGAGGAAATAAGTGCCCCCTCATAAGGGAGAACACCAAACTCCTTAAAATGTTGGATTTTATGACTCAAAGCCTTACATTCATTAGTGGAATGACCATGAACTCTATGATAGGTACAAAATGAAGTCTCGTAATAGAATTTCTTGTGATTTTGTGGAGGAAGTGTGATCAAGTGATCTTGGAGGACTCTTGACAAGATGCCTTCTTGATCAATGGGAGAAGGTGGTCCTATAGTTTGTGATAAAGATGTTTCTTGCTTAGTATTAATTGTCATACCTTCGCAAGACTTTGTAGATTGTGAGATTTTTTTCTCTCCTTGGAGGGAGGGTGTAAAATCTAACGAATTCAATTCATGAGTGTTTTGTGAGATGACATTGACATTAAGTGAAGAGTGTGTTGTTCGTTTCATGTTTTGTAAAGGATGACTTTCAAGACCACTAGTGTCTATCAGTTCAGGATGCTTTACAGTTAAATTTGGCTTAGAAGAATGTTGTGTGAGAGTGTTGATGTTGAGTGAAAGCGTGGTCACTTCTACCAAAGGACAATAAGACCATGAGTTGTTTGTTGTGTGATAGGATCTATGGGGACATGGATACCTTGTTCGTTAGCACTACATCATTTTCCAGTGTATCCAAGTTGTGTCATAAGTCATAGCCTTTTCCATAAAGCTTTTTCATTGCTTTTGGATCAGGTTGTTGGCCATTGTTATGTTCATCAAAGGTTGTGTAATTAGTTGTGTGGTGGTCTAAAGTGGTTGAGGTGGATGCTTTTGAAGGATCATCCATGAGTGGTGGTGTGAATTCTAAGGAACCCCAATCATCATCTAATAGCTTTGTGTGTTGTTCAATATGTTGTGTGTTTTTTGGTTGGACGGTTTCCATTTGTGTAGTTGGTGTTAATGTGCGTAAATGATGCACGTTGTTTTTCTCAATGTACAAATGACTATTTGGATGAGGGTCAACTTCAAGTGTGTATACTTGGTTATTGTGAATGTATTTCATTTTAATATGAAGAGTAGAAGGAACACCATTCATTGCATGAATCCATGGTTGGCCTAGAATGAGATTATAGGGAAGATTGTTAGACATAACATGAATTGGTGTATCCAATGTAACCTCTCCAACTCTAAGAGGAAAAGTAATCAAACCAAGCGGTTGTTTTGCTACATTGTCAAAGCCTTTAATAGATAGAGAATAGGGTTGAATTTTTTTATCTATCCACACGAAGCCTATCCAAGATTTTTACACTACACACATTAAGAGCGGAGCCATTGTCAACAAGGGTTCACTTTATCCATGTCATATTATACTAAGATATTATTTGGAAAGCTGCATTTTGTTTTTGCGCATTCAAAGGGGGGAGTTCACTTTGGTGGAAAATAATCCTTGAATTATGGTTGATATGTCATTCAGTTGCACATTAGAAGGGATAGAAACTTGTTGTAAGGTCGTTTGAAGCATAGTGTGATAGGTAGGTGAAGTCTGAAGAAGGTCCCAAAGGGAGATCTTGGCAGCAGTGCTCTTAAGTTGTTCGACAAGATCATACTCCCTTAATTGAGGGGCACTAGGTAGTATAGAATTAGGAAAAGATAAAGAGGTTGGGGTTGGTTGTTGTGGTTGCGGATTGTTTCTAGTGTTGTATGTATGAGCGACGGTATGAGGACTCAATTGTTGTGACACATTATTCTAAGGTGGGTAAAGGGTAAACTCAGGTTTAGGTGGAGGTGGAGATTTATGTGATGATGGGTAAAGGATGAGTTTAGGTTGGTTTTGAGTTTGTTGTTTGTGTGAAGGGGGATAAAGGATGAGTTGAGGTTGAATAATATTAACATCCCTTGGTGAATGAGATTCTACCATGGGCTCTTCATCTTCTTGAACAAAGGCATAATATTATTATCAATGTAAATAAATCCTTGTCTTGTATCACGATATTCTCCCTAGAAGGAGAGTTTTTAGGAGAACAACAAACCACATGTTCTTGACAAGTAAGGCTTGGTTCTTCCAAAATAACTTCATTGCCAATAGGGGAATAATCAATGATAGGATTAGCAACAGTGGGATGATTAGGAGAAGGTGTTAGTTGAGTGTTCATTGTCTGTAAGGTCTCATTCTCATGTTCCATATTATCCACCCTAATAGGAGAGCTTGCAATATGGTCAGCCAAGTTGGAAGTAGGTAAACTAGCTTCATCACAAGTGGGGGAGGCATCAAGAAAAGGACCACTATGGTTTCCAAATAGATTGTCCCAAATGGTAGGAGCATTAGGGAATGGAGGGTCAAAATTGTCATGACTCTTAATAGGTATATCTTCTAACACCAACCTATCCTTGTGGAATTGAGGAGGGATGTTAGGAGAAGAATAATGTTGATTGTCATGGTTATGGAGATTAGGTAAGGTGATATTAAAGAATTTTTTTATTATTTCATCCTCTTGTTTTCTAATGTCTTCCAAAGGCTGAAGAGGAGAGGGACAATCAAGACTCTCAATGCTTGTAGCTCCTTTCACCAAAATACCTTCATCACTAATAGGAGAGGTATTGGGAGAAGAACAAGTATGAGTGTTATGATAATCTACACTTGCATCCTCTTGTGTTATGATATTCTTGCAAATCTGATAGGTACTAGGAGGGTATGCAACATGTGTAGCAAATGTTTTACTTTGCAGTCCCAAATTATGTTCATGAAAAATGGAATCATAAAAGCCACTTGATATGCTAGAAACAAGAAATTTTTGAAGATAACACATACTAATATGAGAAAGTAAGGAAAGTGCAATCAAATGACTTTAAATAGAAATGTTTAAATGCAATTTTCAGATGTGAAATAAGGTAATTTTATGATTACATTATGCAACAACCTGAAAAATGAAATGTTGTGAATGCAATATTGAAATTAGGAAATGCATGAAATGAACTAAGTTGAGCTAGATCTAATGAAATGCATGTTATAGAAACTCATCCAACTGATACAGATAGGTAATGGCACCAAATAGAAGCTTAAAAATAGGGTTTTTAGTTCTGTGAAGTGTGGTTTCAAGGGTGAAAAGGGACTGATTCGCCCAAGGTGGCGAATGAGTCCTAGTGGGGAATTTTTTAGAATTTTTAGATCTTTTTGATGGATTTTGATGTTTGTTGTGTTGTAAGATGCAAAACTAAGATGAAAATGCAAAATTTTAGAAATTTTTGATGATTTAAGATGCAAAAATGCAACCTATTATGCACTTTCACTAATGCAAAATTTTGAAACCCTAGCATGCAAATTAACTAATGAAAACCCTAATGAAAAGTCAATGCAAGCTAGATCTAGCATGAGGAAAGACTCTAAATCAGAAAACAAAGGTATTCTAAAGGCGGGTTCACCAAAATGTAAACAAAGATTTTGGTACCTGAATGTCTTTCTAGCCCTTCTAGGGTTTTTCACCGAAAAGGGGAATGAATGGGCCAAATGCAATGTAAACAATCAAGGATTGATGTGATGTGGGTGAAATATTTCTAAATAAACTTATCTAAATGTATAAAACTAAAGAAATATATTGATTATTAAGTGAAAACTAAAGAAATGCAACTTGTTGGAAAACACATTGTGATATGCAAAAACACCTAGAAATGAATGCAAACTGTAACAGAAATGAATGAAACTAAAGGTGTGTAACTGAGAACTTGATGGAGACTAGGAGTGACTTATGAAATGTTGTTGATGCTGGAAATTTGGCCTACTGGGACTCATTTTCCATTCTAGGAAAATTAGTCCTAGATCTAGGAAACTGTTCTAGAGCCCGTTTAGAACAAAAGGGTATCCAAAACTGCAAAAAACCCTATCCAAGCCTTGAAGTGGGACTCATTTTCCATCAATGGTGAATCAGTCCACTTTTGAATTTTTGAAAATCCAAAAGTGGAAACTGAAGTCTCCGGTCTGCACTTTGGTTCCTGACAGGTGTCTGCCTCTGAAAGTCTGATTTCTATGTCTGAAAGTGACTTTTTTATATATTTTGACTTTTTCAACAAGGATATGTCTTCAACAACTTTGCAACTTGATCTTCAATGATTTCCAAGCCTTCAAGATGTCTAAATCTGCAAACACATAAGGAGAGAAGGAGAAAATATTTATTGTTAGGGCATGGAGGTTTTCCTTGGTCAAGCCCCTTTCTAGGTAATCAAACCAAAATGAAGAAAGAATGTAATGGAGTATGCAACAATGGAGTTAATATCTTTCCATGATGATTGATCTTGGATTTTTGCAACAATAGATGAAGAATCTACCCTTGAATGTCTAGAAAATGATCTTGAATGACTTGGAATAAGAAAAACCCTAGCTTGCTTAACTTGAAGTGGAAGACCAATGTTGAATGAGTTGTGAATGAGTTAAGAGATTATGAGTTAGGGTTTAGAGACTTATATTTATAGGAAATCCACCTTATTTTCCCATTAATTAGATCCCTAAGACAGACTTGGAGGAAAATAAGACTTAAAATTCAACTTTTCTCGCTTAAACCTCGAAAATGGCTCAAATGGGACTCATTCGCCATCAAGGGTGAATGGGTCCCACCTGGATGGGACTGAATTTCCATCAAAGGAAAATGGCTCCCACAGGGGCCATTTTGCTAGCTAGAAAGTCGGGAGATAAGAAAATTAGGTTTCTAGATTGTTCTAGTCAGTTATTTGATCAATTTATGCCTCGAGATGCACAATATGGGGTCATAGGGGCCTATTAATGATGATGTAAAGGTCAATTAGGGCTTGGGACACAAAATTCAATGTGAAAGTGTGATTAAATACACTTTGCAACATTAAAATGAGGTCCACTTAGCCTAGAAAGGCACAACATCCAATGTGAATGTGAAGGACACATTACAACACTAGATTAGCTTTAAGTTTAATTTACAAGCCTTCTATATTGATGTGATAATGAATTTAAATATTTTTTACATTATTGAATTAAGGGGAAATGAGTTTATTAAGTCTAGAGAGGTGTGAAAGTCTTTTGCAACACTTTACAACAATTTTACAAGACATTGTTAGATGCATTTGCAAGGGTCCAAGACCTAGTGTGGATGTGTAAAACACCTCACAACACCAAATCAAGGTCTCACTAAGTCTAATTTGTCATCAATTATTCCCATGTCAAGCAAGCAAAAAGGGATACTTTTTCCGTGTCCACAGTATTAAGGGATTTATTTCCAAATTAGGGCTTCTGCCAAATTTGTTTGGGAAGACTATATCTCTCAAATCTGGGTACATTTCTTGATGATTTTAATATTTTTTAGAAATTACTAGAGGTAGCTACAGTTAAAGCATTAGAGGAATTAAAGAAAAATTACACAACTTATTGCAAAATTAGGTTTTCCACAAAATTTCTCTCAAGGCTGCAAATCTGCAAATTTCTTGAAGATTTTTTTAGGTAAGTTTTATTTTGGCCCTAGTAAGTCATAGTAAAAATTTAATATCATTTAGATTTTAATTTTGTGATTTATTGAAAAATTATTTTTTTCATCATGATGGGGCCTAAAACAAGAGGCAAAATGAAGACATCAGCAAGGTTAAGGAAGAAATTTCATTAGTGAAGACAAAGATAAGGGGGATATGGATCGATTGTAAGGAGATATTCATTGCCTAAGAGGAGATATATTGGATATATGGAGAATATTCAAAAACCAGCTAAAGATACCTCATAAATTATCAAAAGGAAGAGCTAAATTCAAACTTCTTGTTTAAACTATCTACTATGTTTGAATCCATAGGAAGGATACTTATCACCATTTGCATTATGTCCACCTTTTCTAATAGACACAACAATGACATTTGCATTAGGGATTTAACTCCTCAAGCGTGTGTATTGTAAATGGCCTTGATTGCCCAAGGCTACATCGTTTGGCTTAAAAACTTAAGTGTGCGAGTGACCTATCACTTAACCAACATTTCTAACCTTTCGCTCTCACAAAGTTATTGGTTTTTTCGTGTGCATAGCAATGACATGGGTGGTGACAGGGTGAGAACGAAGCCTGACAATTATGCCTAGGAATTTTACAAGGACCCATTGGTTTGGCACATTTGCATTGAAGGTGGGCTAGTGCCTCTGATGGAAAGTTTGGTGGGTCATGACCCAAGTTTATCTGTGCAGTTTACAAATTCCTAAAACAGAAAGAAGGGTTACCGTGGGTGGTATCTCCTTCGAAGTGAATGAGGAGGTGATTTCTCAAGCGACAGGGTTGTTGTGTACTGGAAAGAAGTACCCAAAACATACTAAGGCCCAAGAAAATGAAAGCTTGAATTCCTTCTTTATGGGTAATGAAAAAAATGTTTGTAACCAGTCAGGGTTTGAAAGAGAAGCTCTCCCACAGCCTTGGGACTAGGTCTGCCTCACTCTCATGAAGTACGTTACCTTAGAAGGTAGATACAAAACCTACTATTTCTATCACTTTCCTCTTTTGAATCACCTCCAACAAAAAAAATTGTTAAGCTTCCCTTTTTTCTTACTTAAGGATCTTTAGAAAGCTCTGTTGAGAAGTGCATTGATTCTGCTGGCCAAAACCCAGAGGATACTCCTCCCATGCTACTCCACCAAGGACTCATTTTGAGGCTCTACCACTTTCATCTTGCATTATGCCTGCCCAAGCCCATTTTTGTTGTCCATGTTGAGGAAATTGAACCCCCTATTCTAACCAATATCTCCCTGGCCAAGTCCAAAGGTCCCATAAGAAAAACCCATCTTGTTACCGCTGCAACTCATAAGCCTAAACCGATCGCCAAGAATTTTAAGGGGAGTGTGAGGATTGCCCAGTTTAGTGTTGTGGTTGGTATTTGTGAGCTTAAGTCTTCCCCAGCCAAGTCTGTCAGAAAACCTACCACTAAAAAGAAAGTGAAGGGTGAGGGGAAGGGTTTGATGGAGCCTCCGGCCATGGACAGCAGAGGAAAGAATGTGGTGGGTAGGGACTCCAAGGGGGATACTATGGTTGTTGCTACGATGGAGACTGGTGTCGAAAATCCCAACATTAAGAGGTCTGGTAGGCTGGAAAAAACTAACAAGAAAGTGTAGATTAATGAGATGGATATTGATGAGGAGTGGTCTAACAACAAAGATATTAGGGATGTGGAGGGCTTTGGGGATGGTGAGGAGGAGTATGTTGAAGGGCCCCACACCATTTCGAACTTCAGCAAAGTGCATAAGGAGAACTCAACTTCCCATTCCTCTGACCCTCTGAATGTGGAGTGTGCTAATATTGAGAAGACTATGGATAAAGGGGAGAATCTTTATGTGTTGCAGGAAAGGATGGGGAAAATGGAGAAGAAGTTTAGTGGCTTGACCTATTTCACTATCAAGTTAGTCCACTATGTTACCAGCACCCTCTCTGTTGTGATGAAGGATGAAATGGATAAGAAGACTGATAAAGAAGGCCCCAAATGGGTTGGGGATGACGTTGTCAATCTCCTCTCTCAGAATTGGGAGAATGCCAGTTAATCTGTTGTTGTTGCATGGTGTGTCTATCAGTTGTTAGTCTGTTGTGTTTGTGTTTTTTGGCTAGCTATTTTTGTTTTTTGGACTTGATATTTTTTGGCCCTTGAGGCTCGTCGTGTAAAGGGTACAGCACCCTGTAAATGTTGCTTACCATATCAAAAACAATGACATTCTATTTTGAGAGTCATTATCTGGCTATTTTTTGTAGAACTAAACTATTCTTTCATAAATCATTATAGATGTAAAAAAATCCCCTATTCCATCTTCACTTATGTGGAACAAATATATATAGGCTTGACAGATCATCTTTCTCTATATCAATATTAGCATCCACCTCAATATTAAGGTTGTCTACTTTTTGTTGAAGTCACATTTAGACCAAAGTTTCCTAGCCACTATGAGGATATTCTATTTTATATATAGTGGTGAAACATAGAAAAGGGTAAACCCTAAGATTTGACCCTAGGATTTAGGAACTTTTTCAAAATGTTTCATTAAAGATTAGAGATTTGATGGGAAGTGGGGGTTTGATGGATTTGATAATGTATGTGATTGACTTACAACCTGAAAGGTGAGTCAACCAACCCTTGACCAAATATGGATGTGGAGCGTGCTAATATTGAGAAGACTGTGGATAAAGGGGAGAATCTTTGTGTGTTGCAGGAAAGGATGGGGAAAATGGAGAAGAATTTCAGTGGCTTGACCCGTTTCACTATCAACTTAGTCCATTGTGTTACCAGCACCCTCTCTATTGTGATGAAGGACGAGGTGGATAAGAAGATTGCTAAAGAAGGCCCTGAATGGGTTGGGGATGACATTGTCAATCTCCTCTCTCAGAATTGGGAGAATTCCAGTTAATATGTTGTTGTTGTGTGGTGTGTCTGTTGGTTGTTAGTCTATTGTGTTTGTGTTTTTTGGCTAGCTGTTTTTTTTTTTTGGACTTTATCTTTTTTGTCCCTTGAGGCTCACCATGTAAAGGGTACAACACCCTGTAAATGTTGCTTACTGTATCAAAAATAATGACATTTTATTTTGAGAAAATCATTATCTAGCTATTTTTTGTAGAACTAAACTATTCTTTCATAAATCATTATAGATGTAAAAAAAATCCCTATTCCATCTTCACTTATGTGGAACAAATATATATTGGCTTGACATCATCTTTCTCTATATCAATATTAGCATCCACCTTAATATTAAGGTTGTCTACTTTTTGTTGAAGTCGCATTTAGACCAAAGTTTCCTAGCCACTATGAGGATATTCTATTTTATATATAGTGGTGAAACATAGAAAAGGGTAAACCCTAAGATTTGACCCTAGGATTTAGGAACTTTTTCAAAAAAAATCATTAAAGATTAGAGATTTGATGGGAAGTGGGGATTTGATGGATTTGATAAGGTATGTGATTGACTTACAACCTGAAAGGTGAGTCAACCAACCCTTGACCAAATATGGAAATGTCCTAATGATGAAATGTAATGATCTAACTAGGGTAATGGTGCAATTTACTGTTCTATACAAATACAAAAAAAATACAAAAAGTCACAGGAAAATTCAAACATTTGAGGAGAACAAAGCAAGACACTGTACACCTATGGTTCAAATTTCAACTTGATTTTGGAGGAAACTCGCGCCCAAGGCATGAGTGTCCTTATATATTTTTCTGGGTCTATTTTTGGGGTCCTCTGATGTCAAATCTGGGCTTTGAAATTCTTCCTTCAGATCTATTGAAACCCTACTGGATATTTCTATAACTGAGGTTTCTATGACTTGACAATTAGTATGACAAAAAATGCAACAATGAATGATTTGTCTTGATGCAAGAGTATCTTGGGGTACTAACAATCTTGCATCACCAAAAATATTAATATTTTTTTCAATAAGGTCTTAGGAGTCAGGAGAATAAATATTTTAACTTGTAACTTTGTAATTTCCCTTATAACAAATTGTAATTGTAATTTTCATGGAAATTATGCAACGGTAAATGTTTCTAAGGCATAACTTAGAAAATATTCTTCTTGGGCATCTCATTTCAAGGTGGCAACCACTTGGGGTGCATGTGCTTGCATGTTCAATTTCATACCTTACATATATTTGCATGTTTGTGCCACAAGCCTTGCATGTTGGTGCATGTTCATATTTGGAGCTATCGTGACCGTCGGAGATCAATGAAGATGCTAGAATTGACCAAATTTGATTGGCCATGGTTTAGGTTCCCATGTGAAGCCATGTGAGCATTGATTAATTTTATTATTTTATGATTATTTCTCTAAATGGGGCATGGGTTTTCCAAGGAGTTGTTTTTCTTGTGGTTTTGGAATACCATAGTGGTTTTTCTCATTCATAAATCTATATATTCAGGCCTTTTCATTTAAGAAGATGGCTTTAGGAGTTTTTTTAGGTGAGATGGGGAGATTCTCTTGGATTGAAGAGAGGATTTTAAGACTCCATTATTGTAGATTTCTATTTGCATAGAAGCCCATGTTTTTGGGAGCTAGTGAGCTCCACATTTTGAGAGATCATGAGCTAGTGAAATCCGTTTGAACGGAGCTTGAGAGCTTCAATAGAAAGAAGGTTGAAGGAGACCAAGAAGACATTTTTTTGTAGGTTTGAAGGTTTACTACAATAGTAAGAAGATTTATGATTTCATGCAATGCAGGAGCATCCTGGGTTGGGAGAGCAATCTTGCATCAACCAAAAGAATGCATTTTAATTTTTATATTTTCCTAAGGTTTGGTGGGTGATTTATTTAATATGGTAATTTGAAAGGTTAGAATAAAATAAATATTTTTTTTTTTTGGTGAAAGGAAAAATCCTATATATTTATATATATTATTATAAAAGTAGAGGATTACAAAAAGCTTGAAAGGCTCTTATGAGCCTGATTTAGTAGTATGCTAATCTTGCATTTATCAAAACTATCTAACCCTTGCCCTGAAAAAGCATATTTTAAAACATGATCATACCCAAAAAAATCCTATATTTAACTTAGAACCCCTTTTATAGTCAATTTTTTCACATTCTATAGCTCTATTATGCAACCATCAACAAAATTTCTAACACACCCATATGTTACTCTTCCATATTATCCATTTGAATATCATTCTCCCCTTGTTGTTTGAGGAAGCCTTCTTCACTACCTTTCCCTAGTAGTGGAACATTGATATTTGGAATGGACGCAAGCAAAGGAGGAAAGGATGAACTAGCATTATCTAGATTAACTGGAACATGTCAAGTACCCACCATTGCATGAAATCCATGAGTTGCCAAAGGAGGATGAACCACTACCAATTCCTGATGACCATGTGAAATGAGAGTTAAAATGGCATTAACTCTCCTCTTTGTCTCCTCCACCATATCTTCTCCAACAATCCCACCATTCTTGTCCAAAGCTAGCTACAAATACCTAAAGCTTTGCATTTTAAGTGTATTTTTTATTGCATCCAAAACAGATATGTAAACATTACTGCTCATGAGGAAATGCCGTGGGAACAAACCCCCAATTTTGCCTTGGCCTTTCCATAAATCATAGCCCTACACTACCCTCGGGATCCTATTTTCCAATAGGAACACATCCTTTACCACCTTACAAGTAATTAATTATAACACTGGTAGCGATTGCAGAAGATCAAAATGGTTTGACAGAAAGATGGAAATCATCTATGAAGGAAAGATGCACCTTCTTGCCTAGGGGCCATATAAAATTTTATCCCCTAAAATCCTCTTAATGCTTTTACGAAACTGGAAACTGTTTATTTTGAAAACTTGAGCCAGCTTTACGTCTCCAATCGAATCAGAAAAGGGCAATTCCCATTCGAGAATCGGCAGCCATACCCTATAGTTTCTCAGAAAATACTCCATGATGGTCCTCTGGCATCGTATGCAAGCTTGCCAGTTGAACTTAATTTCTCCTTCATCTTCGTAAGAAGACTCTTGTTTCTTATCACCAAGCATAAAGCACTCTACAATTTTTGTCACACAATGATCTAATTTTCTCCAAATTTAACAATCTGTTCACACACGCAAAAGGAAGGAAACAACACATGTATGGCATGACGTTCATTAGCCGCATTATATTAAAGCCAACTCAGTCTTAAACATCATTACCCTACTAATGAATTAATGCTACAACATCATTAGACGATAAACTTTGTACCATTCTTATCATTTGATGGTTACTGATTGACCACAAACAACTCCTTATTCCCCATTTAAATTAGATGAAAGCAATTATTCCCCTTTTTACTACGACTGCTAAGATGGGAAAAACATTTAGATGGTCATCATCCTCTATTAGACCAATTTCCATTATATCATACTCCAAATTTGAATAAATCCCAATGAAACTTGGCCTGTGTTGATGCTAGCCGATATCCAAATGCTTAGAGCATGTATGATGAGCTCAGAGTGACGACATAAGCCTATCCAAGATTTACTAACCCCACCACAAATGAAATACCCTTTAGGTAACCATTGAATATATTTGAAACTAGGCAGAGATTTCACTTTCTATTATTCCCATTAGGTCTGGAAAGGAATTTAATTTATTATCATTCTCCATAAGGCACACTTCTACCTTATCACATCCCATATTAGCTAGATAGTTTGCAACCCTGTTTCCTTCCTGATATGTATGGGATCACTACAACAAATCCCTATATTTGCTCCATTTTTTGCTCTATTTTTTGCTTCCACCCACTATTTTAATGTATTTTTTGCCAATTTTTTCAAAACGTCGGCACTATTTATTAGGATGGCGCTATTTTTGGTGTTTATTTGTGCTGATGAGGACAAGTCGGTGCTAATTAAGGCGCTAATTTGCACCAAAATTAGTGTCGCCTTTAGCGTCGATATTAGCTCTAAGTGTGGCACCACCGTAAGCATTTCCTTTGGCTTCGACTTTAGTTTTGATTTTAGTGCCAATTTTAGCTTCGACTTTAGCTTCGGGTTTAGCGCCGGTTTAGACATCCCTATGTCAAAGAGACTTATTTATGTCTCATCGACGATGTAAAATAGTGAAATGTCAACAAGATATGACATATCAAGGAGAGAATCACTTATGTCACATCGACAAGGTATATCTACAAGTGCTCGGCGAAACACAACTCTTGGATATAACGAAGTAATGTCGATGAGACATTGAGATATTGGTAAGACAAATTAGATTGTATCATCGACACTCTTTGAAAGTAATGATCAAAAGCATACACCGCTATACCATTGGGAACGTGAGCAACATATGCGGTAGAGCGGTATACACTGCAACCCCGCAACAAGAAGCCTTGAGCAAGGTGGTAGTGCGGTAAATAGCAGAAGGGAAGGGTGAAACCCCGCCATACCACAGTAGGTATAATAAGAGATGGCAGTAATATGGTAATCATGGCATCATTACAATTTATAGCACTAAATATAGTAAAACACATTAGTCACAATCCATTTGAATAAATCATTTAAGGAATCAAGAATATAGCCCACCAAAATACAATAAAACTCTAATAAACATACTCTAAAAATCTTGTCGAAAACTTATTTTCAGGTATAGCCCTCCAGAATGGAGTTTTCATTTTAATAAACATACAATAAAACCTTTGTTGAAACCTTGTTTTTTAGGGGTAGCCCACCAAAATGGAGAAGTCTTTAAGTAAAAAATGACAGAGAATGGTAAGGAGGCATAGGATTCATTATTGTTTATCTCATTCCTGCTTTGATCAACAAGGGTTACAATGTTCGCGCTACTATTTGTAATCCAGGTATTTAATTGACATATGTTTGCATAATCTCAAATTCCTTCAGATGCTTTTGAAGTATCAATGTATCCTATATAGGGTTTAGAATGACTTCTTTTAATTTAAAAAAATAAATCAGATGCTTTTGAAGTATCAATGTGTCCTATATAGGGTTTAGAATAATTTCTTTTAATTTAAAAAAATAAATAAATGATGTATTTTCATGTGATTAGATAATGTGGAGATCTCCTAAATCTTCCCTAGCACATTGCCCTCTTTCGCACTGTGTTCATTACTCCAGCTACTAGGGTTTTACATTTGACATCTTTAATATCTTCATGATAGTGGCTTTTAAATAGATCAAGTAGTCTTTGCTTTAATCTTTATCATGTAACCCTTGAGTTCCATAATCCACCTTCAATCTCTTCTAAGAATGTTGTCTTAAGCTAGACTGCATAGTATGCATATAAAGCAAGTCCTTCATACCTGCCATTGTTCCAAACCACCACTCACCACCTTGCTTAAAATGTTGCCTCCATAAGCACAATAGCATGTTTTAAAATCATGGTTGCTAGTGATTGACCATTAAGGTCACTACTTTCATCAAGATGCAATGAGATTTTTGTCTTCAAAATTAAGGCATTATGCAAGATAACATTATGAATTGTTTGTTGTGTACAATTTGATTTTCTTGCACATTTACTGCTTTGCTAACTGCCTTTAAGACTGGATATTGCACCATCAGCTGCAATCTCAAACAGCTCACTCACTGTCACTTGAAGATTCCTTTCATGAGCATCCTTGTATAAAATCAAACTATGCCCTATAGACTGCCTACTTACTTACTAATATAGGGGACTCATTGTTTCATGGTATTTTGAGTTGTATTTAGAAGGGGTTAATATGTGGCATTTTTATGTGTAGG
The DNA here is from genome assembly GCA_007258455.2 of Sequoia sempervirens. Lineage (NCBI taxonomy): Eukaryota > Viridiplantae > Streptophyta > Pinopsida > Cupressales > Cupressaceae > Sequoia > Sequoia sempervirens. The sequence continues at coordinate 943,743,200 of VDFB02281492.1, read as the reverse complement.
AAGAATAGATTGTGATGCAACGTTCGAGTATGGACGGTTCAGGAAAAATTGGATTGCTATCAATGTCATAACCAAGTTGGATTGTACCTTGAGCCGGTGTGAAACACTTTCGAGTTTTTTTGCTCTGAAGTAGAACTTGTGTGTAGGAATTTCCAAATATCCAACAAAGGAAGTTCCTACATTCTAAAGATAAAATCATAAATCTACTTATCCAATTTTTGATCCAACCTTACATCTTTAATATCTAATAGAGAAAGTTTGTACATTCTAAAGATAAAATCATAAATATGATTATCTAGCATCTGATCTAATTTGAGGTCTTGAATATCGAATAGAGAAAGTTCCTATATTCTAAAGATAAAATCATAAATTTTATTGGTCCAATTGGAGATCCAATTTCAGGTTGTGAAGCTCCGACAAAGAAAGTTCCTACATTCTAAAGATAAAATCATAAATCTGTTTGGTCCAATTTGAGGTCCAATTGTAAGGATTTCTCTTTTTAATTATACTTTCTAACATTTGTCTTGATACAAATTGTTACTTTAGAATTATGGTATTTCTTTTCTTCTAATGTTTTCAACCCTCATTTCAAGGAAGAGCTCCAAAGATGGTTCCTTCAGATGGAGACTACACTTTTCCGCTATAGGTTCCATCTAGAAACACCAGAAGCTCAGGTACTGTCATACTCAGGTACAATAGAGTTTGAGGTTACCTTGCTCTCCTTGATACAAAATTTTGTCCTTTAATCCCTCTTAAGAAAAATTCACTATTATGGACTTCAACATTGTACCTTTCATGCATTCGATTTAATTTGTTGTGTGGAAACATGTTGTCTTTGTCTTTGCAAGTGATGACTATTGTGTAAGCTTTTAATCTACATGACTGCCCCTCATGTTCAATTCTTGTTACTATTATGATGCTTGGGGTTGCTTACTTTTAACTAGACTGTTAATGAAAACTATCTTGGAATCCTTGATGATCAGTTTTGTCAGAATCATGGCTATGTTGATAGTGGAATATTCTTATTAATAAGGATAAATCTTTATCAATAAGGATATTACCCCTTACCAACATACTCCACTATCCTTGCAAAGATTGATCTTTAATGCTTCATGGATGGTTTACTTGTGGTTATCCTTCTCAAATGAAACAATAGGGCAGCAGGCTAGGCTCAGCCCTTGTGGGAGCCACATTTCACCCCACATGTTATAACTAGATAAACAAAACAACCTAATTTCATCTATACCTGCACAATGAGAAATTTCATGTTAGATAAAATAGAGCATATGATAGATATTTTTGATAACTTTCTTTTTTTCCTGGACATCTATGGTATGCAAGTTATTTGAATGCACATGATGATCAAATTATATGTTTATAGATGTATGCACATATTTTGACTGGTGATCCTTCATTGCTCTAACAACACTCTTCTCACTCAAATGCAGGGAACCTAGGAGCAGCAAAGAAGACATCAACTTGGAGGCTTAGACAAGCGGGAAGACTGAAGATGATGCAAAACAAAGCAACCAAGATTTGTCATTGTCCCCTTTCTCTTTATGTGCATTTTTCTCTTTTGTATCTATAAATGTATAGTTTTTCAATTATATGCATTCAAATAGTCAGTTCCACGACTTGTGTGGAACAACATAAATTTACATTATCAACCATATCATCATTATTGTCATAATTATTTGCATCCCCAAAGAAACCTGTAAGCATTTCATTCAATCCTTCTTCATGCACTGCATTTTCACTATCATGATCATCATCATTAAGGCTAGGTGGCATGTCATTAGTGTATGCAACTCTCATCAGTTGTTCAAACTTCTCATGTGGTAGTGTTCTCTTCAATCTTGCTCTTCTCACCCTGGTATGGTTTAAAGGATGATTTGGATCATCCCGTCCAAATCTTAATAACCTAATTGGATCTTGGGTATTAGTATGTGTTTCATCAAAATCTTCTACCTAGATCAACAAATGCAAGCATTATTTAATGTTTGGAAACAATTGGATAAATCATAAATGTATCAATTTCAAAGAAATATAATCAAATATGGTTTAAAAAATAAAAATATAAATTGTATGAACATATATACATCAATTGAATAATGGAACATTATTTTATAGACTACTTTTTTATACAATAATTTAAATAAAACATAATTTTGACAACATAGTTTATAAAACATCAATCCACACTCATTTATTATTCTTTGGTTTTAATTGATTGTAGGAGGCATACTACCGACTAGAAGCTCATCATATATGTAATGTATTTGTACAATCGCTTGTTTGAACTATTTCTTTCCACGACATACAAAACATCCACAAACAATAATTTTATCAAAGTATTCATCCCATGTACTATAGTCCTGACCTACCTCTTCTTCAATGCAATCATTTGTTGTGTCTACAGTATCCATTGTCATATCCTCTTACACCCATTGTTGTCTACGTGATTTAACAGTTTTAGGTCCACGTCCACATACATATCTTCTTCTTTTTCTAGTTGAACGCTTAGGCTCTGCATTTGCTCCAATCTCCATCTAAAATAATCAACAACATGCATTAATTTATGTCAAGATTGGATTTAATACATTATAAATTTCAATAATACTATGAAAAAAGATGGATGTATCACAAAATGCCATCAGATCATTTTTTCCTAAGTTAAGTCAAAATTTGAGTACCTGATGTCCCGCTTCATCCGTTGTGTCCTATTTGATATGACATGATTTGTTGCCATGGCCTCGTCTCACCCCTATAATACACAAAATAGTAAACAATGTTTAGTACACCAATTATATCATTTCAACGAGTATGTTATCCAACACAAAACCTCACTTTAGTCATGTATTTGACATATTGATATCTCCTCTATGTTGTAGCATTTGTGAATTCATAAACACCTTCCTCCTTTGGTTGAGGTTGCTTTCTCTTCTTACCTCTATTGTATCTATAGATTTTGTTGTCTCATCTATTTCCACCCACTTTCCTCTCAGCAATTTAGTATTTCTACGTTTTCCACGTCCTCTCTCCATGGCCTCCTCTATGAATAAAAATGTTGCCACAGAAGCTTTCACCGCACTACCATCGAGAAGGAAGAAGCAACTTGCGAGACCACGGTAAAAACCACTCTACCGCACCGAGCTGATGAAGGAGACATGGGACAGTGGTGGTCACCGCACGCCAATGGTAGAAGACTTGTGGGAGTCACCGCAACATCGCCAGGAATAGAAGGAAGACTCGTGTGCCACCACAGAATCTTTCACCACACTACCGCCGAGAAGGATGAAGCACCTTGCGGGACCATGGTAAAAACTACTCTACCACACCGAGCTGATGAAGGAGCCATAGGACAGTGGTGGTCACAAAAACAAGGTAGGAGTTGGAATTATTTCCAACACTCTGGATCCTGTGATACACAACAATAAAAATATTCACTATACAGCAATGATAGGCGCACTTGGCACCACCTTAGGTGCCCCAAACAGATTACATTAACAGCCAAAAGTCAGTGCTAAAGTTGGTGTTAACTAAAGCCGACTAAAGCGTTGACTACTAAATCAAAATCAAAAATTTAAAAATTTCCCACGTGAAGGAAGAAATTAGACGACAAAAAAGGGAAAAATTTCGTGCAAAGGAAGAGAGTAGGGCGCTACCAGCAACTGATGATAAATTTGATTTAGTTTGTGACACCATAGGTAAGGTTACAATTTTTTCTTCTTCATTGAATTCGTTATTGTTTACTGCTCTTTGTATTGCATTTGAATTCATGATTGTTTACTAGTTCATGGCCTAACCTATCCAGGCAACCTCTAAATTGTCCCATCATTATAAATTGTAAAACCTTTGAGAAACCAACAAAAATTTTACCCTACCCATTTGAGCTTTGGCTCAAAATATTATAGCACAAAGCCAAGATGCCTCTGTATTCTTTCCCTAACCTGGGTATCAAGGAAATAGTGAACTGTTTGGAAAATTTGGGAATTGGGTTGATCACTGTTGAGCAATTGCTGAAAATAAACACAAAAACCACTTGGTTTTTCCCAATCATGCCATAGTCACCAATGCCATGAAAAATTCGTGCAAGATTGCATTACGAAAAAAAATTCATGATAAGGTTATCAACACTAAGCAAACCCAGCAAACATATTTTCCCTAAGTTATTAGCACTAAGCAAACCCATCGAACATGTCACTATTGAGCAACTGCTGAAAATAAATGTAGAAACCACTTGGTTTTACCCAGTCGCGCAATAGTCACCGATTCCATGACAAATTCGTGAAATATTGCATTATGAAAGAGTTTTCATGATAAGGTTGTCAACACTAAGCAAACCCAATGAACATATTTTCCCTAGGTTATCAACACTAAGCAAACCCAACGAACATATTTTCCCACAAAACAAAAACTTTCATACCACAAACTGGACGAAAACTTTCATACCTGACAATGTGTACTTTGTTTGCCTCCACAGACTGGACAAAAATAATTTTCCCTAGGTCGCCTCAAAATGTCAAGCAATAGAAGGAAGTGAGCATTGTCAGCAAACTCTGACAATGAGGTAATTCATTATCAATTTATAGATTTGTAAATGTTTCCATTGTTTCTTTGAATTTTACTTTTTAGTTTTTTATTTCAAAATTTAAAAGAAGAAATATAATTTTAAAATATATATATATAGGGACATGAGACTAACAAAGATAAAGAGGAATTGTAGTTTTTAGTTTTTTATTTCTAAATTTAAAAGAAGAAATATAATTTAAATATATATATATGGACATGAGACTAACAAAGATAAAGAGGAATTGGCTTCCATATTGGGGGCAGAGGCAATGAACAAATTGGTTAATGTGGACTGCACAACGCTTGCCAGATACATAGAAAAACAATCTAGTAATGCCCCTCAAACATTGCAAACAAATCAATTGTGTCAAAGTGAATCAATTGATTCCCTAACCAGTCCTGGATCAAACAAAATATCCAGGAGGAAATTAGTGACAGTAAACTCTAAGAATGTGGAACAGGGAGCAGAGACTTCCAATGTCCTAGCCACTCCTAGGACACAGACTTCTTCCACTGGATGCCATGTTATCAATCTTGCATTGGTAGCTACAATACGAAGATAGAATATGAGGTGGTTTCAAGGGAAGTCCGAATGACGGATACTGGGAAAATTTTTGTGAATAGGTTGAAGGAATCATGCCTTCAATGGTTCAAAGACCATCTACATTTTTCATTCTCACAGATACCCATGCAACTGAAAAAAGCAGTTATCCATGACATGGAGACTGATTTTGGTACAGGTTGGTTTGTAAAGAAGATAAAGCTACAAATGTCTCAAAACTGCAAGATATTTCGATGCAACCAAACAAAGAAGATAAAAAAAATCCCTCCTAAGCTAAGGCAGAAAAGAAGGCCAATTGATGTAAGTGTGAAAGTATGGAAAGAGCTTGTAAAAGCATATGAGAAGTTCGATGCACAGAGGAAGTTCGGTGAGGAGAGTATGTAGGTATTTGAATTTGCTCATAAGATTATATCAAATTTATTAAATGATATTTAAATTTTATTTGTGCATAGTTAAATTGAATTAGTATATGTTTCAGCACAAGACCTCCAAGGCTAGGCTTGAGAAACTTCGTGTCACGCATCACAATGGCCAGAAAGGTTTACAGTCCTTGATCTATACATTTGTAAGTATATTTAATATGTTAAATGATTTTTTTTCCTTGGAAAAAGTAAATGATTGCATATTAATTAGTTTAAGTAGTCCATGTGCCATGTTTTGATAGGAGGAGAAATATGGCCGTCATCCAAAGCAATTTGGAAAGAATATGTTACAAAACAATAAGTGGAACGATTTTGTAATCTAGATGGAGAACAAGGTATCAATAGTTGAGTTTCAATAACTTAGTTGGATATTGTTGTGTTAATATGTCAATTTGCATCTCTTGTGTTGAGTTGTTTATTGATGTGTAGGCTGAGTAAATAGAGCTCAAATCTTATGATTACAAGATGACCGTTTATGTGCATGAATAAATAGTAGAAGGATGTAGATGAAATGTGTAATGGCTGGTTGTCATAGAAGTCAAACTACCAAAGTAACAACACTGATCGAGTTAACATATATGCATCATTTGCATAAACAGCTGAAATGCATAACAAATGTTAATCAATACATTGAATTTTGAGATGTGTTGAAATAATAAAAAAAACATGTTTTGGGGAAAATATCAGCAGCGTGGGGGAAGAAAGCATTAACCCTAATAAAAGCATTTTTTTTTGTTCTTGATACACCATCTGTAATTTTTCCTTGGATGACAGTATTGAATTTCTATATGTTGTACCCCTTAAATGTCCTACATGTTACAAATATGGAATAACAATGCACAAATTTGTATCGAGTCCAAAGTCCAAGGCATTCTGAATAAGGGTAGCCAAACTTGATAAGGATGCAATCACTATTACACATATTGACAATCCAGAATAGTCATGTAAAGACAACTGCCTGTGAAAACCATAATCAATCAAATTATGCACATTCAAATCTAAGTTTGAAAGCTTGCATTTCAGTCCATGCATCTAAGTCCTTGTTGAAGATTGAGGGTGTCAACAACAAAGCTAGAATAGCTCTCCTTAAACCATAGCTAGTTTTAAAGTGTAGTATAAATCCAAATTCAAATCCACTTCTCAGCTAAGGAAAGGAGGTAAGATTGTCAGGTGCTACCTCAAACAGAGAAGGCCATAGAAAACATTGAAATAGAAGATCCAATAAGTGAGACGGCATAGCTGTAGACCATAGATAATTAGAATTCTTGCAATGCATAGATGCTTGTGATACAAAAAAAAGCTACTTACACATTGGTTGAATATATCCTCATCAAAATGACCAGAAAGAAATTTCAAATTTGTAAGTAAACTCTGACAGTCAAGAAAAACAGTCATAAAAATTGGAAGTAAACTTTGGCAGACATGTAGGTGAACTTAATTCATCTAACTTTATACCTCTTGGAAGACATCGGGATCTCCCCTCCTAAAGTTTGGACCACACCCATTACCTCCACATAAAATTGGACATCCTTGGTCTTTTTGGTTCCCATCCCATGATATGGTTATGCAAATGAAAATGAAGCAAAGTAATCATCTCCTTCTCCACTGGCTGGAATAATGCATGCTTAATGTTTTGATACATGATATCAACTCTCTCTTCTACTCTCATGGTTGAATACCGAAATCCATTATGGTGGGCCTCCAGAGTTCCAGTCATCTTTCATCCTCTTCCACCAAATGCTGGCATGATCCACACGTCTGCCAGCCTAACTGGCTTTGTTTTTGAAAGCTAAAGTTTCTTCTCTAAAAGTCAAGAAAAATAGTCATAAAAATTGGAAGTAAACTTTGGTAGACATGTAGGTAATCTTAATTCATCTCACTTTATGCCTCTTGGTAGACATCGAGATCTCCCCTCCTAAAGTTTGGACCACATCCATTACCTCCACATAAAATTGGACATCCTTGGTCTTCTTGGTTCCCACGCCATGATATGGTTATGCAAATGAAAATGAAGCAAAGTAATCATCTCCTTCTCTGCTGGCTGGAAGAATGCATGCTTAATGTTTTGATACATGATATCGCTCTCTCTTTGCTCTCATGGTTGAATACTAAAATCCATTATGGTGGGCCTCCGAGTTCCAGTCATCTTTCATCCTCTTCCACCAAATGTTGGCCTAATCCACACGTCTGCCATCCTAATTGGCTTTGTTTTTGAAAGTTGAAGTTTCTCCTGAGTCACCAGTGTAGTTCTCTCTCCTTTTCAGACTCTTTCATTGCTACAGATCATCTCTGGGATTTAATCATTTGTACCACATGTTTGATGTGCTTTGAATCCTTGCATCTAAAGGAAATTTCCTTAACATAAATACTACTAGGGAATTTCAATGTTTCCATTGTAGTTGGCATTAAAACTAGTACCTGCAACATTGAAAAGTATCCTTATATAAGAATTCCCTCCATCTTGTTGGATTGTAACACTCTTGATGGTGGCTACATGAAATCTGATTCAGATTCCTCTTCTACATTAGAGGGTTCATATCCTTGATCTAACTCTTCTCAATTATCAGAATCAGAATCACTAGATTCCATATTCAAAAATTCCCAACCACCATCTTCAATAAATTTATTTGGATCATCAGTAATACTCTTCAAAATTGGCCACTAGTTCAAGTTCATTCTGCTTTCATAATACTTTATATCCATGGAGTTTAGCCATTCCTTGATGCCATCAAGTGAAGATTGAGGAATGGCGCCAATGCGAGTACATCTGCTTGAAGTCTTTGAAAACAATAGCCATATCAAATGCCTTTTTCCCAAGTCCTACTCTCTCAAGGTTAACAATCTCAATCTCACTAATAGTGATTACTAAGAAAGGTAATTCCACCAACTCTACCAAACAGTTTACCGTAGGAACAATAAAAGCAGAGGCTTTGAAAGGAACTCCATGAAAACCAAGCTCTCTCAATGGTATATCAAACTCTAGTTCAAAATCTTTTAGATGAGGCTGCTCCCATAGCTCTCTTACTTGCTTGAAAAATCCTTGAAACTTTGTATTGATTTTATTTTTCTTGTCCCTCTCTTGTTGTTCTTCCTTAATTTCATCAGGATCATACATTGACCTTCTTGCCCCTCCTAAAGTTTGGACCACATCCATTACCTCCACACAAAACTGAACATCCTTGGTTTTCTTGGTTCCCATGCCATGATATGGTTATGCAAATGAAAATGAAGCAAAGTAATCATCTCCTTCTCCGCTAGCTAGAAGAATGCATGCTTAATGTTTTGATACATGATATCAGCTCTCTCTTTTTCCCTCATGGTTGAATATTGAAATCCATTATGGTGGGCCTCCAGAGTTCTAGTCATCTTTCTTCTTCTTCCACCAAATGATGGCCTAATCCATAAGTCTGCCAGCCTAATTGGCTTTGTTTTTGAAAGCTGAAGTTTGTCCTGACTCACTAGTATTAGCTGTAACTTTTTTGAAATTTTATTATGGTATGTGAACTTTGATATGATGTAATATGGTTATGGTTTCGTCTCATATGTTTTAATATTAGATATATAATAGAAAAATAAATTATTGCATGAAATAAATAATAACTTTTCATTTTAAATGTTTTTTTTTTGCAAAACACGGGTCTTCCAGAAGATCAAGATGATCCTCAACATGATATAGATCCACAAAATATTGGTTCTACCAGTACAGATCACATGGCAAAGGATGATGATGACGCAGATACGGAAGACACCGAAGCCGATGACAATGATGACAACGACGACGACGACGACGACGACGATGATGATGATGATGATGATGATGATGATGATGATGATGATGATCGGGATGGTGATGATGATGATGATGATGAGACAGTTGGTGATAGTAACTAGTGACATTCATGATCATATAGACTACATCATGGATCATTGTTGATATATTGTTATGATGATTCTTTTCATGATTACTATCATATGTATCATTTTCATAGCCTATTGTACTATATTGTTGAGTTGTATCGTATTGACATGTATCATTTTCACTATATCATTTGAACATGTATCATCTTGACTTGTATCAATTTGAGTTACATAATTTATCAATTTTATTTATATCATTTGTACATGTATCATTTTCACTTATGTCGACTATTGGACATGTATCATTTTGACATGTTTTTGATGCACTGGCATATTTGACTCACTTGTTTTAGTTATATATGATGATGATGATCCTATCGATTGACTTGTTAATTTATATATATTAAAAGTGGTCGATGATTTTTGGATGGATATTTATTAAGTATGATGATTTTAATTTACTGCTCAGGATGGATGTTGTCAAATTCAATTAAATTATAGATATTTGATTCACTTGTTTTAATTATAGATGATGATCATGTTACAATAATTATATTGTTATTTAATCATATGAGTTAAATAATTAAATTACTTACTCTATAATCATATGAGTTATTTAAGAGGCATGATATATTTAACTAATTAAATTGAAATAAAACATATTAAATTAATAAATGGAAGCAAAACAAGAAGCATTTTTAGAAGCAAAAAAAAAAAGCATAAAAGCGGAAGCAAACTAGGAAGCAAACTTGGAAGCAAAACTCTGGAAGCAAAACCAAAGCAAATGGAAGCAAAATTGGAAGCAAAACTAGAAGCAAAAATGGGAGTAGCAAAACATGGAAGCAAAACTGGAAGCTGGAAGCCAACTGTTACGTTACTTCCTGGCGCTATTTTAGGTAGTAATGGAGGTGCCATGGTTTTTCGACGCTAAAACTAGTGCTAATTTTGGCGCTAAATAGGTCGGAAACATCGGCACAAATATCGGACACTGAACTGACCATGCCTATTTGCACTGAGTTTAACGCTAGCCAAATTGTACAACTCCTGTACTCAAAATACACTAAAATCTGGCGCCAAAGTCGGCGCTAATTGCCTGTTGTGTTGTTGTGGATATTTGATAAGAATCAAATTCATCTAAGATCTTCCAAATTTTTTGCAAGACATATTTAATGTACCAACTATAACAATTTATCGCATTTAATGTAGAGTGATTGATCTAGCTATCTTCACAAAACCTCTTGTGCCCTTGATGCAAACCCCTACCCCAGAAGTACCTAGATTTCCTCTAGCTACTCCATCAAAATTCAATTTATAGAAACCTAACATTGGTGGCATCCACTTTATTGTATTCCTATCCACCTATGCCTTGTAAGGATGCATCAAACTTCCTCTAAAAGGAAGGCTTAAACCCTGCCAATTCTTCAATATAATATTATCCCATGATGAAAATAGAGAAAAAACATTCTTGTGATCTTGTACCCAGGCATTCACTACCTCTATGATTGACTTCTCTATAGTTGCATGAATTGTTTGATCAGAGGCTGAAACTTTTCTAAAAATGCACTTGTTTCGCTCCCACCAAATAGACCATGTTACTGCTACTGGGATTACCTACCATATACATGCAAAACTAGGAGGCCCTATATAACACAAGCCATGAAGTAAAAAGTACCCATAATGAATTTGGTAATGGTGCAAAAAAAATCATTTTTTGCAAAACAAATAACCAGCAAAACTGAGCAAAAGAGCATTGCAAGAACAAGTGGTCAGTATCCTCTATTTTTTTATTACATAAGACACAATAAAAGGCTCTGTTATTCCTAGTTTTATAATTCACTCACTTGGTTGTGCTCTTTTTCTTAAGGCTAGCCATGTAAAACTACCCACTTTTGGCAAAACCGCACTATCCCAACAAAAAGAGTAAGCCCTCTAAGTCTGTTCTAAAACATCTTTATTAATAAGTGCTTTATATCCCTATTTTATTGAGTAGCTTCCATTTTTAGATGGAGTCCATATAACACAATCAGCTTTTCCTGATAAAAACACTACTCTACTACCCAAAATTTTAAGTAAAAGTTCCTTTTGATCTATTGTTATTTGTGTGCAAGAAAAGTCTTTCCAACTCACCCTTCCTGATGAAGAGTCAAATGAGCTAACATAATCGATTAGCCTAATTCCTCACAACTGAGACAACCGAAATAGCAGATTGTAATTCTTGATAATTTTTCAATGGTGGATGCCCATTCCAAGAATCTTCCCAAAACTTAGCTTCATCACCCTTATTAACTTCCCAAGAAATATATGATGTGACCAATTTTTTGCATGACATTCATGAAATTCCACATAGTAGACCCTTGAGGAGGATCAGATACTGTGAATATTCTTTTTGGATTCTGACTATCTAGGTATTAGGCCCGCATCAACGCACACCATTTCAACTCTAGTTTAGTATACATTTTCCAAATGAGCTTACCTCCAAAGGCCATGTTACGTTTACAAATATCATGCAAACCCACTCCTCCTTTAGATTTCTCCACTTCCATACTATCCAAAGAGATTAAAGGGATTTTTTTGCTATCATCCATATTTCCCCTCCATAGGAAGCTCCTTATAATTTTTTGTATTTGCTCAACTACTGATTTAGGATCCCTAAGGATTGAAATGAAATAATTAGGGATTGTAGATAAAACTATCTTTATAAGTAGAATGCGACCTGAAAGGGACAACCAATGAGCTTTCCAAGCATAATTTTTTTGTTTCATTCTTTTAATGACTTTTACCCAAAAAGTTGGCTTATTAGCCCCCATGAAAAAAGGAATCCCCTAGTACTTGCAAGGTAAATCTACCTCTTGAAAACCCAAAATGTGAACAATATTTCTTTTGATAACAGCTTTAGTATTAAAGATATAGATCTTGGACTTACGCACATTTATCTTTTGTCCTGACGATAAAGAATATTTATCCAATACCCCTTTTATTTGCTTAGCTTCAAAGATAGACACATTTTCATATAATAAGGTATCATATGCAAAGAGGTTATGAGTTACTGACAAACCAGTATGAGGGATGCAAACTCCTTTCCATAAACCTTGAGTGTTTTTTCCTTTATTGCTCTGCTCAAATCCTCTACCATGATTATAAAAAGGAAGGGGGAAAGAGGGTCTCCCTGTCTTACACCTTGCGTTGCTCTAAAGAAGCCCAAGGGTGAACCATTGATTATAACAAAGAAATACACCCCTGAAAGGCATGAGAAGATCCATTCACGCCACTTACTAGAGAAACCAAACCTTTCCAAAACTTTCAAAAGAAAATTCCAATCAACCTTGTCATAAGCTTTCATCATATCAAGTTTAATAATGAAGGATGACAAAAGATTTTCTTTGATGGAGTGAAGCACCTCATGTGCCACCAAAGCCCCATCTGCAGTCTCTCTACCTGGTACAAATCCTCCTTTCTCCAAAGAGATTATTTTATGGATTAAGTGTTGCAATCTAAGATATATCGCCTTTGTGAAGATTTTATAAACCGTGTTACATAGAGAAATAGGCCTAAAGTCTACAAAAGTTTTTGGCTCCTTTATTTTTGGTAAAATAGTAATGTTTGTAACATTAAAGTGTTTTAGCATTGTGCTAGATCTAATATTAAATTATTACCCTTTTATTATTTTATTGCAAATTCTGGGAGTGGAGATAATTTAGGAGGGAACTTTGAGAAATTGTCAATTTTAAAAATTTGCAAAAATAGACTTGGGTGTGAGATTTGGAGGGAGTTATAAGTTTGAATGATGCATTTATAAATTTAATTAATTCCTTCATGAAAATGTGGGCACCCAAGGTGAGTTGGCAGGAGTTGTACATTGGAAACTGCCTAAAATATAGGAATTGACTCACATTTTGGCAATTTTGGTGGGAGTGGATTTATGAAAGCATTTTCTATATTATGGAAAGTTTTTGGAATGCATTTTTGGAGGTTTTTTCCCAACTTGGTCGTGACTTCTTGTTGGAGAATTTTCTAGAGCTTGTCTTTGAAGATTACAAGCAATTTGGTTGTGTTTTGGTAGCCATTCTTGGCTAAAATGGAAAGGTTATTTTCACAGCCATAGTTCTTTTCTTAGGAGGATTGTGGATATTGTTATTGAAGGTTTAAAGCAGGTTTTAGGATGTTTTTGCAGCAGTAAAATTTTTGGTAAATCACGGTTTATTGCAGCAAAAATTTTCATTGAAGGTTGCAGGTTGCAGGTGCAAGAATTTGGTAAAAGAAGTTGGATTGAAGGAGTCCACTTGTGTATTTGATATTTTTTGTTTTGTATTAGATTTTGCAGACATGGAGAATATTCTGACACACTTGATCTTGATTACTTACATCGTTTCATCCTCAATCACCCCCTTTGCTAATCGTTTAATCGAATAACCTTTATTTGATTAAATTTGTCACATTTCATCTCTTAATTAAATAAATCGAGTTTATCTAATTAAGTCATTCTCTTTTGTTAATTAAATAAATCAATTTTATTTAATTATCCATCTAGTCTCTATTTAATTAAATAATTCATTTTATTTAATTAAATCCCTAAAGTCATTCTATTAAATTAAATAAATTAAACCTTATTTAATTTAATCTAACATCATCTCTCTTTAATTAAATAAATCAAAATCTTTATTTGATTAAATCTAAATCGTATTCCTCTCAACTTTGATTTAAATCAATCCAAAAATATAAATCAAAATTGTCACATCAACTAATCTTCTATTAAATTAATCAAATCTTGATTAACTTAATCCTAATCACCTAAATTCTCTAGATTTTGCAACTTGCACCAATAAATCATTTCTTTTGATTTATTAAATCTTCTAATTTCCCTCAACATGGCATCAAAAGGGAATATTCCTCCAAATTTGAAAATCCCTCCAAAGGGATTTGTCCTTCCAACAAGGCATTCAACTCCTCTTACATGTCCTTGTGCATTGAGCCAAGTGGCATTCAATTCATTCCTTTCTCCCTCCAACATTTCATTTCATAAATTTGAAAATCCACCTAATATCATTTATTGTGCACATTCATCAAAATGTGCTCAACCTTCATCCTCTCACATCTTGACAAGTGGCACTTGGCCATTGGATATGGAATGATCTCACATTCCTCCATTTTGCTCATTCTTCCATCTTTTTCTTCTATAAATAGAAGGCTCTTCTTCTCATTTTGGATCCACAACTTAGAGCAAAGTTACTATCTTCATATTTAGAGCAAATTCATCGATTTCTATAGCATTTTTCCATCATCATAGCTAGGTTATTGCAGATTTCATCAAGGAAGCACATTGTTCATCATCATCAAGTGGATCAATCTTCATCAAGCTTACAAGGGATTGGGAAAGGGCCATTTTTCACATCAAAATGGCACCAATACCCCCATAGGATTGAGTGTTTGCATGCTTTCATAGGATTTAATTGTTGTCTTTGTTGTATTTTTCATTCATTTCCTAGTTTGAGCATTGTAGATGAATTGCATGGGGAATCTTAGTTCTAAATCGCATATGAGACTAACATTGTGCTTGTTTGTTGTGTTTATGTAGGTCTAGGATTGGGGTTCACATTTTGGTGCTAGAAGGAGGGAAATTCTCAAGATATTAACATGTTTCTTAACAAATTTATGTGGTTTTTTTATTATTTTTTGTGCCTATAGGAAATTGTGCCACTATTAGTCCAGCAGCACCATACAGCGACACTAGCCTTCTAGTGGCGCCATATAGTGATGTTGGCAAACTCCAAACTCTGTAGTTGTGTGTTTCTGCCCAAAAATTCAAATTTCTAAACTGCAATGCTTGACCATTTGACCAGACGCCAAATTCCAAACTACACTGCTGATCGAAATAACATTGTAATCATGCTCTCTGGATTTCTACAGTTCGTCGCTTGATAGTCTAGTAGCGCCATACAATGTCGCTGACTTCTCTAAATAGTGTTGCACTCGCAAACTGTGCTGCTGGGGTGGAGTAAAAGGCTAAAATTTAATTTATTTTGACATGTAATTTTTATTTTTGGTTATTTTGATTGTTAACCTATTTACTGTCTCTGTATTTCTTGGTTTTAATCGATTTGCAGATTGAGGCAAGGAGGAAACAAAATTGAAGGCTTCATCATGGCATCATCATCTCATTGTATCAAGTGTTTTTAAACACTTTGGGAGAAATTATAATCCCTTTTCTAAGGATTTTATCACCTTCATGCTTCTTAGGACTCAATAGATTTCAATTTGGGTTTAAAAAGAACAAGATAAAGGGCTTAAAAGGAACTTTAGGAAAATTTACTAGATTTTATTTAAAGGTTAACAATTGAACCAACAACTTTCACTTTTCCTTTTGGTGCTTTAAAAAGAATCCAATCATCGCTTTGTAGGTTTAAAAAATGAACATGTGCATTTATGTTTTGTAATCATTTACCCAAAATAATACCATCTAAAAGACGTATGTACTTCTCTAGTGCCTAACAAAAATCTTAAAAATCAAAAGGCTTTTCAGTGATATTAGGTTGTGTAAATGATTGCCTCCACACTTCAATTTGGATTCTAAAAATTGAGCAAATCTTACGAGTGTGAGTTAGGTATATCACGTGTGTTCTCTCTTTGTTTCTCAACAAAGATTGATCGAACTATGGATGTACTTGCTCACTATTATTTATCTTTAGAGGGCCTACCTCGTGGGAAAAAGTAATCACCCAAGAGAATGACCCAACTGGGAACACGCTAAATTCAAGTGACTTCCACCCAGGATATAAGTGTGGGTACTTGAGGAAAGTTCAAGTATCACGAGGATTGTTCCAACAAGATGGGAAGCAATGGCCTCTTTTCATATGGTTTATCCTCCACGAACTGAATGCCTTTACTAGAACCCTTTGTCTAAAAAGACCAAAATCCTTATCTATTTTTTGGTGCAAGAACGGTTGTTCTGAAAATGCCCCACATTTTTATGGCTTTTAGTAGAGATGAAGAGTATGCCATGGGAGATTCATGGGTATTGATGCTTGGCTGACCAGTATAAGTGAGTGTCATGGAGGGGAGCCAGTGTGGTCAAGCATCTAATCATCTGCTAAGAGTAGGCGTAGCTGGATTCATCCAAGTGGGGATTCAACAAATATTTCCTCATCATTATCCATAGGGTTGTGCATGTTCTTGGAATTAAAACACTTTGCTTGATCTTAAACATTGGGAAACAAACATTCAACATCATTACCAAATTTCAAACCCTTTAGGAAGCAAATACCATTGAAAAAATTCAAGTGTTATTGATTGTCCTGGGGATTCTATCCTTAGAGGCTTCTAAACATTTGTATTTACATCACAATTTGCTCACTAAAATCAACAATAGGGAACCTTTGCCTTAATTTCCTTGATTTCCACATAATGGACTTTGAGGGATGAAAAGAAATTGGGACATTAGACATCTAGTTTGGAAACCTAATCAAGAAGTGTTTGTGGTAAAAGGAAGTCATTAAGAAAAGCTAAAGAACAATTGAACCCCACACATGTGGTCTTTCAAATGATTTCCCACAAAATCAAGATCTGAAAACCAAAGACCAAGGGTCTTAGTCACAAAGCTCACAAGAAAAGGTTGTCTATGCTTTACGAGTTTAGGGAAATATTGACCTTTAACTTCTATAAACGTGCATCAAGAAACAATCCCAACTTGTATTCATTTTATTATTGTCAAAATCCAACACTTTTTCAAAGGTTTGAATATCTTACATAGGAAAAAGAATGTTCTTCAATACCTTGGTCTAGCAAACAAAGTCTCTCTAAGTCTATTAGGATCAAAACCAAAGCACTCTCATCCATCCTTTCAAACATAAAAAATCAAAAAATCACCTCACAAACAACTCTTAGAAGTCTTGAAAAAATCCTCCATGCTAAACTTTGGGCAAATCCTCTCAAAATCAAAATAAAAACAAATCCAAATCATCTTGTTTGATTAGGTGTGTATAGATGCATCCTTCTTTGCACACTTAGCCAAATTATCATCTTGTGGAAAAATTCACTCTAGGACAACATCTAACCTCTTAGAGTTTATGAGTCCATCATCCAAACTGAATCTAATTGAAATCAAAATCAAATCAAGTCAATCTGAAATCAAAAATCAAAATCCAAAGTCCTAAAGTTTAGTATCCTCTTCAAAGGTTTCATCAAGAGTTCAATCATCCACCAATCCTTCATCTTTCATTATCACCATCATCATCCATTTGATCCTCTTCATCTTAGACTTTCTTTTTTGTACCTAAAGTTCAGATCAATCCAAGGAGTTAGAGGTTCACCTCCTATTCCTAAAAATTGATCCTCATTTTATGGTCCAAATTAGAGCTCAATACAAGAAAAACATGGAAGCGAACAAAGAAACATAAGTTTCGAGTGATTTGAGTCAAACCACGCCCAGAATGAATACCCTTGGATCCAAAAATCCTCCACCCAATCCTCCTCATTTATCACAAGATCCTCAAGGAGAAGAAGGCCAAGTAGAAGACATCACCAATAACATGCTAGGGATGACACAAGATGAAATCATTGAAATGGTTGAAAATCCAAAGACTCATAGGATTTTCAATACCATGATGAAGCTCAATCCCTCCCAATACATGCTGGAATTGGAAAAACAATGGGCTAAACTCCCTTCCGATTTCAGTTTCAACACTATTATGGAGCAACCTCTCAGAATTGGGCCACCAGTCTCATCCACACCATCTTCATTCCAAAATGTCATCGAACAAATCCCACAAATCACATCATCCATTGCTCCAACACCACCCATTATAAACAAGGGGAGCTCATTGCTTTATGCATTACAAACACACCCCCTTGTGAACAACCAAGATTTGGACGCAAACACCATCTTGGGTCAATCTGTCCCCCAAAATCCATTACACCCATATGTTCCACTCACCTTTCAGGACCCCAATGACCCAACATATTTTCATGTGACACTGACATATCTGTTACAAACCTCTCTCCCCATGACTTCACAAGGAGGAGGTGGGCTATTTGGACTAGGGGGCATCTTTGATCCCTCTTCATCATCGTCATTTGATCAAGGGAACACACCACCTATCTTCCCACCGCTTCCACCTTTTCCATTAACATTCGCATCACCCCTCGATTTAGGGTTACCTCCCTTACCACTGCTCAATCAAAATCAAAACAACCCACCAATCATAAATCAAACCATCAAATCAAATCCTTTGAACATGCCATCAGTATCGCAACAGCAGATGGTAACCATTCAAACAACCCAAGCAATCATCACATCATCAACAACACCCCAAGCATCCACAACAACAGTCTCTCAAGGACCAAGCACATCAATCACACCAAGTGTATCAACCACGCCATCCACTACACAAATCCCCATCACCAACACAACCGCACCATTCTGAATCCGCCACCACTACCACCAAGACAAAACATGGCCAATCAATATAGCATCATGGTGCAAGCAGCACAACAGGCATATCAAAAGGCACTTTAGCAATTCCAAGCACAACAAGCACAAAACTCACAAGTTGAACTAAAAGTTGCTCAACAAGCGCAAGCTTCTCAAGTCGCACAACAAGCGCAACAAGCACAACAAGCATAGCAAGCTACTCAAGCCCAAGCCCTATTACAGCAACAGCAAGTCACCCAAGTTTCTCAAGTTGTGCAAGCAGCGCAAGCCAACTAAGTCAATCAGGTTGCTCAAGCCACGCAAGTTGCATAGATTGCACAAGCTTCCCAATAAGCACAAGCTCAGGCTAGAGTTCAAGCGCAATCCCGAGCCCAATACCAAGCTCAACGAGCACAGGATCAATATCAGGCACAACTGTAAGTGACCTGACAACAAGCATACTAGCAAGTCTTACAACAGTACCAAGCACAACAACATGCAGCTCAATTATTAGCCCAACAACAAGCATTATTAGCACAACAACAACAAGACAAACAATAGGCATTGTTGGCACAGCAGTAGCAAGACCAACAACAAGCGTTGTTGGTGCAACAGTAAATGTAGGCGTATTAGCAAAGCTTGCAACAAACCACAACCCACATACCCAACACTCCACCTATCAATCAAGCGTCTTGACCACTTCAAAACACATTCACTCCACCACCTAATCCGCAAGACGATGTGATGACACAAATCAAGTTTCTCTCGTAACAAGTGCCCGATCTCCAATTAGGCAAAACAACAAAGACACCCAGCAACTTGTGTCCATATCCGTTCAATAGGAGCCTTGTAATGGTACCATTCCCCAAGGGGTTTGAAATCCCCAAGTTTGACAAATATCATGGGACAGGAAACCCTGAAGATCACATCAAGGAATTCCAGGTACATTGCATGGAAGTCGCATATGATGATACATATTTGATGTCATTATTTCCTCAGAGTTTGGTTGGCCCCACCATGGATTCGTTCTCTCGTCTACCTCCTGGCATCAAAAAGTTCCAAGAGATCATAGACATTTTCATAAAAAATTATGCCTTCAATATCGGTATGGATTTCAATCTAGAGGAACTATGAGCTCTTAAACAGGCTAAGGGGGAATCATTTGGTTCCTTCTTGCAACAATGGCAATCCAAGGCCAACAAGAGAAAATGGGCCATGTCGGAGGAACAACAAGTTTGCACCATCATTGCTAACCTTGACAAAACCTTGGCATTTCATCTCAAGGTGCAATGTATCACCACTTATGACCAACTGATCCCTAAGGTGTTCAGCATTGAACGAGCCCTTATTGCACAAGGGGGAGCACCCACGTATCCAGAACATCAAGACAGTCACCCATCCACTAGTTATAATGAGAAACCTCGTACGTGGGTGAGGAACAAAAACTTCACAAATGATGGTGTGGTAGATGTTAAGGTCATCATTAGTGCTTTGAAACAGAACACTCAAACATACCAACAACCGCAAAACAACAATCGAAATAACACACAAGCTAACACAGTATCACAACAACCAGCCAACAATCAGGTCAACAACCTGAATAATCAAGGGGGACCACCCCCGTGAAATAGAAATCCCCCAAAATGAAAGTACACCACCCTTGGGGAACCTATTGAATTGATCATGAAGAAACTGATACATGAAAATCTCATCAAAATTCCCACTTATGAGAACTATCAGGAACCCCAAGTGAAACCACCGTGGTACAATGAGAATCACCTTTGTGATTTCCATAAGATCAAGGGGCACACAATAGCCAGCTACATGAGGTTGAAAAACCTTATTGATGACAAGATCATAAATGTGGAGCAACCAGCTGGAAACTAGGACTTAAAAATATACATGAATCTAATGTTGGATCATAACCAAGGAAATAATAAGGGAAAAACTAAGTATGGTAATGTCAACCATGTTTAAAAGCATGTTGTCACAACCCTTGATGAGGTGGTCACTATTGTTAGCATTAAAGGAGCCAAAGATGATTATGGAGTCACCACACGTGGTGGCAAAGTCACAATTGTTGGACCATCTCAATCATCCAGGCCATCTGCACCCAATCCAAAATCTTTTCTTCATGGCTATAATGTCCTAGACTAACTAAAAAGAACCCCTACTCAGATCTCCATCATGGAGTTGTTGAAGATATCACCTACTCACAGAAGAATCTTAAAGGAAGCACTAGCTTCATCCACTGTCCCCACTGATCTTGATGTGGATTAGTTTCAAGCTATGGTTGGAAATATCACCACTCCAAGTCTCCTAACATTCTCCAATTAGGACTTACCCACCCAACCATCTCACAATCACGCACTCCACCTTGAAGTCTTGGTTCATAAAAACAAAGTCAAAAGGGTCTTGGTGGATGGGGGTGTAGGTCTCAACATCTATTCCCTCAAATTAATAAAGAATCTAGGACTCTCAGAAGATGCCATTGAAAAGGGTAAAGGCATCACAATTAGAGAATATGATGATCAAGAAAGAGTGTCTCAGGGCACAATTCAGCTCCCTATTCAAGTAGGGCCCACCATTATGGAAATAACATTCTAGACTCCTTGACCTTGATTTACCTTATAACATTCTTCTGGGGCGCCCATGGATCCATGGGATATAAGCAGTCGCATCAACCTTCCATCAGTGTGTCAAATTCCCCTATCAAAACCAAGAGGTCATGATTCATGGTGATCCCAATCCCTTTGCCTACTGCAAGAGTCTAGATGCGAAATACTATAAAATCCCAAAAGTTTCAAAGAACAATGAATGCCCCACCACTCTGTATGTAGACCCAACTACATTAGCCTCCACTTCTGATACAAAGACACCCACCATCCTTGATATATCTAAAATCAAGGTCATTATCCAAGACAACGGGTGTGGGGATTATAAAATGAAGAAAAGTGCTTTCGTCATAGGAGAGTTACCACAATCTCCTAGATCTCATGGGCAACCTCAACCAGTTGAAACATCATCTCACACCTTCAAAGCGGACCCCTCTAGATTCAGATCTTGGGGGGACCTAAGCCAGGAAATAATAGATGAGAGAGAAATATCCAGTCTCCTATATCAAGATGAAAGGCTCGTGCCTAATCTTCCAATGGATGAAAGCAGCAAAGGACTCCAAATGATGCTTAGCATGGGTTACAATAAAAATAAGAAACTTGGTCAGAATGACAATGGTCTCTTAGTACCTCTCATTCCTGAGACTCGTATGAGAAATCTTGGCCTCAGATGTACTCCTCTGAAAGTGACCATACTTGGAAAAGCGGCCTTGGTTAAGAAGGTCAAGACTCCTCCTCAGCTATTAGCAGCCGCCCTTCGATTACTCGTATCCACAGGTTGAGTCATAGTTAACTTCACTTTTGACATAACTGATGTGTGTAGTAGTGATGACGAGGATCCCATAATTGACTAGCCTATGCTTTTTGAAGATTCCTACCTACTCATGATTAGTACCTTGTCTTTTGAGTCAAACCATCAAACCCATGAAATAAACCTAGTATATCCTCAACTCATCGATTACGACCAACGAGGACCTCCTATTCTGGACACATTCGAAAATGATGAAGTGCTCTAAGAATTCATGGGACTATGGGACATGGTACCATACGGAGATCACAAGGCCAAATTCAACATCATACTGGATACACAAGCCTATTATGGGGAAACGATTAAATCCTTCAGTCGCAAAAGTGAAAACTTGATAATAATCTCTAGGTCTTTGAGTGAAATTCACACTGTGGCACTCTCAGACCCAAAAACAGTAAAAAAAAGGACATGTCCAATGGTAAAAACCTATATGAGGCACCGGAGGATGAAGGGTTCAATCTTCCTCTCAGTGCAATACATCAGGAGAAGTTAGCAGTTCTAGCAGAAAAGTGCAATCCAGTCAACTTGGGAATAGAGGTACAACCACACATAACATTATATGCAAAGTCACTTCTCACAGAAGAACAAGAACTTCTAGCTGTGTTCCTGAAAGAAAGAAAGAAAGATAAATTTTGCATGGACCTATGTCGACATGCCTGGGTTGGATCCAGAGGTTGTGGTCCATCACCTAGCAATGTACCCTGGAGCAAATCCTGCCAAACAAAAATTAAGGAAAGTGCATCCCCAAATTGCATTGTTGGTCAAAATGGAATTGTAGAAGCTCCTAGATGCAGGGTTCATATGGCCAATAGATTATCCAAAATGGGTCTAAAACCTTGTACCTATTTCAAAACCCACCGGGGGCATCCGTATCTGCACGAATTTCAGAGATCTCAACAAGGCATGTCCCAAGGATGACTTCCCACTGCTATACATTAATATGATCATAGATATGATGGTGGGGCATGAGATTTTATCTTTGATGGACGGATTCTCAAGCTACAACCAGAACATGATAGCAAAAGATGACCAACATAAAATGGCCTTCACCTATTCGTGGGGAACATATTGCTGGAATATGATGTCGTTTAGGTTGAAGAATGCAGGTGCTACCTATTAGAGGGCCATGAAACTAATCTTTCATGACATGATCCACAAAAATGTGGAGGATTGCGTGGATGATATATTGGCAAAATCAAAGAAACGATGAGATCACATAGCCACATTGAGTTCCATCTTTGATAGGTTAGAAAAGTACTAGGTCCAGCTAAATCCAAAGAAATGTGTATTCGAGGTGCAGTCAGGAAAGCTCTTAGGGTTCATTGTATCCATGAGAGGAATTGAGGTAGATCTCACAAAGGTCAAGGCAATCCTTGAAATGGAGGCATCCAAAACATTGAAACAACTAAGGGGTTTGCAAGGAAGACTCCAGTCCATCTGTCGATTCATAGCACATCTAGTAGACAAGTCCATCCCATATTCTCATCTACTCCACAAGGGGGTAGCATACAAGTGGGATGAGAAGTGTGATTAGGCCTTCAACAAGATCAAGGAGTATCTACTCACGTCGCCAGTCCTCATGCCACCAATTCTAGGAAAACCCTTGATCTTATACATATCAGCAATAACAGTAGCTCTTGGCGCTCTCCTAGCACAACATGATGAAAATGGAAAAGAGAGAGCCATCTATTATATCAGCAGAACTATGGTACACCATGAGCTGAACTATACACCCATTGAGAAATAATGTCTAGCAGTTGTATTTGTAGCACAAAAGTTCAGACATTACATGCTAGCCCATCAAATAAAGCTCATTACAAAGATAGACCCCCTTAAGTACCTACATTCCAAAGCAATGCTTACAGGGTGGACAACTAAGTGGGTTATGATCCTCATAGAGCATGACATTGAATACGTGGAATGCAAGGCCATCAAAGGACAAGCAATTGCAGACCAATTGGTAGAAGCACCAATATATGCAGAAAATCCACTTGTCTCAAAATTCCCCGACAAATCAATCTTCAACCTAAGTGTAGCGGATCCCTGGAAAATGTACTTTGATGGATCCTACATGCAGCATGGGTCAGAAGTAGGGATCTTCTTTATCACCCCACAAGGGGATTGCATTCCAAAATCATACAAGTTGCCATTCCCTTACACAAATAACATAGCAGAATATGAGGCTCTAGTCATAGGGCTAAGGATTGCAGTGAAATGGAAAATAATTGCACTAAAGGTCTATGGAGACTCATAGCTCATAATCAACCAAGTCAACAATGAGTATCAAACCAAAGACAACAAGCTAACTCCATACAACAAATTGGTGGAAAGCCTCAAGGAGTCCTTCATTGAGATCACAGTCAAGCAACTACCAAGAGCAAACAATAGAGCGACAGATGCAATGGCTACAATTGGATCACTCCTAGATGTCCCACCCAACATCAAAAAATAAGAATTCCTCGTAGAGCAGCTTCTTGTGCCTATATTTGAGGTATCGGAGTTCGAATTTGTGTGTGAAATCGTTGGTCCCAGTGATCCCCGGTACCATGATACATATACTTACCTAAGAATAGAAGTCTTCCTAGCCGACATAACCCCAAACCTCAAAAGAGCCTTTGTCAAAAAAGCATCCCGTTTTGTCATCCTAGGAGATACCCTTTACCATAGAATCATTGAAGGAACCTTGTTATGTTGCTTAAATGCTGAGGAGGCATTGACCGCCTTAACCAAGGTACATAATGACAAATGTGGTTCACATTCGAGCAGTATAACCTTGGCCAAGAAACTACTAAGGACGGGGTACTATTTGCCTACAATGGAAAGAGAAGTGCACGATAATGTCAAAAGGTGTCTACAATGTCAACAGCGTGGAGACCTCATCCATGCACCAACTCAAGAGCTCCACCCGATTGTCACACCTTGACCCTTTATGTAGTGGGGGCTCAATCTCATTGGAAAAATCACCCCTACCTCATCTAGTGGGCATAAATTCATCATCACTGCCACTGAGTACTTCACAAAGTGGGTAGAAGCCATCCCCATGACTTACATCACAGGAAAGCAAATATCAAAGTTCATCCTGAACTATTTAATTTTTCGTTATGGTGTCCCCCAAGCCATTATCTCATATAATGGGACACCCTTCAAGAATAAGGATGTTCGTGACCTATGCCATAAGTTTAAAATTCAACATCGATTTTCCACCTCGTACTACCCACAAGGAAACAACCAAGCTGAGGCTACAAATAAGACCATCCTAAAAATCCTCAAGAAAATGGTCAATGAAGTTGGTCGTGATTGGAATCTCCAACTGAATCCTACCCTATGGGCTTATCGAACAAGTATCTGCACACCAATAGGTGCCACCCCCTTCTCCCTGGTCTATGGATCAGAAGCCATATTACCCATCGAGATCGAGCTCCCATCACTAAGAATATCATTGCAAAATCTCATCACGGATGAGGAATATCAAGTGTCAAGATTAAATGAGCTGGAATTGCTAGATGAGTGGTGTGTGGATTCCTTAAACCATATACAAGTGTATCAGAACTGACTAAAGCAGAGTTATAACAAGAAGATCAGGAGTCGAACATTCCAAGTAGGAGAGCTGGTGCTGAAGGAGAATCAGAAGAACGTCCCAAACCCAAATGACAGGTAAATTTGAACCCAATTGGTTGGGACCATTTGTCATCACAACGAGTTACAAGTCAAGGGCATATCAGCTATCAACACTGGAAGGAAAGCCTCTACAGGAGCCCATGAACATCTCCCATCTCAAAAGGTTTTATGCCTAATCTTGCAGGTATGAAAAAAAAATACAAAAAAATGAGAAAATATCCTTAAAAAATGGTCACCCTGATGAAAACCTGGAAAATAGGCTTCTTGGTGACAACAAAAAAAATACAAAAATACAAAAATCCAAAAAAATAAAAAAAGGATTAAAAGCAATAAAGAGAAAAATAATCCTCTAGTGAAAACCACTTCGGTGGTGCTTTGGGCAAGTACCTTGGTGAAAACCTGGCAAATAGGTGCCTTGGGTAAATAAAAACTTTCCATCCACTAGGACCACCTTGGCTTATTCTGCATCATTCATCCATCACACTTTCATCACATTCCATATCTCCATCCATCACCCACCTGTGTCTGCATCATAGCTTGGTCCTGTGTTTGTGTCATGATCCTTCCTAGTACTACTCGTCCCATTCTTAAGTTTAATTTGTCCTACCTATATTGGAGTATTCTATTGCACCACGCTGGGGGCATGTTCTCATCGGATCGGATTCGTGTATATTCTTGAAGTCCCTAAATCAGAAAATCTAGAAGCATCAGAAAATTAGAAAATCCAAAAATATTCATAAAATCATAAAATCCAAAAATATTCAAAACATATCAAAACCCAAAAACAGGTCAAAAAAGTCAGTCAAAAAGTCAAAAAATAGGGTCATCTTGTCGAACTACGTCGTCTCTGAGCTCTGAGCGTAGGCAAGGTTGATCCTTGGTCATCCCTCCAGACACTTAAGTCGGTCCTTTAGGAGTCCGTCATAATAAACTGGCAATTCATTTGTTCATATCTCATCAATAATCAAGTCTGTGTTAGTCAAACTACATGGTCTCTACGTGTATAACGTAGGCAAGGCTAATCTAGTTGATCAGCCCTCGAGGTCCCTAGGATAGGTCTTTAGGTTAGTCTCTTGGTCAAAATCTTGGAAAACCCCAAAACATTAGAAAATTGAAAATCAAAACATTTGTAAAACATCCTAAAAATACCAAAAATAGCCTCAAAACATTTCAAAACTCCAAAAACATCCAAATATTTGAAAAAATCCATCTGTCTCATCTCGCTTTCACCCACAATAAACATCACTCATAATAAATCAATCATCATCCTCAACCTTTGGTGAAACAATCAGAAACAAGTCTAGTAGGTTAAAAGTGAAAACTCAAGCGTCAAGGTCTCAAGTCTAGGTCAGTAAGTAAAGAAGTTGGTCAACTCTTTGTGTCAATAGCCTATCATCCAATCAGTCCCAAATCATCATCTGATAACATCATATCCTAGGATGCATCCTTCCTACAATTGACATCAACATCAGGCATCACTGTAGTTTAGTCTTGGCTAGCGGTATTGAAGAACATTAGCTTGTTTGTTTACCTTGTCTTTGTCTTTTGACTTATCTTTTTGTGCTCATTTCGATGACCTCATGATGATGTCCCAAACAAAGGGATTTAGAGAGAAATAAATGGGGCAACAATCATTATCTTTTTATCTGTTGTGTTTGTTGGGTATTCTTGTAATATAACTTTGGTCATGCGTGCTTTGTTTGGGTGTAGGGAGGATGTTTCGGGTGTCTTGTTGACCACATAGGAAGGCTTTCCTTCCTATGTTTTGGTCCAAGATTTTTGGAATATCTAAGCTGTATTTTGAATAAGGTTCCATATGCTAGGTGTGAACATGAGTACTCCTATCTGATTGTCGAGTCAAAGTCCATCACACTAGGTGCAACACCATCCTGGTTCTTTATACCTTCATGCATCGTGCTTATGTGTATTATCAAACATAAGGTAAATGGCCCTTTTAAAGTCCCAATCCTTGGTAGGAAAATCATCATCATCATTGTCATCATCGTTTGACTTGTTGGAGTCTCTTACTTTCTTCTATTTTCTTTCCGCGCTACCATGGTACCATGACAATTAATCAAAAATCATCGCCATTGCATCCATCCCACAACCACAAACCATCAGCATAATGCATATCATATCATGACATATAGGAAACATTGATCATATCATATGCATTGAATTTCATCACCATAATATAGATTGCTTATTCTAAGCATCTCATAAACCATTCATATGCATTCATTACATAAGCATAAAACGAACCATCACTTAGACATTATTAACTCATATCATATGCATCATCAAATCATCCATTACATCATCACATATACATCATAGTATAATTTGCATCCATTACATAATCATATAACATCATATACATACCATCCATTTATAAGCTTGAACATCATATCATGACGTACGCATCATTACATCATTATTAAATGCATCATCACATAGGTATCATAGTAAAAGCACCATCACATCATATCATGCGCGTCATCATGTCATCCATAAATGCATGACCATATCATACATAAGAATAAAAAGATTGTATTTCATATATTTTATCATCATCATCCATTAAGCATCATAATATAGATCTGTTAGTCCAAGCATTTTGCATATCATAAAATTTACATCATCCATACATTATCAAAAGGGCATAGAAAAGATACTGAAAAAGAAATGCATCCATAAATCATTTCATCACATCATAACATCACATAGAAGCATACATTACATTTCATCACATAAAATAGAATCATCGCATCACATATAAACCATCACATATAAAAAGTAAGAACATTGCATCACGCATAAATAGAATAAGACACATCACATCAGATTGAATCATCTCATATCATATATCATCAAAATAATATACACTGTCATGGTACAAATCGGGATCAAGTGTGTATCAATCAATAAATAGTACAATCACCCACAAGGCTATCAAAAATGAGCCTGTGAAGTGCAAAAAGAATCGTCTCTGATAAAAAATGAGCTAGCCCTGTTGGCTGCTCCCCTTGTCGGGCGGCCTCTTTCCATGATCCTCTGGAGGCTAGTAGCCTATCTGCTATGAAAAATTTGGGACCCAGGACACTCGGGGCATGACCTAATGATAATGCACTCTATAATAGTCGGCCTCTCGGACTACCTCCCTGTATGCTCATAAAGAAACTGTGCTCCGGGAGGAGGATGCAGCCATACTCTCGAGCTATTGCCAATGGCCCATCTCCTATGCAACCCTGAGCTCTGCAGCCTGCCTCTGCTGAATGACTTGGTCCCGCTCAGTCCTCAGTTGATCTCTCTCTAATGTCAATGCAACGATCTGTCCCTACAGACCCTGCACTTGTTCCTAAAGCTACTGGATAAGGGCATTTGGCTGATCAGGTGGCAGTGGAGGTCCCTAGTCCCTCGAAGGTGGTCCCTGATCTCTCTGAGGCGGTTGATTCGCCTGTCTGTCCTGATCCTATCTTGGGGGATCCTGTTGTACCCTATCCTGATTAGGCTGTTGGTGTGGTCCACCTCCTCCCTAGCCATCTCCATCCCCGTCCCTTTGGCCTCGTCCTACCGATCTACCCCTAGGTCTTTGTCGTGTCGATGGTGTCCTTGACACTATCAATTTGAGAGGTGGACAAAACCAATACCTATATGCTTGTGTGGTGCTTGCGTTGGCCTGGCCCTAATCATATGGCCATGCCCTAGCCACCAGTTGTCTAAAACTTTGCACTGCCTCGTTTGTGAGAATGTATCAGCCCCAGGTCGTCTCCCTCATAGTACATGCAAATATCGCAACGTACTAGTCATCGGGTCTATCCTACGGCTCTCCAAATTGTCTTAGTACTTGATCGGTAGGTACCGCTCCATCATCGTATGCTCCCTGCCCTACATAAGTCTATCCTATCTCACGAAAAATAGCTACTAGGTGTTGTCATACCATGCTGGCCACCTAAGATATGGCCGCCATCTAAACTCTCTCATGTCATCGATAACCCTCCTCCAATGAGGGATCATGTCTTGTCCAGTGTGTGAGAAAGAGAGTCCTCCACTGTACCTCCAGACAACTGGGTCATTTGGCTCCATATCAACTAGTGTAACTCGTGGGCGGAGCACTGCAATGTGCTCCTAGGCCCAGATGTGAAGGAGTGTGACCTCGACCCTGATGGCTCTACTATCATAGTATGCAAACTCATGTAGATCTCGGTATAGTGAGGCCAGCAACACTGGCCCCCATGCAAAGCATACTCTATGTCTAATCATTCGCTTCCAAGCGAGCCCCCATCCCAGACTAAAGTATCGGTCATGCCAATCTAGTGCCACAAGTCCTGAAATGATAGTTGTTACAACTAGGCGGAATGGTGATACAACGAGCCTGTAGCGCTCCAACTCAATCTGACCCTCGGTGAAAATAATCTGATCAAGGCCCATCACATCATGATAGGCATCTCTCCTGGCATCCACATCATAGACAACTCTCTTCGTGGATTGACAATTGCAATATGTGCCAGACATCCTCCAGGGTCACTATCGCCTCCCCTATAGGAAAGTGAAACAATGGCGTCTCATTGTGCCATCGCTCTGCTAGCACTGTCATCATCCCTAAGTGTGTCCTCATCGGCGGTGCATATGCAATGTACCAAAGTCCAATCGCCCCCAGGTGCTCCTAAAGCCGCTCAAGCATACCAACTAATTTGCCCAAAATGGAGGATCTGTGCTCATGCGAATAAAGAATCTCTGCCTCCTCCTGCATCAGGAAAGACACGGCATCAACTTTTGTAAAAAATAAGGATCCTGTTCGGAGTTTTTCACAATTGAAACAATAAATGCATCACTGTTTGTAATTGTGGCACAGTTTGGAAGTTCCAAACTGCACCGCTATAAGCTCTAAACCTCCAAACTCTATCATCGTCGCACAGTTTGGGTGTGCCACAGTTTGACCTCTAAACCCTAGTTTGTTAACTGGCCCACCACAACGCAATTCACATATATGGTTAAGTTTGGAGTTTAAACCCTAACTCCAAACTACGACACTGTGTTGCTATCAACGAGAGCGATGCAATTTAACGCCACGCAACACCAAAATGAAGTTTGCAATGGCGCTATATAGGACCGCTTGACCTAATTTGACTTTCTAAGCTATTAAATGCACACAAAAAACAAAAAACGAAGTCAGGTCAGAATGACATACTAGTGGTCCTATGCCAGGGAGCCTCTAGTACACTCGAACTCACTCTGAAATGTGTCATGGGAGTGGTCGTTGTGCCATCCCTCGCAGGGGTTAGAGCTCAAATTTGTAGAATCTCTAAAGGTTGAATGTGAAAATGAATTGGAAGTGGTCCTCCGAGGCCTATTTAAGCCTGAAAACTAGGGTTGTTTTTACCCTGTTTGGCTATCTAGCTAGGGTTTTGGACCCCTAATCCTATTTTTTCCCAACCGAGGGCCATTTTGCATCATTTTTTTTGCGTTTTCGCACATTTTTGGCCTCCCAGAACCTTTCTGGACCCGTCGTGCACCTTGTCCTCTTTTTTCGCGAGATCACCCAAAAATCCAAATTTTCGTCCGATCTCTCGAGGGGGCAATATATCAGCATAATTCATCCGCTGGGGTAGCATTGGGGCATTTGAAAAAAATCATAAAATTTTTGAATTTTGATTGAGATATGTTTATTCTTTGAATCAACGTAGCGAGTACTTTGTTTCAAAAAGGGGAAAAATGTAGACATAGAAAATATACCGACACACTTGATCTTGATTACTAACATCATTTCATCCTAAATCACCCCCTTTGCTAATCGTTTAATCGGATAACCCTTATTTGATTAAATTTATCACATTTCATCTCTTAATTAAATAGATCAATTTTATCTAATTAAGTCATTCTCTTCTGTTAATTAAATAAATCAATTTTATTTAATTATCCCTCTAGTCTCTATTTAATTAAATAATTCATTTTATTTAATTAAATCCCTAAAGTTATTATATTAAATTAAATAAATTAAACCTTATTTAATTTAATCTAACATCATCTCTCTTTAATTAAATAAATCAAAGTATTTATTTGATTAAATCTAAATCATATTCCTCTCAACTTTGATTTAAATCAATCCAAAAATATAAATCAAAATTGTCACATCAACTAATCTCCTATTAAATTAATCAAATCTTGATTAACTTAATCTTAATCACCTAAATTCTCTATATTTTGCAACTTGCACCAATAAATCATTTCTTTTGATTTATTAAATCTTCTAATTTCCCTCAACATGGCATCAAAAGGGAATATTCCTCCAAATTTGAAAATCCCTCCAAAGGGATTTGTCCTTCCAACAAGGCATTCAACTCCTCTTACATGTCCTTGTGCATTGAGCCAAGTGGCATTCAATTCATTCCTTTCTCCCTCCAACATGTCATTTCCTAAATTTGAAAATCCAACTAATAGCATTTATTGTGCACATTCATCAAAATGTGCTCAACATTCATCCTCTCACATCTTGACAAGTGGCACTTGGCCATTGGATATGGAGTGATCCCACATTCCTCCATTTTTCTCATTCTTCCATCTCCTTCTTCTATAAATAGAAGGCTCTTCTTCTCATTTTGGATCCACAACTTAGAGCAAAGTTACTATCTTCATATTTAGAGCAAATTCATCCATTTCTATAGCATTTTTCCATCATCATAGCTGGGTTATTGCAAATTTCATCAAGGAAGCACATTGTTCATCATCATCAAGTGGATCAATCTTCATCAAGCTTACAAGGGATTGGGAAAGGGCCATTTTCCACATCAAAATGACACCTATTCCCCCATGGTATTGAGTGTTTGCATGCTTTAATAGGATTTAATTGCTTTCTTTGTTGTGTTCTTCATTCATTTCCTATTTTGAGCATTGTAGATGAATTGCATGGAGAATCTTAGTTCTAACTTGCATATGAGACTAACCTTGTGTTTGTTTGTTGTGTTTGTGTAGGTCTAGGATTGGGGTTCATAGATTTACATAAGTTTTTAATATTTTTCATTAGCCCATATGGTTGCAAAACAATGTAATTTTAGAATTATCTTGTTATTAAGTGATTTGAGGAAAGTTTGAAGGAGAAATTGAAGACACTATTTGCAGATTTTTGTCTTATTTAAAATATTTTTTGAAATGCATTGTATGCTATTGTGATTTTTGAATGAGGCTTGATCCTTTACTTCATTAGTGGTATTAGAGCATGTTGATCTTATTTCATCATCATGGTTTGTTTGCAACAGTGATTTCTAATGATGAGTGCAAGTTGAAGGAGCTAGAATCTTGTGAAAGAAGTTGGATTGAAGGAGATCAATTTGAGATTGATATTTTTTGTTTTGTATCAGTCATATTTCATATTTGTAATGATTTTCATCAGCCCATATGGGTTCACAACCAATAGTTTCAATTACACTATGTAATTCTTAAATTTCCAAGAGGTTTTGAATGAACAAAGAACACTTCTTGCAGATTATTGTGTTGTTTCAAACCATTTCTAAGTTGAATTTTCATATTGTTGTGAGTATGTGAATGATGGTTGGTTTCTTACTTCATTAGTGGTATCAAAGCATGAGTTCTTGAGTGTGTAGGTAGAAGCACTTATGTGAGGAAGTTTACACCAGGACTTGTGGTGTCATGTGTGTGATTTGTGTGTGGGAAAATCATCAAATGTGAGGCAGTCTATACCAGAGAGGATAGGATGGGTCATGTGGAGGCACATATGATTTTTTTTTTGAGAACAATATTGGAAAGAAGTGAAAAATAGGAAGTACCATGAAGAATTTGAAAAGCTCCTGGCTGAAGTAGATGTATTGGAAAAGATGGTTGAGGAAGTGAGAATACAAGAAGAGAGAAATGGGAAGAAGAACATCCTCTTGAAAGAGGACAGTGAAGAGAAGATCAGAAAGAAAGAGTATTGTAACCCTTTGGTAGGGTTTGAATGTAAGGATGAAATTGTGGGGGTAGCCCACACAAGTGAAGAGGATAATGAGGCACAAGTTGCAGCAGTAGAAAGTGGATGTAGTAAATCAAATCCACTATATGAAGAAAGTAAATGCAATTTGAAATTGTGAACAATAGTGGTCCAAAATTTGATGAACAATTTCGTGAAGATGAAGATTATCTCTTGTTGAAAGAAGAGATGGAAATAATCATCGAGTTGTTGGAAGGAGAATTGATAGAAAAAAATTCAAAGAGGAGTTTGAAAAACTTATCATTAGAGGTGAGAAGATGGATGTTGCAGCAAAGAATGAGGAAAAAGATGTCAGGACACTGAACAAGAATGAGGTAAAATTTAATTTTGAATTTAGTTGTGATGATTCTATACCTTCTTTGGTGAAATTAGAATAGGATTTCGAGTAAGAAGAGAGTATGCAGATGGAAATTTATAATTTCCATGGAGTATTAATTGCAGATTTGTATGAGGATATAATATATTTATATTGTTGTTTGGATAATACATATTTGGATATGTAGAATTTGTAGAGGATGTTGTAGGTGAAACTTGGTGGAGGTGGTCGGTTTGTGGTGGGTTGAATCCCATAAGAGCAGAGAGGAGAATGTATGGTATTAGGAGGAGGAGGGTAGTAGATGGTGGATACATTTCCATGAGAGGAGAGAAGAATGGAGCGAAAAAGTTGTTAAAGAAGGAGATTGCTTGTTCTAGCTAAGTGTTGGAAGAGGAGAAAGAAGAATCAATTATAGGTACCAATTTTAGTAATGGAGTTTGTTGAGGATTTCTTGCAATCCGAAAGGGTGTTACTACCACTCAAGTCCATTTTGTGAATCCATATTCACAAAAAATTTCCTACCCCTAGTGTCTGATGTAGGAGTATCTTGGGGTTCTAGAAATATTTCACCACTAAAAATATTGCTATATGATTTTTTTATTTTCAATAAGGGCTTAGAGGTTAGGAGAATAAATATTTTAATTTACAACTTTGTAATTTCCCTTGTAGCAAATTATTGTAATTGTAATATTGGTGGAAATTATGCAACGATAAATGTTACTAAGGCATAAATTGGAAAATATTCTTCCTAGGCATCCCATTTCAAGGTGGGGACCACTTTGGGTGCATGTGCTTGCATGTTCAATTGCATACCTTGCATGTATTTTCATTTTTGTGCCACAAGCTTTGCATGTTGGTGCATGTTCATATTTGGAGTCGTCGAGGCCATCGAAAATCAATGAAGATGCTAGAATTGACCAAATTTGATTGGCCATGGTTTAGGTGCCCATGTGAAGGACATGTGAGCATTGATTAATTTTATTATTTTATGATTATTTATCTAAAGGGGGTGTGGGTTTTCTAAGGAGTTGTTTTTCTTATGGTTTTGGAAAACCATAGTGGTTTTTCTCATTCACAAATCTATATATTCAGGCCTTGTCATTTGGGAAGATGGATTTGGGAGTTCTTGTAGGTGAGATGGGGAGATGCTCCTAGATTGAAGAGAGGATTTGAAGACTCCATTGTTGCATATTTTTATTTGCATAGAAGCTCATATTTTGGGGAGCTAGTGAGCTCCACATTTTGAGAGATAGTGAGCTAGTGAAGTCCGTTTGAATGGAGCTTGAGAGGTTCAATATAAAGAAGGTTTAAGGATACCAAGAATCAATTTTTGTTGTAGGTTTGAAGGTGTACTACAATTGCAAGAAGATTTATGATTTCATGGTTTGTTGACAATAGTGATTTCTAATGATGAATGCAGGTTGAAGGAGCTAAAATCTTGTGAAAGAAGTTGGATTGAAGGAGATCAATTTGGGATTGATCTTTTCTATTTTGTATCAGTCATATTTCAGATTTTTAATGATTTTCATCAGCCCATATGGCTACACAACCAATAGTCTTAGTTATGCCATGTAATTCTTAAATTTCTAGGAGATTTTGAATGAACAAATAAGAACACTTCTTGCAGATTATTGTGTGGTTTCAAAGTTGAACTTTCAAATTGTTGTGAGTATGTGAATGAGGGTTGGTTTCTTAATTCATCATGTCTTCAAGATCCTTTCTTGATTTCCTTCAGACCTAAGATTTGCACATTTACAACTTAGAGAAGAAATTTTGGACCATTTTAGGGGCTTGCCTCAGTCAAACCTTGTGTAAGTGTTTCCATTTTCACAATGGTAATTTCAATGATAAATGGATAATGGATACAAAGGAATGATGGAATCACAAAGTGTTGCAACTCACCACCCTTCAATGGCTTCCTTGAAGGATTGAAGTCATGCACATCACTTCAAGGTCGTGGATCTTGCTTTTTTTATTTGCTTGAATTATTGAATGATTGAATTATTTGAATGCTTTGGGGACATACAAAATTTTTAGCCTTCACAAAACAATAATAACATGAACACACATAAACGCACATAAGGTTTGACATGATGTTAGGATCTTGAATTGTTGCAATGAAGCTAAATGAAAATGTTACTCTTGGATTACTCAATAGTGCTCTTGATCATAATTTTTCTAATAATTTCTTACTTAGATTTGAAATGATGCAATAACTAGGTATTTATAGGCATTTATTCAATTTCCCAAAAATTAAATCCCTATAGCTGACTTTAGACAATTGAATTGCAAATATTAAATTCCTAACACTAACATATTTGAATTTGGAGCCAAAATAGGGGGACACTCACACTTATGGCATGAGTGTCCTTGCCCTATTTTCTAGGATTTTAGGTGTCAAGGACAAGGTCTTAGATAGATGCAATTGATTCTCGATTGCAATTCCTCGAAAATTGTCAAAAATAGGCCATATAATGCATAATTTAGGAAATTAAATACTCAATTAGATCCAATAATTTAAGGGGGGGCAACCATAAGGTGAAATTGTCAAGGGTGATAATTTACGATGGTAAAAGTGGTTTTATCACAAGGGAAACTAAAACCAGGCCATAAAATATTTAGGGATAATATTTCCTTGAATAAATGCATTTTTCGTATTCTAGTCTACATTTCAATCTAATAGAAAATATCATAGTTTCTTCCTCTTATCTTAGTAGGGCTTGCTACATCTAATCAAAATCTTTTGAGACATCAATAATCATGCATACCAAGAAAAAATGTGTTATTTTGTATCCTAACTGCTTGATCTATTAAAATTCAATGTGTAAAGAAACAAGCCTCGACTCTAGAAATGTGTGTGCATTGTGCTATTATTTTTATTATGTTTTATCTTTAATATAGTAGTGTAAACAACTACTTGCCCATTCAAAATACCTTTTTGCATGCCTTACAAATCAATTATCTATTGCAATTCCTTTTTATAATTATGAAATAAAATGTACACATATGCACATTATTGATTATGGAAATTTCTACTAAAACATAAATCCTTATATAGTATACATGCTTTCAAGTGGGTGTGTTCTTCATATCTTTCAAGTATACTCTTATAAAATTATTGTATATATTTTTTGGTCTAATGAATTATTATTTATATTAATCTATTTTTTAATTACTATCTTACCACAATGGAATGACATACAAATCTTGGTTTCCTAATTTGACCCACATGATGCAACTAAAATTATTGCATTTTACTTCCTTTTGTTGAAAATATTTTTTCTTTCTAAAAAATACAATGAATTGTGATTTTTGGGCCTAGAATTCCTTGTAGATGCTACAAACTGATAATATAGGAATGTCTTATAGTATGTTTTAGTTCTATTTGTAGCAATTTTTCAAGTATCTATGATCTACTACAAAATATGTATTGATTTTTAAAAAATATGAAGGCAATTGTGTATCAATTCTTATCATATATGTTGATACTATAACATTACTCTTCATTTCATCATTGCATGCAAGCATAGCCCACATTTTGTTACACAATTTAGGTTTAGGGAATAAAATGTGTTTGGAACGTTTAGGTAACTTCTTCACAAATATTTTACAAAATTATAGAATATTTATGGCCACCATGGTTTTTTACCACAATCTTTTATATTCTATAAAGGCTCATAATGATAGTACATCTTTAAGGAAAATATATAAACCAAAGTGAATCTTTAATCTCATAATGATAGTACTCTTTTACTATGATGCATATTTAGTTAGGATATAATTTTGGTTTGGATATACTTTTGGTTTGGATATGATACATGTCTTGAAGGAAAATATTTTAATTGCATCTAATACCAAAGTATAATTTTTTTTTTCTAAAATACTTACTTTGTGAATCATACAACCTCATTAGGATCAATCTCCTTAATTTCTATTGCATCCTTGTTTGGATATGTCATCCTTCATATCATTAGGATCAATCTCCTCTATTTCATTCACCTTCACTAATCAAATAGCATCCTTAAACTTGGTTATTTCACCCTTCATATCATTAGTATCAATCTCCTCAAATTTTTATTCATCATCGTCTAGATATTTTCTAGGCATGAAAATATTTTTTTTACCTCTTGTGGTAGGCCTTGTCATGATGGTGAATACTAATTTTAAATAAATCACCAAAAAAAAAAGAACTTAATGATGTAAAGAAATATTATAAATTACTATAATATGCTCCAAATACCCTCTAATTTATATTATAGAAGATTTAATATGGCCTTGGAACCCCCTCTAAAAATTAGGGGGGAAAATCCAAAATAAGAGAGATATACATTTCACAATTTTTCCTCCAAAATTTAAAAAATGCATTTTTTATTGCTCTTTGATTGTCACTTGATCATGATTTGATACCACTTCTAATGAAACAAATAACACAAAAGAGAAATATTTTTTAAATGACTTATAATACTTGAGTATAATAAATCAATTAGAGGGGGAAACCTTCAAAAGTCTCTAAGAACATGTAAATTACGATAACTTGATTCTTTTTGTTTCATTAATTTGTTGATATACTATGTAGAGATTAGGTATGTTATTTTCATATAATTGTTCTCTTAAGAATACTTTTTAAACCTCCTTACCAACTTCTATTTAAAGTAATTTAGAATAATTATTACAAAAAGATGAATGCAAGACATTAAATATAGGGTGTTTTAAGAAAAGTTTGAATTGGACACTTGATTATTATTGATGTAAAATTTAAACAATTAAAAAATTACAATTTTAGGATACTTTTTCATTATTACTATTGATTGTTCAATTCAAAATAGTAGTAATATAAGCTATTAACTATTAGATTATTTTTTGTATAATTAGCTTTTAGTTGGCTCAAAAAAATAATAGTAAAATAGTTTTAGAATCTTCAACAATGAACCTTCAATAATTTGATTATTTTATGGATGGTACTTGTAGTAGGTAATTACTTCTTTTAACGGGATAGATGTTACCCTTAACTATAATTGCTAGGCTAAAAGTAGTGCCCATCTTTAGATGGAAATACATTGTACATTGCACACAATATAAAAACAATTATGGAGCTATTCTACCACACTTTGAAAGAGTATAAGTGTTGGGAATATTTAGCAATGCATAGCTTGACCAAAATTAAATTTAGAAGGAATTAAAATACTTACATCAAGATAGGTGTGTTAAATGAATTGTTATATTTATGTATAAATAAATATATCGTTGACTCGTTTCCAAATTTAATTCATCAATAATTTGAGTTTCCAAAACAAATCTCTATTAATTATTTACCATATGCAAAAAACACAAAACAAAAACCATAAAATTAATGCAAAATCTAGATTAATTTTGTTACATCTAACTAAATTGTCATTAAAATTGGATTATACTTCCTCTTGTTCTAAACAACTCACATAAAATATTTTTATTGTAAATGGCATCTAACTCTTGGTAGCATCTGTACATTGAAGAAATATTTCTTAAAAAAAAAGGAAACAATTATGATTGAACTAATAATAAAGATAGAACATGATCAATTATCAAAATTTTACCTTAATAATGTAGTTGCAAAAATTTATAGCTTATTAGTTGACTTTACTTATTTTCACATCTTAAATCAAATACAAATTATATCATCTAAATAAAAGCTCCGAACTAATAATTTCTTATATATAAAGAATACAATCATTGGTACAAAGATCAATCCATGTAACCCTAAGACCATAAATCATTAAAATTTTGAAAAAAATACTCATTTTAAATATACTATTATTAGTGTTACACTATACAACCTTCTTTTTAAATCAACAAAAAAGGGATTCTATGTGAATTGACAAGTATATACAAGAAAGAAAGCGTATGCTCTTATATCCACTAAAACATATAGTCTAAATGGTACCCACTAGACAATGCACAAGCTAGTATTTGTTAAAAGATTTAAATTGATGAGCATATTGAATAGTTAAAAGCAATCCATTAGACAAAGATAGATTAATTCAAAGCATGATATCATATATTTTTTTTACTTGCTGATTATTCAATAATACTTTTAGATATTATTACTAATTAATAAGTGTGAAACTTAATGTACTAGACATGTTAATTGACATGTGTTTCAATGTATTTAAGGAGCTTTAATTTTACTTGCATTTGATAAATTACATAATTTGTCTCAGATGGCAATTTTGATTGAACACCTCAATCTTCTTTCTAAATGAGGAGAAACCAAATCAAGATTAAAACATCTTGTAATACAAAGTTACAAACTATAGAATACATATCCACTTCTAAGCTTAACTGTGAGGCCCAATACTACTCCAACTCAAGCACACTTAACTACAAAGTTTCCCACAAGGTTAAGCCCACTTAGCTTGCAAACCCATTTGCAAAACCTTCAGCAAGTACATTGTGCTTTATGAACCATTCATTATAGAGCCCATGTAGCTCATGAACTGATAAGTAAGAGGTATTTTTCCACATCGTGTCAAATTGTGTTATTGCTATCAGGATTCAACCGTGTAGTTTGCGAGTCAAACTCATTGACCCATGTTTCATGAGTAGTGGTTCAAAAGAACTCATCTCTCATGATAATGAATGCTCCACTTAGCACTCATTGCATCTAGGTGATGCTCACAGAGGTGAAACACTAGGCCTTCCTGGGAGGTCACCCATCCTAGTACTACTCCAACTCAAGCACAACCACAGAGTTTTCCCCAAGGTTAAGCCCACCTAGCTTGGAACCCCATTTGCAAAACCTTCAACAAGTGTTGTGCCTTATGAACCTTTCATTATAGAGCCCCTTTAGCTCATCAATTGACAAGTAGGAGTTATTTTTCCACAGAGTGTCAAATTGTGATATTGCTATCAAGATTCAATCATGTAGTTTATGAGTCAAATTCATGAAACATTGGTTAATTCTATATAGAAGAATTCACTTCCCAATATCTCTTCACAATTTCTTATGAATTCTTATTGTTATTTTTCTCTTATCCTAGTTGAGTCACTATATATACCTTCCATAAGTACTCTTATTGTATTAATTGGCATGCGAGGTTACTCTTGGTACAATGGATTCACCTCTTCATATAACCATTTCAATTTAGGATATGAATTTTCATTAATTAATAATTCATTTTGGGTGATCCCACAATAGTGGTTTACAATTTTTGGCCAAACTGGACACTTAAATTATTATTTTTAACTAAATCTTCACATTCGGGCACCCATAGCGGCTAAACCGTGAGGAATTTGAAGATGATGCAAACTAGAGTCTCGTCAAATTTTATTTGTAGATTCTAAAAATATTTTTTTCAAAATTTTGAAATCAGATTGCACTTCTTTTCCATCTCCCACGAAAATTGGTTTTTTTCTTCATAAAACAACATTTTTAAAAAGTGACTTAAGTATAATGCATAACTTTTTTTCAATGAAGGATAAAATTCTAATTCTTTTCAATTTCGATTTGTAACTCTGATATCTAGTGCTTCCACTTGGTTAGATAGTTTTTATTGAATATTTTTTCTTTAATCAAGTTTTGAAGTCAAACCAATTACAATTCAAACATAGATTGTATAAATATAAATTTTTTTCTATATATTTTTTTTTTGTGTTGGATCAATCAATACTGGTGTACTCATATTTTTCATTTTTTTTGATAATCTGCTATTTTTCCACATGTGCGAACAAAGACCTTCATTTTCGATGAAAAACCTATGTTTAATAAAACTAAAAAAACAAATACATAATAAAATTAAAATATATTAAAATTGTATTCGTTGGATAGCTCGTTCCAAGGACTACCTGATTCCAGTTGGGTTTTGAAGACTCCTCCATTTTCATCCTCAACTCGAGCTTTGAAGCGTAAAAAAATAGGTTTTTTGTGAATAATTTCAAAAATCAAGGAAAAGGGGGGGTTCGAGCGAACCTCCTTCAATATGCATTTTTCTTCTATTTTTTGGGCGGGAAATGTGGGCCCAATAATTAACGGGTTCGCTTGAACACTAGTTCGGTTGAACCCCTTTTTGGTTTGATCGAACTTGTAGGTTCATTTGAACCCCTAAAACCAATTTTTTGCCATGGGGTCATTTTTTCTCAATTTTCCTTCCTCCATCAAATTGTAAACCATTATTGTGGCTTCACCCTTTTACCATCCTTCATTAATCATCTCAATAGTATCCATAGCAAGGTCTATGAACATGTTTTCCCTTTCTTTCTCCTCCACACTCTTCTCATCTTCTTGAAAATTCAAATTTATTAATTTTTTTTTTGTACAGCCATGCTCTTACTTACCACATTATCTAAATATTGTATGTTAAAACTCAAAGGTTTTAATTTTTTTAAAGGCGTTAATAGATCTTCAAATCAATTACTAACTATTATATTTAGATTATAATAATAATAATTTAGTTGGGATGCACGAGGTAGAAGTTTGAATGGTGGAGCCCCTATACTTCTACACCATGCTTCCAATGATTCCCCCAAATATAATATAATATATATTTTTCTAATCTTTGTAGAATCCCAATTGCTTTGTCTAGATGGTCTTTGAGTTTCTTGGACATATTTTTGTTATGGAGGGGTGTAATTATCCCATGTTCTTCTATATTTTGAAGCATATTAGACTCCATCAAATTCTTAGGTTCAGTTACAACCCCCTTGACACACTCATTAATACTCATTTTTTTTATGGTGGACCTTATTTATCTTCTTTCTCTTCAACAATCTTAGCAATATCCCCTTTGGTCCACTCTAAATGTTCTTTTATATTCCAATAATTATCATCTTCTATAACATTAGTCCCTCTGAC
The DNA here is from genome assembly GCA_007258455.2 of Sequoia sempervirens. Taxonomy (NCBI): domain Eukaryota; kingdom Viridiplantae; phylum Streptophyta; class Pinopsida; order Cupressales; family Cupressaceae; genus Sequoia; species Sequoia sempervirens. Next base: position 943,700,215 of record VDFB02281492.1, on the reverse strand, counting down.
ACACTTTAATTTGACTTCTCTAACCTTTCTATCTATTTATAATATATTTCTTACATCTCTCCTAAATCTATTTATTCTCTTTTCTTCCATGTTCAATTACATTTCTAATTCAATAATTTCTTGAGTCTCTCTTTATTTCTTGATATATCCTCTTTCCACATTATGTTTTCTTTAATTAATTTAAATTACATTTCTTGTTGTTCATACTATATAGCTTTCTACTAAACTAGGCAAAAAACACTTTTTTTTTGCAAAATCTTAGTCCAATAGAAGTTGCAATGGCTATAGATAGGATGATAGATGCGAGGTGCAAGGTCAGTTCCTAGTCAACATCAACTACTGTAAGAAATGTTAATGGTCAACATCAATTGTAAATTTAATTATTTTATTTCTAAAATATTTTTATAAAAAGACGCACTTGAATATATAGATTACACTTCCTTCTCTACTCTAACTCTATATTACTTGTTATTGCAGAAGGATAGTTCTATACCCAACAAAAAACAACATTGAAAATGCTAATGGGCATGACATCAAATATTGCTACAATGATGTCACTTATCTTGAAACTTACCACCTACTTCAATACCTACAAATTATGAATAAATAATTAGTACACACTTATAATGTTGTATAATTTTTTTAATTAGTACTTATAAATTCAATTATAGACCTCCTATCAAACACATTTTATATAAAATACAATTGACGTAACTATTGCACCTCCTTTTTATGTAAGTGCTAATAAATAAATATATTTAACTTATCTATGCTAGTTGTATTAATTTCTCAACATAAAAAAAAAAAAACAAAACAAAACAAAACAAAAAACATTACTGATATGTCTTCCCAAAAATAAAAAATGATAAGAGAATAAATTAACACCTCATTCCTTATCAAAGTCTATTGAAAAGTGAGTTGTCGTTCCCATGTTCTCCCCATATTTTCTTCAAAGACGAAGACATGAATGAAACAGAAACAGTGAAGAGCTATGTTGTTAAATCGGTTATTTCTTCTGCAGAAATGATTTTACAAACTTGCGGGAGTAGCAGAAATGGGTGGACGCGGAAGATTGCTTTGTTCAAGCTAGTCTTCCCTGGATTTCCTCATTTCTTCTATTTCCGTGGGCAACCATTTTTAAGACTATGTTCGATATAACTGTTCCTCACGTTCGATGTAAGCAATTTTCAATCTTAAGTATTCAGCTGAAAAACTTGTTCTGCTTGTTTATGTGTAAGTTTATTTTTCATAATTCTATTTCTGTTTACATGTATCATCTAGAGACCTACATCTCTTCAATATTCTGTACGCATTGTTTTGGCTGTTTTTGTATGATATAAGGGAGGCTCCATATGTACGCCTAGAAAAACATACAATGTAGTCAGGGGAAGCAATATAGGGGTTCTAGGTTCTGGGTATTGTAATTGTTTGAATCTACGTAGGAATTTTAGGTTTTAGATTTTGCGATTGATTAGATTATTTAGGGTTTTTAAGTTCTCGCTATGTGATTGGTTTAGCCATTTAGGGACTCTGGTATCTGTTGGGTTTTATAATTGGTTTATTTATTCAGGGTTTTAAGGTAGTGATTTCTATAAATGGTTGAAGTTATTTCGGATTTTATGATATTCGGTTTTGTAATTGGTCAAAGTTTTTTGAGGGATCTAAATTACTGGTTTTATAATGACATCATTCAGGATTTGAGGTATTACATTTTGTTATTTTTATTATTTAGTTAAAGCTATTTAGAGTTTCATGGTGTCAGGCTTTTTTGTATTAATGATAGTTCAATCACAGTATTACAAAAAGGATCTGCTGTTCAAGCCCAGCTACATCATTTGCTGATTACATGCTTTTACAATACATATACCTGTACAAAATTGCTGTATGCTACGGACTGACTAACTTGTACAGAGTATTAACATATACATTCAGGGCATTTGCAGCTGAGTCACGAGTATAATATACAAAATTACATAGCATGATTGACATGTACAAAATTACAAGCAGTCTTATCATATATTATAAACTAGTGTTCTTGCACAGTCCTCTACCATTTCAGGTTATATGTTTCTGCTTTGGCTGCAGTCTTCCAAGGCTTCCCAGCCTGATTCCCTGTCTGAGAGTTTTCCATTGGATCTCACTTCTTCAATGACTGGGTTGCTGCCTTCATTCACATGTAGCCTTTTTCCTTGTGCTTTCTCCTTTTTTGTCTTCCCGTCTGCAATCTCATTGAAAATCCTTTGAAACTCTTTTAGTGCATCCAGGAAAGTTGTAGTGTCCTCATGATTATGGTGCCAAGTATGGCCGTATTTGACTTCCTCTTTGTGGAACCTGACAGTTCCTTCTCCTATCAGCTTCATGAATTTGAACATAGAGATCTCCATTGTGACAGTCACCTGCAAGGCAATATTAAAAATAATGAGTCTTTTTGAAGACTCAGTAAGCGTCCTCCTACACCCTTTAACTTATCTTCATTCCTTGCCTTCCAAATGTGCCAAAGTATTTCAGTTGACAGACAAAACCAAAACAGTTTGCATTCCTTATCTAGCATTTTCTTATTTATTATTAGAATATCCTCCTGATTAATTTTACCATTATCCCTCCAAATCTTTTGTTCATTACAAAATATTTACCAAATCTCTTTAGCATAAAAACAATAAAAAAAGATGTGATTTATAGATTCAGGCACTCTACAAATGCTGCAGATATCAACATCAACATGATTAAGTCTTAAATGAACTTTTTGTAATAAAAGTAGCCATCTAAAGTAGGCCTTTTTAGGTTCTTTCACATTATGTCAAACATCATTGAAGACAACAAACCATTTTTTATCAGTTAAATTGATCGCCCAAGACTTATTAAGATGCTCAGTTAGGGGAGCAGAATTAGTTAAGGATTTATAGATCATTTTAGTTTTTACATCAGAGAATGAAGTACCATCATGCCAACTAAGGTCTAAGTTTGGATTGTTATCATTAGGAAGTTGCATATCTTTACAGGTCTCTCTTAAGGTTGAGTATGTTCTCAAGTTTGACTGGGGTAGGTCGTACTCTTCCCTTAGGGAACTCCAATCTTTTAATTGTCCATTGGAAAGGACATCCTTAAAGGTTTGAATTGCTTTTTGTGCCCATTTTTTGGCAGAACAACCTTGAAGCAAGGCAAGGGGTTTTCCATTATGCTCTAGGTTCCACCAAATGGAGCTATTGGCCTGGATATTAGGGGTATTGTTATTTTGATTCTTGCTAGGTTTAAAGCTCACATTACGCTTTATCATCTCCTAGGCCTTCCAGAGGCTTTTGAAGACCAGTGATCCTGTAGGGGAAATTGGGTGCTTGTTTAATAGAAGATCACTGAATGGCAGCAATTTCCAAGTTTTTGCTTGTTTGGGAACAACTAGCCATATGTTCTTCCTGACCAGGACCTTCCAAGGTTCCTTTCTTCTTTGGGCCTTAATGACCCATTTTGTAGCTAGTGTAATGCCATGTAGCTTTAAGTCTTTTAGCCCAACCCTCCATGCATTAATTCTACCACTGTTTAGTGAAATCTTAGCTTTAATAGGGTGGTGATCTGAGAGAGTATATGGATAGACTAACACCTTGTGTCCATCATCATTGGGTACAAAACGAAAGAAGTCTTTGTTGGCATAAAACCTATCCAGCCTACAATAGATTCTTTTCCCACCTTTTTGAGCATTACACCAAGTGAACCAGATTCCTTTGTTATCTTTCTCCATACCTTCCAAGGGGTCAAATAGGTTCAACTTAGATTTATTCTATGCCATAAATGTTTTTCATTGCCTTTCCAATCCATATCTAGCTCGCCCATTTTGTCTTCACTGTGCTCAATCATGTTGAAATCACCTCCTGGAATCCATGGCATTTCAGGTAGGCTAAGCAGCCATTGCCATAATTCAATCCTTTCCTTATGGTCATTCGAGGTGTAAATAGAACAGATCCCAAATCTGTCATCACCTCTTTCAAGTGTAATCCACACAACCCTATTACATGGTAAAGTACTAGATTTTGTTACATGTTGTTCCCATGTCTTAGAAATGAGGCTTGCCACTCCTCCTCTTCTCTTTTCATGGTTTGTAGAGAAGTATGAGGAGTTATTCCAAATGAATCTCATATTGGTGTTAAGAGTGAAACCAATAGCCTTAGTTTCCTGTAGAAGTACCACATCTTTGTGCTTTTCAAGGTTTAGAAACCTTCTGATGATGTATTTTTTGTCAAAGGATTCAAGCCCCCTGGCATTCCAAGAGATACAATTAAGGTTCATTACCATTAGTATTTGGAGAGACATTTTTTTCTCCTTTAAAGTGCTCAAAGCACTTGGGCATCCTTTCATCAATTTCCAATCTTTTAGAGGTGGGCATTTGTATTACAATGCTTGCTTTTTTCTTTTTGTTTTTGGCAATTTGCAAACTTCCCCTGCCAATTGGTATGTTTTTCCCATTCTTCCTAGGTCTCCTTGGGCCATGTTGGGCCTTGGGAGTGGGAGCATGTTGCAATTCAGTATTCTTCTCATTGTTCAAGTACTCGATATCTGGTGCAGGATCTTGGTTAGTTTTGGGTTTTGATTTAGATTTCCCACTTCCCATAGTCTCATCAGTTTCGGCTTTGAATCATAGTCAGTAAGTGTGCCCTAGAATTCAACACAAACTCTGAGTTCAAATCTTCGGTATTCTTGCCCCCATTTCTAGGGGAGGGTTTACCAGATTCGGGATGGTAGTCATCCCTTTTGATACTATTTTGTCTCAAATTTTTATCATCCTTAATTGTCAAGGCCTGTTCTTCTTGATAACAGTCTTGGCTACCCTCCATTCTCTGTTTGCCTTAGATTGGCTATCCACTAGATTATCACTCACTTCCAATGCATCAATAGCACTTTGGTTTAATGCCATTTGGGATTGATTATCTGAGATTTGTTTATGATCCTCAATTGCACTATGAACTTCCAGTTGTTTACCAATGCCTTGGAGGTTAGTGATAATCTGGTGCTTAGCCTCAATCTCAGCTATGAGGTCTTTCACTAGGGAGGATACCATATTTCCCCCTTTTGTTTTAGCAATCTCATCCTCATACATTTTCAGCTTGTTTTCAACATTGTCTTTGTTCATGTTAAAATCTTTAAAGTAATAGTTAGACTCTTTAGGGATCTTTATACTACAATTATTTACATTCTGCAGTTTACTTTCTTTAATGCTCTTTCTAATTTTTTCCATGACAAACTATTGAGCGTTCATTCTACCTTTTGCCCGCCCTCCATCATTAGCAGAGGGGGGGGGGGATGAATAGGGAAGATCTGAGAATGCCCTTGGGACATCATTCATTAGATTTTTGGGGACCTCTACCGACTCTTGGACATCATCCTCATCCTCTGCAAGAATGTTAAATGGATTTGACATTTTGAGTTTGTCGGCTTCTTTGGGGGGCACCAAGGTTACCTTCAATCCCTCCACGAGGGCACTCCCAATTGTTATTTCGAGTTCTTCTATATGGATAGAATTGTTTCCCATGGTCAAGTCACTTTTCTTGAAATGCCCCTTTCAAGGTTAGGGTTTCTTTCAAACTCCATACGGGAGGATGAAATTTCTTCATCAGTTCTTGTTTCTTTACTTCTTGCCTCAGATCCCAAGTGGCCATTGCCATGGTCGGGCAATTTATTTTTTTCATTTTTCCTAGGGTTTTTGCAGATAATTGGGCAATTCTTCTGGATATGCCCTTCCTTTCTACACAAGAAGCATGCGTTAATGCCTCCTAGAATTTCTAAGCAACAGTTATAGATGGTGCTACCATCTTTGAATTCAATGGCATCATGTATTTCCACGCCTGGGTTTAGAGACACAAAGGCCCGTGCATCCAAGTGAGGGAGAGAGGCCTTTGCCTCTTCTACCCTCACGACATTGCCCAACGGAGATAGCATATGGGGGATGAATGTTAGAACTTGGGGGGCACACTTCTTAGGATAACCCACCTAAGGCACGAAAGTGCCAGAATTTCTCCCCCTATTGCCTATGGAGACTAGGCCATTGTTAGAGTAATCATGCATTAGTTAATAATTAATTAATCTTTAATTAATTATTAGTCTAATTTATTCTCATTTTTTCTATTGTTGGTGCTAATGCTTCCTTGGTTTTGCGGTCTGAGTGATCTATGTATCTAGTTCTTATTCCTCTGTACTTTTAGATGCAGTGTACATTAGCAGTTGGTTACATGCATTTCGGTGAGATGGATCATTTACCATATGGACACTCTTGCATTCTTATTTCTGGAGGTTCTTCATTTCAGCACCATATCAGTCATCATTCGACAACAGTCTACAGCTTCTCTGTGCCTCTGTGATGTTCAACATGTTCCTCTTGTTTTGGGACATTGTTTCGATTGGAGGCTTCTTAGTCCTTCACACCTTGATTCAGGGGGTTTTTTCAGTCCTTCATTCGCCTTTCTCTCTTTTGGAGAGGCGTTTTCTCCCACCATGGTTTTCTCCTTTTCACCAAATGTGAGAGATCTTTTGTTTGTACATGGGTACCTAACATGGCCTTGTTTGTCGGGACCCATCTTGCATTCTCTTTTTAGGGTTTTTAGCTACTCCCTAAGTTCATCTTAAGGGGGAGGGGGGTAGGCGTGTTAGAGTAATCATGCATTAGCTAATAACTAATTAATCTTTAATTAATGATTGGTCTAATTTATTCTCATGCACATAAGCTAAACTTAGGAGTTCTTTATTCAGTTAACTAAGTGTTTTTCTATGTTAACTGAAGTGAGCTATTATTAGATCATTCTGTCTCATCGCATTTGATGTTGACACTTGTCCTGATCTAATCCCTTTACCATTTAGGGTTGCTCCTATATAGCACTCAACCCTCATTGTATTATCTCTCTAGAGATTGCTCCTCTGCACTCTCAAACTTTCAACCCTTAAGGACTCTTGTTTTCCTTGAAGATTCTTGAGGTTCATTCTATAGCTTTTTCTTGTTGATGAATATTGCATATATTGTTTACATATCTCTTGTGTGGAAGGTGTCCTTGTTCGTTGTTTGATCCTGTGGCTTGTGTTTTTCACAATTCTAATAGCCATGACATGAAATGTGCAGCCGCTAAAATTCCAATAGGGTTTCTTAAGAACCCTATCTTGCATATTATGATCTTTAAGAAAAACAATGAAAAGTTCGCGTTGGATCATTCAGCAAAAAGTTAATTGTATGCCTAATTTATTCGACCAACCAACCGTCTAGGTATTTCCTAGCCGGGACCTTAGCAATGTCAGTTGCAGCCAAGAACACCGCTACATCCCTAAGCCTATGTTTTTCCTTAAGAATTGCTTCTTTCATTTTTGAGTGAGGAGAAATGAATAACTTTTTTGGGCCCTCGGAGGAGTGCTTACCTTGCCCCCTGTCGTTGGATTCAAGGCCGCCATCATCTCCCTCGAGCACCACCTGAAATTTTGCGCTTGTTGGAATTGCAGAACCCTTCTCTTCCATGACGCCCCTAAAGGATGTGGCTTCTTCAAAACTAGGGTTTTCATTTTCCAGCCCATTAGATGGGGCTTCGTGGGGGCTCGTACCCCCGCTCATAAATGCCAAGTTAAGTGATAACACAAATAATTAACCTGACATGAAAGAAAGCACACACAAGTAGAACAAAATTAATGAAAATGCCAACACATAAAGAAGGCAATGAATGCAAAAAGTTAAAATAGTGTACGGGACACCCACGTCTGGTACAAAACTGTGGGGGAGGGCTTCGCCTGCCCCACCCACCACCACAAATTATAGAGCCCTCACCCCTTTCCACGCTGCCTACTCATCCACATCTTCAGGTGATTCAATCTATTATTCTTCCCTCACATTTTGATAGTGTTAGGTTTTGTAAATGAACCAAAGGTAATTTAAGGGTCTAAGGTATTTGGACTTGTAATTCATGAAAGCTATTTTATGTTTTTAGATATGGGTTTTAGTAATGATCAATTTATTTTATGTTTTTCGATATGGATTTTGTAATTGATTAAAGCTATTTTATGTTTGTAGACCTGGGTTTTGTAATTAGTCAAAGAGATTAAGGCATTGGGTTTTGTAAGTGATATATAAACTGTCAAAGGTTTTAAATTTCCAAGGTTTTGTGATTATTTAAAGTTATTCAGGACCTTGGTCAAAGCAATATAAGGTCTTAAGGTAGTTGATTCTATAACTGGTTGAATCTATTCAGGTTTAAAGGTATTGGATTTTTAATTGGTTGAAGATATTCAAAGTGTCATGGTATTGGGTTTTGTAATGACACTATTCAGGACCTTGGTTAAAGCAATATAAGGTTTACTGGATACTATAACTGGTTGAATCTATTCAGGTTTAAAAGTATTGGATTTTTAATTGGTTGAAGATATTTGAAGTGTATGGTATTGGGTTTTGTAATGACACTATTCAGCACCTTGGTCAAAGCAATATAAGGTTTACTGGATTCTATAACTGGTTGAATCTATTCAGGTTTAAAGGTATTGGATTTTTAATTGGTTGAAGATATTTGCAGTGTCATGGGTTTTGTAACGACACTACTTAAAATTTAAGGTATTGGATTTTGTAATTTGTAATTGTTTCAAGTTAGGTTACTGAATTGGCAGAAAAATAGGCCAATTCCGAGTACACAAAGTTCTGGAATCTGAATCTAGGATGATGTGTCTGTGGGTTCGAACAGGGTTCCTTTTTTTCCTGCTCGAATTGTTTGGAATTGGCAGCTTGTGATACTGGGAAATTCTGATGATGACATGATGATTCTAGTTTGCTTCCAAAGCAACTCCAAAGGCAGGTGTTGATTTCAAAGGGTTTTTTAACTTTTTGACCTCCATAAAACCCTAAATTGTTGCATTTCATTCTTTTCATGAATTTTAGGGCTTGTGTTGTTAGTTTTTATGATCAGATGTGAATAAGCAGATTTTAATTCAAATTCAAACACAGACACATCATATACCCTGGGAAAACCCTCCACTTGAGGGAAAAACCCAACAACAAAGATCTCTCTTATATATATAAATAATGGCAACAATTCTCTTTACAGTGAGGCTATTAGAGTAATTAATAATATTATATTAATGGTCAGCTTTAGTTTATTAGGTAGTTTCTATTTTATACGTTAGTTTAGAGTTTAGTATGTTTCTATTTTCGTTCTTTGTTTTTCTCTATATAAGGAGACTACGTCTCCATTTGTAATCATCCAATCTTGAATATCAATAATATTTACATGGTATCAGAGCGGGTGACGAGCCTTTAGAATTTTTTTTTTCGTGCCCTAGTTACCTGGAATTATTTCCAGAATTTTTTGAACGATTTTTTATGAAAAATCGTGTTGTTTTTTTGAAGATTTTTTTGAGTGAAATTTCGAAATTTTTTTTGTGGTTCTTCAGAAAAATTTTGAGGGTTTTCGATCTGGAATTTTCGTGGGCAATTTTTTCTCTAAAAAATTCGTGAGGAGACTTGAAGATTTCGAGCTGTGATTTTTGGCAAATTGAGTGCACTTTAGGACGCGTTTTTTTTCAGCTGGGCGCACATTCTCTGCAACTTCTTGTCGCATCCAGTTCGTGGTCTGTTTTGAGCCCGCGTTTTTGAAATTTCGGCGTCTTTCAGGCGGATTTCGTGACCTCTTGTAGTTGCGTTTTTATTCTATTCGTGTTGGCTTTTGGTGACCTCTACAATTCCCAACGCGTTTTTTTTTGGCCGTGTGTTTTTCAGCATCTAAAGCACGCTTTTCTGTGCTTAGTGGCCGCGGCCTTGATCTCCTGTCTGCCGCGATTTCTTACAGTTTTCTGGGCGGCAATTCACAAACTTCTTGTTTCTTGTGGCACGATACTCCTAGCTTGGCCTGCGGATTCTTCAGTTTTTCGTGGTCGTTTTTTTCTTCTCTCCTAGTCGCCTAGGGTTTGGCATTCTTTTTGTCAAATTTTTGTGCAGATTCGAGCTCATTTCTGCAATTTTTTGAGCTTTCATGGCCGCCTAGGGCATCCTACAACTTCGGCCAGGGTTTTGACCATCTGTTTCAAGTCCAAAAAAAAATAAAAATTTCTAATTGCAAATTCTTGGTGGTTTTTTCGAGATCTCAACTGGGTTGGTCTCAGTTTTTTCTGGGTGCATCGTTTTTCGTGCCTCGATTTTTGTGCCAACGGATTTGTCTTGAATTTTGTGCCAGCTGATTGTCCAGTGTTTTGCCAGCTGATCACAATGTCAGCTCGTTTTTTGTGCTTTGGAAAACGGAAGGGATGGCAACTTTGTCCAATGTTATGTTGGAAAGTTCGCAGAGGTTTAATGGCAAGAATTACAACACGTGGAAGCAGATGATGCTTACCATCTTTGAGTACCGGTGTCTGGATGCACTTGTTCTTGGTACAGAAGTTCCTCCCACTGTTGCTGGGAAGGATCAAGACAAGTATGATGGAGGTAATAGGGAGGTAGTCATGTTGCTCAAGTTATCAGTCATCGATGAGATGCTTCCAGAGGTGCCATCTGGCAAGACTGTTGCGGAGATATGGAAACATATGAAAGATCTCCATGAAACGTCGGATAAAAGCCGAGCTTTCTTTCTGAAGAACATGTTTTCGATGATGATGGATGAGAAGATGTCCCTGCAGGAGCATCTTATGAAGATAAAGGAAATACGCGATCAACTGGAGGCCATTGGTCGCAAGATGGAAGAGGAAGATATGGTAGTGATTACACTGAAGAGTCTACCACGATCCTACGAACATTTTATTGAGACGCTCAACATTACCTCCACTAATGTTGACTTGAAGTTTGATGAGTTGTGCAATAAGTTATTGCAGCAAGCTAGGTGGAGACAACAATTTGGTAGCAACAGTGATATGGTCAGTGCGGAACAAGCATTTGTTGCCAGGGACAAAGGCAAAGGTGAGTCCACTCAGCAGAAAGGACAGCGCACATCTGAGGAGGGTTCCAAGAAGAGTATCACTTGTCACTATTGTGGGAAGCTTGGTCACATCCAGAGGTTCTGCAGAAAGCCATTGGCTGATCAAAAGTCCAACCAAGAAGAGTCTCAGCAGCAGGCTCATGTAGCAGAGCATTCTGAGGAGAAGGCAAAGGAGTTAGCCTTCTATGCATTTTAAATTTTTTCTATGTTTAGTTAAAACGATGACCATTAAGGGAGGGTATTAGAGTAATTAATAATATTATATTAATGGTCATCTTTAGTTTATTAGGTAGTTTCTATTTATACGTCAGTTTAGAGTTTAGTATGTTTCTATTTTCGTTCTTTGTTTTTCTCTATATAAGGAGACTACATCTCCATTTGTAATCATCCAATCTTGAATATCAATAATATTTACAGAGGCCAATCACAAGGCCAATATCCAGCACCACACAAACTGAATAATTCTCACTCCTTGAATAAATTCGCACTGCTGTAGAAGTGATTTGCACTTGCAGATGGAATGATAGACGAACTTGACTTGATGCCTTGAATGAATGAAATGAACTTGTATATATACAATGTGAGCAAGAGGTCGCACCTCTTCATGAACAAGGTCGGCCACATATGGAAAATATAATTACAAATAAATGGTGCGAATTACAAGGAGGGTCGGCCCAATAAAAAAAATATAGTTGCCAAGTGAAGCGCCTCTTCACTTTGATTAATGCAATAAATGAATAGCCGTTAGGCTATATGAATTTATTGTTCACAACATGGCAGAAGTATGTAGCCCGCAGCTACAACATCAACACTCCCTCTTAGCTAGGGAGGAATCCTTCTGAGGACTCTCTCAACATGACATCCACAATGGCTACTCCCATATGTGGAGAGGAACATATCACCTCAACGTTGTATCAACCACCATGGCTACTCCCATGTATGGTATATGTGCACAAGTGCCCATCACGGAATCACTCAACGTGATGTCGTCACCTCATCATGACGTCCACCATGGTTACTCCCAGAGGGTGGATAAACACAAGTGATGTCATGGATTCACTCAACATGACATCCACCATGGCTACTCCCAGAGGGTGGAACAAGGGCTTTCACCTCAAATTTCTCTCATAGAGAAAGATGCATTAACAAGGGCTTCCACCTCAAATTTCTCTCACAGAGAGAAATGCATTAAAGCAAATCATAGAAGATCGTTGAAGCTGAGTCTCCCTCTTAGCTAGGGCTTCATTCTCCACAACTTCAAGCTTGTATCAAAAGTACACAAACTTTATTCTGGAGAGAGGCTTGGTGAGAATATCGGCCGTCTGCTCATCAGTGCTAATGTATCTCAACTGGATTGCTTTCCTCAATAACATATCTCGGATGTAGTGGTATTTGATCTCAACATGTTTTGTTTTGTCATGAAACACAAGATTGACAAAAAGCTTCACACAACTTTGATTATCACAATGAATGACAATTGGCTCCAATGATTGCCTGAACAATCCTGCAAGGAGCTTCCGAAGCCACACTGCTTCTCGAGCTGCCACACAAGCTGCAATATACTCGGCCTCTGCGGTGCTCAATGCCACTGAAGACTGCTTCCTGCTGCACCAAGAGATCATAGCAGACCCCAAACTGAAACAACATCCAGAGGTGCTTTTCCGATCAGCAACACACCCTGCCCAATCAGAATCAAAATATCCATGCAGCTCCAAGTCCACACCAGAAGAATATCTCAAGCCATACCCAATTGTGCCACGCAAGTATCTCAGGATATGCTTTGCTGCATCTAGATGTATTTGCCTTGGTTCACTCATGAACTGACTAAGTGCACTCATTGCATAGCAAATATCTGGTCTAGTATTGACTAGATACATCAATGATCCAATCAACTGCCTGTACAAAGTAGGATCCACCAGATCTGAATTAGTTGCAGACTCTTTTAGCTTCTATAGATTGGTCTTCATCGGTGTAGACATGGATTTGCAATCCATCATACCAAACCTCTTCAAGATGTCTATTGTATACTTCCCTTGACTCAGAATGATCTCATTAGGCCTCTGCCATACTTCTAAACCAAGGAAGTAATGCATGTACTTAAGATCCTTCATTTCAAATTCAGAAGTCAACTCCTTGCATTTGATAATGAGGTGTTCTTCTCTAGTAAGAAATAGATTATCAACATAGAGAACCAAGATCAATGCCTCACCATTAATCACCTTGAAGTACAGGTTTGAATCAACATCATTCTTGGAGAAACCCAAGCTCAATAGGTAACGATCAATCCTCTGATACCAAGCACGAGGAGCCTGCTTAAGGCCATACAAAGCCTTGTTCAATCTGCAAACATGAGACTCCTTCCCGTGAACCTCAAATCCATCAGGTTGCTCAATGTATACCTCTTCTTCAATTACACCATTTAGAAATGTTGTCTTCACGTCCATCTGGTGTAACTTTCATCCTTTAGCTACTGCAATAGCAATGATAGTCCTAATGGAGGTATAACGAGCAACTGGAGCAAATGTTTCCTCATAGTCTATTCCCTCTTTCTGAGAGAACCCCCTAGCCACAAATCTAGCCTTGTACTTCTCAATGCTTCCATCAGCCGCATGCTTGATCTTGAAAAGCCACTTAGAAGATAAAATAGATTTCCCTTCTGGTCTAGGTACTATATCCCAAACATCATTCTTGAGAATAGATTGATACTCTTCAGCCATAGCATCTCTCCATACTTGCTGGCTTGAAGCTTCCTCAACACTGGAAGGCTCAGATTTGATCATTTGACTCATCAATGCAACATAGCTTGAAAACTTGTGAGGTCTTTTGCTCTCTCTGAATGTTCCTCTAGGGGCTGCAAACTTTTCTGCCTCCTGCATTGTTTGCCTAGCCCATAGAGGTCTCTTTTGACCAATAACAATGTTTGTAGGCCCATCAGTAGGTTCCAAAGGCTCAACTGAATCATCATCTTCTTTAGGATCAGTAGCCTCCCTCTGAATCTCAGGAGTATGGTCAACTTCCATGTCCTGAGGAAACTCTTGGTCTTCATTGTCTATCTCCATGTGAGTGCCCTTAGATCTCTTAAATGCAACATCCTCTTCAAATGTAACATCCCTGCTGATCTCTATCAGTTTCTGACCTGGAATGTAAACTCTGTAGGCTTTTGAAGACTCACTGTAGCCCACAAATATCCCCTTCTTGCCAGATGGTTCCAATTTTGTCCTTTTATCTTTAAGCACATGAACATACACAGGACAACCAAGGATTCTCAAATGACTTACTTCTAGTTTCACACTCGTGAAAGCTTCTTCAGGAGTCATGTTCTCCAAGATACGATGAGAGCTCCGATTCTGAACATAATACAAGAAACCACTCAAAGAAGCAACAGACATTGGACCACACAAATCAGAATGAACAAGATCTAGAATGCATTTAGATCTACTTTCACTACTATGAAAGGGTCCTTTAGTATTCTTACCCAAAGCGCATCCTCGACAAGTACCTTCATGCTCCTGGCTGAGTTTAGGAAGGCCCGTGACCATCTTCTCCATAGTTGGAAGTGCTTTGAAGTGAAGGTGAGAAAATCTTCTATGCCAAAGCTCACACGAACTTGATGAATCATGCAACAAGGCATGAAATGGACGAGTGGAAAGTTTGTAGAGACTCTCATGTCGAACTCCAATCACTCGGGCAGTCTTGATGCTTGAGTTCTTCGGCCATGCAAGGACTTTACCTTTGGAGAATGCAACTTGATATCCCTTGTCCTCCAAGGCTGAGATAGAGACAAGGTTCTGCTTGATGCCTGGTACAAATAGCACATCACACAACTGCAAGGAGATGCCAGAATTTAAGTGAAGAGAGGAGGTCCCAACACCTTTCACAAAATAACTTGCATCATCTCCAATTATGACTTGAACACTTGTATCTCTCTCCACCAAATTTGAAAGATGTTCTCTAAAACCCGTGATGTGGCGTAGGCACCACTATCAATTAACCAAGTGTTGTTATCCGTTTAAACATTGCTTGATAAGGCAGAATAGAATAGAAAACCACTTGAATCCTTCTGAGGAGAGATCTCACCCACATCTGCAATTGAAGCCTGCTACTTAGGTCTGGTTGGACAATCTTTTGTATAGTCACCAAACTTGTCACATCTGAAGCATTGTATGCGGGAGAGGTCCTTCTTCTTCTTAGATGCAGGGGCACCATCTGATCCTTCATCTCTATTCCTTTTGAAGTTGCCTTTCTTCCCTTCTCTTCCTTTCTTCTTTGAAGATTGAGCGGCAAGTACATGAATGTCTTTATTTGTAGAATGTTGCCCATTGCCACTCGCAGCCAATCTTGATTCTTCTTGGATGCAATCTGCCCTCAAGTGATCAAACTTAGGTAGTTTTGATCTCCCACTGATACCTTGGATAAATGGCTCCCAAGATTGAGGAAGACCATTAAGCGCCAACATAGCCAAATCCTTATCATCAACCATATGCCCAATGGTAGAGAGCTGATCTCTCAACTTGGTGATCTTCATGAAGAAGGAGATAACAAAATCTCCTTTTGCCATCTTGACATGATGAAGCTGTTGCCTCAATGCAAGAGCTCTGCTTGTATTATTGATCTCATACATTTCCTCCAAGGTCTTGAACATTTCCCTTGCTGTCTTCAACTTGGAGATGACTGGCACAAAGTGATCCTTCACAGAGTCTACCAAAATCTTCTTCGCCTTAGTGCAATTATTCTTCCATTGAGACTTCTCATTCTCATCGGAATGTTCTGGAATTTTGCTCTCCACGAACTCAACAATCTCATTTTCTTCCAATGCAAGCATTACTCTAAACTTCCAAGATGTGAAATTGGAAGCGCCTTCAAGTCTATCTTCGATCTTGAGCCTGTTCACCATTTTTGAAGATAAGATAGATGAGAACAAGAATGGATGAAGGCGCTGCTTATAGAAATCTGATCACGATCTTCTTAAACCCGCTCTGATACCATGTTAGTTTTTATGATCAGATGTGAATAAGCAGATTTTAATTCAAATTCAAACACATAGACATAACATATACCCTGGGAAAACCCTCCACTTGAGGAAAAAACCCAGCAGCAAAGATCTCTCTTATATATATAAATAATGGCAACAATTCTCTTTACAATGAGGCCAATCACAAGGCCAATATCCAACACCACACAAACTGAATAATTCGCACTCCTTGAATAAATTCACACTGCTGTAGAAGTGATTCACACTTGCAGATGGAATGATAGACGGACTTGACTTGATGCCTTGAATGAATGAAATGAACTTGTATATATACAATGTGAGCAAGAGGTCGCACCTCTTCATGAACAAGGTTGACCACATATGGAAAATATAATTACAAATAAATGGTGCAAATTACAAGGAGGGTTGGCCCAATTAAAAAAATATAGTTGCTAAGTGAAGTGCCTCTTCACTTTGATTAATGCAATAAATGAATAGCCGTTAGGCTATATGAATTTATTGTTCACAACATGGCGGAAGTATGTAGCCCGCAGCTACAACATCAACATGTGTTTCATTCCTTTT
This sequence comes from Sequoia sempervirens, assembly GCA_007258455.2. Taxonomy (NCBI): domain Eukaryota; kingdom Viridiplantae; phylum Streptophyta; class Pinopsida; order Cupressales; family Cupressaceae; genus Sequoia; species Sequoia sempervirens. The sequence goes on along the minus strand of VDFB02281492.1, from coordinate 943,683,748 downwards.
CGCAAGTTCACTGATTTTTAGGCACTGTCGAAACTGCTACGAATTCACGTCTGCTAAGTCTGCTTGAATGTGAAGGAGAATACACCTGAACCTTGCTCAAATGCGAAGGAGAATACAACTGACATTTGCTCAAATGAAGGAGAATACGTGAACGCCATCCTTAAGAAACATTTTATGTTGCTCAGCTGACAATCTCTTGCTCCAACTAGCCTCCAGTCTCCACAAACAGGTTCTTCTTTGTGATTTCTAGAAAAATCACAAACAGGTTTTAGCATATGAGGATATAATTATTGTGTTGGAATTTAGATTGCCAGTCACAAATGAGAACAAGGTGGAATACATAGGTTTTAGCATTTAACTTTTTATCAAGCTGGATAGCCAACATACTTTTACTGTGAGTGGCTACAGACATTGAAATCACATATACATTAATTTCTGCATTTACCACCTCATAATCTATTAAAATAATTGATACTATCCTAAGTCCATTATTTTATCAAAATTAAATTAATTAAATAATAGTTATTGTTTAATTAATTTAAAATGAATCATTTTCCACATTATCCACAAATAAGGTAATTTAAATCCTAAATTACACTTCATGAATCAACTATCCAGTCAAAAATAGTTAACTAAATAATCATAGTTAACTTAGCATTGACAACCCAATCAACTTGGCTAACTCAAGATCACAAATTAATTAAAAAATCAAATAATTATCAACTCACCAATCAATTGAGTTTACCTAGTCATCTCCACCCATTTTTCAAATTGATTGCCATCTCTAACCATTGCATCCACCAATTGTGAATCTAACTCATGATCCAAGATTAAATCTCCAGTGTTTGATTTCTTTTAAAAAATTCTATAAATTGAAGCTAAATCCTCCATTTTCATCCACCCCATCCTGAATCGAGCAAGTTGATGTTGCAACATTGAACAACAAACATTCAAGCATTAAAATCAAGAGCATGTCCACTTCATGCTCCATCAAAAGTTTGCATGGTGTTAGAATAATGATTTTTAAATATTGTTTTCAATTATTAGTTTAATTTTGATTCTCATGCTTACAATGGCAATCGAGTTGTATCCGGTTCTTCTAATCTACCTACATCATCTAACATCAATGACGATGTTGATGTTGGTCCCATGATGACTTGTATGATGTTGATTACTAATTGTATTCCTTTAATCTTGAAGAATGAATATTTATATGGCATTCAAGTTTTGCAAATTGATATTTAATTAGTGTATTGTATTTCAAATTTATAATATTTATGGTGGTTTTGTTTAGCATATGCATGCTATGTGGTATTGTGAAATTAGTTCATTTTTTAGATTGTAAATGTTTATATTTATGATTTTTATATATTGTTTGTATAGATGTACTTAGAACGTACCCATCCCTCAATTTTTTTCATTATACTTGTGTATTGTACCCATGTACTCAATCGCAATTGCAATTCTAATTTGATAATTGATGCAGGAGCATCAGGAGTGAAGTGCAATCTTGCACAACCAAAAAAAAAAGTTTTTTTATTTAATTTTGCCTTTTTCAATTTTGGGTTTGTTTTTATCTTGCAGGCATGAATTAACTCTCCTTCAGCAACCTTGAAAGGCCCCTTCTTTCTACACTTTGTTTGGTTCCAAATTCAGATGAAATGTGAAGGCATTTGGTGTAATTTCACATTACACTTGGAATGTAAAATCCAACGCCCAGGTTGGGATATTAATTTTTTATTGCTTTTGTAACTCCCTAGATTAAATAAAAAGAAAGGTATTAAAAGTTTGTGGGAGTGGAGGTGCCGGAAAGAGGGAGTGGATGACAATTTTGATAAAGATTTGAAATTTGCGTGGCAAAAATATTGAAGAGGCCAATTGCATGAATTACCACACCAGAATGGAGGAGGTAAGAGGTTCAACTGGCATTTTGGGGAGAGGAAGATTGTCTACATCATAACTGTGGGACCCAGTCTCAGTAAATTGGGCATAACTTTCTCATTTCTTAACGAAATGGAAAAATTCAAAATGTTCCAAAAAGTTGGGAAGGAGACGCATGAAACCCAAAACCGTTTTAGAAAATTTGTACGAATGAGGGAGTAGTGAAAGGAAAAAAGTGACAGGTTTTAGAAGCTCTAGAATGAAAAAAGTTAGAAAAAGCAAGCCAAAAAGTGTTGAAGATGGTTTTGGGAGCCCCAATCTCTGTGTCCAGAAGTTTGAGAAGATTTTATTGTTGCCTATAGGATGCATTTTTGTTGAGTTGAAGCTGCTTTTTGGTGTTTCCCAGAATCTTGCCTGTAGGAGTTTGCACATTGGCTTGGAGTTTTGCTAGAAGATGTTTGTTGTTATTGCAGGATTGGATTAGTTTGGCTATTGTTGGAGCCATTGATTCTCATTGTTGTTGTAGACTCTTTGCTTGAATTAATGATTTCAAAATTCATACTGTTTTGTGTTCAAAAAGAGATTTTTTGAAGGTTTGGCTTGAAAGATAACATGGTATTGCTGGTAAGAAAAGTTTGAATCTTTTGTTTTCCTGTAGATGAATATAGGAGCTTCCATTGTACAAGTTTTTAGAGAAAGAGGATCTCATTTGCAGGCTCAAATTAATTTAAAAGTGGTCTATCACAAGTTGTTGAGAGTATTTCTAGAAGTTTGATGGATTTTTAATGAACATCTAATTTTCTCGATGTGTTGTTTAAAGAAGTTGGAAATATTTTTCATTGGATTTCTAATTGCACATGCTTGGAATTGTGGATTGAGAATGCATTTTATGTTATGGCTGCTTGGATGGGTTGTTTGACAAAACCCCCCATCCTTGTACTTTATCAATAATTTAGTTTAAGGCTACATAAACTTTTGAAAATATTGGATTTTATTATTGGTTAGCTTTTCAGGGGATCATGTTTCATAATTGGTGATCCCCTCACATGACAAGGATTGTGGCATGCTAAGCTTAGTTTAGACTTGGTTTCCCTTTGTTTTGTAAGGCTTGGGTGCTCCTCAAGTTTGTCTAGAACTTTTTAACATGTACTCCTACGTAGATTGGTTTCACTTTGACATGTGAATGAAAAGCTCTTGAAAGTAGACTATTTGCTCTGTTTGTATTACAATATTCACTTGCTTTCAAATACCACCTACTTAATTTTACTATCTATTAAAGCTACTTGGGTTTTAAGGCATTGGGTTTTGTTATTGGTTGAAGCTATTTATGTTTTAAGGCATTGATTTTCATAATGGGTTGAAGCCATTTGAAATTCTAAGTTCTTGGTTTTTTGTAATTGGTCAAAGTTATTCAAGATTTCAAGGTATTGGTTTTTGTTTTTCATTGAAGCCTTGGAAGATTTCAAGGTATTGGTTTTTATAGTGATACAACTTAGGTTTTAAGGTATTGGGTTTTGTTATATGTAATTTGTTGACAATATTTAGGATTTTAAGGTATTGGTTTTGTGTGATTGGACAATTATTAAGGTTTGGATTTTGGTGTCTATTGTTAAGGTTTTAAGATAGAGTTTTGCCATTGGCTGACACTATTTAGGGATTATGCTATTGGAATTTTGGTTGGCTCTACTTAAGGTTTTGAGGTGTTGGGTTTTGTAATTGGTCAATTCTTTTTTAGAGTTAGAGTTTTGTTATTGGTTGCCTCTATGTAATTAGTTGAAAATTTAGGGTTTAAGGTATTTTGGTTTCTAATTGGCCCTACTTAGGGTTCTAAGGTATTAGGTTCTATAATTTGGTGATCTATATTTTATTGGTTTGAATTTTGTAATTAGTTGACTCCATTTTAATATATTAAAGTACTTTGTCTTGTAATTGGTTGACCCAATACAGCTTCCTAAGGTATGGGATTTTTTAATTGATAGACTTTTTATGGGCACTTAACTTCTTGGGTTTATTTACTAGTAGTAAAATAACATCAAGATGTTGGGCTGTGTCAAATAAATGTTTTGTTTGTGATTCTATGTAAAATTTAATGGTTAAGGCTTTATTATTGATGCACTATTTGAGTCATAAAAATATATTCGACATAATGGCACCGGCTGATATTGGTTAACCTATGTACTAGATTTTATAGTATTTGCCCCCCATACTAGTTCTAGTCCCAATTATGGCATGGGGTTCACCTAGGTTCAATCTAGGCACATTGGGTACTCTATGAAGGACCCATAGGTACTCAGGGTGCTTGGGGCAAACCTCGGGCGAATCAAAATGAAGGTTCATGCATCATTAATCATCGATCGCAGACTCGGACTCGAAGAGTAGTTGGCAAGCCCAAAATTTTTTGACTTGGCAAAAACTCAACATAAAATGTACTAAAATTCCTTATAAAAACACTTTTCTTTTTGCAAAATTCAATTACAAAATGTATCAAATGAGTCTAAAAAACCATGAGGAAGTGTTTTCTATTACATTTGATTCTTGAATACATATGGATTACAAAATGGCATCATCATGCAAAGCCGGATAGTGGATACAATAGCTAGCTACTAACTAATAACTATTATGAATTTATGATGATTGTCTTTGAAAATCATCATCATAAATTTCATATCTAGGCAATTACAATTTCCTCTTCCCCAACCTAGTGAAAAATTGGGGGGTAGAGGGTATGGTCCTCACACTCGATTGTGGCTCTATGCTTGGTATAGAAGATTGTGCCCGTGGCTCCACCCTGCTGGTATATGGTAGTGATGCCTCCTCCACAATATCGATGTCATCCAATCCAATATCTCCTGCTTCTGCTGCAGCCACATCCTCCATAGCTTGCCTCTCGAAATCAACAATCTCATCCTCTGTACACATGGAGGCCTCCCTCCCCTGCTTCTGCTGCAGCCACATCCTCCATAGCTTGCCTCTCGAAATCAACAATCTCATCCTTTGTAAACATGGAGGCCTCATGGCCCTCATCATCCTGCACGATCCAATCACTATAGGGATCAATCTCATCTAAATCAATAAGTTCCTCTGGTAGGTCCTACACCTTTCTTGTGCAAAGCCAAAGGTTGTATTGCACAAAAAAAGATCATTGAGGCGTTGTTGAGTCAACTTATTACGCTTCTTCGTGTGAATTACATCAAACAAACTTCAGTTGGCTTGTCACAGTGGTAAATCAAGAAAGGTGCTTTTGTCACTACCCTTTTCAACAGCTTAAGATTTTTTTTGAGCTGCATTGAGTATCAGTACCATGGAGAGGGGCTAACATTTTCTTCTGCAGGTGCTGCAAAGAAAAAAAATGGGGTGCTGCAAAATGGGCTTATGAAACTAGGAAAAATTAGTTGTCTGCTAGGTTACCGGATTCATACCCACAGGCCTCAAACCCGGTTCGGGCGCGAACCCGGTACGGGTTCGCCTGTGGGTACGCACTGGGTATGCACAGGGTGCGTGCCCAATGAGTACCTTGCCCATGGGTACGCGGACCCGGGGGTACCAGCCGCGTACCCGGGCGAACCCCTGAGAACCCACGGCCCAGCACTTAAAAAGTGGGCCCAAAAGTGAAAAAAAAACAATTTTTTAATTTCTATTTTGCCTCTAAACCCTAAAACGACCCAATATGATGCCTTTCAACACTAAAACATTTCATTTTTACCTCTCATTTTGCTCTCTCCATATTTTGTATCCATCTTAGCATTTTGAAGGGAGGTGATTGCATTTGAAGGAGATCGATTGTGGAGTGGCAAATAGCTTCTACAAAGGAGATTTAAGTGTTCAAGGTATGCATTTAAACCCTATTCTTCAATCTTTTGATGAATTTTTTCAAGTTTGTGAATAAGTTTTTCAAATATATATATTTTTTTTCATTTTTTTTAGAGATTGCAACAATGGCCAGTAGTCAAAGTTCAGTGGGTGGGGATGGAAGCCAGAAGTTCAAAATTGATAAAGGATCTCCTTTATGGAGACATACCACACGAATTTCACAAATTCCTGGAGGTGGGGGGTTTGTTTGGAAGTGTAATTTTTGCAATGTACAATATAATAGCTCCTACTACCGAGTGAAACTTCATTTTATGGGCCCTGGTGGTAAAGGGATTAATATGTGTGTGGGCCCAGATAAGAAGGGGTTTTCTGCTGTACAAATAGCAGCATTTATAAAAGAACAAGAAGATGCTGACAATTCCATTGCAAGAGGAAAACAAACTAGTTATAGTTCCGGAAAGAAAAAAACAACATTACCCACTCATCAGATAGTTAGGCCCTCTAGACATCCCTTCTTGTCTATACCCTCTACGGAAGAAGAAGATGAAGAACCAGAAACCACCACCCGCAAGAGAGGTCCATTAGAGAAGGCATTTAAAATGGAGGCAAGAGATATTGCTGAAGAAAAAATTGCACGTTGCCTCTATGCCAATGGTCTTCCATTCAACTTGGTGAGATCACCATATTGGAAGGACATGGTGTCAGCAATAAATAGTGCACCTCCTGATTTCACAAGTCCTGGGTATGAAAAGGTGCGTACCACCTTATTGCAAAAAGAGAAGAAATATGTAGAGGCCCAACTAAAACCAATTAGAGATTTTTGGGTTGAAACAGGTGTATCTATTGTTTCCGATGGATGGAAAGATTGCAAAAACCGTCCATTGATTAATGTTATTGCAGTGTCCCCCAAGGGGGCAATGTTTTTGAGGGCGGTTGACTGTGAAGGGGAAGTGAAAGATGCAGTGTTCATTTCCAGGATTCTCATTGACTCCATAGAGATGGTGGGTAGTGAAAATGTTGTCCAAGTAGTTACGGACAATGCAAAAGTTTGCAGGGCTGCAGGTGCTTTGGTAGAGGCCAGCTATGAGCACATCTTTTGGACACCGTGCACTGTACACTCCCTCAATTTGGTGATGCAAGCAATTGGTACCCAAATAGAGTGGGTGAAAGAAATATACCAGGAGTCTGAGGAGATCCAGATGTTTGTGACAAACCACCATATGTCACAAGCAATTTTCAGAACTTTTTCAACATTGGAATTGTTGAAGGTAAATTTTAAAATTTAATTTATTTAGTTTCATTTATCATTTATGTCATGTTTTACATAATTGAATAAAATAATTTTTTGCATTATTTACATAGTTTAAATGTGTATTAACTTACTATTAACACGTTCTTAGGTTGCCGAGACCCGGTTTGCATCTCACACAATTGTTCTGAGACGACTTGTGAAGGTGAAAGATGCATTGAGTCAAATGGTTATTAGCAACCAATGGAGTATATGGAAGCAATCAAATTCAGAGAGGGCCCAAAAAGTCAAGGCATTGATCTTGAATGACGATTGGTGGGATCGTGTGAATTATGTATTGGAATTCACCGAACCTATCATGTCTATGCTTCGGTTTGCTGATACAGATGAACCATGCTTGGGGGATGTCTATGATAGCATGGACACAATGTTGGAAAAAATAAAAATAGAAATACAAAAAAAAGAGAATGATCTTGAAGACACCTTGTACAAAAGGGTGGAAGCAATTGTTCTTCATCGTTGGAACAAGATGACAACTCCATTGCACCTCCTTGCATATGCCCTATCTCCGAGGTACTATACCACTGAAGTACTATACCACTGAAGTACTTTCTATCCCAGGGAGAATACCGCCATATAGAGATGCTGAAGTTGCTAATGGGTATAAGACGGCATTTAGTAGAATGTTCAGTGATCCAGAAGTGCATGCAAGTGTCATGAGAGAATTTGGAATGTTTGTCACAGGAAAATCAAAAAATCATAATGCTTCTGTTGCTAGAGACCAATACAAAATGGATGGTCTTACATGGTGGTACCTCCATGGTCAAGATTATATGTCCAACCTCTTGCAATCAAGATCCTCTCACAAGTAAGTTTTTTTTTTTTTGCCACTTGTATTGTAAAATTTAACACTTAACATTCTTGAATTTATCTTGCATTTTTTTATTTTATTTTTAATTTTGTTGGTTTTCTCTCCAGGTTGCAAGCTCTTCTGCCGCTGAACGGAATTGGAGTACATACTCCTTTATCCACTCAGTGAAGCGTAACCGGTTGGCTGCAAAAAGAGCTGAAGACTTAGTGTATATTCATTCCAATTTGCGTCTTCTGTCACGTAAGGATCCTCAATACAGGCAGGGGGCAGCGAGGCTTTGGGATGTAGCACCCGAGTCTACTGACTTGGATGCAACCATTCAGGATCTTGCTAGAGCCACTATGGATGATGTGGGTGATATTGATGACATATCACATGGTGTTGGATCCACTTTGGGTTCAAATGATGATGATTTTGAAGTTGAAACCACTCAAAATCCAAGTCATGATGATTCTGACAATCCTTTTGATGATTGATGAGCACATGAACAATGAACATTGAATCATGTTTCAATGTTTCATGAACTACATTTTGTAATTCAGTAATTTTATTTGAATATTTTTCAACTATCAATTGGCATTTAATATTTATCTTTGGCATTTGGCATTGATCAATGATCAAGTATCATACTATGAAATGATTTAGTTTTACAATTCTCTATATTTCTCTTATTTTTTTGTATATATAATACATATATATAGATTTATAATATATTAAATTATTAATATATATACACACGTACCCAAACCCCTAAAAAATTTTTGCCCGTACCCACGTACCGGGTTCTCGTACCTGAACCCGTCCCCGAACCCGAACCGGTAACTTAGGTTGTCTGCAGTTACTTTTCAGGACTCTGGGAAAACCAATTAGGTAATTTGTTTTTGAAAACAATTCACGAATCCCCTGCTTACATTTGGCATAAAATTATCTGAGCAGGAACTGCAAAGTTCTATCTTCCCTCTCTAACACCTGTACCAACTCTGCCATGAAAAACTAGCATGCACTGTTTTCTATGGTAAATAAAAAATTGTTCACTCTGCATTTTATAGCTCAGTCCGCTTTTCCTAGCCTGATTTGTGTTTTTTGGTTTTCTTTATTTGTTATTAGTATTTAATTTTATTTATATGATATAGGCTGTTTTTTTGTCTGTAGTACCTTTTAATATTTGTCATGGAGCCACCTGCACATGAAAAGCTGAATGGGCAGTCTCCTCCATGGAAACCCATTCTTTGTTGACGTAAAGGGGCTTTCCCCTTAGCTATTACTGTGCATATGGTGATCCATAAACCTGGGTCAAGGTGCTGGACCATTTGGGTTATGATGTCATTTTCAGTTGTGAAGCTGCCAAGAAGCCACGGGAAGGGATTTTGTCGTCAGCAGGCAGGGATGACTTGAAACTGAAGTGCAGGTATTCAAATGAAGTAGAAAATCAATTTGAGCAAAATTACTGGTTAGTGCAGGCTGCATTTTTGTAATTGATTGTGGTGATTTTTAATTTTTGCCTCAACTATGATGATTGTGAAATTGCCCCCAAGCGTAAGGGGTGAAGTTGTCACAATGGAGGCAAAGAGTGGAATACAAATGGTTTTTGGCATTGCAAATTGCTTTTCTGACATTAGATCTTTAATTTTTGGCGTTGAAAGGTTATATAGAAGGTATATGCATCCTGTAGAGGTTGTTGAAGGTTATTATAGAGAGTTGGTCTCTGATGCTTTAGCCTTCACATCACCCTTTTTTAACTGCTGTAAGCATTGATGTGGGGGTTCTTGTGATAGGAGGCATATTACAGGTGATTTGGAGCTTGTTATAACATTGTTGGAGCTCATATTCGCCCTAACAGCTAGTGTAATCATTTGTACTAAATTGGAATTTGTATTACAAATCATTTGAGGTGGAGGTATTTGAGGGTTCTTGCAGGATTTGTATTGTAATATATGTTGGTGATGAGCAGTGTGTGGCATAGCTATCCTGTTTTACAGGTCAGTTTCAAGCTTGAAACTTTTGAAAGAGCTATTCCTAAACAATTCTAAATGCAAGAAAGCTTTTCTCTGCAGTCATACTATCTCATGTAGGTGGGTTAATAATAGCCTTAATCTGTTGGGATTCAGGCTTAATGTGTTAACACAATTTTCAAATATTTCCTGTCTAAGCTCCTACTAAAGATCAAGAGATATTAAAAAATATAATAACAATTTTTTTGATATTTGCATGAAATACTCCATTCAATATTATTTGGTAGGTGGATGGAGGATGAGATAATCCCAACCTTTATATTGAAGTTTTCCAATTATTAACATTTTGAATTCTGATTTGCTGATTGCTGCTTGTAAGGATCTATGCCAAAGGGTGATGGCCTCCCAAAGATAAAGAGCTAAACACCACTGGTTTGAATATTCAAAGATAGTTGAGAAATTGTTGCCTGAGTCTTGGTAGAGGTAGTAGTATGTCATAAATAGGGCATTTGAAGATGAAATGCTCTTCAGTCTTGACCACCTGGAGGGAGTGACACCCTCATTTGGCCAAGGGGAAACTGAAAACCATGTGACTAATGATGTTGGAGATAGTGAGGGTGGCAAACTATATCATCTTTGACCTGTAGGAAATGCTCAATGTAAAAAGCAAGCTTTGGGCTAAGAGGCACAAGATGGGAGATCCGACTGATCTAGATGTACTGCTTGTAAATGTCCCTTCTAGCAGCTCTCGTGATGGTCTGCTTCAAAGGAAGGAGAATAGGAGCATCCAAGGAATATATGAAAGGAGGTAGTTTGTCAATAGAGATGCCCATAGAAAGGAGTGAGCTAGCCTCGGAGTACCAACAATGGTGCTGAAGCGAAACCCGTGAGATAATTTCTTAGAAGAGAGAAGAGCCAAATATGGATATATATGTATGAAATGGTAGTTTTTGAAACAAATAGATGGCCAAAGTGTGCAAGAATACACTAATGAGTTTCAGAGAACAACTGTTCAACTGCAGAAAGATGTGCAATATGTGGGGTCTTGATAAAGTATATTGGAGGCCTTCATAGGCCTATGCTATTATCCAAACCAGTGGACATAGATGAGACGTGCTGATGCTCGTCACATTGAGGTAGATAGTCTCCATCCCCTCCAAGGCTAAGTGGAGCAAAAACCAAGACTAAAAATTTGAATTCCATAAGCATTAAGAAGAAATCTGTACTTTTTGATCATTGTGTTAGAAATTGCATTTAAGGAAAACCACTTATAAGCAAGGTAAGAAGGGCAAGAAAAATGCTAATCTTTCTGTGAATGGATAAAGAAGTTGAAGTAATTGATTGTACTTTTGAGGTAGATTCTAGGATTACTTGCACTTCTAGGAAAGTTGGTTTGTTGACTCAAGAGACATTGTTTAACATCAGAATTCATGTTAAGGGTGTTAAAGTTGATGCCTTTTTTTGATTGATACTCACAAGCTATCTTAATCTCTCAAGATTTGGTTGATAAAATTGACCAAAAAACTTATCAACACCCTAGGCCTTATGCCTTGAGTTGGATCAAAGAAGGTGTATGTGCTTTTTAGTAGGCAATGTAAATTGAAGTTCACTATTGGTTTCAAATTCACTAATGAAATAGTGGTGCTTTTTTTTCCTTTGGATTCATGTGGTGTTGTTTTTGGCAGCCTCTATTTGTGTGATTGAAAAGTAGTGTTCTATAGAAAGCCAAACAAGTACTGTCTCATCAAAGGTGGAAAGAGCTTCATGTTGTTTACTAGAAGAGGCAAGAAAGAGCAGACTGTTGAGGTCTTGAATCTTCATGAGAAAATGCTGAGTGAAAACACACAAATCATGTCTTTGAAGAAAACTAATGTTGATCAAATTCATCCATGTTCAAGCACTTTATCATCTCATCACATGGACAATCAGAGACAAAATTATTCTAGATTTTGGATTATGTTTGTTTTGTGGTGCAAGGCAGAGTGGTATACTGTCATGTCCCTGAAATTGCAACACTAAGATTTATAGCATTAAAAAAATAAAAAAAGCAAGTAAATAAATATAATACATATTAAAAATATAAAAAGAAATAATAGCGATTTAATGCCATTATAATCATAATTATCATAAGATAATATTATGATTATAATCCAAATATAAATATAAATATAAAGAAACTAAAATAAAATAAATATCAAAATACATATATAATAATATATGAAATACAAATCTGAATATCGCTACAAATGATATTATAATGATAATACAATTATAATCATATAAACTAATATAGAAAATAAATATAATAAAATACACAAATATAAACTATAGAATAAACAAAATAACAAATAAGTAAACAACATATGTAATTAAATCTGATTTTTAAATAATAAGAATCGAATCCTAAACTAACATCATCTAAGCTAACAAAAAGCATCAATCTTCCTTAAGCAGCCAATAGGCTGTAAAGTATTCAATGGTTGGCATTGAAAGGTCAACGGTTATGCAAAGAAAGATGAAAGAGCCACATCCCTTCCTCAATAGAGGTGACTGTTGGGAAGAACAAGCAATATAAAAGAAGGCAGAGACTTCGATCATTGGGGGGCTTATCTTTAGAAAGGAAAAATTAGGAGTTAGTGCTATTTCTAGAAGGAGACAAAATATGAAAAGTCAATGTATACGTGACAAATCAAACCCAAAATATGAATTAAAAGAGAAGGCACAAGTCACTAAAACATATCGCCACTTCATAAGATAATTAGGAAATAAAGTAAGTTATCAACAATCGCTGGCAAAAGGGAGAAATGACGTCTACAGCAGTAGGGAATAAAATCATAGGAAAGAAGTAAAATATGGGATAGAAAACGGGAACAGAAATAGAAGATAATCTCTAAGCATAGAAAGAGATCAGATTAAATCTAAAGAATGCAGACATACATATTTGCATAGCATCGAACTATTAACAAAAGGTAATGTCTTCTAATATAAATCGAATGGAAGAATAAAAAGGAATATATGCTAGGACCGCCATGGCTGAAGAAAGGAAGGAATAGAATAAATTAAAATAAAGGGATAAGACTTTGATAAGGTCATTACTTATATATAGAAATAGATCGGTTTTAGATGAGTAAAGAGATACTTATATATTTCTGAATAGAGAGAAGAATAGGTGGGGTGGAAAGATTAAAGGGAATAAGTTACTATATATGATCAGATACATATAAAGTAACAAATGATAATATTTCTGATCAGATATGTGTAAAGTAATATATGATAATATATGATTAATGATATATAAAGTGATAAATAATAATTATATATATATATATATATATATATAAAGAGAAACATATATGATATATGAAGTAATCTATATGGAATAAATATATGAATATATATATGTGTATTAATATAAATGGTTTATATATGATAGATGATAAAGTATATAAGTGTAGGGATTATATGGATATATATAGATATATAAAATATATATAATGATATATTGATATATGAATATTCTATATTGATGTAAGATTGATATAATGTTATCTCATATTCATATATACTTCCCACAGAGAATAAATATTCATAATCCGTACAAGGAACAGATTATTACATATATTTATAAAATGATTAATATGCTGAGATGTAAGCCTGCATACCTTATACAAATCAATCATAAAGATTTATAATTTGCATCCTTAGGCCAAATAGCGGGAAAAGGTCTGAAGAGTACCTTATAGAAGTCTATTCGTTAAGCAATTCTGTGTCACGAAATAGTCACTCAGGTAAAAATCGGGATGCCTCCTAGAAGGGGTCATTACATATACTTGTTATCGATTGAGGGGTTAATCCTCCCTCTCTTGTTAAGTCTTTGAACTTTTTGGGAGTTGTGATTTGTAAAAGGATCTGTTTTTGTACTTCAGAGCATGTTTGAAGAGGCTTTGGAACAGGGAACATGTCCTTGGATACCAAGTTGTGTATTACTTGGCATGGGACATCAACATGCACACTTTGGCAGAAGGGAGCAACTTGAAAACTGTATATTTTGGTCTTTGTGGTGAATTCACCAGTCGCAATAGGTGGCGAAAAGTAAATTTCCTGTGGTGATTTCAAAAATGCTGCATGATGAAATTGAAATCACTATTCTATAGAAAGCAACAAATTGCACTGTATGGAAAAATGTGGCCCATGACATTCCAATTTCCAGTTTTTCTTCAGTTCTCTTCATTGTTTTGACTTCCAAAGGCTCAGTAAGGCTATAGCCCATTGTAACACAATTTTTTTATCTAGGATATTTTGAGAGCTTGTAGAAGAAATTTGGATAAGAAAATTGCAAGTTGCTGAGTTTTTAATTGACTGTTGTAATCACAGCAGCAGGGGAGACTGTGAAGGAATTTTGGGTCCTAGAAGCTGATACTGGAGTTGGTTCATGCTTAATTATCAAGCTCAAGAGGCTTACACTAGCTGTGTTTGCTATTGGAGTATTTCTAAGTGAGATTGTGCTCACAGTTGCTGGAGTTTTCACCCACAAGTGTGTTTCTCCAAGGTATATTGGTGTTACTCATGCTGATCTTATTCTCTTTGTTTGTCTTCAATTCTTACTGCATTTCATGCTAATTAAAACCAGTATTATTTCTCTCTTAGTTTAAAATTCATACGTTGGTAACTAGTGAACTGACTACGCATCCGAGTTTATCAATCAGATATATTCAATTTGGTAATGAAAATAACATGCATCCCCTGTTTTACATCTGATTACAGTTTATCGACCAGATGTATTCAATTTGGGAATGAAAATAAAACTCATCCCTTGTTTGACCTCTGAGTACAAGCTCAATGTCTCTGCAGTTGAAGCTGCAGTCCCACAAAACTGGGAAAGATTGATCGTAGTCTCTACTTTGATATTTTCTGTCTTCCCCTAAGAATGGCTGACTTACTTCAGTGACAACTACAGCATAGAGGACATAACATCTGTCCACACACAACCACATTTAATATTATTTAACAGCAGTCTTCACAAATAATACATTCCTTTCTACAATTAGCAATAAATTCCCCTCAGCAAACAAAAACTAACTGATCTGAATATGGGCACTTGCGGTCTTAAAAGAATGCCCACTTGTCAAAATAGACTGAGGTGTAAATAGCTTTGACAACTAAAATTTCAGTCAAATTATCTATTGCTACCTCTGTGAGGCAGTACTTCTCGCTTAAGATCTGGAGTTTTTTTTATGGTGGATCAGTGTAAACTTTCTAGCTGCTAGCTTGCTTTGTAACCAGACCCTTGTACCTTTTGAACTGTCTTCTCCTTAATTAAAACCTGAAATTCTTCAAAGATGCTTTATAAACAGATCCTTGTGCTCTTGAGCTTTCATTTGCTTTAATCAAATACTAAAACCAAATCAGGGACACTTTTGTCTTACACTTGAAAGTTGTTTCAATGGCTTTGCTGTTGCACCAAAAGTTTGACCTATTAATGCCCGATACAAATGCCAGATATATACAAGATCCACGGGAGGTGGTTAAGCCATGTCACGAATCCAGAGGGCGGCATTGAACAACCAAGGGGATGAAGGCACCAACTTTCCAACAATCTCACCCCCACCAGCGCGATCGTGGGATTCGAACCGGTGACCTTGCTCTGATATCATTTGTTGCAATGGCTTTGCTGTTGCACCAAAAGATCGACCTATTAACACCTGATACAAATGCCAAATTTATACAAGATCCATGGGAGGCTGTTAAGCCATGTCACAAATCCAGAGGGTGGCGCTGAACAACCAAGGGGATGAAGGCACCAATCCAACAAAGGTGTCTCCCAACTTTTCATGCATTCTTTGATTTTTGGTCCCTTTTTTGTGGGGAAGTATTCTCCTTTCTGAATACATAGTCTGGTCATCTTAGGTTAGGACATTTTCTATGGAAATTATTATATTTGTATTGGCCCTTCTTCAGGTGGCCAAGAATGATCTCAGTTTTTTCTATGAAAATCATTTCATTTTGTATCAGTCCTTTTGTAAGTGCTATATCCTAATTTTCTTTTACTTTTGTGATTGGGTATTTGTGGGTTCTCTTCTTACTTGGAAGCCATCTTTTGTCACAGCTATTTGTTTTTGTATTTGCATGGTCAAGCAGCAATGATAGGTTGTTGCCCCCACTAATGGGGTAATTGAGAAGAAGAAATGAGGGTCTTTAGTTTCATGGAAAAAACTCGGGGGTGGGTTGAAAACTTGAATTTTCACTGTGCTCCTAGGGGCAATCCAAGCTCCACTGGTGCTGACTTCCTTTTCAAGGATGCTTTTAGCTAGTTTATCAATGGTGGATCTTGTTTTCTGGGGATGAAATCAAATAAGGTAGAATAGGAGTTGTTTCTAGAAATTTTGAAGCTAGCTCTATTGTCTGGTTGCAGGCACTTGATAGTAGAAGGAGATTCTCAGACCATCATCGTGGTTCTTATTAAGGGATCAAATGCAAATTAGAAAATGATGGGATCTCAGAGGCTTTTGTTTTGTGCGGTAAGCTAGAGGAGGTGTTATTTGTTCACTGTTTTAGGAAGGTAATCATTTTGTGGATTACCATGCGAATGTTGGTGTCGACTAGTTGCCTTTCTCAGCTTTAGATAGCAAAAGACCATCCTTCTTGGAAGGTTTGTATCTATTCTTATTGCAGGATGGCTTCCTGAATTGAGCTAAAGAGCATTAAGGAAACCTCTTTTTTTTTGGTTGTATTCCTTGGTGTGAACAACATAGGGATGGTTTCTGCTCACTTGTGTGGGTATGCATAGCAGAATTCTTACCATGGGTTGAGTGTAATTTATTAGCATTTAGCCCCCAGCCTTATGTGGCACCTGAGGGAGAATGTTATTTTTGGAAGGGAGGATTGCTACTAGTAATGCTTTTGTTACTTTTTGTTCCCT
Source organism: Sequoia sempervirens (assembly GCA_007258455.2). Lineage (NCBI taxonomy): Eukaryota > Viridiplantae > Streptophyta > Pinopsida > Cupressales > Cupressaceae > Sequoia > Sequoia sempervirens. The sequence goes on along the minus strand of VDFB02281492.1, from coordinate 943,667,066 downwards.
GATTTCTTGTTCTCTGGCTAAAGTGTGGGTGGAATGTTATTTTCAGAAGGAAGGATTGTTGCTAGTATCACTTCAGTTGTTTTCTGTTTTCTGATTTATTGTTTTTTGGCGGGAGGCAGAGTGCAGAAGGAGAGGAGGAAGAGAAAGAAGCTCTCAATGAGAAGTGGAAAAGTAAGATTCTCTTTATAGTGCAGTGGTGTTAGATATGTGTGAAAAATAATTTTCTCATTTATGATTTGGTTTCTCTCAAGTTTATTAAGAAGCAGCAGCACACACGAGCAAAGACTCAAAAAGCACCACCAAACTTTTAGGTCAGCAGGGTTAGCAAATAGTAGTGTTTTGAGATCACAAGCTTCCATCTTGGTGCGCTTTAGGGAAATGTTGATTGCATGGGTGGTTGATTGAGTTGTCCATGCCTGGATTTTTCAGTTGTTGTCTTTGTCTACCACTACTCTCACTGATTTGGATAAGGAAGAGCTTCCCCTCTAGGAAGAAGGGTCAAAGAGAAGTACTACAAAAGAAATTTTGCTGTAAAAAATGAAATCCAAATGTCTATGAGAAGACAAAACAACTAGTTGCGTACTTCAAGCATCTTTCTCTTTATCTGAATAGTCTCAGGGTCATTCAACATGAAGGCAACTTGGGCTTCAAGCCATTTCACACTTCTCTCCTTATTTTGGGAAGTCTTGGTATGATCCAAGAAGCATCCCTTTTTCGAGCCTAGAGTGAAAATCTGAGGTTGCAAGGAACAGGAAGGGAAGCATGACCATGGAGAGTTCGGTGGTTGGATGTCCTAAGTTGAGTGTGTTCCTATGGTCATTCCCCCTTTCTACAATCACAAGCAAGGTAAGGAGTCAGTTAGTTGAGCATGTTCTTTGGGGGATTGCTGGCGGTTTTTGGTCTAGTATTTATTTTTTTGCTAAATAACTGGTTCTGCATATTCAACAACTGTATCCAGGTTTCGTTTGAACCAGGTCCATAGTCCAGTTTGATCCCTTTGTGGATTCCTATAACTTGTGGGCAAACAACTGTGGGTTCATCCTAGACAAACTCAGGGATGACCCAGGTGACCCAACTTGAACCGACAATGAGCTCGTCAAATTTTGGATGCTTTTTATTTTTATTTTTCTCACCTTTGACTTTGACTATGAGAACTTAAAGTGACTCCCTAACTCTAAAAGTACCAATTAAAGCATTTTAAACACTAAAAAAAACTTATTTCAGGTCATTTTGATTGCAAAAGACATATACCATTCTAAATTTTCATTCTTACTTGTCATACAACAAAGAGAGCTGAAGATTGATCATTGAATGTTCCAAATTGGTTGCATTGCTATTCCTACTCACAAGCAAGTGTCCATTCGCTTCCAAGAAGATTATAGAAGATTTTTTGGAAAGATGTAATTTTTTTTTTTTGCATTTTTCATTTCTTACAAACAAACTCATGCTTTTCTTTTAACTTTTTGTTTTCCTTTCATTTTTATATGAATGTATCATTGTGCTTAACACATTAATTAGGTTGTATATATATTGTTTTCATTTGTTTTGAATGTTTTATTTATACATTGTTTTGCCATAAGAATTAGAATGGCAACTAATTCTAGCTCCATTTGTTGACCTAAATTCAAAATAGACATGTTGCCACATTGTGCCCTTCCCTTTGTTTCAATCAATTCCACAAGTTAGAACCCAAAAATTGGCTAAAGTAAAGAGGCGGTTCGAGCTTTTGGGGTCACTAGGAACTCCTTTATTGGAGGTTCCTAGTCCATCAGGAACCTATTACAAGGTTGTTGGCGTTATGGCTCTACTGAGAACCTTAAGAACCACTGACGGGTTCTTGGTACCTTAGGAACCACCAACAGGTTCTCAGTTCCTTGTAGAGCCATAACTCTCGACAAAATTTTAAAGGCGGAAAAAAAAGGGAAAGAGGTAGGAAGAGTGAAGGATGAAAAAGAGAGAGAGAAGCCGGAGCATGCAAGAAAGCAAAAGACTGATAACAATATGTTGTTTGCAATGCCTACCTCCTTTGCAGGGCCATCAATGCTCAATATCCCTGCAACTAACCAAATCTCGTGCATTAGATGCTCTTTGACAATTTTTTTAATGCATTTATGGTGTGGATTCAAGGGGAAAAGTGATGCCATGCTTCATTTATGATCTGCAAACCTTGCTTTCTATTAGGCAGCCATACCTGGGCTACAGTGTTCCACGAGGTTTCGGGGACGGGGACGGGGGGACAGCAAGGGACACGTTTTGCGGACGTGGGGGCAGGGGGTCTAAGTTTGGGGGTGGCAGGGGGACGACAATGGGGCGGGGGGCGGTGGGGGGACGGTGTGCTGAAATACATATAGTACTTGAAAAATTAGTTATAAAAAGATGTGTAACTGTAGAAGCCTAGGAATAAGTAAATTTTAAAGTTTAAACACATTGCAGTGATTTCATTGAACTAGTGAGCATTGAAAATCAAAATGAAAATAATACTTAATAGACATTGGAACGAGAACTAGATGTTTCATAATTACAATCAACAATGTTCAAAATTCAAACTTCAAAAACAAAATACTAAATAGTAAATGGCTAATGGCTTTGGACGGGTATGGACATCCTGCAAAGCATAAACATAAATGAACCAAAAAAAAAACCCCTCATACCTGTAACTTTCAATCGTTCGAACTCAGATGCCCACACTCAATCATGTAAACACTTAAACAACAAAATGAAAATAGAGGAAAAAGTCAAAGGCATGGTCGATTTAGCCTTTTAGGCTTTTAAGAATACTTTAAAATTTAAAATTTATAAATTTTACTTTCGTATTTTTTTTAAAATCATTTTTTATTGCATTTTTAAGGGGGACACTTGGAAGTTTCTTGCACTTTTGGGGACATCCAAAAGTCCCCTCAAAAGAGAGACATCTTGGAGGTAGTGGAGAAACGGGGGGACGGCGGGGGGACATTTCCCTGAAGTCTCTTAGTCTCGAAAATATCCCCGTCTCGGAAATGACAAGATTTCTTTGGGGGGGGGGGACGCGTCCCCGTGGAACACTGCTAAGCTGTGATTTTCGGAAAATATTAGAGGGGTTTTTTGCAATCCATCATCAGATCATCAATTCAGGGGCATGGCAAAGGGTTTTGGGAATGTTTCCTGCGCCTTCACATTGGATTTTGTTGGTATAGACATTGTCAGATCCTTGATTGAACTGTGTTAGGGTTGTTGCCCATGTCATGCCCTCTCTCTCTTTGCTTGGCCTTTTGAGTCATAAAAAACTTTCTAGACTCATTGTAAAGGGATTCTTCCCTTAGTTCTTTAGCAGATTTGTATATTTTTTGGCACTTCTGCAACTGTAACTAGCTTCAAGCCTCATACTTAACAAGAATTGCTCGTTGTTACCTCCTCTTTCTCATTGACATGTTGTATGATTTATTATCTTCATGTGTGGATGATTATTTACTATTCTCTACATATCTTTGTTGTGTAAATCTTGGTTGCAAGAGCCAATAACTAACTATGGATTTTCTTTCCCTCCTAGTGTTTGTTAATCCTCACCTTTATACCTATTGTATGATTCTTTGAATCAGAGATCTGTGTAAGCCTTTAGCAATCTTTTGTTGTTTCTTTGTGCTATGGTGAGCAAGGAAGAAACCATTCTAAAATTTGGTGCATCACCTTTCCCCTTTTGTTTTCCTTACTCTTTTTCTTGAGAGATCAGTAGAATAAGATTAGTTGTAGGTATTCAGTATTGAGTTGGATCGATACTCTGCGCTTAGTTTAGATATGGAACCAACCCTTTATTTGGAGGTTTGGCTTTAATCAACGAGGTTCCACACCTTGAAGCCAATCCAATGTTTCATTGGAATGCTAAGCAAGAGATTCAACAGGGGTGCACTTCCAAGTGTTAATAAGACCTAAGTTGCTTTTTTGGAGTTATGTTGATATGATTCGGCCAATTTGAGGTGGTAGGGGTATATTTGGATTTGCAAGGGGTGTTCTATGAAGTATTAAAGTTAATATTGTTGGGTGAAAGCCCATTTGTGTAGCAGTTTTGGACAAGGCATCAAAGCTTGTTTTGGAAAGTCTAGTGCACATGTGCCATCAAAGCAAGTGATAATGTGATGTCCTCGTTTTGAAGCCAAAATGACTTTGGAAAATAATTGATTAAATATTTAATAAGTCCTTATTTTGCTTATTGAATATTTAATTCATTAATTATAATGAGACTTTATAAAATATCAATGAGTTAAATATTTTATACTCAATAAAATCTTTATAAAAATAACTTAGTTGGCTTTATGAAATATTATGAAGCGGACTATAGCTCTCCTAAAAGTCTGAAAATAAATCAGTTACTGAAACTAAAATTGGCGTATTATAATGGGGGCAGCGGACTAATTATTCATCACGGAGATTTGAATTGGATTTCTACATTGGGTTTTCTGAGAACGAAAAATCTCAGGAATTCATGACCATTGAAGGACGTAGCCCCTGATGTGGTCTCTGCATTGGAGAATCGAGTTGGAGTATAATCCTTATTTGTGTCCCGAAGGTGGAGAATCGAGACTCTATTGATAATTATTGGCGTTGGCATTATTAGCGATTCATGTGTTGGCATATATCTAAACAAGAGGGACAAACATCCTGTTGACGCTGCTATTGGTGGTTTATACTGGGCGGAACGATCTATTAAGGCATAATAGAATATAGATGCTGACATCCCGATAATGGAAATGGTACTGTCAATACGACATTCATTGGTACGGGATTTTACACGTCTAGTGGTAAATTGTCCTTGTTGCCGCTTCCGTGGTTGGAAGTAGAAGCATTACGAAGGTATGTGTTATTGTGTTCGTGTTTGATGTGCTAGGCGAGACGACTGAAGATAACTCGATGTCTTGGGTGTTGTGTGTGTTCACTGGCGTGGTCTTTCATAATCGGGAGATACAGATAATATTCAGAGCTGTTAATAACCATCTTTTTGTGCCGCTACAAACATGTTCATTTGATAGTGTTGTAATTTCAGAGCTTCAGTGATCGGGAAGTATATGATTATCTGACAAAGCATATAGATTGATGTCATAGAAGGTGCTCGACATGCTTTGGTGTTATTATCGGGTTCTCTATGCAACTCGAAAGTCTTGAAGATATTCCATCCGTCTTAATCTCAGAAACCGTGGGAGCCATTTGTGAATAAAGGAAGATCCTTCTATTGCGGAAGTTTACTCATATGAAGTTAGTGACCTGTCATGACATGTGTTTCTGCTGACTGGAGACAACCTCTGCCATTATCGTGTTATGGCTGGAGTGCTGACTGGAACGGGTATGGATTTTATAGCATTTTGTGCACTTTTTGTAATGTTCTACATTTCGAGCATATAATGGGTTGTATACATAATACTGCATTTGTATCATCTACCATATGAATATAACACTGAGTATATGTTTATTGGAGTTCACATCGTGTTCTGAGCACTGCGTGATGAACATATAAGGCATATCCATTATTATGAATTTGTGGAAAATATATGTTGAGGAATGCATTGCATAAATCATTGCCATGGAAAACTTTTGAGCAGTCACATGGGAACTGTATGACAAAATACCTGTATTGTAAGATGTCGTTATTGTTAAGGGGATAATACAAAATGAGTTATGTGTTGCTATTGTTAATTCTCATTCACTACCTCAGTTAATTTTTTAAACACTTCAACAATCTTAAGATATTGGTAGTAGTTTGGGTTTCCACAGGGATCAATATTTTATAAGAATTCCGATGTTTTTACACTCAATGAAGTTGTGAATCAGAGGGTTACATTAGTTTGACAAATAGAATTGTCAAACTAGAAGGGAAATCAATAATAATCTTGATCTATAGAGGTCGGGGTTATCACAGATAACATATGTTAATGAACAAGAGCAGGTAGATGAAGTAGCAAACTGTATAGAAAATCATCCCTTAGCAAGATCTAAAAAAATGAAGCCCTCTATGCCCCCATCTAATTTTAGTGTTGTGGTTGATTGCCACCTACTTTTTTCCACCCCTAAAGAAAACCCATTATAAATAAAAAACAAATTACCTTTGGAAATAGCAACACATAGCAAGATGTATTTACACGGATGGGTTGGCTTTCAATGTTTTTTTCACCATATTGGAAAGAATGGTGAAAAAACTGAATGAGGCTTTAAATGAGTACAAATGCCCAGGTTATGTGAAGGTGTGTGTGCCTTATTGGAAAGGGAAGTCAAGATTGCAAAAGATTCATTAAAGCCCATAAGAGATTCATGAGCTGAGAGAAGGGTGTCCATTATTTTTTATTGATGAAAGGATGCTGAAAATTGGCCCTTGATCAATGTTATTGTAGTGTCTCTCAAAGGGGCAATGTTTTTAAGAGCCTTGGATTGTGAGGGGAAGGCGAAGGATTGCCAATTTATTGTTAACATCCTCATCACATCTATTGAAGAAATGGAACCTTGTAAAGTTGTTCAAGTCATACTAGACAACACAAAGAATTGTCGAGATGCTGGTTTATTAGTTGAGAAACACTATTCACACATCCTTTGGACACTTTGTGCTATCCAATCCCTCAATCTTATGCTACAAAAGATTGGGAACAAAATTGATTGGATAAAAAGGTTGTATGCAAAGGCCAAGGAGACTTGAATGTTCATCACCAACCACCACATTTTGCAAGGCATATTTACAACATTTTCAAAATTGGAGTTGTTGAAGGTAAGTGAAGCAATGCAAAATTTTATGTTTTAGTTTTACTTTGGTTACTTAGAAATTTATTTCTTTAAACTTCAATCTAAATTTGGTTAAGGATTCTTTTTTGAAGATTGTTTTTAATTATTTAATTTTTTAGTAGGTTGCTAAGCCCCATTTTTTCTTACACAATCATCTTGAGACGACTTGTGAAGGTTTGAGAGGCACTTTCTAGCATGATCACCAGTCAAACTTGGTCCATATGGAGGCAAGACAACATTGAGAAGGCATAAAATATTAAGTGGATGATTCTAGATGACTTTCGGTGAGATTGTGTGAAATATCCATTTAATTTCATTGAGCTTGTTATGAGCGTGATTTGTTATACTGACATGGACAAGCCTTGCTTTGGGGAAATACAAATGACATTGACTCAATGATTGAGATGAAGACTATCATAAATAAGAAACAAAAAATCTTGCAGAAAATTTCTTCATACAAGTGCACAAAATTATTGTTCAAAGATGGAACACAATGAGCACCCTATCGCATCTTCTTGGCTTTGCATTGAGTCTAAAATACTATATTGGAGAAAGTTTTCTATGCCAAATAGGATGGTCCCATATAGAGATTTTGAAGTTGTTGAAGGGTACAAGGCAACATTTCATCAACTTTTCCTTGTTCTTGATTTGCAGGATGTAGTCATGAGTGAGTTCATTGACTTTGTACACTCAAATGGTCAAAGTATTGAGGCTCTTTATGATAAGTTCAAAAAACATGTTCAAAGTTGGTGGCACTTCCATGGCCAACAATTCCAATGTCTACAACCTCTTATGATCAAAATTCTATCACAAATTTAGCAATTTTTTTTACCTTTGAAACTTAATTTATGATTTTTAAATTTTATAATGTACCTCTCTCTCTCTCTCTCTCTCTAATTTGTCGTAATAGGTTAGTTTATTTACATTTGAGATGAATTGGAGCAAATACTCCTTCATCCACTCAATAAAGCACAACCAATTGCACTCCAAATGGTAGAAAATTTAGTGTACATGCATTCTAACTTGCATCTCTTTTCGCACAAACATGGCTACAAGGAAGGGGACATGGGATTGTAAGATATGGAGCCAAAGCATATGACTTGGATGCTTCCACTTTCCAAAATTTTGCACTTGAGGAGCTAGAAAGTGAGCACACTTTTAGTGCAAGTGACAGGGGGACTACTTGTGGTTCTTTAAATGTTGTAATGTCGATGATGCTGATGATGGTGATGAATTAGAAAATCCATATGACACTTAAAATTGATTGTTAAACTCGATATTATTATTTTAATTTTGAACTCAAAGTTTGAAGTTTTGAACAATGAATATTTTATTATATTTATCATGTATGTTTTAAATGACATTCGAGTTTATGGTGGTTTTGTTGATTATATGATGCTATGTGGTATTCTAAACTTAATTCCTAATTTTAGGCTCACACACACACGACTTTTACATGTTTGTATGGATGAGTCCACACCCTCAAAATTTTGTTGGCTCTTTGAACCAAATCCATGAACCTAAACCAAGATTTGAACTAGAACCAATAACTTAGCAGTTTTGTAGGTGATGGTGGGGTGGCAATGAAGAAAACCATTTTTACCAGTTTTTTGGTTTTGTTTTTCTTAGTTTCCTAATGAAGTTTTTGTACTTTTTTGTATTGCTAGTAGGGTCTAGATTTTAAGTGATGGTAATGGGAATTTTATTTTGAGGGTGAAGACCCCTATAGAACTCTCAATTTAAAGATTAAGAAAAAACAATGTCAAGATATTAGTGTAACTTTCTAGCTGCTAGCATTCTCTATAGCCAATCCTTGTACTTTTGATCATTCTCTATAACCTTACCCTAGTACTTTCAAACATTCCCTTGCTTAATTAAATCCTAGGTCAAATTCTTCAAACATGCTTGATAAATTGATCTTTAAGCCTCCAATATTTTTTTAATTGCTTTATTAAATATTAAGAGTCAAAGACTAAATCAATGACTCTTTAGTGGTACATCTTAAAGTTTTTGAGAACTATTCCCGTTTTTTATTGTCATTCTATTATGTAGCGGTTCTTTTGAGGGGGTTGATGAGGTTGCCCTTAAGTAGAGTGCTAGTTTCTGATTTTAAATGAAGATTTTAATTCATGGTTTGGGTCCTCGTTGGCTCTATTCTTACTTCAAAGGCTGTCCTTTGAGTAACTATTTGTATTTGTACTTGGATGGTAGGGCAACAGTTCTAAGAGTATTATTGTGACTTGTCTAGCTGCTAGCAGACTCTATAACCAAATCCATCTACTTTTGAATTTCCCCTTGCATCCTTAAATCCTTGCACCAAATTCTGCAAGCATTTCCTTTGTGCTTTCATATCTTATATGATTTTTTGCCTTTGTTTTTGGCCGTAGGGAGCTGCTAGGGAGGATGGAGAGGAAGTGTTGGTTGGGGAAGTATTCTACTTAACTATTATCGAGTCCCATTTCAGCCCAAGGTCATTTTCTGTGGAAGGTAGTAGATTTTGTACCATGCCTTCTTTGATGGTTGAGAATGATGTTGCTTTAGATCCAATAACTTCTATAGTAAATGGCACAATCAAAGGTATAACAATTTGAACAATGATTGATTTTGCATTTGTCTATAGATCATGGCCCTTTAAAGGTATTGCACATTGGATATTTGTCTATAAACAACTATGTTTGGTTCATTGAGTAGTGAAGCAATACTATTGCTTACAAATATGCTATGCATCTAACTTACACCTTTGCAAACCACATAGTCCACTGTTTGCAATTAGTAAATATATTTTTAAAGCTTTATGTTTATTATTGTTGCATCCCCTAAGAACACCTTTATTCTCTTGTGAGACCCCTAGCCCTATTGTAATTTGGATTAGAGGTGGAACTTTTATTCACAAAATGTTGTTGGTTTGTGTGTGTTGGATGTTTCAGAACCCTTAATGTTTTTGATTGTATAAGTGACATTTACAGGGTGTTGTACCCTTAACACAAAAATCTACAAGGGAAAAAGTTCAATAGATCATATTTAACAAAAAACAGGTAGACCGGAGACAACAAACAGCAGAGAAACCAAAAAACCGCCAAAGGAAGCGGATAGGAGCAAACCCCAAGCCTCCTACTTAGAAATGTTTTCCCATTCCTCCATGAGGAACTTGAAAACATCTATTTTGGCTTGACTAGAGCTAGGTTCAGTTGCAGGGTCGTGTTTTTATCTCCTCTTGTAGCACAGATGCCAAAGTGATGGCGGAATGATGGATCACCTTAATAGTGAAGCAAGTGAGACGATTAAGCTTCCTTTCAGGCATGTTGACCCGAGCCTGCAGAGCATTGTAACCTTGAGTCAATGCCATTATGGGGAGAGGAATCCAGGGTGGAGTCCTCCATGATCATTTTGTTGAGCTCGAGGAAGTGACTAGGGCTGCCAATATTATCTTCCGCATCCTCCTCCATCCTCTCATTGTTGTTATCCTATTTGGTATCATGTTCAAAATTCCTTGAAATTTCATCAATAATAACCTTTGGCCTTTGTTTGCTGGCCAACCTATTGGATCTTCTAACACTTGCCGGTTCAACACCAACTTCAAGTTCATTGGCAGTCATGTTATCCTCATCACCAGTATCATTAGCATAGTTGCATGAAGATGCGTCTTCAACCTCTGGGACACATCTCGGATACTGGGATGCACTTCCTTGTATCGGAAACTTGTCAGAGATGTATCCTCATTTATTCATTTAAAAAACCAAAAAACCCTATATTTCGGCAAGTTTCCATATGAAAAGAAAAAAAATGAATCGACATTTCTAAATTTCAATGTGTAATATCAAATATGTAGTATGAACTCTTTGACTCTTTGACATTTGTGTGTTTAAACTTTAAATTTAATGTTAAACTTTACCAATGTTCTTGTTTTGAAAGTTCAATGTCATGATATTTTTAGTTTTAATGTAGAAAAATTATAAATTATTAAATTATATTAAAAAAATGCCATCTCCAAGTACACCCATCTCCTATTATCAAAATAGACATACTGGTACCAATACCAGTCTCCCATACTAGTACCAGTCTCCTGGCAACTATGATCATTAAAATGAACCTCATCGTCCTCGTCCTTCGAGTTAGCTTCTTCCACATAGAAGGTGATAGATTTTTTGTTTTTCATATCTGGGATTTTCTTCATCACTTGTTTGCCAAACTTTTTAACAGAAGTGTTCTTTAACTCACACAGCCCCACCGCCGCAGATTTCTAATTTTGCACATGATTATTCTTGCTCTTCTTTTTGCCCAAAGGTTTAGTGTTGGCATCTAGAATGGGTTGGTTAGTAGCAAGATTAAGCTTGCACTTGGAACCAGGTTTAGCAACATTGGGGGGGGGGAGGGGGGAGTTTAAGCAGGGGATTAATCTCAGGTTCCTCTTCCACAAGGGTCGTACGAATAGGTTTCGGGGGGCAAAGCGCAAGATGAAAATGGTAAAGTCTCAGAATAAGCCCCTAATGCAGGGGGATGTGGGGTTTCTTAGCGTTTTTTGTAGAGAGCTCGATAGCCTCCGTAAAAAAAAAGTTCAAGAGACGAAAGGAGGAAAAAAGGAAAGTTGATAAGTAGGTGGTCCTAAAATGGTTTAGCAGAGGCATGTGGTAGTAGTAGAAACATTTAAACCCACCCTCAAGAGTAACATATTTCATAAATCACAAGACAAACCTGGTCCCACAGTGCCGACAACTTGCTCCTGTCATAACCCGCATGTAATTTTGTGAGATGTTCATTTACCTTGAAAATTTGATTCATGCTATCGGCATCCTAAACTTTAGTGTGCTTCTTTAGCTTTTTCTCGTTGCATGTGAGGTCAGTCGTTTTAGCAATAATCTCCTTGCTTACCTCAAAGGAGATTCCCCACAGTTTAACATGATGATTGCACCAACCATTAGCAAACTGGATCGATAGGTTCTGATCATGGCCATTGAGGCTTTCCATTAGAGGAGCTAGGTCACCCTCAACGTAGATGTGCCAAACGAGGGCGTCTCTGCGAAATTCCTCACGAGAGCTTGGCTCAGTTCGAACCCTATCCCTTCCCATTCTTTGAGGTAGAATAAGCTGAATTCCTTGGCTAAGATGGCAGTAGAGAGCTAAGTGATTGAAGGGTCTGAGATTACCAATAGAATGCGAACCACTGGCTAAACCCAAAATGAATAACTAATACCACAGTCCTTCCCAAGAATTGCAATATGAAGTGACCTTTCTAAGAACCCTTAATGTTTATTATTAATGAATGTTATTATTATCGTGTTCTTTGTCAAAATTGAATACACTGATTACATTTTCAACTAACTTGGACTAACATTTGATTGGTGGAATTATGCAAGGAATGTGGTTTGATTGTAGGTACCCGGGTGCAAGGTGAGGAGGATTTCGTGGTTCCATAGAGCGAAAATGGAAGGGAAGGGTATGATTAAAGGCAATTTGGAGTTGTGATGAGTTTTTGCGAAGAGAAGAGAGAAAGATGACTGAGTAGAGGCAAGTTAGCATGCAATTCTGTTAGAGTTATCATGTATTAGAGAATAATTAATTACTTTAATTAATTATTATTCTAATTCTCATGCACTTAAGCTAAACTTAGGTTTACTTTATTAGTTAATTTAATGCTTTATTCATATTAACTACAGAGCTAATATTAGATCAATTCATCTCATCACACAAGATGTTGACACTTCTCATGATCTAATCCCTTTTCATTAGGGTTGCTCATATAAAGCATTCATTCTCTCTTGTAATTATTCATTTTGTAAGTATTTTCTTTTTGAGAAATAGCAAATCTTTCTTTTGCAAAGCTCTTGGGTGGAAGGTGTTTTGTTCATTGTTTGATCTCGTGGCTCCTGTTATTCACAAATCTAACATGGTATCAGAGTGAGGATTCAACGAACCCCTTTTCCATATTTGAGTTTTTTTTCTCATCTAGGGTTACAAATTCAAATCTGGAATTTTTAGTGTTTTATTTGCAATTTTTGGAGGTGGGTGAATTTTCAGAGCATTTTGGTGCAAAACAGGCATCACCATCATGTCTGGAACGGCCAAAAACCTAAGGATCAACTGTTTTTTTATGAAAATATGAGAAAAAATTTTGAAGTGATTTTTTGGTGGGCACGTTTTTCAAAGCACAAAAATCCATACATTCATACGGATCTGTAGAGCTGTACGCCATACCTTCCCTCAGCTCTACACAGGCATGTAAAAAAATTCATGCAAGTTCTTCAAAAAAAAATTTCAGGTTTTAAACTTTATTTCATGCCAAATTTTTGTAACAAATCCCAATGCGGATTTTTTGGTAATGGAATTTATTTGCAAAATATTCTTTTAGAATATTCCGTACAGCACTTTGTAAGGGTTTAAAAAAAAAGTTTCATAAAAATAATATCATGCAAAACCTTTGTTTTTTGAAAAAAAGTCAAAACCTTTTTTAAAAAGAAAGGTGAGCGCCTCTTTTTAAGAATATTCTTTGAAGATATTATCAAGAATATTCTCCAGCCTCAGATTTTTATGTAGAGCCCTTGTTTCTAACTACCAACCCCCATGTGACCAAGAGTTTGATTTTATTAGCCCCTCATATCACCTCCCAATGTCTAATTGTGCAACTTTCACAAAATTGGGTATATCTTGGGCATACGAACTCCGTTTTTCAAAAACTTTATATCGTCATAAAGTTGGTTCCGAGCCCATTCTAGATCTGGAGATTATTTTTTCTGATTTTTTACCAGAAAGTTTCTACAATCAGTTGAAGACAGCTCTTCTATTCTGCACTTCTGGGGCCATAACTTGGGCAAATGGACTCCAATTTTTGCAACAAATAGGCGTTGGAAAGCATGCCTATAGAGGAGTAGGTTGCAGACATCTTCACAAAACCTTTGGCATCACCTCGCTATCTTCAGTTGTGATCGATGCTTGGGGTGAAGGAAGTTGTCCTTGGGCGGTCTTCATGAGGCCTTCCTTTCTTCATGTTTTTTACATTCTTTCATCTCTTTTTGGAGTGGAGTTTTTCCTATTGTGGGGGCCTATATTTCTTGCTTTCAGTATCTATATACATATAAGATCAGAAATCCTATACCACACATTGTTTTGAAAACCACAACTATCATGGCAGACACCTCTTCATTTGAACGTCTTACGCCACACAACTATCATACTTGGAAAGCTCATATGACCAGAATGCTCATGTCTAAGGTTTATGGTCCACTTTGGATGAAGTACAACCAACATTGACTCGTCAATTTGAGATATTTCAGCATAGGAATAAGATAGATGAGGCTATGGGTTTGATCTCACTGCATGTTTCAGACAGTCTCTTGTTTCATTTGGAGTCTTGCAACACTCCTAGGGCTATGGGGACAAGATTCAGTGATCTTTTTGGAACCATCAATGAGTATAGAGCTCTCCAGATTGAGGCAAAATTAACATCACTTGTACCTTATTCTTACCCCTCCATTGAGGACTTCTTGCAAAGGTTTAATTCACTCAGACCTCTTTTGCAGGGTTGTGGGAAGAACAAAACTGACAAAGAATGTATTTTCTTGATTCTGTCTAAGCTTCGAGGGTCATTTCAGGTCTTCTCTTCTACTTTCTATTCTACTATGGATGCATTGGGTGATGCATTTACCATGCCTACTTTTGAAGTTTTCTGTGATTGTTTGACTCGTGAATAGTAAAAGTTGGTTAAGTTTGAATCTCTTTCTGGTTCCAATACCCAGGCATCGGTAGCACAAACATCCAAGGAGAAAGATAAGAAGAAACAAAAGCCCAAGATAGATTCTTCATCAAGTAGTGAGCGTTCCTCTAAATCATCTCAAAAGTCGGAAAAGAAACCTCAAACCACTCCTTGGCATGATAAATCTTCTAAGTTTGGTGAGCCTTACTCCAAGACGAAGAAAAAATCAGGTGAATCTTGCAGTTTTGTGGTAAGGAGGGACATCCAATCAATAGATGTTGGAAGAGATTAGAGGCTTTGGAGGAATCCATGTAGCAGCATAACATCTCCACCCCTAAATCTTCTTCCTCACCTACAGGTAAAGGTCATGCTCTTTCTGCAAGGGCCTTACCTTCTGCAGCTACATGGATACTTGATTCTGGTGCAACACATCACATGACACCTTCTCAGGATTTGGTCTCATCCCTTTCCAATTGTAGCACTACTCAGATTGCAGTTGGGGATTCTACACAACTTTCAGTTTTGGGCTCAAGCACTGTCACACTTGAGGGTGGTTTTCTTTAGGAGGTACTTGTAGTTCCTGATATCTCCACCAGCCTTCTTTCAGTGTATCATATTTGTCAATCTGGCACTGGTAAGACAGTCGAGTTTACCCCACATGATGTAGTTATTCGAGACCTTCATGATCCTGATATTATTGTGGCTACTGGGAGTGTTGATACTTCTCATTTATATACCAATTTGATGGTTTTGAGAGTTAAGCTAGTTCAAGTTCATCCTTCATAGCACATGCAGACACTGAGAGCATGTTGTGGCATGAACGTTCTAGTCATGTCAATTACAAATATCTCCAGCAGATGAGTACACAGGAATTAGTGTCAGGGCTCCCTAAGATTTCTTGTATTGATGGTGTTTGTTGATGATGTGTTCTTGGCAAACATCACCGAGATTATTTTCCTACAAGTAGAGCCACACGTGCTAAGGCACCCTTAGAGTTGGTACATAGTGATCTCATGTCATTTCCGACTCCATTTTCAGGGGCCAAATATGTGCTCACATTTATTGATGACTTCTGCAGACGTACATGGGTGTACTTTCTTAAGTACAAGAGTGATGCCTTTGATTCTTTTAGAATCTTTAAGCCATTTGTGGAGAAGCAATCTGGTCTTTCTATCAGACAAATACGCATAGATAATGGGGGGGAGTATGTTAATCAGACTTTCAGGGACTTTTGCACTGAGCATGGTTTGCAGCATCAACTTACAATTCCATACACCCCTCAGCAAAATGGTGTTGTTGAGTGAAAGAACAAAACTTTACGGGAGATGGCCAATTGTATGATTCAGTCACGAGATATGCATTCTTCTTTTTGGGCTGAGGCAGTTAATTGTGCCAATTATATTCAGAATTGTATGCCTCACAAGGCATTGCGACATCTGACTCCTAAGGAGGCTTGGTCCCATGTCAAGCCCGATGTATCTTCATTCAGAGTCTTTGGTAGTGAGGCTTGGGCATTCATCCCTGAAGCTCAGCGGAAATCCATTGAGAGGAAGAGTCAACCACTCATATTTGTTGGCTACTGTGAGGATGTTGAGGCGTACAGGTTGTTTGATCCTGATTCCAGAAAAGTCTTGTTTTGACGAGATGTCCAGTTTGATGAGCGCTTTCCTCAGATGGATTCTCCATCCCTAGCTTCTCCCTCGTCTCCTACTACTCTCTCCTCATATCTTGAGGATTACTAATCTCTTGAGGATGAGGATGATGCTCCAACTATCCCACCACCTCTAGATATTTAGCCATTACCCAAGTGGGCCTACAATACTATTGATGCAGCTAGACCTTTGGAAGGTGATCCTTCAGACTCCTGTTGCACTCGTGCATAGACATCGGGTGTTAGTCTTTTGAGTCATACCATTTTGGATGATCCTCAGAAGTTTTTAGAGGTGGTTGGTATTCCTGAGTGGGATAATGCTATGGCAGATGAGTATTCTTCTTTGATGAAGAATCATACTTGGGATTTAGTTCCTCTTCCTAAGTGAAGAAAGTTGGTTCGGTGCAAGTGGGTGTACCATACCAAATATGTTGCAGATGGTTCTATTGATAAGTACAAGGCTCGTCTTGTTGCAAAGGGTTTCTCTCAAGTTGAAGGTATTGATTATTCTAAGACTTTTGCCCCTGTTGCCAAGATGAATTCTATTTTCCTTGTACTTTCCCTTGCAGCTTCACAAGGATGGTCAGTATTCCAGATGGATGTGAAGAGTGCCTTCCTTCATGGTGATCTTCATGAGGAGATTTATATGGAGCAGCCACATGGTTTTACTGAGGACTCTCCACTGGTTTGCAGACTGCGTCGTTCACTATATGGTCTCAAACAGGCCCCTCGAGCTTGGTATGAGAAGATGGACACTTTTTTGCTTTCTTCTAGCTTCATACGATGTCATTTCGATACCACAATGTACATTCAGAAACAGGAGGGTGATCTTTTGATCCTTGTGCTATATGTGGATGATTTGATCCTTATAGGTGGTTCATCCTCCATGATCCAGAATGTTTAGCGAGCTTTGATGGAATAGTTTGAGATGACAGATCTCGGCCTTCTGCACTACTTTCTTGGCTTACAGGTTATTCAGTCGTCGGATGGGATTTCCATATTTCAGTAGAAGTATGCTCTTGACATGCTTCAGAGATTTGGCATGCTTGATTGCAAGACTGCCCCCACAACACTTCAGTCAGGTGTTGTATTGTCTTTCGCTTGTACTATTCCTACAGTAGATGCTACATTATATAGGTAGTTGGTTGACAGTCTTTTGTACCTAACACATTCTTGACCTAATCTTTTGTTTGTGGTTGGTCTTGTCTCTCGATTCTCACATGATCCACATGAGAGTCATTAGCAAGCTTCCAAACGAATTTTGAGATATATTCAGGGCACCTCACATTATGGTATTCACTATGCATTAGGAGATCCTCAGATTATTAGCTTCACTGACTCAGATGGGCTGGTGATGTCAATGATAGGAAGTCCACTTCTAACTTTGTTTTTTGCCTTGGTTCTAGTCCTATTACATGGTCTTGCAAGAAGCAATCAGCTATTGCATTATCATCCACAGAAGTTGAGTATTGTGTAGCGGTTTTGGCCAGCCAGGAGGTTTTGTGGCTTCGACAGTCTTTGATTGAGTTCGGTTTTCCTCCTGAGAGTCCCACTATTCTTTGGTGTGACAATCAGAGTGCCATTCACATTTCTCACAATCTAGTGGAGCATCAACGTACTAAGCACATAGAGATCCACATGCACTTCATACGACAATTGATTCAGGATGGTTTTCTCACCTTGGACTACATGCCTACAGAGGAGTAGGTTGCAGACATCTTCACGAAACCTTTGGCATCGCCTCGCTATCTTCAGCTGCGATCGAAGCTTGGGGTGAAGGAAGTTGTCCTTAGGGGGTCTTCATGAGGCCTTCCTTCCTTCATGTTTTTTACATGCTTTCATCTCTTTTTGGAGTGGAGTTTTTCCCATGAGGTTTTCTCCATTTCTCCATTTTGTAGAGATCTTTTAGTTGTATTGGGTACCTCATCAGGCTTAGTTGTCGGGACCCATTCATGCTTTCTTTGCTTTTTTATGCATTGGTTTTTAAGAGTTGTTTAGCCACTCCCTAAGTTACACTTAAGGGGGGGCGTTAGAGTTATCATGTATTAGAGAATAATTAATTACTTTAATTAATTATTATTCTAATTCTCATGCACTTAAGCTAAACTTAGGTTTGCTTTATTAGTTAATTTAATGCTTTATTTATATTAACTACAGAGCTAATATTAGATCAATTTGTCTCATCACACAAGATGTTGACACTTGTCATGAACTAATCCCTTTTCATTAGGGTTGCTCTTATAAAGCATTCATTCTCTCTTGTAATTATTCATTCTGTAAGTATTTTCTTTTTAAGAAATAGCAAATCTTTCTTTTGCAGAGCTCTTGGGTGGAAGGTGTTTTGTTCATTGTTTGATCCTATGGCTCGTGTTATTCACAAATCTAACAAATTCAAGTGCAAAGATTAGTTGGATGCCCTATTTCTAGGTCTGCTACTTCCTTAATCTTGTTTTCTTTAATGTTATTGCATATTTAGGTATTGAACATCATGCTAGACCTGTTAATACCCCCTCTAACTACTAGGACCTAGGTTAGGCGTTTAAAATGTTAATTAGGCAACAAAAACTACACGCATGTAGACTTTTTTTTCCCTTGATTCCACTCAAAAACTAACTAAATGATCATTTATAAATGCCTTGTCCCTTTGTGAAAGTGATACTTTGTTAAGAAACACCTCTTCTCCATCAGTTTTAAAACATCAAATATGAAATACATGATTGTCCCAAACTCCATTCGTTGAACTATAGCCCTCCATGAAGTAGTTAATAAACATCCAAGACCGGAGTCTCCAAAGCATATGATAAATTCATCCAACATCCTCTAACTAGTATAAAAGTACAACTAAATAATTTATCCTTTTCACTCAACTCATTGACCTTGCTTTTGCAATTTTCCTAGCTGCAGATACATTTAGTAGAATGGCAGTGATAGGAGGGCCTAGATTCATGATATTCTATCCAAGAAATTTAGCTCCATTGCATCCCTATTCCACTCCCAAGAAAGACTAACATACTGGTGAATTAAGGAAAAATTTAGCTTCAATCTCTTAGTATACAGATGTAGTTTTAATTTGTTGTGCAATTATTTGCTGATAGAAAAATAATGTTTATAAATAAATGGTTAAAACTGATGTATGAATGTATATGAGTGGGTGTGGGGAAGTGTCACATGCTAGAGTTGGATAATGAGGGTCTATTTGGATAGGGATGGTATGAAAGGAGAATAACTAACTCTATAGCTTAAACAGGCTCATTGCAACAAGTAGGCTTCTCTCCTAAGGCCATTGTAAAATTCTCGCTGGTAAACAGTATACTATAATAAACTTCATAAAATTATGTTTTACATTATCATGCCTAGAGTAGTGAGCTGCAAAATCCCATATTCCCTAGTTGTTACTTCTACCCACCTTTCATTGGATGTGTTGGATACTCTCTACCAATTGACTAGTAGCCAAAAAGGACCTTTGGGATGAATAGACTATCGTTCCCTTCACATCATATCAATGCTAGAAATGTGTAGGATAGCCTTAGTTGGTGCCAGACCTGGAAATTACTTAATTTGAATTGGGAGTCTTTTTTTCCAGTATAGAGCTAAGTCTAGTATAGGAGCTAACTTCTAAGGCAACACAAGATGGTAGGAGTAAGGACTCTACGAGGGTATAGGTAGAGGATTATATATCCTCTAAGATGTAGATTGTTCCTCTCTTTTTGAGGTGATCACCAAGTGATAAATCCTATGACCAACATAAGATAAGCTTATCGATGCTGCAGCTTGATTACAGTTAGGAAGCTTGCTTTGCTTGAAGAATGTTTACTCGTACCCCATAGATAGCATGTTTCTGCCAATGGCATGTAGGCCTTAGTGCCAATAGCATGTAGGCAATGGATGCTCCACACTACTCTAGAGGCCCAGATGGTTTCCATTAGTGGCGTTAGGCCTTAGTGTCAGTAGCATGCAAGAGATGGATGTCATATTCTAATGCTTAGCCATTTGATGGATTGTAGGGAAAAGAGAGTTCTAAAGAAGAGGTAAGTAAAAGTTTGGCCTAACCTCCCATAGTCAAATCCTTGGCATACCCTATTTTGGGAAGTGGTAACTCAAAATAGCAGTGATAGGAAGCTCCTTGGGTGACTGTAAATAGGTATTACCCTCTGCATGGTAGGTTGGCATGATTAACATCTCTCAGCGGGCCACAAAATTCGCTTAGATGGGGTGGATAGGGACTTATATCCACTTGGTTGGGATCATGTTGCACCCTAGTATGAACCATGGGCAAGCTAAGGCTAAGAAAACAATGTCTTCAGGGAGAAACAAGAAGGTATGATTTCTTTTAGTAAATGGCATTTACCCTTCATCGATATATATGTCATAATGCAAATTTGTATTGTATAGATGGCACCATAAATATACAAGACTTTATGGAAATCTTATATTGTTGATCATGTGTTTGGTACTACATTGTATGGCTGCTCCTTGAGTTATCTACTTCTTTTGTTTACTGTGATTTGAATGTTGCTTCGTATAAAAGAAAAAAAATGTGTAGTAATTCGGGTCAATTTGGGGCTGATATTAAAATTATCACATTCACAAGTATGCTTTTGATTACAACAATTGGCCAACAAACTCTTAAAAATTTGTTTGCTTTCATCATGTGTAATTGATGCCTAATGGATAATAATATTGTTTGGTTGGAAGAATAGTTGGAAAACTTTGACTCACCATGGACTCAGCAGCCCAAAATTCTGACTCGGACTTGGGACTCAACAAAACTTTTTTTTTTTAACAGAAATGCACATTAAACTCAAAACAATCTACAAAAATGCTTTCTAATCACTTCTGTCAGCTCGATTTGCACCTCTGGAAGACCAAATGAGTCAAAAAATGAATTGTTTAAATGTTTAAATGTTTAAATGCCAGGGTTTTCTTTCTTTTATTGATCTAGGGGAGTCTGTTTCAGAAACTTACGAGTTTTTGTCTTAAACTCAGCGATACTTTTGTTATGACTTTGAAGAGGATTGGTGGCTACCCCGCAGAGGCTTTGTGCAAGACTAGACAATCCGACGTATTTCAGATTTTGACTTGTGAGGCCCAGTGAGTCCATGTAAGTCACAGCAAGTTTTCCTTCTGTGGTTGGAAGTTTATAAGATTATTTAAAGTCACAGCAAGTTTTCCTTCTGTGGTTGGAAGTTTATAAGATTATTTACAGTGATACAATCTATATCAAGAATGACATCTTAGTAGCTTTGTTAAATTGTCATATACTTAGCACCGGAAATTTTGTACATTGTGAAAGCTGCTCCACCTCATGAAACTCATTACATTGTTGCAAATATTTTCCCAAGGGTTGGACTCAATTAGTTGAAACATTGGTTTCGCATTATGGAGACCCAAGTACAAATCCCAAAAAATATATGCAATGTGGAATT
The DNA here is from genome assembly GCA_007258455.2 of Sequoia sempervirens. NCBI lineage: Eukaryota > Viridiplantae > Streptophyta > Pinopsida > Cupressales > Cupressaceae > Sequoia > Sequoia sempervirens. Next base: position 943,645,567 of record VDFB02281492.1, on the reverse strand, counting down.
CAAGTTGTGACTCTTGGTCTTCCATTGTTGGCTTCTAGTGTAGATATAATCTCTAATGTGGATTTTTAAGTTGTGACTCTTGGTATTCCATTATTGGATTCTACTATGGATCTCTAAATTGTTATTTAATGTTAAAGCTCAAAAGGAGCTAAGTGTCTGTCTCATTAGTGCTCATAAGGAGCTAATATTGGTCTCACTTGTAACCAGTTACTCACATGAGCCATATTTGTGAACTTCTTCAATATATTAAAAAGAATCTTAATTCTCAGATTACTAGCCCAAAACTCAATAATCAATTTTCTCTGGGTATGTTGTTTGTGTACTCTGTTTACCTGGTTAACTATGCACTCCCCTACAATGACATTGTTTGTGTACTACGTTTACTTGGTTAATCATGTACTCTCCTACAATGACATTCAAGGCGATTCTTTAATTTGTTTGGTTTGTTAAACTTCCGTTAATGGTTGAATGGAAAAAATTACATGATCTATGTTCAAATGAGTTATAACTATTAGCATTTTGCATATCATGAAGGTGTAAAATTTTGGTCTATCCGGTAGGTTTAAGAGTCCTGCAAAAATAGCTCATGTCTGATCCCAAATCTGGGTTTTTCCGCTCATGAGAGATGCCATGTAATGTTATGTGTGTCTGCGCAACATTTTTTCTCATTGACTTTCTTATCATCCTTCATCCCTTTCTTCATACGATAATAAAGAAAATAGAAACAGAAAATTATGTATTTCTTAAAAAATTATTCACCGTTAAATAGTAAATTGAATCAGGAATAAAAATGAAACCTTATTTTTTAGAGTGTTACAACTTCAGAAGTGGATAAACATAGTTCCAGACAGCAGCTATTGGCCTCATCAGTTTGAAGGATTGCTTTGTACTCTTTTTTGGCAAATACTTTTTGAAATACTATTCAATCTTCATATGGAAGTTTTAAAACTTAATGTTTATGAATCTCAATCTGAGAGACACGATTGAACCGGTGAAGTAGTTTAAAATTTTGATGTTTATGAACATCTATAGGAGAATATAATTCAACTTGTGAAGTGGCAGTGCAGATGTTATTCCCTTTTAAACTTCGAAATCTACCTCTCATAGGATTTGACTATTGCTGCCCATTTATGGACAACCCATACTTCAAATAAAAGGGTGTACTTCAAAATTACTAGATTGGAGACTTATCAGCAATAAAATGTCTTAAACTGGGGCCTTGGTTACATTATTTGTTCTTCAAAAGTAAAATCCCACGTCAGGCGTGCCATGTCTTTAGGGAAGAATTGTCGTTGTTGTAGGGTGGTTCATCCTGTGTCTTCCATCTTTTGAGGCAGTTTTGGTTGGGGTAGCCAACCACTCTCACGAGCTTTAAATTCCATTTAATAAATTCAAGGGTAGCAGTGCAAGATTGTCTACGTTATCCTTGAATCGAGTATGATTTATAAGTCCAGTGTTTTAACCACGCTCTAATTCCAATGTAATAACAACCCCTAGTCACTACCATTTTTTTAAATCATTACACCTACAAGAGCTCTTGAGGGACCAAGCAACTTATTTCAATTAGAGGAGCTAGTTTCATAACCTTAATTGTAACAAGGGTGGTAGCTCTACACCATAAATGTACAATCTTGCATTAAATAAGATAAGCTCACATAATATGGAAAATCCATAGACCTCAACCTAATCCTTGAGGGTTCATTTAAGATGGTCCAACCTACATATCACTTTTCAGAAATTAGAGGCGTCACAACTCACTTGTCAAAATAACAAGACCTTATCCACACAATCCAGATAGGGACCAACCAATACAGACATACACGTAGTGATTAGCTAGAAAAAGGGAAGTGGTTGTAACCTTGTTGTAAGCATCTTCCCCATTTACCTAGTTCACTAAAACATAATCCTAAGTACATCTAAGCTAAAAAGAGGAATGCCAATGCATCCCATACTATGACGTGGGTCCCATCCTTTCTCCAAGATCAATGCTAGTTGTGATGAGAAGACAAGCATCCCATGCTACTTGTCATCATCGACAATGATGCAAGTGTAACAAAACACACACAAGTAGTCAATAATAATATTTTCAAGCCCCTTTAATCATCTATGTCATCATATAAGTAGATAAGCTACATAATTATGTTGTCTTATGGTCTTACCCTTGACCCAAAACTAGTGCCTACACTTCCAATTGCCTAACTAAATTAATCAAAGCTTTGAGAAACATACCTCAAGAAAACGCATGGGAGACACAAATTTCTTCAGATAAACCAATGTCAATATTCAACTCTTGAGGTAGGTAGATCTTGGCATCCATCACCTACATGCTACCAGTGAAAGCCTATCTAAACCCTATACAATCGGGTAGCTCTTGGCATCTATTTCCTACATGCTACTAGTGAAATTTGGTTAACCCCATGATATAACTGAATACCTCTTTTGGTAGAGCATGTTCCCTAAATTTTATCATGCTAAAGTAACAATAAGCTTATCTATAAGTGGGCCATAAGTTTTACAATTTCAATGATCACCTCAAGATGAGTGGGACAAGCTACATTGAAAGAACAATTATCCCTTACCTATGCCCTCATAGAGTCCCCTTCAACCCTAGTTGTGATGCCAATATGCCAACTCTCATATTGATCTTAGTTTAACATTGTGACATTTATAAACTACTAGATGTTGATCTAAAACTATCATTTGAAGGAATTACACCCTAGTCTAGTAAATTCAATTACAATACCTTAAAGGGATCCATCACACTAGACAATGGTCCTATAGGTTTTGTGGTCAAAATCCAACATATAAGTAACACATTGAACCCCATGATTTGTCCTGTAACCAAACCCATACATAAACAAGTACCAACTCATAATGCAATAAAGTAAGTTCACTTACATTTAATTGTTATTTGAAACATTATTTATTTGGTAGAAATTTAACCCATAGTAGTAATATTAAACAATATCACACTCCTAAGTACATAACATTTTCACATCACGAATCATAAAGCTTGACATAATTATATATCAAGCATATATAAGAGAAAAACACCATACCATGTTTATTAATAACTACCATTAACTACCCACAGCTAGCAAAGGCCATCATAAGGAACTTAGTTCTAAACTCAAGATAGATCCAAGTGCATATTAAGAGCAAGTAGACCATCCATACCTAATAAGAATTGTTCTCATGCTTAGATCATAATGGCTTAATTCAACATCATCATTAAATAAAGTTATCAAGATTCCTTAATTTCAATCATAGCCATGTTAGGGCCAAGTTTATCATGCCCTTATTTCTTGGAGAAATATGCCTCGCGAGGGCCTGAGGCTAATCCATACCATCTATAATGATTACTTGACCAAGACACAATTCCCTAGTGGCCAACATGCAAAACTAATTTAGTTTAAACAAGTCTAGAAGCTTTCTGACACATTCACATCAAGACAAACCATAATGACAATGAATCTAAAAGTTCATCTAGGATTGGAACAAATTTGGAAAATCCAAACACAATAAACCTCAAGCTTGATGAGGATGGGTTGCCTTTCTATTGAGAGATTTTATAGCAAGGACATATAAATTGGAAGGTGAATTCACCACCATCTAATGTTGATTTCAACCCCAAGTTGAAGCATGCTAAAGAGGGAGAGGTAATCAAGTTTGGAAACAATCCCAATCCCTAGAGCTATTCCCTAAACCATCCCCTTTAGACTTGGGTCAAAGGGGTATCCTTCACTCAAGGACTACCTACATACTTGCTTGCAAACTAGATCAAACCCATTTGTAGTTCTCCCAAGATTTCAAGTATTAGGATGAGGATTTGGACTTTCCCATGTTAATATAACCTATATAATTACTAAACTAAACCATTTTGATCGCATGCATCAATAAGGCATGAACCTTTAGGAATTCTAATCTTGATAGATAGTTTCCCTAAAGAAGCTAGGGACTAGCTCAACCAAGGAAGATCATGAAGATGATACAAAACACAACTATATATGATTTTTTTCAATTGAATCAAATCAATGGTCTAAGGTGGCCATTACTAAGAAAAAGGTTTTTGAACTACCTCTACCACAATGGTCCCCATTTATTAACCATATTTATACATGGCTCAACATCAAAATATCTCCCATCCTAATGACACCTTAGACAGTAGTGTCTTATGAGGATAAATGGTTAGATTGGAATCCACACACAAAAACTATACCTAACAACATCATTAATACAAAATAAATCCCCACATTAGATCACAAGATGTTAATTGACAAAACCTATCCATAATGCAACAATTATGTGAGCCTCAATATGCTTCCCTATGATGTCTTATAATAATATGATTGTGATAATTAGAACTCATCATACAGATCAACAAGGCCCTCTAAAAAATATATTTGAGACCTCTAAAGCTTACAACAATACTTAAATAAACTTGCTTTAAGCATGCTTGGTACTTAAGTCACACTCAAGACAATCAACAACGTTAAGTTCATTATATCATCATACAAAAATGTACACTTGATAATGATATTCTCAATCTTTGATTCAATCACCAGATGGTGCAACCCAATATTCTTATGATAGTCTAAAGCATGGTCAAGATAGTATTTGAACACTTGCCATTTTATATTAAATATGTCCTTAATTATTAGTGGTAAGATATTAAGAGATGGTAGACAGTAAGATCATAGATGGTTTATCTCTTAACTCAATATCAACATCATCAAATTAAAGTGGTAGTTGTCTCCCAATTGCTACACAATCATAATACAACTATAATACCTTATTTCAAATCCACATAATAGATCCAAAATTGAGGTCCTTATATTTAGGTAGTTAATAGACATCTTGCAGTCGTATAAAACCTTTAACCCTCACCAATCTAAAGCGCATTACCAAAGTACCAAGTTGCAACATTAAAGATATGGTTAGTTAAGTTTGGTTCTATTGCCCCTAAATGAAGTTATCATCACTTAAATTATTATACAACCACAATCCAAGGCTCACAATATATGTATCTAATTCTTAGTTAATATTATAAGGTGATCTTACAACTAGAGATTTGACCTAGAACTCTTTGCTACCTTATTTTGCATGAAGTCTCACCATAAGGATATAATGAATTCAAGGTAAGATCATATGTTATCTTTGACCTTTGTCTACTCAAAAGTCCAAAAATTTGGACTTCAAATGATCTAACCCTTGATTATAATGAATTTTGGTTTATGAATTTCTCATAATCCCAACTTTCACAAACCAAATATTCTAATGTTCAATTTCTTGAGCACAATTCTAGTTATTAGGTACCTCTATATTTTGATTCTCAAATGTTTTTCATTTCATTTAGCATCATCGTATATTGTGGCCTAACATATATGGACAACCTTACCAAACTCACATCATTTTGGCATTTGCTAACAAAATTGCATCATAATTTAAAAACAAGAAAATGTACTATTCAATTTATTAATGATTCAATCTTTCACATATAAGCATAAACCATCCTAGATTAATAATTTTCAATCACACCAAATTATAATTAAAGATTTCATGCTTTAGAGAGTTTATCATAATTTGAACTTATTCAATAGAAAGTTTGGGTATAATTTTTCTTTTAGTGAATTTTAAACATAAGTTTTGTGAAGGTGGTGGTGATAGGAAGTGATTCTTTCCTTTCACAACATTTGATAGAAATCTCTTTTTAGTCATCCTTTGCTAGGTATCCTTACTCTATTTCAAGCTCTAATTTGAGTGCAACCAAATAGGAGGTAGGTTTTCAAAAAAAATATAAGGCCTTTTCAACAATCCAATTTGAACATACCCTAGCCACATGACATTATCTAAGGCCACATTTTTTTGAGGCATTTTTCAAATAACTCATGTTCTTTGTCTTAGCTTCTACATTTTGCATACAAATTTACCATATATAGGGGAATAGAGATTATTATTTTTATATTTGAGTTGTCACTTAATATCCCCTTACTACAAAAACTATAGGTAAACTACTAACCACACATACCATAACAAGCCTAGATTAATTTCTTTTTAGTTGTATGAGTGGATATCTATGAACTTAATACTACTCTAGGAGAGTAATTGTGAAGGAGCAGACTTAGCTCTAGGAATGTTGTTGAAGATATTTTTAGTTTAGGTGCTAAAATCTGCCTTTCATTGCCTTGGATGCCCTTTAATCTATAAAATCTTCCTCCTTTTCTAGCTTTCCCCTCCTCGGTCATGCATGCCTTGTTATGTATGTTGTGATTGGTGCCTCTTATGTTATTGATGTGCCCCACTTTTTTTAAACCTACAACCATATGCCGCTCTTAGATCTAGGAATGGCCACAACATTTGTATGTAAATAGCATGCATCCCCTTGCAATTGTACCCTTCAAGAGAAATTGACCCCAAAAGGGTCACAAACTTCCTATTTGGATCCTCCTTTCCCCTCCCTTTCCTAACAAAATTTTCCTCTATCCTTCATGTTTTTTATGAACGTCCATACTTATCGAGCTGATTTATAAAATGATGGATGTCCATATTGTACAAGGTGTCCACCTTTGTAAATGACCTTTTAATTTATTTTATTTATTTCTCCACTCCTAAAATGGAGGATGTGACAATGAATCTTTGATTATGTAATGAATATAACATAGAATACGTGTTATCTATTCTAGATTTAATATATTCTTTCTTTAATATAAAGATATTTTTTTAATTATATATTTACACATATAATTATGTTAAGAGTATTATCTAGTATTTTATTTACTAAAGTACATAATTATTTCATCAAAATTATTTGATAAATGTGTAATATTATAAAAGTTAAATAAAAATATAAATCAATATAAATATTTGATTATAATAAGATAATTAACTAATGAATATAGCATACTATATTTATTATCTATTATAGATTTTATACTCTCTTATAAAGATTTATCTTAACCAAATATTTAATCATATTACATTATTTACTATTTTATTTAGTAAAGTGAATACTTATTTACATAATTATGTCATTAGAATTATTTATGTGGATTATATTTTATTTGTTTTGTATTTTTATATGTTTCTTTTATAGTTTTTGTTAACAAATTCATCTCATTACACTTAATGTTTTATTGTCACTGTAATTATACCCCATGATGTAATAAACTATTTGAAGTATAATAAACTATTTTTATAGAATCTAATTTTCAAACAAAAAATATATATTTTATGGATGTTGTCAAATTGTTCTCATCTTAGATACATGATTTGTTGTATCATGACTTTTTCCTCAGCTACATGATTTTATGTCTTATGGATTATCCTTTGTCACTGATTGCATGAGTATTTTAGGTTGCAGTCTTGATTTGTGGAATGGCTTGTTTGTTCTTTTTAATAAAAGATAAAAAATTATTAAATATATAATATATAAAGATTATTTTAATGAAAACAAGTAATTAATCATCTATGTTATATTATATTATATATTTTAATCATAAAATTTATGAGAATATTTAAAATTTGTTGTGAAGGTGATTGTTATAAATTGATTAAAATAGGTCATCTCATTAAATATAACACAATTTAGACTTGCATATTGTTGAAGATTAGGAGTTTTTATAAAGAATGGAGAGAAAAGTAATAATGTTTGAAAGGGGCTTTATATATGGTGGATTATCATGCACATTAAATAAGATATGTAGGGTAGGGCTATGATCTTTTGTTGAGATTAAAGATGTATAAGTTTATTTGGTTATTGTTCTTATGATGGTCATAATTGAACTTGATATTATAATTTGAAATGGTTTATGATAATATTTAAGTAATACTATGAGAAATTTTAGGAGCTTTTATAAGGAAGTGGTCTCTTGTAATAATAGGTAAGTTTAAAATTTTAAGCTTCAAAATTTTAAGAAGTTAATAGTCTAATGAATTTTAAAAAAATAATGAATGTTAAATTTATAGTTAAATATACAATTATATAATTAAATTTAACAAATTATTGACTATGAGTTCAAAAAATTATAGATAAATGATCTCTCATACCAAAATTTAAAAAAACCAATAAATAAAAATTGAAACAATAAAAAATCGAGATTCAAAATTATCCTATTATAATTTTCACCTTTCTAAGAAATAGCTTCCTTATCTAAAAGATCTTTGTGAGAAAGAAATTAATCTTTAATGATCTTTCTTACTTTTCCCAATAATAACCAATATATAATTTTTACAGTGGCGTATGAAGGTGGTTCTTCTCCAAGAATTTGGAAAAACAATGCTCGTTTAATTAACAATTTTTTTGGACTTTGAATAGAAAGTTCTGTAATGGAAGTATTTGTTCGAGAACGGAAAAACAAGAAGAAATTACAAAAACATGTGCGCAGCGGACTCTTTTAACGCGGTTTTTGCCTAGCCTTTGTGTACATGGTTTTCTCTGACCTTTCTCACACAACTTTAACAAGGAATTGGCGGCCATTAACGAATGTATGTTACCATGAATATAAAAGCACAGCAAGTTACGGATGAGGAATTGTTGAGCAAGTTAGAGTACTACTGCAACAGCGCCCCACGTCTGCAGGTGGAAACACTTGAAGCCATTCTCAAACACAACGCACAAGTAGAATATCTGGTGAAACATGGCCTCAACGCTCGCACAGACATCAAGTCCTTCAAACAATGCATTCCTCTCACCACTTATTCCGATTACACACATGAAATTCAACGAATTGCAGATGGGGAGAAATCTCCAATTTTGTCGACAGATCGACTTCTATGCATGTTCTTCAGGTACGCACAGAATCCCCAGAATTAAGAGAATAGCATTTGGAGAAAACTATGTGAATTAATTTTGGAATTGGCGCAGGATCATAATTGTCATCAATTATGAGGATAAAAGTAGAGTAAAGTGAATGGAATGCAATATTGTGCCCTGTTTAAGAAATAATTAAATGCAAACTTAGCCATTACAACCAATTGTAATCCACTAATTCCCAAAATTTGAATCTCCCTACCCTCAAATTTTCGTTCTAGCTTTTCTATTGCTTATATGGTTTTTCTCTGGTTGTGATCAGCTCAGGGACGACTTCTCAACAGCCAAAGCTAATACCGCACTTTGATTCGGAGCTCTCGCGTTGTGGCAGTAATTTTGTTCGCCAGATTGCTGCTGCATCTGTCAGAAAGTAAGATAAACAGTTACACCTGAGGTTATCCTTATGCAATTTATATTATTTTGGATGCTTTTGTTCCTTCGGTACTCACATACATGAACTCCCAACTCAATTAAATCTTAAAATTAAAATTCGAGAAAATTTCTTAATTTGATAAACATCGCTGGTTTTTTAACATTCTGCATATCAAACAACAAGAATATATATATACAAAAATGGGGCTGCAAACTATCAAATCAAATATTGCATTTAGGTTAAGGAACATGGAATTAGCATATGAGTCAAACTTCAAATTAAAGTACTCCAATTTGTAAAATAATAATCACATAAAAAACCTCTAAAATGTATTTCGTCCCGATTATTATAAAGTACAATGCATCCAACATACATGCAGACATTTCTGTTTGTCTGTAATATACGTTGTGAGCTGGTTGGTGTGTGTTGCTCAGTGCTGCATTATCTAAGGATATGGATCTAATTTAGAATCCTGAGAGTCGGTTAGAATTAAGCAAAATTTCCTGTTTTGTCAGAGAAAATGTGGAGAAACACTAAGAAATTTGCACAACAAAAAGGCATTGGAATCATTAGAGTCCAAGTAATGTTCATAGCCAAAGAGGCTTTCAATACTCAACTAGCTAGAAAAAATTCAGCACTATATAAGAGTAAATTTGATCAAGCAATAAAATTTGACAATTTTCTAAAGATTTGGTTCGCTACGGATTGCAGGACTTGAAGCAACTTACAGCGTGCTCTACAGAGGAATGAAAAATTCCAGTTTCTCAAATTCTGTTGGTTCCAATTTATTGATCAATGTTTTTTTGTGTTTCAGGATATTTCTGCCACGACATGGATCTAAATCTCTGAGTTTTATGTATGCCGGCAAGGTTATGGAGACCAAGGGCGGTGTTAAGGCTATGGCTGCCACTGCTTATGGTCTGCGCAACTCACAAAAACAGAACATGATTTCTATGTATATCAGCCCTCCACAAGTATTCCTGGGGTCAGATGTCCAACAGCAGATGTACTGCCATCTTCTCTGTGGTCTTAGATTAGCAGAAGCCATCGACAGCATCAAAGCCCCCTATGCATATGGTTTACTTAAGGCATTTCAACTCCTGGAGTCCCAATGGCAGCAGCTCTGTGAGGATATAAACAATGGATATATAAGCCCAACGGTTGTCACTGACTTTGCAATAAGAAAAAATGTTGAAGAGCAAGTTTTAGGTGGACCAGAGCCTGAGATTGCAGAGAGAGTTCAGAAAGAGTGTTCCAAAGGTGAGTGGAGAGGAATTGTTGGGAGATTGTGGCCAAATGCCAGATATGTGTCCTGTGTTGTGACAGGAAGCATGGCACAGTATTATTCCCAAATTAGACATTATGCAGGTGATGTGACTTTGCTGGGTGGGGATTTCCTTGCCTCTGAATGTGCTGTGGGGGTCAACTTAGATAGAATCCGTCCACCTCAGGAGACACTCTTCACCATTGTGCCAACCGTGGCTTACTATGAGTTCATTCTCGTCAATGACAAGGGAGTCCCGGATACTGACATTGCTACTGTGGATTTGTGCGATGTGGAGGTGGGGAAAATGTATGAAGTGGTGGCTACCACATATAGAGGTTAGTTAGTCACACACTTTATTTTAGTTAATCTATTTGGTGCAGCCAACTTCCATTGTTTAACTAATAAACTTGATTAGCAACTCTATTAGACTCTAAATCGTTTCCTTCTTCCTTGATTGATTCCACCTAATTTTCCAATAAGGATCTCTTGAAACCTGGAAAATAAAATCTCTGATTAAGAATTCAGTAACTCTTTAACTAAGGCTATCAACTGGGATTAACGGAATTAAATAACTCTTAAAATCAAAAGGAACTGTTCTCAATTTTTATCAACTCCTTTAAATGTGAAACCAGATTTTTGGTTGAAACTTCCTTTCAAGATTTCATAGCCATCAAACTGTATTTTATTGGAAATAAACATCACGTCAAGAATTGAGAGATTTACTTTTGATTTGGAAAGGGAGTTTCAAATTTTAGGAAAAATATTAGTGTTCCACAGGGACGTGCCCCCACGCCCCCCTCCCCCCACTACCCAAAAAAAAAACTGCGTTTCCCATCTTGGAGTTTGGGGACACCCCCCACCAGCCCACCACCAGTGCCACCATCCCACCACCAGCGTTGTCGTCTCCAAGACATCACTAGGACTTTGAGGACGCCGGGCTGTCCTCAAGACGCCTAGGGGACTCCTAGTTGTCTCCAAGATGTACAATTCTTATACTTATACATCATTTTATAACTATTTTTTCAAGTACTATATGTATTTCAGCGCCCTGCCACCACCTTGCCACCGTTCCCCCGCCGTCCCCAACTTAGGACCTCCTTGGTCCCCCGTCCCCACGTCCTCACGTCCCCCCGTTAGGAAACTCCGTGGAACCAGGTAAGAGTTTGTCTCATAGAAGCTAATGCAGAATTCAAAGTACATAAAATGTGAAACTGGAAAACAAATTATTTGAAACATAGTTCTTTTGGTTTTGGGCTATAGTTCTAACATTGATATTAGAGTTAAGCTTTGGGCTCTTGGATTGTTTGGATGTTAAACTATAGTCCAAAACACAAACAGTAAAAGAACCAAGAGAATCCAAAATCAATGGCTCAAAATCACTGTTTTGAGATATACTTGGCAAGGATTCTTGCATCCAAGTCTGAATCAGGCTTGGTGGGTCTGAATCAGGCTCGGTGGGTCTGCAACCACCGCAGACTTTGGCTAGTCTTACACTGAGACAAACGAATCTGCTGAAACCTGTGAATTTCATTATACTCGCAAGTCTTGACTGTCAGCCTCGGCCGAGTTTGTGAAATTTTCAGAAAATCAATTCGAAATTTCAAAAAAAGAAAACACAACTTTTTCTTTTATAGTATATATTTTTTAGTAGTGGAGTTTTGGTGAAGTGTTTCCATGGAATCGAACCGAAACTCAAACACAGATTGCAGAGTTTTAGCCCAGTCCAAGTCTCAACACAAGATAAAATGCAAAGACAGAAGAACAGAAGATAGATCCAAAATAATACAAAATCAATCGAAAGAACCAAGAGAAATAAGGACCAAGTCTCATCAAGGACACACTAGTATTCGTTGTAAGTAAACCTGGCCACCAACCCAAAAATAAATTGCCAATAAATTAAAAAAATCCAAAGATATGATACTGTGTTAGAAATAGGGCAATACAAAAGAATTATACAGTTTGTCAGTTTCATTTACTGAACAGCTTGTCATTTGATTGGGGGTATAGCGAGGGGCTATGCATCAATCATGTGTCAAAATTATTTCACCAGGTCTTTGTTTTAAATTTGTGCAGGACTTTACCGCTACCGACTAGGAGACATTGTGAGAATAAGGGGTTTTTATGGGCATACACCTCAGGTTGAATACATCAGTAAAGTATGTTATTTTGCGGACATTGTGAATGAGAAACAGCTGATGGATGCAATGTACAAGATTGGGCAGATTTTTTCGTATGAAACACAAATGGAAATTGTGGATTTTGCATGCAATGCAGATTATTTATATTCTCCAAAGCGTATTCAACTGTTTTGGGAGCTGAAGGAGCTGAAAAATGGCCCCAGTTTGGAGGAACCTCAGCATTATGAGAAATTGTTCAGAAGATACTGTCAGCTTGTTGATGAATATTTGAATGAGTATGAATATATAAGGATGGAAAGAAAAAGTGAGAATTTGAACCCTTGTGAATTGTGCATTGTTAGAGAGGGAAGCTTCAATGCAATCATGGAGGTTGCAATGCAGAAGGGGGCAACTGCTAGTCAATACAAGCCTCCTAGAATTATAAGAAATATTGAAATTTTGAATGTTTTGAGAACAGCTACTCTGATTAAGATCTCTTAGGTTTGAGACTAACCTCTAAGTAGGTTATAGAAGGGATCCTTAGGGAGCAGTGCCATGTTGGGGCTGCTGCTTCAATTTATTTGATTCATGCAGTCCAATGCATTTACAAATTAGTAAAGGCTACAAATGAAATTAGTTTTATTTGAAAACCAGAAGAATAGTTGTTGAAAGGAATTTTCAGAGATATTAACAGTGTGGGGCTATAATTTGCGTGAAAATTGAAAATTATAGTGAAAAAAAATTCTTGTATTAATATTTTTTAATTTGTTTTAGTATCTACGTCTGTAAAATTTCTCTGCATCTATAACTCTGTCAAAGTTTTAAATTCATGGGATCCTTCCAATAAGTAACGTTTAGAATGGTCTCAGCAACATCTGCCAACATCTGCCAAAACATTTCAATTGGGACCACAACGTTATGTTTTATTAATTAGTGATTTATAGATGGTATTAATTATGTGGTCCCATTGAAGGGGTTTGAGCTCCCATTTTAACTGAGAAAATAGTCTCATGGAATTGAAAAAGTATGGTTATAGAAGGAATACTGATTATTAATCAATTACAAATAGTATTCAAAAATATAATATATAATATCCATTGTAGCAATGGTCAAGATCTATAATTCCATCCAATGTTTCTAGCTGCATATGGGGAAGGTGATATGGTCTACACATTAAAGGAACTTAATCCTTTCAAACCATCATCTTGGCTTGAAAAGGGTAAAGAAGCGACCCATAAACTATCAAGCAGTGAGTAACAATGTTATCTTTTAAAATTTATTACATTTTCATATTCTCAACATACATATTTAGTGATTTTTTTAGTAGCCAAAAGTTCATATTGGTCAATTTGATTTTGATGAATATATTGAAACCATCAAGGGGTCAAATCACTCAAAGTTTAAGATTTATTAGTTAAATGCATTTTAAATCACCGTAATTTTTTTGAGGCATTTATAAGTAATATTTTTGCCATAGTAAACCACATGTTTGGGGAATTGCTTGGAATTCAAAGGCATGTTTTAATCAATTGACATATTTGCCAATACCATTAAATTTCACTGTGTATGACGACCAATATCTTTGTTTCCATTATATCAACATGTTAACTATAGGGCCATAATTGCCTTGAAAATCACAACATATGTTTTGGAATGTGGTCCGAATTGCCCAACATGTATATTGACCGTTTCAAAATCATATGGAATTTGCCACATTTTTACTCTTTTTACAATTTGTCAAGTTTCACTAGATTTGAGTTCATATAAATACAATTAAAATTTTGATTAATATTTTACACATTTACTTCGCTCTTGACTCTAATAGACTCAATTCTTGAATCTTTACATCTTTTGGAGAATTTAGTTTTGGACACTTTTCTTTCGTTTCTTTTATACCTAGTGCCTACTTGCTACCTAGAGTTCTATTTGTAGTGAGCCATAGATTACATACATTAACAAGTCAGCAAAAAGTGAGCAATAATTTTTTTATTGTTTTCTAATATATAAGGTTCATTTTTTTATTGCATAAGTACAAATATTTTTGAGTAGTGAGACATCTGGTCTCCATGGATCTAGATATTATGATTATTTTGGTTGATTTTGTCTATTTATGTTCATTGTTACATATTACATGCAATACAAAAAAATTGTTAGTGTTGAATCTTTGATGGTGATGACCTTAAACATGAAATTTTTTCACATTTTCCAATTTTTTAGAGTTGTCAAGTAGGAGCTAGTTTCTTGAAAGTGGTAAAGGGTGCTCATCAAAACACAAAAACATAATGTTACACTTTGGCAATGATTGTGGTCCATTAGATCAATTTTCAACATCAAGGTTTGTACCATATATTAGTGGACAAAGGAATACCTCACAAGAAGATTGTAATGAGTGCATAACAATGCCAAAGATGATGTTCTAGAGGAGTCTTAGGGTGACAAGAATGATAATATTAATAAACCCAATTCAATTTAAGTGATGAAAAAATGTAGGTCCTATATGGAAGGAGAAAAGAAAAGACAAATAAAAATGGGGCATGAGTGGAATCTTGTCAAATAATTTTTAAATTGATTGGGTCTCACAGTATCCATTCATTGAACTAGTGGAGAATGAAAATAAATATGAATCTCTCATAGAATATAGATGTAAGATTTGTAGTTGTGAATATAGTAGGGATAGGAAGTTATAACTAAAAATTGATAATGCCATAGAAAAATAAAAACAAATTGTGGATGAAAAGAAATAATTAGTGATAAGATGGAAAACAAGGAAAGTTTTTATCCTAAACATGTTGTGCAATATGATGAGTATACTCAAACAAAGGTAAAGCTTATTGCATGTAGAGGTACAATTGAAACTTGATTTGGAAAGATGATGAGAGCAACACAAGAGGCAATATTGTTTAGTTGAGTGTTGTTTTTTTAATTATGATTAGAGGGTGTCCTATGATAGACTACTCAGAATATAATATTCTACTGTATTTTATAGGTGTTCATAACTTTTCTAATAGACATTGATCACTTGAAACAATGGATAAGAATGAGCAAGTTGTTTTGTTGAGTTGAAAAAGTATAATGTATAAGAAAATAAAACAATCAATATTTATTAAATTGTCTTTAGTTGAATTTGTAGTGGTAGATAATACATCTAGGGTGGGTATGCATATGTATACTATAGGAAATCATTTCTACTAATCTCATCTACTCTTTGTTCATAAAATGAAGGAGGATGAAACATCACAAAATCTATGTAAACTATTTAATAATTTTTTGAATTAAATTAGAGGTATATACATGACTACACAATTACCAAAAAAGTTGGTTTGTGTAGGGGCAGATGAAGCTTCAATAATGCATGGTCATAGGAACTTGATCTTTGTGTAAAGTTACAAACTTTTTTCTCACCATAAATGATTTTCATTCATTGGATGGCCCACAAAATAAATTTATCATTTGAAATTGTAAGGTTTTTACAATATCAAAAGATGAAGATCTAATTCATAAGCTCCACTCATGTACTTTTATCAAAGTTTCAAATAGTTTTTAGAATTTCAATATTTTGTGAGAGAATAACTACAAGAAACAAGTTTCTTAAAAGATGTTGATATCAAATGGATCTCCTTACATGAGTTAGGTAATGAGTTTTTATGAAATACCAATTCTTGATTGGACTAATGTATGAATATCTCTTCATAGTAGAAAATCTCTTGATTTCTGATTTAGGTTAAGTGATATAAAAAAGGTCTCACTTCATATGTTATTTTTTCCATGCTAGAGGAAATGAACATTCTTGCAAACAAAGTCCAATAAACAACTATGAATATTTCAGAATATACAAATCTATATAAAATGATATGCACAGCCTTTCATAATTTATCTCTATCATAATAGTTATGTTCATAAGTCCAAAATTTAATATTTGGCACTTGGTGACAAATATGGACAATATTGCTATTTTTTTTAAATTTAATTCAAATGAAGAATTGTGTCTTTGTATAGGGATATGAGATACCAATACACTATTTTTTAGGGTCAAGTGCACTATGTAAGAATATGTTACAAGGGAAGCTTTTGATAATATTGTTAAATTTGTAAGTACTACTTGAAAGGATATTGTGAGATTTTTTTTCTTTATAGATTAAAGCCCTCAAAATGAATAGATTGAAGCCATGTTTGTTGTGTCTAATCAATGCTAGATCAACTATTAATCATCTAATTTTTATAATAAGATAATGAACTTGGCCAATCACATTTTGAAAATTTTAGAATTCAATGGACATCATATAGAAGAAATTATAAATAAAGTTAAGCTTATAGAGTTATCAACCCCTTTTGCAATATCAATAATTGAACTTTGTAAACTGATGAGTGCCCCTTTCAAGACAGATCAACAACAAAGCTTGGAGCAACCTTAAGTTAGATAAAAAAAAATTATGTGATTTAATATTGAAATATTTCATACTTGTTGATTTATTTCAAACCGTGATATTAGGGTTAGTGGAGGATGGGAGGGTTTTTAGTGCATTGATATTTTTAGGATTAAAAAAAAATATTGATAAGAATTTTTAAAATTACTTGAAGATGTATACAATTAGATATGATATCTAAAAAAATTCTTTCAAAAGGGAACTAGTAATCTAGAGGTTCATATTTGAAAGAAGAGGTTGTGCAACACTTCAAACAACACTAACACATTCAACATAATGAAAAACACAAATAGTGACGCTAATTGTTAGGATTAAGGTGCCATTTGTTAGTGTTTTATAGCTTCAGGAGCTATTTTCCCTTAATGAAAGGTTGGTCGGCCTTCATATGTTAAATAATATATTATTTAGGGGCCGACCTAGAGAAGAGGTTGTCTAACTTTGTATATAAAGAAGGTGAAGACATGTCATTTGATCATCAATTCAATCACTTCAATTTGCACCTCTAGCAGAAGTTCGCCATTCCATTAGCAACAGATTCATTTTCAAGAAGTGTCTTCATTTGTACTTTGCATCAAGGAGAAGTGTCTCCATTCTTTGTATTGGACTCGACCTTGTGTAGGGCCTGACTTGTAAGCAGATTTCTATTGTTATTATTCTTCTATATAAGATATCTATTTGTTGGGTTTTTCTCCCTTGAGTAGGAGGGTTTTCCCAGGGTATTTGTTGTGTTCATTGTTCTCTTGTGTTGTATTTCTGCTTATTTCATTTCTGATCCTAAAACTAACATGGTATCAGAGCGGGTTCAGGGAAATTCGATCAGACTTGTCTAAGCAACATTGCAGATTGAGAGGAATTCAATAAATTACTGACATATTTTTTACATTCCAAGGTTTGTTGAGAATATATCAAATGATATTGGTTGCAGTCAATATTTGAGATAAAATTCTATGTGCATATTTAGAGTTTATCCAAGAAAATTATAGTGTTGCAGCTGTAACAGTGACACCAGATGTATTGCGACAAACATAGGATATACCCAGCCACCGAGCATTGGCTGCGTGGGTTGTACAAAGGCAATCACCATGGAGGAGGACTAGGAAAGATCTGGCTGAGCCTTTGGCTCTAGCCGACTTCTCTCTTACACCATCAGCCAGCATCAAGTCCTCTCTGCGTGACATTCTGGGAGTCGACCTCATCTAGGAACACCGCTATAAGATCAACGAATAAGGAGAGCCGTTGAGATGGCTTGAGCGTCGAGCAGTCTGCATTCACGAAGAGAGAGTACGGGATATCGAAGCCATACCTGAGGCGTATCAATAACCGCCAGGCTAGCACGACTCACTCACGGGGGTACTTGCTGGGTCAACTCAAGCGTGTCGGGATATCAAAGACGACTCACTCAACGTTGCTGCGCTAGATCGTATTGGGTCTCAACACAGTCTCATTTCACGGGGCACTATCTACCATTGCACAATCTCCTGCATTGGATGTGAGTCAAGTATGTAATACGGCTGCGAGCCTTTATCACAGGTTGTTTTCCAGATCGCATTATTTCCTAGATTCCATATTGTATAGATTCTGATATGAGATAAGTGAACACCACTTATGTATTGACAGGTGATGTCATGCATATTCTATTCATGTGTGCAATATCAACAATATCATCTGGTTGATTTGTGGACATTGTCTTAATTTTTGAGCAAGCAAATTAATGATTTTTGTTTTCCATCGAGCAAACTCACCACTAGTTTGTGGGTTGTACAAGGCAAGAAAAGACAAGATAGTCGTTCTTATTGAAAGGTAGGGAGGTGAGACTTTAGACATCGTGGATATAAGGAAGTCATCTTATTGTTGTATTTGGGCAGTTTTGAGTAGCTAGTGTATAGTCCAAACTTTGGAGGAGATGCAATAGTTGTATTACTGATATTGTTGCTACAGAGTTAAGAGTCGTATCTAAACAGAGGAGAGCAGAAGGCACAAGTGTTATATACATATTTAGTACTTCTCATAATCAAGCAATACTAAAACACGAAATGTATTCAAGAGATTGTTGAAATGTATATTTCTAAGAAGGCGGTGATTGATGATGTAGTCCAATTCAGATATGAAGCAGACTTTAGATGCAAATCTAAAGTGAATCTTTGAACAAATTGAAGGAGAATTAATGCAACATATGGGAAGATCTAAAGGAAAGATAAGAGCAAACCTAAAAAAGATTTAAGTGCAACATTTAAGGAGATTCTGATTCCACAAGATAAGTTCTATTGTGCATCATTCCTTTAATTATTCTATCTAATGATATTTGCTAGATGTCTACATGCTTCATTTGCATCGGGGTTGTTTTGATTTTATGAACTATTATTAATCTCTTGAAAATACAAGATGGATCGAGGAGCAAAAGGATGTTGGTTTCTTGGAGATATAGATTCATCCCTCAATTACACTCCTGTCATTCAAAGGGAGTTAAATTTCGAGAATTGAAGGCACAAGTTGAGAACATGTCCGAGAAAAGAATTAAGGTTCTGAGATCAGTCAATGGAGGGGAGTTCACTTCCAAAGGATTTTTTTGCAATCTCTGAGGCAGGGATCAAGAGGGAGTTTTGTGACTCACTGAGAAGAAGTGAAGGTGTCAGCTAAGTGGGTTGCAGTGTTGCAAGGCCAGGTGTTAAAGTCCTTGGAAGACCTCTTCAACTGCAGAGAATAGAATTGCACAAGACAGTCAATCTGGATTTAACATTGGTAGCTTCACAAACCTATTCAAAATAGGGTGATTTAGGATGAAGTCAAGAAGGACAGTCCTAAACTATCGCAAGTTAGTAGTGTCAGAGGTGTGCATTGGAAAGCATTCCTCTATGGCAAGCATTGCAGACAATCTTGGACAAGGAGGTTAGGAGGTTGATGCAAGCACTTGGAGCTTCAGAGGGAGTCACATCATCATGAAGATTTGTTGTAATGTATATTTCTCTTAGACGGAGAAATATGAGGTGAAAACCCTTGTAATGTATATTTCTTTGAGATGAAGAAATATGAGGTAAAAGCCCTTGTAGTGTAAATTTCTCTGAGACGGAGAAATATGTGGTGCAAACATTTGTTCATCTCAAAGACTAAGATGAGACGTCATGTTGAGAGACTCCATGACAACATCACGTTGAGAGACTCTGTGATGAGCCCTTATTCATCTTTGAGACTGAGATGAGACGTCATGTTGAGAGACTCCATGACATCACATTGAGAGACTCCGTGATGAATCTTTGAGACTAAGATGAGGCGTCATGTTGATAGACTCCATGGCGACATCACGTGAGAGACTATGTGATGAACCCTTGTACTTGTGTTTCTTTCCACACATGGGAGTAGCCATTGTGGACGTCATGTTGAGAGACTCCATGACGACATCACGTTGAGAGACTTCATGATGAACACTTGTGCACGTGTTTCTTTCCACACATGGGAGTAGTCATTGTGGACATCATGTTGAGAGACTCCATGATGAACCCTTATACATCTCTGAGACTGAGATGTGTTTCTTTCCACACATGGGAGTAGACATTGTGGATGTCATGTTGAGAGACTCTGTGACGACATCACGTTGAGAGACTCTGTGATGAACTCTTGTACATCTTTGAGAATGAGATGTGGTTTTCCACAAATAGGTGTAGCCATTATGGGCATCATGTTGAGAGACTCCATGATGAGGATATCTAGAAAATACCTCCCTAGCTAAGAGGGAGTGTTAGTGTTTTATAGCTTTAGGAGCTATTTTCCCTTAATTAAAGGTTGGTTAGCCTTCTTATGTTAAATATTTAGAGGGCGACCTAGAGAAGAGGTTGTCTAACTTTGTATATAAAGAAGGTGAAGACATGTCATTTGATCATCAATTCAATCACTTCAATTCGTACTTCCAGCAGAAGTTCGCCATTCCATTAGCAATGGATTCGTTTTCAAGAAGTGTCTTCATTTGTACTTTGCATCAAGGAGAAGTGTCTCCATTCTTTGTATTGGACTCGGCCTTGTGTAGGGCCTGACTTGTAAGCAGATTTCTGTTCTTATTATTCTAATATATAAGAGATCTATTTGTTGGGTTTTTCTCCCTTGAGTAGGAGGGTTTTACCAGGGTATTCACTGTGTTCATTGTTCTCTTGTGTTGTATTTTTGCTTATTTCATTTCTGATTCTAAAACTAACACCATCCACTTTTTAAATCCTATATATTTTTAATTATTCCATGTCATTATTTTTTTATTCACTCATAAGGGATGTGGGGCAAAAAAATGTTTAATTATTTTATTTATGAGGTGATAAGGTCAATCATAGTTAGCTAATTTTTTTGGGAGCTATGAAAAGTTAAGATAATATTTGTAGATCTATTATTAGTCTACGACATCTTGTAAGAGTATCCCCTAATTTATAGGGATTGTATGACAAACTAGGTGCCTAAATTAGTGGGATTACTTTTTAGTCAATTATGAAAAAATTGTAAGAGGTATAAGAACCATGAAAGAGACTATGTTTAGCATGTACGGGTCATATGGATTTTTACCATGTGGTATTTTGAAACCTTGTTTTGATCCATGATAATGTTTTATGGTGGTATTTCAGGCCTCCATGAGTCTATATATTAAGGGATTGAGATGGAGACATAATGAGAAGTTGCACATGAACATAGACGTTATATTAGCTACTAGATTGAAGGAAGTGAATGTATTGTAATCTTTTACCAAGATAATACAAACTCAACCTCTTTTCCTATAGATTTTATTCAAAAGGATTTTTCTCCATGTAAGCACAGTGTTGTGTGAATCTCCTATGTTGTTGATTTCTTTGTTATTGTTGATTTAAATCTCCATTAGTATCATATAAGTTATAAATTTCAAAATTTTAATATATTTTCATATTTTCATAATGTAATATTTTTCCTTCATTTTCAAACATTGAGTATCAGAGCCTAGCTAGCTTTGGTGCTTGGGTGGTAGTGTGAAGGTCTTTTGTGCTATAGTAAGAATTTTGTTGATTTATTCTACAAATTTGTGTGTGATAACCATGGATACAACAACATCCTATTTTTATGCTGAAAAATTTAATGGTACCAATTATGAGTTGTGGAAGCTAACAATGTTAGGAGCTCCTTGAAGACAATTAGCTTAATGGTTGGCTTCAACAAAATAAAAGAAACCCGATAAAATCGATCAAGCTAAGTGGGACAAAATGGACAAGACAAATCATGGTACAATCTAACTTTGTTTTCATATTCAATCTTATTTAATGTAGCTAAAGAGCCTACTACATACTCCTCATAAAAACATTTGGGTGAGATCTATCAAGCCAATATCCTAGGTAAAATATGTTTGAAAAGAAATTTTTTTTCTCTTAAAATGAAGGAAGGTGATTCAGTTGTTGGTCATTTAAATTCATTTAATTTAATTTTCATTCAATTAGCTTTAGTTGATGTTAAGATTGATGAAGAAGATAAACAAATTATGCTTCTTTGTTCTTTGCCTAAGTTATGGGAGAATTTTATTCTTTCTATTAGTGCTAATCTCACAGATCCCAAGATGGACACTCTTATTACAACATTGTTGACATAAAAAATAAGAAAGAAAACTATAGATAGCTCATTGGATGCTCTTCATGTTAGTGAAAGGTATAAGGAAAGGGGTGTATTAAAAGGAGAACATAAGGGCCTAAAGACAAGTTTAAGGGCATATTTAAAACTCATAGTAAAAAGAACAAAGTGAAGTGCTGGAGTTGTGGAAAGAGAGGGCATGTTAAGAAGGAATGCAAAAACAAAAAGAAACAATCATATTCCTCTATAGAAAATTTCTTAAAACTAGGTGATAAGGTTTTATTATCTTCATGTAATAAAATTTCTAACAAAAACTAGTTGGTTTACTTATGATGCTCTTACCACAACTTCTCACAAGGACTAGTTTTCTACATATAAAGAATATGATGGAGGTCAAGTTTACCTTAGCACAACAATTCATATCTCATCGTTAGATAGGGAATGATACAATTATTGTTTAATGATGGAAGGATTAAAACCCTCCATGGTGTTTTACATATTTTGAGATTAGATAAAATGTAATTTATGTATCTAAGTTGGATGGTTTGAGAATGCATGTAACATTTGATAAAAATGGTTGCATATTAGTGAGAGGAAGCTTGGTGGGAGTAAGAGGGATAATATTGGGAACTCTATTTAGGTTGAGTTCCACTATTTAATGTAAATCCACCAATGTGATTGAAAACCTAAAAATACATGTGTGTCAAGTGGCACCATAGATTGAGCCACATAAGCGAACATTTTTAAACCTATTATAAATAAAATTTTGTTTGATGGTTTATCATGTTTTGAAGAGTTTTACTTTTTGTGAGCATTATGTGTTTGGGAAACAAAACATAACATCATTTCCTTCAGGAAGTAATAAAGCAAAGAGTAAATTGGAAATTATTCATACATGTGTTTTTGGACTAATGGATAATAATCCTTTTTGGAAATATTGATATTTTGTGACCTTCATTGATGATGTTTCAAGGTATACATGGATTTATTTTATGAGATACAAATATGAGGTTTTCACTAAGTTTAAACAATTTAAAGTCTTAGTAGAGAATCAATCAGAACATAAGATAAAAGTATTGTGATCTAACAATGGATTTGAATATTGATCTAAATAATTTGATGAGTGTTGTAAGTATGTAGGTATCATAAGTGTTACCACGATTTTTGCCCCCCTCAAAAACCATGTCCACCTATGTACATTTTGTCTAAGTTAATAAAGATCACCCTTTCCCATAGTTTTTGAAACCATGTTGGGCCTCGCCTAGGATGTCACAACCTTATTTTCGCTCAACGCTTCAAAGATTAAGTCTAAGGCTCACCTTCATAGTTAGTCTTTCGTAAGTTTTTAGAATTATGTCAGGGCTCGAAGTGTTTGTCACAACCTTTGCAACTACCAATAAAAGAAAAGAAAAGTGATTTCAAAACTCTATGGAGGTTTTGAAACCTTTGTTGGTCCCCAACGAGGTTGTCGAGACCATATTCTCATCTAATGGTAAGCAAGTTTCAAAACTCTCTCTTTGTTCTGAAGAACAATGCAATGAAGATTACACAATGAAGGTGGTATTTTGGAACCGTACATAAGTTTAGAAACCTTTGTCGGTTCCTGATAGGGTTGTTGAAACCACTCAATTCACCAAAAAAGTTTTACTAGCCATTCCTTTTCAAAATTTCGAAAGGGTGTTGTAGCAAAATGAAAGATTGAAAAGCTCGCATGTGCCAACCCTAACGGGCTGCCATTAATGGCTATCCATCACACCTTAGCATTAATTACAAATGTTTATAGGTGAATTGAGCTATTTTCAAAGAGCTCATTCTAACGAGCACTCGAGAGAGAATTCTACTCATGGCATAGAGAAGAATTACAAAATAGTGCAACTAATGAGGCACAATTTTGAGTTACGGTTTTCTTTTTTTGAGCTATAGTTGATTGGGAATAATTCAATTTATCCTAATTGAGAAGAATTACACTCACAAATATGAGTTTGTCCATTCTTGGCTGCGAATTTATTTTAGGGTTTGCTTCCACCATGAAATTCAAGTATCAAGGTTATGAATACTTGTTTGGTTTGACCAATACCATGCCAAAAATAGGGGATACAAAGTTTGGGCATGCAAATTTAGATGAATTCTAGGAAAGAATTGAGAAGGATAATCGGCTGCCCATAACCTAGAGGTTAATTGAGAGTGGATTGTTGCAAGCCGTTGCATTCCCAATAGCTATCCAATGCCTTGACTTAGTTTTGGAGTGTATAAATCATTGCAACCCTCAAATGAGGGAGGTAAGGACAAATGGCAACCCGTTGGTGGTAAAAATTCAAAAAGAGACTTTCGCCTCTTGCTTAAATATTCTGAAAGGAAAGTATATGTAGATTTTGATTTTTCTTCCTTGTTAGCCGATAGGCTTTTATTGTGGACTTGCTAGTCCACAATAAATCAGAATACCTGTATCACACTCCTAAACTGCTGTCTCATGGTGTGGTAAACCATTTTCAGGTCGTCATTAGCCGATAGGCTTTTATTGTGGACTTGCCAGTCCACAATAAACCAGAATACCTGTCTCACACTCCTAAACTGCTGTCTCACGCTGTGGTAAACCATTTTTAGGTCGTCGTCATTGATTAGAAGCAACAACTGACAATTCTACGAGCTCTAAAGCAACCGTTCGCATTTATTGTGAGTTGATTAAAGCAATAGCTATAGGGAGGTTTATGAATTGGCCAGCTTTCAACTTGCATTCACAAGCCTCTGAGCTGATTGAAGCAGCGGCTGTAGAAAATGTCTTCAAATCAAATACATGATGTCTTTAGATTTGATTGCATTAATTGCCTTCTATATTAATGTCTTCATCAAATAAAAAATGCATGATGTCTTTAGATTTTATTGCATTGATTGCCACTGCCCTTAATCATCGCCCAAAAGTGTACATGGGCTCCTAGCATCAATTTAAGCCTCTACCTCTTCTTTTGGTGCTTTTACTGCTGCTTGCTCTGTTGCTTGCTTCACTACCACTGCTGGAACTATTGTCGCTTCCTACTCTCACACTAAGGATGAAATTCCTTCCTCCACGAATTCATTCACTGGTTCCCTTTCAACGGCTTTTGGATTACTAACTCTTTCTAATAGGTAACAAAAAGCTCTATTATTTTTGTTTATATTCACTTTATCCAATTTTAGTTTTATTTCCTCTTATGGAATTCAAACAGCAAGTCGCGGATCCCCGATAGTTGCACATTGCGCACTCGATTCTAGACCTACTGGGGATCGATTGATGGGTGCATATGTCTATTGGGTTCTTCCATAATTCTCCTTCGTAATACACTGCATGTATGAATCGGTGATTTCATTGTAAGAGCAGCGACTACCTTTTATTTTACTTGAATTCTTAAGACATATAGGGATCTTTGTTCATGTAATTTCAGGCTTGTATTAAATATGTACAAATTAAGTGGATATCGTTGTTGAGTGTTACGACTCTTTATATTGCAAAGTTTATTGGATTATCATATATTACCTGGTAAGGTAGCCTTGCTCACATTAGTCTCTGTGATTCGAATATGTGAATATATAATTGTGTATCTTTAATTATGTGTACAGCCTTTTTATTACATCATCTTTTTTGGGTGCTCAGGTTATTTCTAGAAAAGTACCCTTTGGTGTGTCTGGTCATGCATGCAATTTAGATCTCTGAATATAAATTACATATATTTATTGGGTGTTGAAATTATTTCTCGTGGATTTGACTTTGGCGCGTTGCATCTTTGAATTACAATCTATGGATATTAATTGTTGTCTTAGATATGCTATGTAGTAATCTAGCCTTTAGGGTATTAAGTTTTGTTTTAAATTTCTAAATATGATTTGCATATTTTTATTTGACGTCTAAGATATTTTTCTGTTCTGCATATTAAATTAGTTTATTTGTAATGCTACTTTGATTCAATTAAGCTATACATGCATCAACATGTCATGTATCTAATGGTTCTTTGCATTTACAAACTCACATCTAACTTGATTATCATGTAAGCTCTAATTTCTATCATATCTTGGAATATTATCTACAAATCTTTATTGGGTGTTCATGCTCTTCCTAGTATATTAGCCTTTTCTGCATTATGTCTTTAAATTTAACTTGCATTGGTTGTTTATCTTGATTGTCGCTCAAGGTCATTTCAATAGATAGCTCTTTTATTTATGATTTCTTTGTAAAATAATAAGGCTTTTTTCGGAAACATTTAGAGCATATATAACAAGGATTACAGTCCATAAAATTGTGTCTGCTGCGTGTTTCCATATTTAGAATACATTTATACATTTGAAAAAAATTCCTATATCAATTTACTATTTGATGGAACATCATATGCAGTTCCAAAACTCTAATTTTGACTATTATAGCATAATGCCCCTATTAAACCACAACATTGAGTAAATGCCCTGTCTACAGTTGATAAAAAAAGGACAGTTAGAATAAAGCGACTAAGTCTACCGCAGTTAGAATAAAGCCAGTCAAGAAGTTACTCCATAAAATAAGTTGTGTTGTTTGAATTTTAGTCTGCACATCCCATTTCAACCAAATCAATGTAGTGAGATTTTGTGACACAACTCATAAAGCTATTGGAGTTTATCTTTGAAATTTGTTCAAAACTTATTTAAAGTTCAATATTTTAAAAAATACAAATCAAAATATTTTATAGGAAAAATAGGAAAGAGGGATATTTCGTTGAGGTGAAACAAATTCACTATAATAGAGAGATTTCATATATTTACATATGTTTTGAGGCATAATTTGTAATACATCCTAATTCATTGGATGTCAAGGTTTATTTTTGTTAATAGGGGAGAGGATCGAGTAGTTGTGCACACTAACTTCGTGCTTCTAATTATCCTACGTGGAAATTTCAAATCACTCCCAATTTTTTGCAATAGCTCACTTGGCAAGTCCCCTGCTTATACCTTTCGTTTCAGGGCCACATCATCAAATATGATGCCACATCAACATGCTTTTTGTCAAGGTGTCCAAAAAGGCCCAAAAAAAAGTGAGACCAATACTTGTGCATTCACATCATGGGTAGTTGAGCGCTGATGTGGCATCACATGATTGTTGCTTTTTAGATCAAAGGAATACATTTTGTTTAATTATGGGTAGTCAAGTCACAACTGTTGGACATCATATAAACAACTACTATCACAAATATTGGGCATTATATAAACAACTACTATCACAACTATTGAAACATGCTCAAATATTGGGTCCTCTCCTCTAATGGAATGTCATTTTTTCAAATTCTCATCCTTAAAAAAAACATTATTATTATGTCTTCAAATCTAAATACACCATTAAAATATTTCTTGTCATTTATATAGAGATTAAAAAATTATATCTAACATTTATCATTAACATAAGCAATAAGATTAAAGCATTAGCTTTCAAAGGAGGAGCTTTGAGGCTTGTGGAAATAAGACACCACATTTATGAATGGGTATGTCACAATTTCTAACCAACTTGATGTAGTTTGCATGATTATTTTCTCAAAATCTAGATTTAGCTCCCATGACAAAATCTTAAATAATGATTTGTCCATATCCAAAATCCTCTAATTACTATTTTATAGTTAAGAATGTTAAATTTAAATATAAATTTGTAATGTTTTTTTTAAATAAAAGATATAAACCCATAATATATTAAATTTCACACATATTTTGCATAATTTAATTTAACATTAAATTTAAGGCACATTGTTTGTCAACACCATGTTTTGGTCACACAATAAAATATTTTCAAAGTTTTATAGAAGTCTACCTTGTTTAAATCTACCAAATTTAGAATTCGTAAAACTTTTACCTCAAATTGATAAAAGAGAAATTGCCCATATAAACATATGATGCTTTAAAACCAATTGAATTAATTTGTTCAAGAATTGACAAGATTTATACATAAAGGACAAAACATGAGCTTGGGATTCAACAAGATTTCATCACTAACCTTTTGAGAACAACCATAATAGTTTCATCTG
>VDFB02281492.1:943506468-943616904 GCA_007258455.2 Sequoia sempervirens | reverse complement strand
CATAAGGAGTTTGCAGTAGGAGAGGATGTAATGGTATATCTGAGAAAAGAGAGATTTCTAGTTGGGACATATAATAAGTTGAAGATGAAGAAGTTTGGACCTTGTAAGATCATTAGGAAGTTTTATTCTGGAAATGCATATGAAGTGGAACTATCAGAGGAATTTGGAATATCACCTATATTCAACATTATAGACCTATATCGGTATCATGGAGGAGAGGCACCAAAGGACAGAGAAGTTAGTTTTCCAGATCAGATAGCACATCATCTAGAGGAAATTGAGGAAATTTTAGATTGCAGAGTTGGACGTAGTACCAGAGGAAGGCAATACAAGGAATATCTAGTCAGATGGAAAGGAAGACCAGAGGAAGATTCATCGTGGATTTCTTAGGCTAAGGTGGACCACATTGGTTTTCCTCTAACCCTAGGAAAGTGAGAGGATCACTTTTCTTCAACCTCGGGTGTCTGATGTAGGAGCATCCTAGGTTACAAGCAATCTTGCATCAACCAAAAATATTTGCATTAATGTTTTCTTGCATTTCAATAGTTAACTATCAAGACCCAGTCTCAGTATTTCATACCACATTATACCGCATTATAACATCAGAGCTCACAGAGTAGGATATATGATCTTCATTGCAACATCTACATCATATCCAGAATTCAAGTGTTTGGGAGATCCCAAGATGAAGATATCGCTTAACAAAATATCAACCGTGAATTGATGGAAAGAGCATTCATTGACCCGCTTTTCAAGTGTACAAACTCTATCCCATGACTTGCAAAGCCTCAAGAAACCATTTCATAAGGATTTACATTCATTGAGGATCTTTTTTTCTGATCCGCATCATGTTTGTCCAAGGATCAAAGGATAATCATATGTTTTTTTTGACCTTCACATGTTTCATCAACTTCAGTTTTTTGGGACCTCTTGAGGCCGACGCAAACCTTTTTCGGAGCTGGGAATTGATATACATATATAAGCATTGTGTAGTTTCATTAGGGGGTAGTGATAGTAGTGATAGTAGTAGAAGTGATAGAGTGATAGATAGAAGATAAGGGCTTCAACCCGCATTGTATTTCTAGGCTTAGCAACATATCATTTTGTAATCTATAAGCCAGGAGATAGGGCATGTTGCCTGTGAATAATTGATCATTATCTATATATATCCATGTGGGATTGTTATTCCAATTCTTTGAGTTTCCATTGTGTTTACTCTTGCTGCAAGGTTGAACAATCATATTCCTGGACCCTCCATCCTTGACTGCACCATTGTATCGAATAGTGCCTTATAAGTCCATAAATGGTTAGATTGGAATCCACACACAAAAACTATACCTAACAACATCATTAATACAAAATAAATCCCCACATTAGATCACAAGATGTTAATTGACAAAACCTATCCATAATGCAACAATTATGTGAGCCTCAATATGCTTCCCTATGATGTCTTATAATAATATGATTGTGATAATTAGAACTCATCATACAGATCAACAAGGCCCTCTAAAAAATATATTTGAGACCTCTAAAGCTTACAACAATACTTAAATAAACTTGCTTTAAGCATGCTTGGTACTTAAGTCACACTCAAGACAATCAACAACGTTAAGTTCATTATATCATCATACAAAAATGTACACTTGATAATGATATTCTCAATCTTTGATTCAATCACCAGATGGTGCAACCCAATATTCTTATGATAGTCTAAAGCATGGTCAAGATAGTATTTGAACACTTGCCATTTTATATTAAATATGTCCTTAATTATTAGTGGTAAGATATTAAGAGATGGTAGACAGTAAGATCATAGATGGTTTATCTCTTAACTCAATATCAACATCATCAAATTAAAGTGGTAGTTGTCTCCCAATTGCTACACAATCATAATACAACTATAATACCTTATTTCAAATCCACATAATAGATCCAAAATTGAGGTCCTTATATTTAGGTAGTTAATAGACATCTTGCAGTCGTATAAAACCTTTAACCCTCACCAATCTAAAGCGCATTACCAAAGTACCAAGTTGCAACATTAAAGATATGGTTAGTTAAGTTTGGTTCTATTGCCCCTAAATGAAGTTATCATCACTTAAATTATTATACAACCACAATCCAAGGCTCACAATATATGTATCTAATTCTTAGTTAATATTATAAGGTGATCTTACAACTAGAGATTTGACCTAGAACTCTTTGCTACCTTATTTTGCATGAAGTCTCACCATAAGGATATAATGAATTCAAGGTAAGATCATATGTTATCTTTGACCTTTGTCTACTCAAAAGTCCAAAAATTTGGACTTCAAATGATCTAACCCTTGATTATAATGAATTTTGGTTTATGAATTTCTCATAATCCCAACTTTCACAAACCAAATATTCTAATGTTCAATTTCTTGAGCACAATTCTAGTTATTAGGTACCTCTATATTTTGATTCTCAAATGTTTTTCATTTCATTTAGCATCATCGTATATTGTGGCCTAACATATATGGACAACCTTACCAAACTCACATCATTTTGGCATTTGCTAACAAAATTGCATCATAATTTAAAAACAAGAAAATGTACTATTCAATTTATTAATGATTCAATCTTTCACATATAAGCATAAACCATCCTAGATTAATAATTTTCAATCACACCAAATTATAATTAAAGATTTCATGCTTTAGAGAGTTTATCATAATTTGAACTTATTCAATAGAAAGTTTGGGTATAATTTTTCTTTTAGTGAATTTTAAACATAAGTTTTGTGAAGGTGGTGGTGATAGGAAGTGATTCTTTCCTTTCACAACATTTGATAGAAATCTCTTTTTAGTCATCCTTTGCTAGGTATCCTTACTCTATTTCAAGCTCTAATTTGAGTGCAACCAAATAGGAGGTAGGTTTTCAAAAAAAATATAAGGCCTTTTCAACAATCCAATTTGAACATACCCTAGCCACATGACATTATCTAAGGCCACATTTTTTTGAGGCATTTTTCAAATAACTCATGTTCTTTGTCTTAGCTTCTACATTTTGCATACAAATTTACCATATATAGGGGAATAGAGATTATTATTTTTATATTTGAGTTGTCACTTAATATCCCCTTACTACAAAAACTATAGGTAAACTACTAACCACACATACCATAACAAGCCTAGATTAATTTCTTTTTAGTTGTATGAGTGGATATCTATGAACTTAATACTACTCTAGGAGAGTAATTGTGAAGGAGCAGACTTAGCTCTAGGAATGTTGTTGAAGATATTTTTAGTTTAGGTGCTAAAATCTGCCTTTCATTGCCTTGGATGCCCTTTAATCTATAAAATCTTCCTCCTTTTCTAGCTTTCCCCTCCTCGGTCATGCATGCCT
Organism: Sequoia sempervirens; assembly: GCA_007258455.2. Classification (NCBI taxonomy): domain Eukaryota; kingdom Viridiplantae; phylum Streptophyta; class Pinopsida; order Cupressales; family Cupressaceae; genus Sequoia; species Sequoia sempervirens. The sequence goes on along the minus strand of VDFB02281492.1, from coordinate 943,613,532 downwards.
TGTTATGTATGTTGTGATTGGTGCCTCTTATGTTATTGATGTGCCCCACTTTTTTTAAACCTACAACCATATGCCGCTCTTAGATCTAGGAATGGCCACAACATTTGTATGTAAATAGCATGCATCCCCTTGCAATTGTACCCTTCAAGAGAAATTGACCCCAAAAGGGTCACAAACTTCCTATTTGGATCCTCCTTTCCCCTCCCTTTCCTAACAAAATTTTCCTCTATCCTTCATGTTTTTTATGAACGTCCATACTTATCGAGCTGATTTATAAAATGATGGATGTCCATATTGTACAAGGTGTCCACCTTTGTAAATGACCTTTTAATTTATTTTATTTATTTCTCCACTCCTAAAATGGAGGATGTGACAATGAATCTTTGATTATGTAATGAATATAACATAGAATACGTGTTATCTATTCTAGATTTAATATATTCTTTCTTTAATATAAAGATATTTTTTTAATTATATATTTACACATATAATTATGTTAAGAGTATTATCTAGTATTTTATTTACTAAAGTACATAATTATTTCATCAAAATTATTTGATAAATGTGTAATATTATAAAAGTTAAATAAAAATATAAATCAATATAAATATTTGATTATAATAAGATAATTAACTAATGAATATAGCATACTATATTTATTATCTATTATAGATTTTATACTCTCTTATAAAGATTTATCTTAACCAAATATTTAATCATATTACATTATTTACTATTTTATTTAGTAAAGTGAATACTATATATAATTATTTCATTTAAATTATTTGTTTATTATAATTAAATGGAAATAATCATACACAAAAATACAATAATTTTATAGAATTATTAATTTTTTAGATAATATTTAAAACAACAAAATATATGTTTTATGGATGTTGGCAAACTGTTCTCATCTTAGCTAAATCTGAGAATTAGACAGCTAGAATTTTCAAATTTTGAACTTATTTGCTACCTGTTTAAGTTGGGGACATTATTTTGATTTTCTATTTATTCTAATCTTATATTTTAATGCTTTTTTACAGTGGCGTATGAAGGTGGTTCTTGTCCAAGAATTTGGAAAAAAATGCTCGCTTAATTAAAAATATGTTTTTTGGACTTTGAATAGAAAGTTCTGTAATGGAAGTATTTGTTCGAGAACGGAAAAACAAGAAGAAATTACAAAAACATGTGCGCAGCGGACTCTTTTAACGCGGTTTTTGCCTAGCCTTTGTGTACATGGTTTTCTCTGACCTTTCTCACACAACTTTAACAAGGAATTGGCGGCCATTAACGAATGTATGTTACCATGAATATAAAAGCACAGCAAGTTACGGATGAGGAATTGTTGAGCAAGTTAGAGTACTACTGCAACAGCGCTCCACGTCTGCAGGTGGAAACACTTGAAGCCATTCTCAAACACAACGCACAAGTAGAATATCTGGTGAAACATGGCCTCAACGCTCGCACAGACATCAAGTCCTTCAAACAATGTATTCCTCTCACCACTTATTCCGATTACACACATGAAATTCAACGAATTGCAGATGGGGAGAAATCTCCAATTTTGTCGACAGATCGACTTCTATGCATGTTCTTCAGGTACGCACAGAATCCCCAGAATTAAGAGAATAGCATTTGGAGAAAACTATGTGAATTAATTTTGGAATTGGCGCAGGATCATAACTGTCATCAATTATGAGGATAAAAGTAGAGTAAAGTGAATGGAATGCAATATTGTGCCCTGTTTAAGAAATAATTAAATGCAAACTTAGCCATTACAACCAATTGTAATCCACTAATTCCCAAAATTTGAATCTCCCTACCCTCAAATTTTCGTTCTAGCTTTTCTATTGCTTATATGTTTTTTCTCTGGTTGTGACCAGCTCAGGGACGACTTCTCAACAGCCAAAGCTAATACCGCACTTTGATTCGGAGCTCTCGCGGTGTGGCAGTAATTTTGTTCGCCAGATTGCTGCTGCATCTGTCAGAAAGTAAGATAAACAGTTACACCTGAGGTTATCCTTATGCAATTTATATTATTTTGGATACTTTTGTTCCTTCGGTACTCACATACATGAACTCCCAACTCAATTAAATCTTAAAATTAAAATTCGAGAAAATTTCTTAATTTGATAAACATCGCTGGTTTTTTAACATTCTGCATATCAAACAACAAGAATATATATATACAAAAATGGGGCTGCAAACTATCAAATCAAATATTGCATTTAGGTTAAGGAACATGGAATTAGCATATGAGTCAAACTTCAAATTAAAGTACTCCAATTTGTAAAATAATAATCACATAAAAAACCTCTAAAATGTATTTCGTCCCGATTATTATAAGAGTACAATGCATCCAACATACATGCAGACATTTCTGTTTGTCTGTAATATACGTTGTGAGCTGGTTGGTGTGTGTTGCTCAGTGCTGCATTATCTAAGGATATGGATCTAATTTAGAATCCTGAGAGTCGGTTAGAATTTAGCAAAATCCCCTGTTTTGTCAGAGAAAATGTGGAGAAACACTAAGAAATTTGCACAACAAAAAGGCATTGGAATCATTAGAGTCCAAGTAATGTTCATAGCCAAAGAGGCTTTCAATACTCAACTAGCTAGAAAAAATTCAGCACTATATAAGAGTAAATTTGATCAAGCAATAAAATTTGACAATTTTCTAAAGATTTGGTTCGCTACGGATTGCAGGACTTGAAGCAACTTACAGCGTGCTCTACAGAGGAATGAAAAATTCCAGTTTCTCAAATTCTGTTGGTTCCAATTTATTGATCAATGTTTTTTTGTGTTTCAGGATATTTCTGCCACGACATGGATCTAAATCTCTGAGTTTTATGTATGCCGGCAAGGTTATGGAGACCAAGGGCGGTGTTAAGGCTATGGCTGCCACTGCTTATGGTCTGCGCAACTCACAAAAACAGAACATGATTTCTATGTATATCAGCCCTCCACAAGTATTCCTGGGGTCAGATGTCCAACAGCAGATGTACTGCCATCTTCTCTGTGGTCTTAGATTAGCAGAAGCCATCGACAGCATCAAAGCCCCCTATGCATATGGTTTACTTAAGGCATTTCAACTCCTGGAGTCCCAATGGCAGCAGCTCTGTGAGGATATAAACAATGGATATATAAGCCCAACGGTTGTCACTGACTTTGCAATAAGAAAAAATGTTGAAGAGCAAGTTTTAGGTGGACCAGAGCCTGAGATTGCAGAGAGAGTTCAGAAAGAGTGTTCCAAAGGTGAGTGGAGAGGAATTGTTGGGAGATTGTGGCCAAATGCCAGATATGTGTCCTGTGTTGTGACAGGAAGCATGGCACAGTATTATTCCCAAATTAGACATTATGCAGGTGATGTGACTTTGTTGGGTGGGGATTTCCTTGCCTCTGAATGTGCTGTGGGGGTCAACTTAGATAGAATCCGTCCACCTCAGGAGACACTCTTTACCATTGTGCCAACCGTGGCTTACTATGAGTTCATTCTCGTCAATGACAAGGGAGTCCCGGATACTGACATTGCTACTGTGGATTTGTGCGATGTGGAGGTGGGGAAAATGTATGAAGTGGTGGCTACCACATATAGAGGTTAGTTAGTCACACACTTTATTTTAGTTAATCTATTTGGTGCAGCCAACTTCCATTGTTTAACTAATAAACTTGATTAGCAACTCTATTAGACTCTAAATCGTTTCCTTCTTCCTTGATTGATTCCACCTAATTTTCCAATAAGGATCTCTTGAAACCTGGAAAATAAAATCTCTGATTAAGAATTCAGTAACTCTTTAACTAAGGCTATCAACTGGGATTAACGGAATTAAATAACTCTTAAAATCAAAAGGAACTGTTCTCAATTTTTATCAACTCCTTTAAATGTGAAACCAGATTTTTGGTTGAAACTTCCTTTCAAGATTTCATAGCCATCAAACTGTATTTTATTGGAAATAAACATCACGTCAAGAATTGAGAGATTTACTTTTGATTTGGAAAGGGAGTTTCAAATTTTAGGAAAAATATTAGTGTTCCACAGGGACGTGCCCCCACGCCCCCCTCCCCCCACTACCCAAAAAAAAAACTGCGTTTCCCATCTTGGAGTTTGGGGACACCCCCCACCAGCCCACCACCAGTGCCACCATCCCACCACCAGCGTTGTCGTCTCCAAGACATCACTAGGACTTTGAGGACGCCGGGCTGTCCTCAAGACGCCTAGGGGACTCCTAGTTGTCTCCAAGATGTACAATTCTTATACTTATACATCATTTTATAACTATTTTTTCAAGTACTATATGTATTTCAGCGCCCTGCCACCACCTTGCCACCGTTCCCCCGCCGTCCCCAACTTAGGACCTCCTTGGTCCCCCGTCCCCACGTCCTCACGTCCCCCCGTTAGGAAACTCCGTGGAACCAGGTAAGAGTTTGTCTCATAGAAGCTAATGCAGAATTCAAAGTACATAAAATGTGAAACTGGAAAACAAATTATTTGAAACATAGTTCTTTTGGTTTTGGGCTATAGTTCTAACATTGATATTAGAGTTAAGCTTTGGGCTCTTGGATTGTTTGGATGTTAAACTATAGTCCAAAACACAAACAGTAAAAGAACCAAGAGAATCCAAAATCAATGGCTCAAAATCACTGTTTTGAGATATACTTGGCAAGGATTCTTGCATCCAAGTCTGAATCAGGCTTGGTGGGTCTGAATCAGGCTCGGTGGGTCTGCAACCACCGCAGACTTTGGCTAGTCTTACACTGAGACAAACGAATCTGCTGAAACCTGTGAATTTCATTATACTCGCAAGTCTTGACTGTCAGCCTCGGCCGAGTTTGTGAAATTTTCAGAAAATCAATTCGAAATTTCAAAAAAAGAAAACACAACTTTTTCTTTTATAATATATATTTTTTAGTAGTGGAGTTTTGGTGAAGTGTTTCCATGGAATCGAACCGAAACCCAAACACAGATTGCAGAGTTTTAGCCCAGTCCAAGTCTCAACACAAGATAAAATGCAAAGACAGAAGAACAGAAGATAGATCCAAAATAATACAAAATCAATCGAAAGAACCAAGAGAAATAAGGACCAAGTCTCATCAAGGACATACTAGTATTCGTTGTAAGTAAACCTGGCCACCAACCCAAAAATAAATTGCCAATAAATTAAAAAAATCCAAAGATATGATACTGTGTTAGAAATAGGGCAATACAAAAGAATTATACAGTTTGTCAGTTTCATTTACTGAACAGCTTGTCATTTGATTGGGGGTATAGCGAGGGGCTATGCATCAATCATGTGTCAAAATTATTTCACCAGGTCTTTGTTTTAAATTTGTGCAGGACTTTACCGCTACCGACTAGGAGACATTGTGAGAATAAGGGGTTTTTATGGGCATACACCTCAGGTTGAATACATCAGTAAAGTATGTTATTTTGCGGACATTGTGAATGAGAAACAGCTGATGGATGCAATGTACAAGATTGGGCAGATTTTTTCGTATGAAACACAAATGGAAATTGTGGATTTTGCATGCAATGCAGATTATTTATCTTCTCCAAAGCGTATTCAACTGTTTTGGGAGCTGAAGGAGCTGAAAAATGGCCCCAGTTTGGAGGAACCTCAGCATTATGAGAAATTGTTCAGAAGATACTGTCTGCTTGTTGATGAATATTTGAATGAGTATGAATATATAAGGATGGAAAGAAAAAGTGAGAATTTGAACCCTTGTGAATTGTGCATTGTTAGAGAGGGAAGCTTCAATGCAATCATGGAGGTTGCAATGCAGAAGGGGGCAACTGCTAGTCAATACAAGCCTCCTAGAATTATAAGAAATATTGAAATTTTGAATGTTTTGAGAACAGCTACTCTGATTAAGATCTCTTAGGTTTGAGACTAACCTCTAAGTAGGTTATAGAAGGGATCCTTAGGGAGCAGTGCCATGTTGGGGCTGCTGCTTCAATTTATTTGATTCATGCAGTCCAATGCATTTACAAATTAGTAAAGGCTACAAATGAAATTAGTTTTATTTGAAAACCAGAAGAATAGTTGTTGAAAGGAATTTTCAGAGATATTAACAGTGTGGGGCTATAATTTGCGTGAAAATTGAAAATTATAGTGAAAAAAAATTCTTGTATTAATATTTTTTAATTTGTTTTAGTATCTACGTCTGTAAAATTTCTCTGCATCTATAACTCTGTCAAAGTTTTAAATTCATGGGATCCTTCCAATAAGTAACGTTTAGAATGGTCTCAGCAACATCTGCCAACATCTGCCAAAACATTTCAATTGGGACCACAACGTTATGTTTTATTAATTAGTGATTTATAGATGGTATTAATTATGTGGTCCCATTGAAGGGGTTTGAGCTCCCATTTTAACTGAGAAAATAGTCTCATGGAATTGAAAAAGTATGGTTATAGAAGGAATACTGATTATTAATCAATTACAAATAGTATTCAAAAATATAATATATAATATCCATTGTAGCAATGGTCAAGATCTATAATTCCATCCAATGTTTCTAGCTGCATATGGGGAAGGTGATATGGTCTACACATTAAAGGAACTTAATCCTTTCAAACCATCATCTTGGCTTGAAAAGGGTAAAGAAGCGACCCATAAACTATCAAGCAATGAGTAACAATGTTATCTTTTAAAATTTATTACATGTTCATATTCTCAACATACATATTTAGTGATTTTTTTAGTAGCCAAAAGTTCATATTGGTCAATTTGATTTTGATGAATATATTGAAACTGTCAAGGGGTCAAATCACTCAAAGTTTAAGATTTATTAGTTAAATGCATTTTAAATCACCGTAATTTTTTTGAGGCATTTATAAGTAATATTTTCGCCATAGTAAACCACATGTTTGGGGAATTGCTTGGAATTCAAAGGCATGTTTTAATCAATTGACATATTTGCCAATACCATTAAATTTCACTGTGTATGATGACCAATATCTTTGTTTCCATTATATCAACATGTTAACTATAGGGCCATAATTGCCTTGAAAATCACAACATATGTTTTGGAATGTGGTCCGAATTGCCCAACATGTACATATTGACCGTTTCAAAATCATGTGGAATTTGCCACATTTTTACTCTTTTTACAATTTGTCAAGTTTCCCCAGATTTGAGTTCATATAAATACAATTAAAATTTTGATTAATATTTTACACATTTACTTCGCTCTTGACTCTAATAGACTCAATTCTTGAATCTTTACATCTTTTGGAGAATTTAGTTTTGGACACTTTTCTTTCGTTTCTTTTATACCTAGTGCCTACTTGCTACCTAGAGTTCTATTTGTAGTGAGCCATAGATTACATACATTAACAAGTCAGCAAAAAGTGAGCAATAATTTTTTTATTGTTTTCTAATATATAAGGTTCATTTTTTTATTGCATGAGTACAAATATTTTTGAGTAGTGAGACATTTGGTCTCCATGGATCTAGATATTATGATTCTTTTGGTTGATTTTGTCTATTTATGTTCATTGTTACATATTATATGCAATACAAAAAAATTGTTAGTGTTGAATCTTTGATGGTGATGACCTTAAACATGAAATTTTTTCACATTTTCCAATTTTTTAGAGTTGTCAAGTAGGAGCTAGTTTCTTGAAAGTGGTAAAGGGTGCTCATCAAAACACAAAAACATAATGTTACACTTTGGCAATGATTGTGGTCCATTAGATCAATTTTCAACATCAAGGTTTGTACCATATATTAGTGGACAAAGGAATACCTCACAAGAAGATTGTAATGAGTGCATAACAATGCCAAAGATGATGTTCTAGAGGAGTCTTAGGGTGACAAGAATGATAATATTAATAAACCCAATTCAATTTAAGTGATGAAAAAATGTAGGTCCTATATGGAAGGAGAAAAGAAAAGACAAATAAAAATGGGGCATGAGTGGAATCTTGTCAAATAATTTTTAAATTGATTGGGTCTCACAGTATCCATTCATTGAACTAGTGGAGAATGAAAATAAATATGAATCTCTCATAGAATATAGATGTAAGATTTGTAGTTGTGAATATAGTAAGGATAAGAAGTTATAACTAAAAATTGATAATGCCATAGAAAAATAAAAACAAATTGTGGATGAAAAGAAATAATTAGTGATAAGATGGAAAACAAAGAAAGTTTTTATCCTAAACATGTTGTGCAATATGATGAGTATACTCAAACAAAGGTAAAGCTTATTGCATGTAGAGGTACAATTGAAACTCAATTTGGAAAGATGATGAGAGCAACACAAGAGGCAATATTGTCCAGTTGAGTGTTATTTTTTTAATTATGATTAGAGGGTGTCCTATGATAGACTACTCAGAATATAATATTCTACTGTATTTTATAGGTGTTCATAACTTTTCTAATAGACATTGATCACTTGAAACAATGGATGAGAATGAGCAAGTTGTTTTGTTGAGTTGAAAAAGTATAATGTATAAGAAAATAAAACAATCAATATTTATTAAATTGTCTTTAGTTGAATTTGTAGTGGTAGATAATACATCTAGGGTGGGTATGCATATGTATACTATAGGAAATCATTTCTACTAATCTCATCTACTCTTTGTTCATAAAATGAAGGAGGATGAAACATCACAAAATCTATGTAAACTATTTAATAATTTTTTGAATTAAATTAGAGGTATATACATGACTACACAATTACCAAAAAAGTTGGTTTGTGTAGGGGCGGATGAAGCTTCAATAATGCATGGTCATAGGAACTTGATCTTTGTGTAAAGTTACAAACTTTTTTCTCACCATAAATGATTTTCATTCATTGGATGGCCCACAAAATAAATTTATCATTTGAAATTGTAAGGTTTTTACAATATCAAAAGATGAAGATCTAATTCATAAGCTCCACTCATGTACTTTTATCAAAGTTTCAAATAGTTTTTAGAATTTCAATATTTTGTGAGAGAATAACTACAAGAAACAAGTTTCTTAAAAGATGTTGATATCAAATGGATCTCCTTACACGAGTTAGGTAATGAGTTTTTATGAAATACCAATTCTTGATTGGACTAATGTATGAATATCTCTTCATAGTAGAAAATCTCTTGATTTCTGATTTAGGTTAGGTGATATAAAAAAGGTCTCACTTTATATGTTATTTTTTCCATGCTAGAGGAAATGAACATTCTTGCAAACAAAGTCCAATAAACAACTATGAATATTTCAGAATATATAAATCTATATAAAATGATATGCACGGCCTTTCATAATTTATCTCTATCATAGTAGTTATGTTCATGAGTCCAAAATTTAGTATTTGGCACTTGGTGACAAATATGGACAATATTGCTATTTTTTTACAATTTAATTCAAATGAAGAATTGTGTCTTTGTATAGGGATATGAGATACCAATACACTATTTTTTAGGGTCAAGTGCACTATGTAAGAATATGTTACAAGGGAAGCTTTTGATAATATTGTTAAATTTGTAAGTACTACTTGAAAGGATATTGTGAGATTTTTTTTCTTTATAGATTAAAGCCCTCAAAATGAATAGATTGAAGCCATGTTTGTTGTGTCTAATCAATGCTAGATCAACTATTAATCATCTAATTTTTATAATAAGATAATGAACTTGGCCAATCACTTTTTGAAAATTTTAGAATTCAATGGACATCATATAGAAGAAATTATAAATAAAGTTAAGCTTATAGAGTTATCAACCCCTTTTGCAATATCAATAAATGAACTTTGTAAACTGATGAGTGTCCCTTTCAAGACAGATCAACAACAAAGCTTTGAGCAACCTTAAGTTAGATAAAAAAAATTATGTGATTTAATATTGAAATATTTCAAACTTGTTGATTTATTTCAAACCGTGATATTAGGGTTAGTGGAGGATGGGAGGGTTTTTAGTGCATTGATATTTTTAAGATTAAAAAAAATATTGATAAGAATTTTTAAAATTACTTGAAGATGTATACAATTAGATATGATATCCAAAAAAATTCTTTCAAAAGGGAACTAGTAATCTAGAGGTCCATATTTGAAAGAAGAGGTTGTGCAACACTTCAAACAACACTAACACATTCAACATAATGAAAAACACAAATAGTGACACTAATTGTTAGGATTAAGGTGCCATTTGTTAGTGTTTTATAGTTTCAGGAGCTATTTTCCCTTAATGAAAGGTTGGTCGGCCTTCATATGTTAAATAATATATTATTTAGGGGCCAACCTAGAGAAGAGGTTGTCTAACTTTGTATATAAAGAAGGTGAAGACATGCCATTTGATGATCAATTCAATCACTTTAATTTGCACCTCCAACAGAAGTTCACCATTCCATTAGCAGCAGATTCGTTTTCAAGAAGAAGTGTCTTCATTTGTACTTTGCATCAAGGAGAAGTGTCTCCATTCTTTGTATTGGACTCGGCCTTGTATAGGGCCTGACTTGTAAGCAGATTTTTGTTGTTATTATTCTACTATATAAGAATTTATTTGCTGAGTTTTTCTCCCTTGAGTAGGAGGGTTTTTCCAAGGTATTTGTTGTGTTCATTGTTCTCTTGTGTTGTATTTCTGCTTATTTCATTTCTGATCCTAAAACTAACATGGTATCAAAGCGGGTTCAGGGAAATCCTATCAAACTTGTCTAAGCAACATTGTAGGTTGAGAGGAATTTGAAGATAAGTGATGTCGCCTAAGATCGTATTTTTCCAGATGGCAAAGACTTCTATTTTAGCCTGCATCTTAGTTTTTAAAGTAGTTTTTCTTTAAAGCTTTTTTGTTTCTGCTACGCATGCGTTGCATGCTAAGTATTGGAGATCTACTTTGTTTTTTTCTTGTGCATCGAACTCTATTTTATCCCCTATGTATTTCTTTTGAATAAGCAGTAAAAACAAAGAACTCTGTTTTAAAAAATAAAGCAGAATTTTCGATTCTTTTTAAACAAAGTGCAGAACAGAGGAAGAATGTGAAGTTTGTTCTTCAATGAGTTAATAGATTGCAGTTTATTTTGTTACAGCATTATGGTATATTATTTTGTTTATCAGCATTGTGTCAGTTTGTTTTCTTTCTCTGCTGCTTCATTTCTTTAATCAGCTGGCTTAGAGGTGAGGCCTCTTTTCAGAAACTACATTTGGTATCAGAGCAGGTATTTTGTTTTGGGTTTAAGATCTAGTTGTTCGAATTTCGCCAAAGATTATCATGTCAAATTCTAACAGCTTGCCCATTCCAGAATTTGATGGAAATGAGTATGATTATTGGTGTATAAAAATGATGACATTTTTAATAGGAAAAGATTTGTGGGAGATTGTTGAATCAGGTTACCAGGAGCCAGCTGATTGGAATGCCCTCCCAGTCAATGAAAGAACAGCAAGGAAGGAAGCTAAGAAGAAGAATTTTCAAGCATTGTTTCATATTCAAATAGCTCTAGACAAGAGTCTATTTCCAAGAATTGCAGGTGCAAAGACAGCTGAGGATGCCTGGAAGACTCTAAAAGAAGCTTACCAAGGCAGTGATCAGGTCCAAGTTGTTAAGTTACAGACATTGAAGAGAGAATTTGAGAATTTAAAGATGCAAGAAGGAGAAAGTGTGAGTGAGTATTGTGTCAGAGTAAAAGATGTGGTCAATAAGATGGCTACACTTGGAGAAACTGTGAACACAGAGGTTCTGATAAAAAAGGTGTTGAGATCTCTCACACCAAGATGGAATCACGTCGCCATAATAATGGAAGAAAGTAAGGATTTGACAACCCTTCAATTCGATCACCTCGTTGGATCTTTGATCTCACATGAAGAAAGATTAAAAGATTATTTTGGAGAAAGTGTTGAGAAAGCCTTTTCCTCCAAAGTACAAATCACAAAGAATGATGATGGCAGCAGTAGTAGCAAAAGCAATCAAAGCCAAGGTAAAGGTCAAAATCAGAATAATTCAAGAGGTAGAGGCAGAGGTTTTTCAAGAGGAAGAGGTGGTTCAAGAGGCAGAGGTAGAGGAAGATTTGATAAAAGGAATGTTCAATGTTACCATTGTAATAGGTATGGACATTTTGAAAGAGAATGTAGATTAAAAGAAGGTAAAAATGTTAATTATGCTCAAGAAAGTTATGAAAATCCTCCAGATAATTTATTCTTATCTTATTCTAAAAGTGAAAATACTAGTAAAGATGTTTGGTACCTAGATTCTGGATGCTCTAACCATATGTCAGGAAATGGGAAGTTGTTTTCAACAAAGGATGAAAGTTTCAAGTCAAAGATTCAGCTCGGTGATGATAAATCATTAGTGGTTGCTACAAAAGGTGCTATGGAGGTCCACACAAAAGAAGGTATGAAGAGTGTTAAAGATATTTATTACACTCCTGAGTTAAAACATAATTTGTTAAGTGTTGGACAATTATGTGAGAAGAACTATAGAGTTGTCTTTGAAAATAAGAAATGTACAATTTTTGATAAGAGTCAGGGAAACAGAGTAGTCACAGTTGTTCCTATGATGAAAAATAGGATGTTCCCATTGAGATTTGGTGAACATAACAGCAGCCTTGCCAATATGGCATTTGAGGATACAAGTTGGCTATGGCATCTAAGGTATGGCCATTTAAACTTTCACAGTTTGAAGCTTTTGACCTCACAAGCATTAGTTGCTGGTTTGCCCAAGGTTGAAGAGCACAAGGAGGTTTGTGAAGGATGTGCAAAAGGAAAGCATGCAAGGGAAAGGTTTCCAAAAGGCACTGCATGGAGGGCCCATTACCCCCTTCAACTTGTTCATTCAGATATCTGTGGACCGATGCAAACAAAGAGTTTGGGTAAGTCATCATATTTTCTCACTTTTATTGATGATTACTCACGAAAATGTTGGGTATATTTTTTGAAGGCTAAGGATGAAGCCCTTGATACATTCAAGAGGTTTAAAGCACTTGTGGAAAATGAGAAAGGGTGCAAAATCAAATGTTTAAGGACTGATCGTGGAGGAGAATTTTGTTCAAGAGCCTTTCAAGATTATTGTGATATGAATGGCATCAAGAGGCAACTCACCACTCCATACACACCTCAACAGAATGGGGTAGCTGAAAGGAAAAACCGCACTGTGGTAGAAATGGCAAGGAGCATGTTACAAACCAAGGGATTGAGTAACTCTTATTGGGGAGATGCAGTTGCTACAGCATGTATACATTCTCAATCGAAGTCCCACCAGTGCACTTGAGAAGATGACTCCTTATGAAGCATGGTATGAGAAAAGGCCTAATGTTAATCATTTCAGAGTTTTTGGTTGTTTAGCTTATGTTCATGTACCTGATCAGAATAGACAAAAGTTAGATGCAAAAAGTGAGTCATGTATTTTTGTTGGGTATAGTGAGGAAAGCAAAGCTTACAGGTTATATAATCCTCTCACTAATAAGCTTATTGTTTCAAGAGATGTGATTTTTGATGAAGGGGGAGTTTATGGTCATCAAAAAGGCCATATGGAGAAGTCAAAATCTATTTTGAATGATGATGTTGATCATGAGCAGCCCACTAATGTTGTTGTTCCAATTGCTATAAATCCACCAAGTAGCCCCTCATCTAATTCTTCAAGTCCAACTTCAACTCCAAGTTCTAGAAGGAAGGTAAAAAGTTTGAGTGATATTTATCAAAGGAGTGCCAATCAAGCACATGAAGAAAATCCAATAGGTGAGACAGTTAATTTTGCTTTATTTACCAAGGCTGATTTTGAACCATCATGTTTTGAAGAAGCATGTACTAATGAGGTTTGGATGCAAGCAATGCAAGAAGAGATGGATTCCATTCATAGGAATGATACTTGGGAGCTTACAGAGCTTCCACATGACAAGAAGAAGATTGGCACCAAATGGATCTACAAGACTAAGCATAACAGTGATGGAAGTGTTGAAAGGCATAAGGCAAGATTAGTTGCTAAAGGCTTCACACAAAAGTATGGGATTGACTATGAAGAGACGTTTGCACCAGTTGCAAGACAAGAGACCATTAGAATGCTGATTTCATTAGCAGCTCAAAAGAATTGGAGCATACAACATATGGATGTGAAAAGTGCCTTCTTGAATGGGTACTTAGAAGAGGAAGTATATGTGGAACAGCCACAAGGTTTTCAAGTGGAAGGAAAAGAGAATCATGTCTACAAATTGAAGAAGGCTTTGTATGGCCTCAAGCAAGCACCAAGAGCATGGTATGCAAGAATTGATGGATACTTTCAGGAGAATGGCTTCAAGAGAAGTAAGAGTGAACCTACCCTTTACTACAAACAAGAAGGTAATGATATTCTTATTATAAGTTTGTATGTTGATGATTTGTTGTATATGGGTAGCAGTTCTAAGATGAAAGATGAGTTCAAAATTGCTATGATGAAAGAATTTGAAATGAAAGATCTTGGTCTCATGAAATATTTTTTAGGAATGGAGGTTTATCAATGTAAAAATGAAATTTTCATTTGCCAAACCAAATATGCAAAAGATATGTTGAAGAAGTTTGACATGGTTGATTGTAAACCATACTCCACTCCAAGTGCTCATGGAGTTGTGTTGAGTAGGAATGATGGTGCTGAATTAGTTGATGAGACTGCTTACAAAGTATTATTGGGAGTTTGATGTTTCTGACCCACACAAGACCTGATATAGCATATTCAGTTTCACTTGTTTCAAGGTATATGACAAATCCATCAGAAATACACATGAAGGCAGCTAAAAGAATTTTGAGGTATGTGAAAGGTACTCTAAATTATGGTATTCATTACTACTCTTCTAAAAGATTCAATCTTGTTGGCTTTAGTGATTCAGATTGGGGAGGTAGTATGGATGATCGTAAGTCTACATCTGGAAATTGTTTCTCCTTTGGGACTGGTTTAATTACTTGGAGTTCCAAGAAGCAAAGCATGGTTGCTCTCTCATCCACAGAAGCAGAGTATGTTGCAGTTACTTCAGCAGGTACACAAGCTCTTTGGCTTCGAAAAGTTTTAGAAGAAATTGGAGAAAAACAGATTCAAGCCTACAGTGATTTATTGTGACAATGTAAGTGCCATCAAGTTAGCAAAGAATCCGGTTCATCACAGTAGAACAAAGCATTTTGATTTGAAGTATCACTTCATCCGTGATTTAGTACAGAAGAAGGAAGTTGAATTGAAACACATCAGCACTCATGATCAGTTAGTAGACATCTTCACCAAAGCAGTTGCAAGAGATCAGTTTGTGTTACTTCGAGATCAGATTGTGAGCCCTCTTAGCATCAAGGGGGAGTATGAAGATAAGTGATGCTGCCAAGATTGTGTTTTTCCCAGCATGGCAAAGACTTCTATTTTTAGCCTACATCTTAGTTTTTAAAGTAGTTTTTCTTTAAAACTTTGTTTTTTTGCTTTCTGCAAATAAAGCATGTGTTGCATGCTAAGTATTGGAGATCTACTTTGATTTTTTCTTGTGCTTTGAACTCTATTTTATCCCCTGTGTATTTCTTTTGAATAAGCAACAAAAGCAGAGAACTCTGTTTTAAAACAGAGCAAAATTTTCTGATTCTTTTTAACAGCACTGTGCAGAACAGAGGAAGAATGTGAAGTTTGTTTTTCAATGAGTTAATAGATTGCAGTTTATTTTGTTACAGCATTATGGTATATTATTTTGTTTATCAGCATTGTGTCAGTTTGTTTTCTTTCTCTGCTGCTTCATTTCTTTAATCAGCTGGCTTAGAGGTGAGGCCTCTTTCGTGAAACTACATAATTCAATGAATTACTGACATATTTTTTACATTCCAAGGTTTGTTGAGAATATATCAAATGATATTGGTTGCAGTCAATATTTGAGATAAAATTCTATGTGCATATTTAGAGTTTATCCAAGAAAATTATAGTGTTGCAGCTGTAACAGTGACACCAGATGTATTGCGACAAACATAGGATATACCCAGCCACCGAGCATTGGCTGCGTGGGTTGTACAAAGGCAATCACCATGGAGGAGGACTAGGAAAGATCTGGCTGAGCCTTTGGCTCTAGCCGACTTCTCTCTTACACCATCAGCCAGCATCAAGTCCTCTCTGCGTGACATTCTGGGAGTCGACCTCATCTAGGAACACCGCTATAAGATCAACGAATAAGGAGAGCCGTTGAGATGGCTTGAGCGTCGAGCAGTCTGCATTCACGAAGAGAGAGTACGGGATATCGAAGCCATACCTGAGGCGTATCAATAACCGCCAGGCTAGCACGACTCACTCACGGGGGTACTTGCTGGGTCAACTCAAGCGTGTCGGGATATCAAAGACGACTCACTCAACGTTGCTGCGCTAGATCGTATTGGGTCTCAACACAGTCTCATTTCACGGGGCACTATCTACCATTGCACAATCTCCTGCATTGGATGTGAGTCAAGTATGTAATACGGCTGCGAGCCTTTATCACAGGTTGTTTTCCAGATCGCATTATTTCCTAGATTCCATATTGTATAGATTCTGATATGAGATAAGTGAACACCACTTATGTATTGACAGGTGATGTCATGCATATTCTATTCATGTGTGCAATATCAACAATATCATCTGGTTGATTTGTGGACATTGTCTTAATTTTTGAGCAAGCAAATTAATGATTTTTGTTTTCCATCGAGCAAACTCACCACTAGTTTGTGGGTTGTACAAGGCAAGAAAAGACAAGATAGTCGTTCTTATTGAAAGGTAGGGAGGTGAGACTTTAGACATCGTGGATATAAGGAAGTCATCTTATTGTTGTATTTGGGCAGTTTTGAGTAGCTAGTGTATAGTCCAAACTTTGGAGGAGATGCAATAGTTGTATTACTGATATTGTTGCTACAGAGTTAAGAGTCGTATCTAAACAGAGGAGAGCAGAAGGCACAAGTGTTATATACATATTTAGTACTTCTCATAATCAAGCAATACTAAAACACGAAATGTATTCAAGAGATTGTTGAAATGTATATTTCTAAGAAGGCGGTGATTGATGATGTAGTCCAATTCAGATATGAAGCAGACTTTAGATGCAAATCTAAAGTGAATCTTTGAACAAATTGAAGGAGAATTAATGCAACATATGGGAAGATCTAAAGGAAAGATAAGAGCAAACCTAAAAAAGATTTAAGTGCAACATTTAAGGAGATTCTGATTCCACAAGATAAGTTCTATTGTGCATCATTCCTTTAATTATTCTATCTAATGATATTTGCTAGATGTCTACATGCTTCATTTGCATCGGGGTTGTTTTGATTTTATGAACTATTATTAATCTCTTGAAAATACAAGATGGATCGAGGAGCAAAAGGATGTTGGTTTCTTGGAGATATAGATTCATCCCTCAATTACACTCCTGTCATTCAAAGGGAGTTAAATTTCGAGAATTGAAGGCACAAGTTGAGAACATGTCCGAGAAAAGAATTAAGGTTCTGAGATCAGTCAATGGAGGGGAGTTCACTTCCAAAGGATTTTTTTGCAATCTCTGAGGCAGGGATCAAGAGGGAGTTTTGTGACTCACTGAGAAGAAGTGAAGGTGTCAGCTAAGTGGGTTGCAGTGTTGCAAGGCCAGGTGTTAAAGTCCTTGGAAGACCTCTTCAACTGCAGAGAATAGAATTGCACAAGACAGTCAATCTGGATTTAACATTGGTAGCTTCACAAACCTATTCAAAATAGGGTGATTTAGGATGAAGTCAAGAAGGACAGTCCTAAACTATCGCAAGTTAGTAGTGTCAGAGGTGTGCATTGGAAAGCATTCCTCTATGGCAAGCATTGCAGACAATCTTGGACAAGGAGGTTAGGAGGTTGATGCAAGCACTTGGAGCTTCAGAGGGAGTCACATCATCATGAAGATTTGTTGTAATGTATATTTCTCTTAGACGGAGAAATATGAGGTGAAAACCCTTGTAATGTATATTTCTTTGAGATGAAGAAATATGAGGTAAAAGCCCTTGTAGTGTAAATTTCTCTGAGACGGAGAAATATGTGGTGCAAACATTTGTTCATCTCAAAGACTAAGATGAGACGTCATGTTGAGAGACTCCATGACAACATCACGTTGAGAGACTCTGTGATGAGCCCTTATTCATCTTTGAGACTGAGATGAGACGTCATGTTGAGAGACTCCATGACATCACATTGAGAGACTCCGTGATGAATCTTTGAGACTAAGATGAGGCGTCATGTTGATAGACTCCATGGCGACATCACGTGAGAGACTATGTGATGAACCCTTGTACTTGTGTTTCTTTCCACACATGGGAGTAGCCATTGTGGACGTCATGTTGAGAGACTCCATGACGACATCACGTTGAGAGACTTCATGATGAACACTTGTGCACGTGTTTCTTTCCACACATGGGAGTAGTCATTGTGGACATCATGTTGAGAGACTCCATGATGAACCCTTATACATCTCTGAGACTGAGATGTGTTTCTTTCCACACATGGGAGTAGACATTGTGGATGTCATGTTGAGAGACTCTGTGACGACATCACGTTGAGAGACTCTGTGATGAACTCTTGTACATCTTTGAGAATGAGATGTGGTTTTCCACAAATAGGTGTAGCCATTATGGGCATCATGTTGAGAGACTCCATGATGAGGATATCTAGAAAATACCTCCCTAGCTAAGAGGGAGTGTTAGTGTTTTATAGCTTTAGGAGCTATTTTCCCTTAATTAAAGGTTGGTTAGCCTTCTTATGTTAAATATTTAGAGGGCGACCTAGAGAAGAGGTTGTCTAACTTTGTATATAAAGAAGGTGAAGACATGTCATTTGATCATCAATTCAATCACTTCAATTCGTACTTCCAGCAGAAGTTCGCCATTCCATTAGCAATGGATTCGTTTTCAAGAAGTGTCTTCATTTGTACTTTGCATCAAGGAGAAGTGTCTCCATTCTTTGTATTGGACTCGGCCTTGTGTAGGGCCTGACTTGTAAGCAGATTTCTGTTCTTATTATTCTAATATATAAGAGATCTATTTGTTGGGTTTTTCTCCCTTGAGTAGGAGGGTTTTACCAGGGTATTCACTGTGTTCATTGTTCTCTTGTGTTGTATTTTTGCTTATTTCATTTCTGATTCTAAAACTAACACCATCCACTTTTTAAATCCTATATATTTTTAATTATTCCATGTCATTATTTTTTTATTCACTCATAAGGGATGTGGGGCAAAAAAATGTTTAATTATTTTATTTATGAGGTGATAAGGTCAATCATAGTTAGCTAATTTTTTTGGGAGCTATGAAAAGTTAAGATAATATTTGTAGATCTATTATTAGTCTACGACATCTTGTAAGAGTATCCCCTAATTTATAGGGATTGTATGACAAACTAGGTGCCTAAATTAGTGGGATTACTTTTTAGTCAATTATGAAAAAATTGTAAGAGGTATAAGAACCATGAAAGAGACTATGTTTAGCATGTACGGGTCATATGGATTTTTACCATGTGGTATTTTGAAACCTTGTTTTGATCCATGATAATGTTTTATGGTGGTATTTCAGGCCTCCATGAGTCTATATATTAAGGGATTGAGATGGAGACATAATGAGAAGTTGCACATGAACATAGACGTTATATTAGCTACTAGATTGAAGGAAGTGAATGTATTGTAATCTTTTACCAAGATAATACAAACTCAACCTCTTTTCCTATAGATTTTATTCAAAAGGATTTTTCTCCATGTAAGCACAGTGTTGTGTGAATCTCCTATGTTGTTGATTTCTTTGTTATTGTTGATTTAAATCTCCATTAGTATCATATAAGTTATAAATTTCAAAATTTTAATATATTTTCATATTTTCATAATGTAATATTTTTCCTTCATTTTCAAACATTGAGTATCAGAGCCTAGCTAGCTTTGGTGCTTGGGTGGTAGTGTGAAGGTCTTTTGTGCTATAGTAAGAATTTTGTTGATTTATTCTACAAATTTGTGTGTGATAACCATGGATACAACAACATCCTATTTTTATGCTGAAAAATTTAATGGTACCAATTATGAGTTGTGGAAGCTAACAATGTTAGGAGCTCCTTGAAGACAATTAGCTTAATGGTTGGCTTCAACAAAATAAAAGAAACCCGATAAAATCGATCAAGCTAAGTGGGACAAAATGGACAAGACAAATCATGGTACAATCTAACTTTGTTTTCATATTCAATCTTATTTAATGTAGCTAAAGAGCCTACTACATACTCCTCATAAAAACATTTGGGTGAGATCTATCAAGCCAATATCCTAGGTAAAATATGTTTGAAAAGAAATTTTTTTTCTCTTAAAATGAAGGAAGGTGATTCAGTTGTTGGTCATTTAAATTCATTTAATTTAATTTTCATTCAATTAGCTTTAGTTGATGTTAAGATTGATGAAGAAGATAAACAAATTATGCTTCTTTGTTCTTTGCCTAAGTTATGGGAGAATTTTATTCTTTCTATTAGTGCTAATCTCACAGATCCCAAGATGGACACTCTTATTACAACATTGTTGACATAAAAAATAAGAAAGAAAACTATAGATAGCTCATTGGATGCTCTTCATGTTAGTGAAAGGTATAAGGAAAGGGGTGTATTAAAAGGAGAACATAAGGGCCTAAAGACAAGTTTAAGGGCATATTTAAAACTCATAGTAAAAAGAACAAAGTGAAGTGCTGGAGTTGTGGAAAGAGAGGGCATGTTAAGAAGGAATGCAAAAACAAAAAGAAACAATCATATTCCTCTATAGAAAATTTCTTAAAACTAGGTGATAAGGTTTTATTATCTTCATGTAATAAAATTTCTAACAAAAACTAGTTGGTTTACTTATGATGCTCTTACCACAACTTCTCACAAGGACTAGTTTTCTACATAGAAAGAATATGATGGAGGTCAAGTTTACCTTAGGACAACAATTCATATCTCATTGTTAGATAGGGAATGATACAATTATTGTTTAATGATGGAAGGATTAAAACCCTCCATGGTGTTTTACATATTTTGAGATTGGATAAAATGTAATTTATGTATCTAAGTTGGATGGTTTGAGAATGCATGTAACATTTGATAAAAATGGCTGCATATTGGTGAGAGGAAGCTTGGTGGGAGTAAGAGGGACAATATTGGGAACTCTATTTAGGTTGAATTCCACTATTTAATGTAAATCCGCCAATGTGATTGAAAACCTAAAAATACATGTGTGTCAAGTGGCACCATAGATTGAGCCACATAAGTGAACATTTTTAAACCTATTATAAATAAAATTTTGTTTGATGGTTTATCATGTTTCAAAGAGTTTTAATTTTTGTGAGCATTATGTGTTTGGGAAACAAAACATAACATCATTTCCTTTAGGAAGTAATAAAGCAAAGAGTAAATTGGAAATTATTCATACATGTGTTTTTGGACTAATGGATAATAATCCTTTTTGCAAATATTGATATTTTGTGACCTTTATTGATGATGTTTCAAGGTATACATGGATTTATTTTATGAGATACAAATATGAGGTTTTCACTAAGTTTAAACAATTTAAAGTCTTAGTAGAGAATCAATCAAAACATAAGATAAAAGTATTGTGATCTAACAATGGATTTGAATATTGATCTAAATAATTTGATGAGTTTTGTAAGTATGTAGGTATCATAAGTGTTACCGCAATTTTTTCCCCCCCTCAAAAACCATGTCCACCCATGTACATTTTGTCTAAGTTAATAAAGATCATCCTTTCCCATAGTTTTTGAAACCATGTTGGGCCTCGCCTAGGATGTCACAACCTTATTTTCGCTCAACGCTTCAAAGATTAAGTCTAAGGCTCACCTTCATAGTTAGTCTTTCGTAAGTTTTTAGAATTATGTCAGGGCTCGAAGTGTTTGTCACAACCTTTGCAACTACCAATAAAAGAAAAGAAAAGTGATTTCAAAACTCTATGGAGGTTTTGAAACCTTTGTTGGTCCCCAACGAGGTTGTCGAGACCATATTCTCATCTAATGGTAAGCAAGTTTCAAAACTCTCTCTTTGTTCTGAAGAACAATGCAATGAAGATTACACAATGAAGGTGGTATTTTGGAACCGTACATAAGTTTAGAAACCTTTGTCGGTTCCTGATAGGGTTGTTGAAACCACTCAATTCACCAAAAAAGTTTTACTAGCCATTCCTTTTCAAAATTTCGAAAGGGTGTTGTAGCAAAATGAAAGATTGAAAAGCTCGCATGTGCCAACCCTAACGGGCTGCCATTAATGGCTATCCATCACACCTTAGCATTAATTACAAATGTTTATAGGTGAATTGAGCTATTTTCAAAGAGCTCATTCTAACGAGCACTCGAGAGAGAATTCTACTCATGGCATAGAGAAGAATTACAAAATAGTGCAACTAATGAGGCACAATTTTGAGTTACGGTTTTCTTTTTTTGAGCTATAGTTGATTGGGAATAATTCAATTTATCCTAATTGAGAAGAATTACACTCACAAATATGAGTTTGTCCATTCTTGGCTGCGAATTTATTTTAGGGTTTGCTTCCACCATGAAATTCAAGTATCAAGGTTATGAATACTTGTTTGGTTTGACCAATACCATGCCAAAAATAGGGGATACAAAGTTTGGGCATGCAAATTTAGATGAATTCTAGGAAAGAATTGAGAAGGATAATCGGCTGCCCATAACCTAGAGGTTAATTGAGAGTGGATTGTTGCAAGCCGTTGCATTCCCAATAGCTATCCAATGCCTTGACTTAGTTTTGGAGTGTATAAATCATTGCAACCCTCAAATGAGGGAGGTAAGGACAAATGGCAACCCGTTGGTGGTAAAAATTCAAAAAGAGACTTTCGCCTCTTGCTTAAATATTCTGAAAGGAAAGTATATGTAGATTTTGATTTTTCTTCCTTGTTAGCCGATAGGCTTTTATTGTGGACTTGCTAGTCCACAATAAATCAGAATACCTGTATCACACTCCTAAACTGCTGTCTCATGGTGTGGTAAACCATTTTCAGGTCGTCATTAGCCGATAGGCTTTTATTGTGGACTTGCCAGTCCACAATAAACCAGAATACCTGTCTCACACTCCTAAACTGCTGTCTCACGCTGTGGTAAACCATTTTTAGGTCGTCGTCATTGATTAGAAGCAACAACTGACAATTCTACGAGCTCTAAAGCAACCGTTCGCATTTATTGTGAGTTGATTAAAGCAATAGCTATAGGGAGGTTTATGAATTGGCCAGCTTTCAACTTGCATTCACAAGCCTCTGAGCTGATTGAAGCAGCGGCTGTAGAAAATGTCTTCAAATCAAATACATGATGTCTTTAGATTTGATTGCATTAATTGCCTTCTATATTAATGTCTTCATCAAATAAAAAATGCATGATGTCTTTAGATTTTATTGCATTGATTGCCACTGCCCTTAATCATCGCCCAAAAGTGTACATGGGCTCCTAGCATCAATTTAAGCCTCTACCTCTTCTTTTGGTGCTTTTACTGCTGCTTGCTCTGTTGCTTGCTTCACTACCACTGCTGGAACTATTGTCGCTTCCTACTCTCACACTAAGGATGAAATTCCTTCCTCCACGAATTCATTCACTGGTTCCCTTTCAACGGCTTTTGGATTACTAACTCTTTCTAATAGGTAACAAAAAGCTCTATTATTTTTGTTTATATTCACTTTATCCAATTTTAGTTTTATTTCCTCTTATGGAATTCAAACAGCAAGTCGCGGATCCCCGATAGTTGCACATTGCGCACTCGATTCTAGACCTACTGGGGATCGATTGATGGGTGCATATGTCTATTGGGTTCTTCCATAATTCTCCTTCGTAATACACTGCATGTATGAATCGGTGATTTCATTGTAAGAGCAGCGACTACCTTTTATTTTACTTGAATTCTTAAGACATATAGGGATCTTTGTTCATGTAATTTCAGGCTTGTATTAAATATGTACAAATTAAGTGGATATCGTTGTTGAGTGTTACGACTCTTTATATTGCAAAGTTTATTGGATTATCATATATTACCTGGTAAGGTAGCCTTGCTCACATTAGTCTCTGTGATTCGAATATGTGAATATATAATTGTGTATCTTTAATTATGTGTACAGCCTTTTTATTACATCATCTTTTTTGGGTGCTCAGGTTATTTCTAGAAAAGTACCCTTTGGTGTGTCTGGTCATGCATGCAATTTAGATCTCTGAATATAAATTACATATATTTATTGGGTGTTGAAATTATTTCTCGTGGATTTGACTTTGGCGCGTTGCATCTTTGAATTACAATCTATGGATATTAATTGTTGTCTTAGATATGCTATGTAGTAATCTAGCCTTTAGGGTATTAAGTTTTGTTTTAAATTTCTAAATATGATTTGCATATTTTTATTTGACGTCTAAGATATTTTTCTGTTCTGCATATTAAATTAGTTTATTTGTAATGCTACTTTGATTCAATTAAGCTATACATGCATCAACATGTCATGTATCTAATGGTTCTTTGCATTTACAAACTCACATCTAACTTGATTATCATGTAAGCTCTAATTTCTATCATATCTTGGAATATTATCTACAAATCTTTATTGGGTGTTCATGCTCTTCCTAGTATATTAGCCTTTTCTGCATTATGTCTTTAAATTTAACTTGCATTGGTTGTTTATCTTGATTGTCGCTCAAGGTCATTTCAATAGATAGCTCTTTTATTTATGATTTCTTTGTAAAATAATAAGGCTTTTTTCGGAAACATTTAGAGCATATATAACAAGGATTACAGTCCATAAAATTGTGTCTGCTGCGTGTTTCCATATTTAGAATACATTTATACATTTGAAAAAAATTCCTATATCAATTTACTATTTGATGGAACATCATATGCAGTTCCAAAACTCTAATTTTGACTATTATAGCATAATGCCCCTATTAAACCACAACATTGAGTAAATGCCCTGTCTACAGTTGATAAAAAAAGGACAGTTAGAATAAAGCGACTAAGTCTACCGCAGTTAGAATAAAGCCAGTCAAGAAGTTACTCCATAAAATAAGTTGTGTTGTTTGAATTTTAGTCTGCACATCCCATTTCAACCAAATCAATGTAGTGAGATTTTGTGACACAACTCATAAAGCTATTGGAGTTTATCTTTGAAATTTGTTCAAAACTTATTTAAAGTTCAATATTTTAAAAAATACAAATCAAAATATTTTATAGGAAAAATAGGAAAGAGGGATATTTCGTTGAGGTGAAACAAATTCACTATAATAGAGAGATTTCATATATTTACATATGTTTTGAGGCATAATTTGTAATACATCCTAATTCATTGGATGTCAAGGTTTATTTTTGTTAATAGGGGAGAGGATCGAGTAGTTGTGCACACTAACTTCGTGCTTCTAATTATCCTACGTGGAAATTTCAAATCACTCCCAATTTTTTGCAATAGCTCACTTGGCAAGTCCCCTGCTTATACCTTTCGTTTCAGGGCCACATCATCAAATATGATGCCACATCAACATGCTTTTTGTCAAGGTGTCCAAAAAGGCCCAAAAAAAAGTGAGACCAATACTTGTGCATTCACATCATGGGTAGTTGAGCGCTGATGTGGCATCACATGATTGTTGCTTTTTAGATCAAAGGAATACATTTTGTTTAATTATGGGTAGTCAAGTCACAACTGTTGGACATCATATAAACAACTACTATCACAAATATTGGGCATTATATAAACAACTACTATCACAACTATTGAAACATGCTCAAATATTGGGTCCTCTCCTCTAATGGAATGTCATTTTTTCAAATTCTCATCCTTAAAAAAAACATTATTATTATGTCTTCAAATCTAAATACACCATTAAAATATTTCTTGTCATTTATATAGAGATTAAAAAATTATATCTAACATTTATCATTAACATAAGCAATAAGATTAAAGCATTAGCTTTCAAAGGAGGAGCTTTGAGGCTTGTGGAAATAAGACACCACATTTATGAATGGGTATGTCACAATTTCTAACCAACTTGATGTAGTTTGCATGATTATTTTCTCAAAATCTAGATTTAGCTCCCATGACAAAATCTTAAATAATGATTTGTCCATATCCAAAATCCTCTAATTACTATTTTATAGTTAAGAATGTTAAATTTAAATATAAATTTGTAATGTTTTTTTTAAATAAAAGATATAAACCCATAATATATTAAATTTCACACATATTTTGCATAATTTAATTTAACATTAAATTTAAGGCACATTGTTTGTCAACACCATGTTTTGGTCACACAATAAAATATTTTCAAAGTTTTATAGAAGTCTACCTTGTTTAAATCTACCAAATTTAGAATTCGTAAAACTTTTACCTCAAATTGATAAAAGAGAAATTGCCCATATAAACATATGATGCTTTAAAACCAATTGAATTAATTTGTTCAAGAATTGACAAGATTTATACATAAAGGACAAAACATGAGCTTGGGATTCAACAAGATTTCATCACTAACCTTTTGAGAACAACCATAATAGTTTCATCTGAAATTCTAATTCTAATTCATTTTAATATAATTCCTTACAAAAATAATTTGAATGTTTATCGTCAACATTCCAATATATAAAATTCAATGTTTTGTATACGTCTATATTATGTATTGTTACAATTCATTTATGTTTTACCTTAAATTTCCTATTGGCGTCTCCCTTGAACCTCCTATAGGTGCAAGTGCTAGTATTATGCCTTTTCAGGGAAGAAGGGATGATATAGGAATGTGATTGCTAAAGAATGGTTTGCAAGTCTCAGCTGCCCAAAAATATGCATACAAATCACGGACATGAAAGGTAAACCATAATTTAATGTAACGTGAGTATTCTCCCACAAGAAAGGTAAAACCATAATTGAAAATTAGGATGCTCTCTAAAATAAAAGCGACACAATTGGGCGGTCAGCACGAATCAGGATTAATAAGGCCGGCTAGACCCCGGTTTGTGTGCGGTTAGATTTAGTTTCGAACGCCAGCAAGAGTTAGGGTTTGAGTGCGCGTCGGGTTAGGGTTTCATTTGGGGCTACAAAAAGATTGAGCAGTATCCCATTTTCTCAAACTCGAGTTGTGCGAGGGTCTTCTTCGTTTCTGGTTCTTTCTGCGACGATCTTAATGGAATAGCCGGAATGGGTAGGCAGGGAAGATTCAGTTTCTATTGTTTATACCGCATGGCAACGCAGTCTTCCCAGACCCCCCCATTCCTTCTAT
Source organism: Sequoia sempervirens (assembly GCA_007258455.2). Classification (NCBI taxonomy): domain Eukaryota; kingdom Viridiplantae; phylum Streptophyta; class Pinopsida; order Cupressales; family Cupressaceae; genus Sequoia; species Sequoia sempervirens. Next base: position 943,586,406 of record VDFB02281492.1, on the reverse strand, counting down.
TTCAGTAAGTACTCATTTTCTGATGAACGATGATTCCTACTCTCTCATGCACGTAAGTATTAAGGGCTTATCTGCTTGGCTTCCGGGCTTAGCCCGGTAGGGTTTGTTCTGTTTCCAATCTGAAGCGGTTTCGTTTAATTTTTTTTGTTGTACCTTAGGGTTTGGACGATCATTTTAAACCGCTTCACCACTATCTAGTTGGAATCAAAACTGTGAGTGTGCCTCTTTCAATTGATATGTTGCTTTATTTAAGAACCAGGGTTTCAGGATATAGGTATAAATTTGTTTTACAATATTCTTGTATTTTTAAGAACGTTTTTGTATGTGTGTAGTTGCTTATTTGAACAAGAATATGTAAATATTTGATGATAAAAACATTATTAAAAGTAGAGAATTTGTGTACTAATTCACCATACAAATAATTCATATAAAAGAAATTTGGTTGGTTTAGAAAATGATGATCACTATATGGTTTGATCTGTTTTTTTTTCAAACAAATCGAATATATGGAAGAAAATTCATCAGATTTGTAGAAAAAACTTTGTATTCATGGATACAAGTTTGGAAGGTTAAAAATCTCAGATTTAGAAGATCTCAGGTTGAAATTATGAATAGTATGAGAGCCAAAATGTTATCGATAAACAACTACTTCAGACTTATGGCATTGACCAAAAGAGAAATGGAGTGCCAAACGTTTAGGGTTTCTCAATTCCGTCACTTCCTAATAAAAATCTTCTCCATGGTAATCACTTAATTTTGCTGTAAAGGAAGCAATGCCATTCAACGTAGAGGTTCATATTTATGTGAAAGTAAATGAGATTTGGATATTGTGCATGTAGGCAAGAGATGTATACATTATGGACATACATGCATTAATGATTATAGGTGTAGTTTATTAAGGAAGTTGCTTTTGCCATCATTTATCTAATGTAAAGATCAATCTTTCTCAATGAATCAATCTAAAATTTGATTAAGTATTTGAAAATTTATCATTGGCTAAGCTTCTCTAGGAATATGATCTGGTTTTTGGTCTGTCAATCTCTGTTACTAAATGAATACTAAATTGATGCCACAATTTATCATTGGCCAAGCTTCTTTAGGAATATGATCGGGTTTTTGGTTTGTCAATCTCTGTTACTGAATGATACTAAATTGATGTGATGAAGCTAAACAATTTAAAGAAATAAAATTAGAGTTGTAGTCTCATCTAAATTATTAATTCCATCTTTTAAGCATTTGAATCTTACTTCGACAAGATATCTAGAAGAGGTAAAAGTTAAGCTTGATATATATTATTTTCAATTTTAAAATCTTTTAGATGCTACTTTGAGAAGAAAAGTTAGATTTTTTTTAAATATTAAATTAGAAAAAAAATGGAGAGGGGGATTTTATTTCACCATAACATGATTAAAACACTCAACTTTTTCTACTTTATTTTTCTTGAACTTTTTATTTGAGAATTTTAACCACTATAGATTATAGTATAGCCACTTTTAACATAAACAAAAGCATCTCCAATAGCCATTTTTAACATAAACAAAAGCATCTCTAAGGGGAGAAATTGTCACTTTCAATCTATACAATTGCTCTTCTAGAGGAAGAGATTTCTCTTAAAACTTCTTTTATTCCATTTTTTTTTTATTGATGTCAAATTAGGTACGAATGACTAATTGTCCATAAACGAGAGGAGTGCCTTTGGTTTTTGAAGAGTTCTTTTGAAAAGTTAGAGCAAAGTGTCTTGAAAAATTTAGATGAGCACAAGTCCCCTCCAAAATTTGAGGGCAAAGAGACAATAAAGAAAAATATGATCCATTTTTTCATCATCCTCAAAACAAGAGGGCATTTGAAAGGATCAGTGAATGCCATTTAATTAGCTTTATCTCTCAATTAAATCATTTTATTATTTTTATAAATGTACTCCACTTAAGTAAAGGATTATAATAAATTTCCTCATACTAGTTTGGCTCCTAACTTCATGTTGTTTTTAGTCAAAACTTAATTAATTTGCTTCATTCATCCTTTGTGGGAGTAAAGTCTTCCTCATGCCAACAAAGGAGATTTTTTTCCTTTGATTCTTGTTACATGAAATACTCTATGTACCCTAGAAGAGTTGGGAGGAATGTTAAAGTGAGCAACATATGGATAGGAAAGGTGGAAAAAAAAATCTCATCAAGATTTCCTACTCTTAATGATAATTGTTTACTTTTCTAAGAGAAAGAGCCTTAGATTGACTATAGCCTTAAAGAATACAACCACCCTAGGGCTTGGGAGTTTGCCAATTTTAAAGCATAATTTTGTTGCAATTCTCTCATGAAGTTTAGGAAAGGTGTTGAAAAATAATTTTAAATGTATCTCATTGATCTATTAACTTGATGGAGTTTGAGTTTGTAAAAAGGATCTCTTTGAAGGGAGAAACTTATACCATATTGGCTTCCATTACAAAAGTATGATATAATCAATATATTAAAGGTAAATGGATGCTACGATTCATAATAACAAAAATTCATTTCCTTTTTGTCTTTTGATTAGCTAAATTTATATCTTTCAAGAGTTTTTTCAATTAGGGTGAACAAACAAGGAGACAAAAGCCCCCCTTGTTTGCCTACCCTTATAGGTTTTAAAGAAACTAGTTGGGATATCATTTATTAATATGTAGTATTGGTGTTAAAAAATACAACTAAACATACATTCCCTTCATTCTTGGTAGTAGAATCCAAAGCTTTTTACTTTAACTCAAAACTTTCAAAAAGATATGAAAGCTACAAATATTCTTCAGTTAATAATTACAATGAGATCAATCTTTATAAAAGGAGATCAAGAAACCCTAAAGTGAAACCTAAAAGGGAAACCCTAGTATGCACACTTAATAATTAATTATTAATGTGTCTAAGTTTAGCTTAAGTAATTAAAGTGATAAGTGACTTAATTAATTAACCAATATGATTAAATTAATTAAGTGAAATAACTTATTACTCTAACAACCCCCCCCTTAAGATGAACTTAGGGAGTAGTTAAAACACTAAGAAAAAGATGCATGAGAGCAAAGATGGGTTTCGACAAACAAAAAATGACCCTATGGCACAATTTACGAGGCGAGAAATTTAAAAAAATGACCTCGGATTTTTTGTACTGATGGTGTATGTTGAGGTTGTGCTCTTGGCAAACATCATCGAGATCCTTTTCCTAAGGGTCGAGCCACACGTGCTAAGGCACCCCTGGAGTTGGTGCACAATGATCTTATGTCCTTTCTGACTCCGTTTTCAGGGGCCCAATATGTGCTCACTTTTATTGATGACTTCTTTAGACGTACATGTATGTACTTTTTTAAATACAAGTCTGATGTCTTTGATTCATTTAGGACCTTTAAGACATTTGTGGAGAAGCAATCTGGACTTTCTATCAGGAGGATACCACACAGATAACGGGGGGGAGTATGTTAATTAGACTTTTAGAGATTTTTGCACTGAGCATGGTTTACAGCATCAGTTCACAGTACCTTACACCCCTTAGCAGAATGGTGTCGCCTAGAGAAATAACATAACCTTACGAGAGATGGCAAATTGTATGATACAGTCTCAACTATGAGTTCTTCATTTTGTGTTGAGGCAATCAATTGTGCCAATTATATTTAGAATCGGATGCCTCATAAGACATTGTGACATATGACTCTTGAGGAATCATATGTTTGTTGATTTTTTAGTTTAACTCACTTTCTCTAACGAACTACTTCACGAGTCATCACGATTCCTTTAGTAATCAATCTATCAAGCACACAACCATGTAGTTTTGTGGAATTGAGTGGGAATAAGAACTTTGAGTCTAACAACATTGCATTTTGTAAATGGTGTTACAAAGAGGAATAAGACAATTTTGTTTCTTTCATGAAGGGGGAGAGCTTTATTTTGTTCTTTAGAGCTAATGGAATAGTAGACAATTCTATGTTGTGAGATTCAATGCCTCTTCTATCAATAAATCCTATAAGGTGATGGCCTTTGTATTAATACTTGAGGAATCTTCAAATAGTTGCTCTTTTTTTGTCATGAATAGAAGAAAATTTTGTTAAACATTATAATGAGCTTTGATGAAATTTTGAAAAAAAAAATTGTATTATCACATTCCTTCAACCATGCTTTCTTGTTTTGTGTTCTCTATAGATTTCCTCTCTTTGTTGGACTTTTGAAAAATCCACTAGGAAGGTTTTTTCTCTCAACAAATAAAGTTTGATGCATTTCACTTATCAATTCTCTTTCTTAAAAAATGTTTTTTTTCATGATTTTCCCTACTCTTTTCATTCAAAGATTGAAGTGCTTCTCTCTTTCTATAAAAAAAATGTATTTAAATTTCATGATGTTCAAGTCCTTTAAAAAATATTTGAGAAGTGAGCTTTTTAACCAAAGAGATCATTTTCGAGCGAAAGACTTTTGGAATGTCCTCATTAAATTTTAATTAATTTCTAAAAATTAGTACTATGAATCATATTTTTCAAATTTGAATCGACATTTAGGATTAGGACCTCTCTTGATGTCTAATAGAATTTTAGATAATGGTCTAGATTGGAACAAGGGATGATCTTGTAGTCAAACACCTAGTTGTTCCTAACCAAATTGGTGTTTGTGTGTATTTCTCTAATGCACTTGGCTTGTATAAATGGGAGTTTAATGTTACTATAGTTTGTACTAGACCAAACATTTCTCAAGGAGTGGGAGCCCTGAGTTTGTGTTGCTTTATGTCTAATCTTGGATGAGATGATCATTAGGGTGCAATCAAAAGAGTGTTTAGATTTATGAGGTACGTTCAAGTACTCTATTTAAAAATAAAAATAAAAATTATCATGGTGATTCGCGTAGGGATTGATACTCAATGGATATTCATAGATTCATGGACTCAAATTGGGCAAGAGATGTTAACATTAGAAGATCCATAAATGGATATATGTAAGTAATAGATTATGGTCATTTTGTCCACTATAGAGGCTAAGTACATAGTAGCTACTCATGTCTATAATGAGACCATTTGGCTTAAGAGATTGTGTTCATGTGGGGTTGAGTAAGGGAACTATTATAGTTCTTTATGATAACTAGAGTGGCATATGTTTGGAAAAGAACTTTACCTTCCATGTGAGGACAAAGAATATAAATGTCTACTACCATTTTGTTCATGACATAATAGAGGTTGGAGAAAGTTGACTTTGTGTGAAATTTTGCAAATACATTAATGAAGCTAGTTTGCACAAAAATGTTTAGGTGGTGTAGTAAATCTATGAATGTCTCAACTCCTAGCAAATAGATAATGATGTCAATATTCCCTTTGCTCTTGCTAGGTGTTTGAAAAGTGGGAAAATGTTAAGAGAGGTGTCTCAACCTTGCATCCTAATGTTTTTTTTTTTTTTATAGGTAAGTGCTATCAAAGGGGATAGCGCCCATATACAATGATTCCTAATGGAAAAATATGCCAATGTGCTTGCCACATTACATAGACATCAAAAAACGACTAGCTCCTCACATCATTAGATGACGATATATCACACAGCCAGGCTCCTGCCCAAAAGCAAAGAGCATTAGAGCCCAAGATCCATGCCCTCAAAACAACACCAAAATTGGAAAACTCAAAGATGAGATTCCACACATCCATTAGCTTTGACCCTACATTTTGTTTGGGAACAAAGTTGCATATTGAGTGTTGGTTCATTTTTCTTTCTTTTCCTTTGCACCAAAGTCCAACAGTCTTCTTCTGTCCCATTGGTCCATCCCTCATCTGAAAGTTTTGTGTGCAAGTTTCTCCCTTCAGGTGGCCCTAACTCAGGGACTTCAATTTGATTATCCGCACCCCCAATTTGATTTTGATCTTTAGCATCCTTCCCTAATGGAGACGAATCTTCCCCTACCCCTGCTTTGTCTAAAATATGTGGATCCTATCCATCTATTTTCATATTGGTGGATTGTGCAGTAGTTTCCTGGCCATCTTTCTCTACCGAGTAGTGGTAGAGAGAGACCTTTTTCCACCAAGTGGTTTGCCCATCCATTTTCTTCTTGGCACACTGGGCAGCCATGTGGCCTGTACTGTAGCATCTACGACAACGGAAAGGAAGTCCCTCATAATCTAACATCTGGTTCCAACTCCCACTGGCAGTTTTGAGAATGATATCAGCTGGGAGATCCTGAGTCATATCAATCTCAACCAAGATTCAGGCATAGGTTGTGTGTAGGTAGTTTGAAGACCTCATATCAACAGCAAGGAATTTCCCCAACAAATTGCCCAAAGCCTCAAAACAAGAATCAAACCAAAACTGAAGTGGAAGATTTGGAAGTCTTACCCAGATTGGGGCTGTTGCAAAAATTTCTGATGCAGGGTTAAATGTAGGATACCAAGGTTTCAGCATAAGCAAGTGTTCCTTACATCTCCATTGATAGTTGTATAAAATTGTGTTGCGGTCTTGAATTCTGTCAAAAACCACCACAAAGAATCCTTGAGCACAAGGATAAATCTGAAGGTTTCCTTCCAAAATGGGCCTCCATATTTCCGCTATCCAATCATGCAACTCAAGTAAGCTAGGCCACAACCCTCTAAATCTCCCAATCAAGCCATTTTTCGTGAAGAAATCTTCATATTTTGCAATTTCCCACGCGACATCACCCCCCAAATTCACCGTGGGAGTGGAACTAGCACATTTGAGAGGTATTACCCTCAAATGCAATGTGGCAACTGTGTCTAAATGTCCATTGGCTCCCGCCTTAGGCTTCACCGCCCTCATGCTGTTGTCAGAGGAAGGCCAGGGGCCAGAACCGTTCTTCTGCCCGCATTTGCTTCCATGTAAATCCCAACCATCCATAGTGTTTGATGTCTTGATGTCCGAAGGCTTGTGCAGCAGCGAACCAACGATCTTCTGTAAACTATTACTCTTTTGCATCACTGCAGGCAGCCCACTAGCCACCTCCGCAAAGGAAAGTCCTCGGTCAGCATTAGCTCCTGAGTGGCATGAATTAGGAGATGCAAGGCGCGAACCAGACCCGGATCTAGGGTTTTCCACAGAGTCGCTAGAAAGAGGGGCAACCACATAGCGCTTGTTGGGAACCTTAGTGGATCAAATAGATCCACCATTCGCACAGAAGCTCGCCCCAACCACAGTCCGAGCACCATGGCAGCCAGTGCCCTCCATCGGCATCACAGATTCTGCATCTTTCGGCAGCGAAGGCATTTTAGGAGCTTTTTCCATATTATTACATATAATATAATTAATATAAACTATTATATAATATAAATTAATATATTACCTACAAATTATTACCTATACCTTGCATCCTAATGTTAACAATAAAAGAAAAATGCAATTTTTGTATAATATTTAGGTTTGTAGAGGGCGATGTTGACTAAAAAAATGTGTCAAAATGGCCTTGATTGGATAAATTTAGTTATGATGATGTGGACCTCTTTGGAATATTTAAATTAAAAAAAATGCTCAATTGGCTTCCTAGATCAAAATTTATAGCCTATAAAAGTTGGGCCTCTTACATAAAAAATATAAGAGCATCTATGATGCATAAGAAGGTTGTAAGAGGGAGTTGAACTTGTTGATCAACATATATGGTACATGTTATGATATTTTATAAGACATTTTTGATTGGAGATGATGGAGCCAAAATAGAGTGTCAAGTTAGTGTGGATTATGATGAGTTGATGACAAATGGAAGCAATATGCTATTTTAGTATGTGGACTTGTCTTGGGATTTGGGTGATGGATTTTGAATAGAGATCATGGTGCCACACTCAAAGTGGTTTTAAATAATGGTTTCCTAATTATCATTTGGTGGTTTTTGTTGTTGTGAATAAGGTGTTTTACTTAACTAATTCAACTAGTGGGTCTTATTCACATGTTAAGTTTACTTAGGTCATATGAATCTTTTTAGAATTCTTATTTGTTTTGATTAGATGTTATCTTATCTTATGCCATTTACTTATTTTGTTGTTGATTCTCTCGTGTGCGTGGAAGTTACTTGGTGTTGTAGATTAAACATCTTAGTTGCTCACTTCAACATAGTATTAGAGTGTGAGTGATTCAAACAATTTTATGTATTGCTTCTTGTAGTTATTGGATGCTTGAGATGGAGGTTTCATTATGACTTTTGTAGGGACTATTATGCTATCAGAATTGCTCTAGATCTTTTGTTGGTGATACTTTTGTAAAGACTTGGATTTTGTAAAGTGTATTGGACCTCATTGATAATTGAATAAAACATGAATTACTTTGGAGTGTGGGGGTTTTCTCTCAAAATAATCTTTTCCATGTAAATCATTGTATTGCGATATATGGCTTTTCTATTTATTTCTTTATAAGTATATGATCCATTTATTATTTTGGTGCCTCATCTCATGGATTAGTCTATGAAACATATTTTGCTCCTTTGCTTTTAAAAAATATTATGTGAACAATTTAATCATTATTTCTACTATAATGCTTTAAACTTTCACCCAAGACATTAATAATAAAGCATGGGTGAATAATTTTTTTGTAATGTAAATTCAATGACAAGTCAAATTAGATGTCTATGCACTCGAGATGTGGTGATGGAACACTATGACACTCATGATGCACAATGTCAATGCATCAAACGTGAAAACGCAAGTGAAAGACTTAACCATGTCATGTGACAAAGTTAGGGTAGAGTCTTCCCTAAGGTAAAAATTAAATGCTAGTCCATGGTAGCATTCTCTTGCAAACACAGAGATTAGGATGAGAGCAACACTCCATTACACATACGAAGATGAAAAAAACACACAAAGGAACATGCTCCAAAAGGAACCTCAAAAGGGAGAAATAAGGTCACACAAACCAAGACAAGGGTAGAGGTAGGCCTAGCAAGCCTATAATATGCTAGCCCTAAAATAACACATAACAACCTTGATCCAAGAGCTAACTAGAAATAGTTTGAACCAAATATTCACTTGTACTCTAGGTTCAACATGCATAAAATATCACATAATTCAAAGGATTCATTTTAACACAAAATACTATTATTTTACTAGCACACCCATTTGCTTCATGTATGACACAAGCATACATAACATGTCTTAACTCTTACAAGAGTTGAACGCACAACATAAACTAATGATTCTACTCCACAATAATAGTATGTTCACTAATGAAATGGATAAGTTTCAAGGAACATCAAAACATAGAAACAAGGTAACTCAAACCAAGACAAAGGTAGAGCTAGCCCTAATAAGCTTGCCTACAACATGCTAGCCTCAAAATAAGACAACAACCTTCATCTAGGAGCTAACTAGAAATAGTTTGAACCAAAATTTTACTTGCACTCTAGGTTCAACAACATGCATTAAAATCATATAAAGCAAAGGGTTCATTTCAACCCAAAATACTATTATTTATTAGGACACCCATTTGCTTCATGTATGACATAAGCATAAATAAATTAATGATTATACTCCACAATACTACTAATGTTCAAAGCATTACATATATTTTATAAGTATTGTCATCATACATCAAATGTAACAAGCATAGATCATCAATTCAATTCCTAGCATAATGTCAACTATACAACACCTTATCATTGATTTTATCTATTCACAACATTCAAGTGATAAACAAAACCCAAAATATTATTATTTACTATAGGTTATCAATTCAACTTCTAGCATAATGTCAACTATACAACACCATATCATTGATTCTATCTATTCACAACATTCAAATGATAAACAAAACCCAAAATATTATTATTTACCAACACACCCATTTGCTTCATGTATGACATAAGCATACATAAACTAATGATTCTACTCCATGATAATATTAATGTTCAAAGCATTAAATATATTTCATAAGCATTGTCATCATACATCAAACACAACAAACATACCATATCAATTTGACTCCTAGCATAATGCCAACTATACAACACCATATCATTGATTCTATATGTTCATAGCATTCAAATAATAAACAAAACATAGCTTCTAGTTTATTTCAGCTTCATATATAACTAGGTCTAAACATCTCATCATTATGATTGCCCATACATGCTAAATCCTTTCTAAGATGATAAACAAACACTACTCAAATAATAATAATAAATGTTTGTTGTGTGGCAATCCCCCATCGTCTTTCTCAGAGCTCCTCCTACATGACGTTCCTCTCTACTAGCCATGCAGGGTCTACTAGATGCCCCTCATGGGTGGGATTCTCTTGCTCCTTCCCTTGGGGTTGTTGGTCATTCCCTTTCCTTTGTTTGTGTCGCTTTTGCGTCATTTTGGAGGGATCACATAGTTTTTTTGGGGCACTTGGTCTTTGGTACCTCAGATTTGGAACCTCCTATTGTGGCCTCTTCGCTTGGAGGGACCCCTATTGTGCTCGCCACTACTTCTGGAGTTTGCTTTTTTTCCTTAGTTGCCAGGTTAGGTTTAGTTCACCCTCCTTTGTTGTGCCCTATTCCTTTAGCCAAACCTTTCTTGATGGTGGTCTGCAGGAAGGATGTTATTGAAAATGAAGAATACTATCATTCAAAGGGTTTGGTGTGTTGCTTTTCCAACCTTTGCCCCTCGCTTATCAACTCGCACAAGTGGGTTTTAGATTCATGGAGGTCTTTAGTGGCAAGTAAGATTGAAATGTTCCCTTGTGCTAAAGGTTTTTTTGTAGCTACTTTGATTCTATTGAGGACCGCTACACAGTTTTGGGTCATCTTTGGGCTTGGGGAGATCACTCTCTCTCGCTCAAACCTTGGACTCCTTCCTTCAACCCCCTCAATGAACCATTCAATGGGTGTTCGGTTTGGGTTTATCTCTTGAATCTCCCCCTTTAGTTCTAGGAGGAGATCTACTTTGAGGCAATTGGTAACTCTTTTGGTCGATTCTTGAAAATGGATGCTTCCACTTCTTTTATGGGCAATTTCACTTATGCTCAATTTCTGGTGGATATTGACATCTCCTTGCCTCTTCACAAAGAAGTGCTTCTATTGGTTGGTGATTGTCCTTGGTCACAACCGCTCAATTATGAGGGTCTCACTTTTAGATATCGCCATTGTTTTGCCACTAGTCACTTGGCTTCAACTTGTTCTCTTTAGTGCTGCAAAGGAGCAACTACTTGGTGGAAGGATGCTAATGATGATCTCCTAATTGTTTCAGCTGTTTCATCTCTTGAGGTTGCTTCTCCCCCTCCTTTTGTGGAGACTTCTGCGCCTGGCGTGGGTTTGAGTTTTCTTGCTATCCTTGTTAGTGCTCCTCCTACTCCTCCATTAACTTTCGCTTTGTCTCGGGTTAAAAGCACAAGGTTGTGTCACATTTTATAAAGGAAACGACCAACACTGATCCAACATTTAAACTTGAATCACTAAAAAATGGCATATATGTTGAATTTTGAAATGATGTAAACTAGTAAAATATGTATTTTATAGTATATTTTATGTTTGTATTTTAAAAAATAAAATAAATGATTTTAAACTAGTTTTTAATAAATTAAAACTATAATTTAGTTGCTGATAAAGTGTTGAAAAATGAAGTTGTATGAGACGTCAAACTTTTTATAGTAAGTTTTATTTTATTTTATTTTTAAAAAAATGTGTGTATTTATAACTTGAAACTTTAGTGCATGGATATATTTTTTCCCAATTTTGATAAATATATATTTTTAAATAAATATTAAAATATGCGTGAATCAAAAAATAGTTGTTTCCATCAGACGTTAACTTTCATATTAAATACTTATCTAAAATAGAAAAAAAATTATACCATCTTGAAATAGATTCTTTTATCTAGTGCATCATATTTTTTCAAATTTTTTTTAATAAGTTCTAGTATTTTTCCGTGGCATGGTAATCAACCTAATATTTTGTGCTAATAAACTACTTTTAGTAAATACAAAAAATAAAATATAAATAATTATTAAATTATTAAAATAAATATATTTTTGAAAACTACACTTATGGATCTACAAAAGGGTATTTTTATATTTTTTTAAAAATGTTATTTACATTAGTAGGAGTTATTGAAATTTCGAGTTTTTCAAATAATTTTAATTTTTTGGTAAAGTGGACTCAAAATGGTGCTCCATATATTTTTAACCAACAATTTTAGTTGAAAAAATTGTGGAAGTATCTAACTTAGCTATAATGAATCTTACTAGATTATATGTTTGACCAAAATTGATTTTTAGTTAGAAATACTTAAATTCAGTTGTGTTGATAAGTTGGTTGAGAGTGTGACACAACTTTGTGCTTTTAGCCCTTGGGGTTCTTCTGGGGTTGGTGTTTGTTGCTCTCCTCGTCCTCTTGTTCCCTCCTCGAGTGCTATTGATTCTCCTTTGGGGGACCCCCCCTATTCTCCCTTGTAGTGGGTGTACAAACAATACTATTGCTTGGACCATTGTTCGTCGAAGGTTTAATTTATTGGATAAATCAGTTGTATAGGGTTGTGTCCCTTGCTTCTTTTTCCTTTCCAATTCCTAGCTCCAGTTTGTCAATTTGTTGGTCTTTGTTTAGTTTTTCTTCAGTCTCACCTCTAGTGAGTTTTGTCTAGTTTGCCTTGATGGTTGATTTGTAATGGGTATGAGCCCTTCTTGTTTCTATCTTAATCAAGACACTACTCAAATAATGACATACATGTATTACCACAAAATGAATCTCATCCTAAACATGGATGGTTCTAGTTACAAATAATAGGATCCAATAGAGTTGAATTCAAAATATCAAGGTTTATTATTACAAATATCATCTACAATTTACTTCTCTTTACATGGTTAACAAGCCTACTCTAGCTTTCTATTAAAACAAGATTTAGAGCCTAAATTTCAATGCATTATAACTAAGCAAAAACATGATACAATAATGAATCCCTTTCATTTTGATAACATAACTCCATTCTTAATTCACCTAAATAATTTATTTCAAAATAAGATCATATTCAATTATTCAATGCATGAGAACAAGCCTATCAATCATGCTATAATGACATCAAATCAATCATAACTTAATGGAAATAAGAGTTGAATGAACGCCAACCACACCATGAAGTTTTAATTAACATCTACCGCATATCCAAGAAATAAAATATCACCACATTTTTTTCAAAATCAAGAATAGCAACATCAATGATGCTCAAATGGAATTACCCAACTACACATACATTTACCACCAAAATATTTAATACAATAATTATTACAAAATTACAAGCCCACATGTGATGAATGCAAGGATGGGCATATTAGGGATCAATTACATGCTCAATTATATAAATCACATGATTACAAACCTTACATAAATCAAGGCATAATACAAGATGACAAATATACTAAAATAAGAGGTCTCCAAGATCCCAAGTGATCTTCTAGACAAGGGGAATACCACCCACCTCCCAACTATATTCTCATTGTCAAGAATAATAGCTGTATATGTCATTACAGACAATACCCAAGCTACAAAGAGAGAAGATTATGAATACACTTCTCACATGACCAATATCATGCATAAATAAGGATCTCAAGCAAGACACCAATAATCCACATCATGGTTTGCACTTGGATTTCACGCACCACCCAATGCATAACACTGAGAATAATAATTTAATAGAATTTAATGCACATCCACATTTGAATACACACACATCAAGGATCAATGCATAACTCAAGGATAACAATACAATAATAATTCAATCCACCACACTTAAATACACACAAATCAAGGGTCCAATGCATAAATAAGCACCCGAGTACTCACGACCCAACCAAAAGTAGGAGAAAAGAATAGGCTAATGTAAGAAGCATCAATATTTTTAATCCACATAAATTATCCCTTTATTAGTTATCAACAGTAATCATTTACTTTCAATGTGATTGAGGAAACAAGAAACCACTCCAAAACCATATTACAATTCATCTATTAATACATGTTAATTAATCATTTCTAAGTGTTCATAGCACCAAAAACACAAGATGACATCATCCAATAAACACACATTGCAATCATAATCAAATAATAATGCACAAGGGTTATAATAATCAACAACCAATAACACATAAGGGAATGGTGGCAACCACCAACACCAAGCAACAAGTGAGATGATGGACATAAACATTCAAGCAAGGAAATAACATACATAATTAGGTACAATATGACTCAATGACCAATAAGAGACAATTGCCAGATAAGGACCTCCATCTCAAGTGACCTCACAATAGGTACCTCTCTAATCCTAACACTAGGGTCCACTCTTGGTTCAGAATGCCTAAAATGACCCAAAAGATCATGACACAAAAATGAGGTTAAGAAACATGAGATCCATATCCAAAGAGTAGGAAATCACATTTCTAACATGAGATATTTTGTCTCACAAAATAAAAAGTTGATACATGCCTTAAAATCCAAAACTCATATTTTTACAATTTCAGGAAACATGCAAAAAAATTCATTCACTATTAATGGAAGCTTCAAGCTTTTCACTATTCACTAACTTTTACCATAAATTAAATTGCATAATTTCAAAATCAAATTACTTTTATCTAAATAGACTATCGGGATTACACTTTTTCAATCACGTAAGTTTTAGAAAAAATTGAATGTGATTTTTGACTATTTCACATTTTTCAAGAAATCTAGAAAAGAATAACTATTCAATTTTTAACAATATCCTTTTGTTCTAAATCCACTTAACATCACAAATATGCAATCACAAAAAAAAAGAAGAAGATTTTTTTCGAGCCTAAAAATATAATTTTGGAAACTTAAAAAATAATATGCAACTACAACTAAATAAATTGAAATCTACAATTCTAACAAGTACTTAACAAAATAAATTCCTTCCATACCTAATTATCCTAAAAAATATCAAAATCACAACATACCAATTAAGATTTATTGTATCTAAAAATAGAAATGAATTATTTTGCATGTAAACTTAAAATTTCCAATTTGTATGATCTGTCATCCATATATGAAATTCAAAATCAAGAACAGTAACATCTTCAACACTCAAATGGAATTACCCACCTACAAATGTATTTTCCACCAAAATACATAACACAATAATTTTTACAATTGCAAGCCCACAAATGATGAATCCAAGAATGAGTACATTAGGGATCAATTACATGCTCAATTACACAAATCACATAATTACAACCCTTACATAAATCGATGCATTATGCAAGATAACAAATATACCAAACTAAGAGCTCTTCAAGATCCCAAGTGATCTTCTAGACATAGACCAATGAGGAATTCTACCCACTTCCCAAATATATTCGCATTGTCAAGTGTAATGATGTCTATGCCACTCTAGTCAATCCTTGAGCTACGAAGAGAGAAGATTATGTATACACTTCTTGCATGACCAATATTACACATAAACAAGGATTTGAGCAAGGCACTATAATCCACATCATGGGTTGCACTTGGGTTTCACACATCACCTAATGCATAACATTGTGGGGATATTAATCAAGTAGAATTTAATGTACAAGCACAATTGAATACACACACATCAAGGATCCAAGGCATAATTCAAGGATAACAATACAATAGTAACTCAATACATCACCATACTTAAATACACACAAATCAAGGGTCCAATGCATAAATCAACACCTAAATACTCGCTACCCAACTAAAAGTAGGAGAAAATAATAGGCTAATGTAAGAAGCATCAATAATTTTAATCCACATAATTAATACCTTTATTAGTTATCAACATTAATCATTTCATTTCAATGTACTTGAGGAAACAAGGAAAGCACTCCAAAACCATATTACAATTCATCTATTAATAGATGTTAATTAATCATTTGTACACCAAATGATCATAGCACAAAAAACACAACATTACATCATCATCCAATAAACATACACATTGTAATCATAATCAAATTATAATGCACAAGGCTTATGGTAATCAACAACCAATAACACATAAGGGAATGGTGACAACCACCAACACCAAGCAACGAGTGAGATAATCCATCAACACTCGAGCAAGGGAATAACATACAGAATTAGGTACAATGACCCAATGGACAATAAGAGACAACTACTAGATAAGAATGTCAAGTGACCTCACAATAGATTCCTCTATCTAGGGTTCAATATTAGTTCAAAATGCGTAAAATGATCCAAAAGATCATCACAAAAAATGAGGTCAAGAAACATGAGATCCATATCCAAAAAGTAGGAAATCACATTTCTAACATGAGATATTTTGTCCCACAAAATAAAAGTTTGTACATGCCTTAAAATCCAAAACTCATATTTTTACAATTTCAAGAAACATGCAAAAAACACAATCATTATTAATGGAAAATACAAGCTTTTCACTATTCACTAAATTTTACCATAAGTAAAAAAATGTATAATTTCAAAATCAAATTATATCCTTTTTGTTCTAAATAGACATGGGGCTACACTTTTTCAATCACATAACTTTTAGAGAATTTTTGAAGTGCTTTTGGACTATTTCACATTTTTCAAGAAATCTAGAAAATAATATCTAATCAATTTTCTAACAATACCCTTTTGTTCTAAATCCACCCATCATCACAAATATGCAAGATCATAGTTTTTAGAGATTTTTTTTAGAATAACAACATTATTTTGAAAGCTCCAAAAATAATATGAGACTACTTGAACTAAAAATTTGAAATTCACAATTCTAGTTGGCATAATTTTTTCATAGTCCATGTTGTATTTGCAAGAGTGTTTCTAGGATAGACTATGTATCTTTTTTGTATCAATGTTTCAGATTGCATTCAGCAATCCATCATTGGGAAGAGGAAGCATGCAATCTGAAACATTGATACAAAAAAGATACATAGTTTGTCCCAAAAACACTCTCACAAATCCACAATTCTAATAAATGCTTAGCAAAATGAATTCCATTCAAAACTCATGCTAGAGTGTTGGGTGAGAGGTCAATAGATCAAGGTCTAGTATTGTCTAAGTGGGACCTTAGAAGAGTGCAATCCAAAACGTTGATACAAAAAAGATACATAGCTTGTCCCAAAAACACTCTCGCAAATCCACAATTCTAATAAATGCTTAGCAAAATGAATTCCATTCAAAACTCATGCTAGAGTGTTGGATGTGAGGTCAACTAGAGCAAGGTCTAGTATTGTCTAAGTGGGACCTCGGATCTCCTACCTTTATCTTTTGTTTGTAGTTGTTACTGGCAGCTTGACTGCAGTTGTACCTCACTCTTCTTGGTTTGTTTGAATGGTTTGGTCTGTCCCATTGCTCATAATTTCATTTGTCTTTTGACTATGTTGTATAAGTATTTGGACTCTTTCAATCCCACTTATCAATATAAAAAACAAAATGAATTCTTTCCATATCCAATTATCAAAACAAATATCAAAATTCACTAAAATTTCTTCTGATGCCTATTTGGAGAAAAGGGAAGTTTTCCTGAGGTGGGTGTGACATGTAAAGCCTGATATGATCACAGTCTCTGTTACTGGTACAAAAAATAATTAGCTTGTTTCTGGACCGGCGACACAGCACCTTTATATACCACTTTTCCATGTGCTCTCTGTAATGTTTGTCAGCACACTATATTTAAAGGCTGTTGTCTGGAATCCTAGGTTATTTTACCCATAAATGTTGGATAAAAATTTATACTGAAATTTGTCTTTTTCATCACATGATGATGACGAATTGTCAAGACACAATCTCTACAGTATGAAGGGCCATGTTTTTGTGATCTATCATTATTGGTTTACAGATCTTATTGTATGACTATTTTAATGCTTTCCGACTCTATCGTGACAAGTTTTTGATACTTCACCAAACACAAATTGACTAGTTTTTGATACTTCACCAAACACAAATTGACTAAGTACTTGTAAAATATAAATGAGAGTTGCAGTGCAGCCTGGTTTTTATTGGAGACTACAATATGTATAATGGGTTGTCTGTTGAAAGGGTATTTTAAGCATGCTTTTATAAATGGAATTTAAAAAGGTATCTAAATTACATCTAAAAACCTGAATGAAATTATTTTAAGCATGCTTTTATAAATGGAATTTAAAAAGGTATCTAAATTACATCTAAAAACCTGAATGAAATTATTGAAGTGTTAGGTATGTAAATGAAAATATTGTATTCTTGATTATATTTATATGAATACAAGAATTTTGTTTGAGCTGAACCCAAACAAAATGTATCCAATCTCATATAAGTTATTTTAAGTGTACTAACACGAAATAGAATTAATGTCAGTTTATGTATATCAATTTATAGCATGAATTTAAATTTAGACTACATTATTAATATTGGAGTTCATGTTTTATGTTAATCACCATGGTTAGGATTTGGTTGTTCTATTTTTGTTGTTATGTTTTTGCTATTTTTTATTATTTTTGTGCTACTAGTTAGTATTTTACTTTGGTTTTATTTTATGTTCTATTGTGTTAGAATTTCATTCTTAATGTTCTGATATAAAGGGCCTAGAACCCTAGTTTATTTGTTGAATATATATATATATATATAGTTTTGACTTTATGATGTATAAATTAATGAGAATGTGTAGGGACAAACAAACATTCAATATGTTAAAATGAGATGAATGATTCTCCCTTATCTATTCATTCTTTGAACTCTATAGTTGTCCCCACAATTTACATTAGATAATAGGGATATTTTTGCTTTCAAAGGATTAACAATTGTCAAAACTCTACCTTATTATTGTCTAGTTGCCTGCACCATATCATTTCCTTTAAACTATCATGGTTTACCCTTGTTATCGAGGATCGATAGATTGTAATAATAAATGCTTAAGTTTATCTATCCATTTAATATTTAACATGTATCGAATCTAAATACAACATGCATGAAAGTAATGGGACAATATGAGGTCATAATAGCACAAATGTTTTTATGTGGGAAACCCTTATGAGAGAAAACCCACGACCAAAAGACATTCACAATTATATCATTTAGAATTAACAATGATTTGAAATACAATAAGGTCTATGAAAATGCCACAAAGTCTCAATCTACAACATAACCTTCTTTTGCAAATTTTCAAGTATTTTAAACCAACTGTGTACAAAATGCTTCTAGTGTCTTTTACAATGAGTTATTAACCTTGAGTGACCTTGTTACATTCACACAAACTACATATATAGACATATTTGTGAGAATATCAACAATCCAACTATATAACTAACTCATGGAATACCAAGAGTCATGTAACCATATTCCATACATATATGATGTTATTTTTATGCATTTATCACCAAGTAATTTTCTCACATGAACAAAATCTTTATAAACTTTATTATTTTCGCACGAAATAAGACAATAGTTACAACTTTTGCAATGCCAATTAACTATGTTTTCTATATAACCACCGCTACTAAATTGCATGCTTGCAATTTAACACATACAAATACAACTTCAATCCATTTTTTTGAAAAAAAAGGGAAAAAATTTATTTAATCAAAGAAAATGGTGATACAATGCAAGAAAAAGAGAGAAACCAGAAGGGGCCCTACAAGCCCACCCTGCAAAGCAAGAGCACCACCACCTAGAAACCTCCCAACCAAAACCACAATACCACCTCTCCATGTTTTTGGCTTTCTTCCTAAAGCAACAACCACAACTTTTGGGAGCAATCCACAGGAAGATTCTCCCAACCTTCAACTCTCCAATTACCCCTATACTCAATAGCCCATTTCACCAAACAATCTACAACCTTGTTCCACTCCCGCGGGATATGGACAAAGGAAAGCCACTCCAAGGAATTGCTTAGGCGATGAATCTGCTAAATCACCGATTCTAGTTGCTGACTAACCCCATCCAAAATTTTCTTATTCAACAAGGATATTAGAATCTACGAGCCCAACTCACGGATGAACTTGTGCCACCCCAAAGAACACCCTTTTTTTAGTGCAATAAAGATAGAAAAGGCCTCCATAAAGCTATTAGTCTCATATCCCTGAAAGCAAGAGAAGAAAAATAGAGCCTCACTAGAAATGTCTCTACCCACTCTTGCAACCCCATCAAATCTTGGATTACCTTTGGAGGATTCATCTGTGTTAATCTTTAGGATACCATTTGGAGGTGGTCTCCATCTACCATCACGCTAAACTTTCTTAGATAAAGGCTTCCTCCTCTAGAGTGACCTATTATTAAACCATTACAATCTAACCCCAACCTTAGCATCAACTCCCTCTCACCAGGTTCTAGAGGAGCAACCACCTCACACTTAGCCTAGATGGTTTCTTAAACCATCCCCAGAATCCTCTACTAGACTTGTTGAGCTGCCAAACTTCTACCCTAAAAAATCTTGTGGTTCCTCTCCAACCAAATCTGTCAAAGGACATAAGAGGGCCCTATATCCCAAGCCACTTGGAGGAAGAACAACTTTGCAGGGGGGCACATCAAATTCCTCCAAAATTCAACAAGGGAAGAAGCATGAATACATGTGCATCTCCAGAATTCCCACCAAAGGTGCCAAATAGTCTTAGAATAATTGTACTAGAACCACAAATGAGGAAAAGATTCCTCACTATTACCAAAAAGATAACAAAAAGGACCCTGAAACCCCCTCTTTTGAAGGTTTTCCCATGTGAGACACCTGTCACAAGTAGCTAACCAAAGGAAGAAGTTACATTTCAGCAACAAAAACTTATTCCAAACATATTTCCACCAAGGGACTTCCTCCCCCTCGTATTTCTGCCTATCCAACTCTTGATACCCCTTAGCCATTGAAAAAATGTCATGAGGATCATAACTCCAAGCTAGAATATCATTCTTCCTCAAGGAGTTGCACACTCGACCAGCCAAAATTTGAGACAACTCAACTTAGTCCTCCTCTGAATTGCCAAGAGGCCAAGTCAGAGGGTCTTTCCACTTAAAAACCTCCACCTACCCCAAAATCTTTGCCTCTTTGAAATCCTCCACATGGTTACATCTAACATCAATGAAGATCTGACTCGAGTTTCAAAGGTGAGGATAACTAGTTAAGATTGGGGGGTGACCATCCCAAGCGTCTAACCAGAAGAGAGCCTCAAATCCTTTGTTATAGATCCAAAAAACCCTGCTTGACCAAGTTAGCTCCTCTTTTAAGAGTATGCTAGATCATAGATCCTTTTTATGATAGAATAAGACTAGGAACATCATTCTTGGCAATACCTCTTAAGTACTTAAAAGAAAGAATTCTAGCCCAAGGTTGATACTAATTAGAGCACCACCTCCAATAAAGCTTGGCAGCAAAAGATTGACTTGTAAGGATAGCTTTCCACAAACCCAAGCCCCCCATCTACTTGGGCCTACATATATTCTCCCACTTAACCAAACTCCACTTGGAGGAGGCTAAGTCTCCTACCACAAAAATTATCTACACAGAGCATCCAATTCTTTAATGAAACTAGCAGGAGCTAATTGCACCATGCACCTATAAATAGGTAATGCTTGAACCACTTCTTTTAACAACAAGAATCTCCCAACAAAAGATAAACATCTGAAAGTCTAACGGCTAACACGATCACAGAACTTGTCCACCACACCTTGTCAAGTGCCTCTTGGTAGTGGGCTCAAAGATATCAAAATACCCAAATAAATAAAAGGTAGAGACCCAATCTGGGACCTAAGGATCTGAGCAATTATAGACTAGATCAAGGGAGGAGTATTGAAAAAAGAAGATGAAGGACTTTGCTTCATTAACTTTTTTCCTTGAAGCAACAAGATAGATATCCAGAGCATGCCTGAAATTATTCGCCTCTCTGACTCGAGCAATACCCAATAGAGCAATGTCATTCACGGAATATATTTATGAGCTTGATGAGGCAAGCCATCTCCCCAACTCCAACCATGAATAAGCCCTTTCCTTAAGTGAGCTTTCAATAATCTTCCCAATCCCTCGACCATAATAATAAAAAGAGAAGGTGACAAGGGATCCCCTCGCCCGATCTCCCTAGAAGCATTGAACAGAACATAAGGCTCGCCATTGATCAACACAAAATAATATGGGGATTGAACACAACTCATCACCTAGTTAACCCAATCTTCACCAAACCCAAAGGCCAACAACACCTTCTAAAGAAAAGACCATTTCACCCTATCATAGGCTTTCACTGTGTCTGACTTGAAGAACATAGCATTCTCCTTAGATAGCTCCATGGAATGAGTAGCCTCAACAAAAATAACCCGTCCATGATTTTCCTACTTGCAACAAAACCCCTTGCTCTTATGAAATGATTTTACTGAGCCATTTCTTGAGCCTCTCAACAATTAATTTAGAGATGATTTTGTAAACTACATTACACAAGGCAATAGGCCTGAACAGATCAAGAGAATCCACCCCCTCCCTCTTAGGGATCATAAGAATCAAAGTGGTAGTATTCACTGTCCTCAACATCTGCTTGCTCCCCTAAGATTTCCTAAGAACTCCCAACAAGTCAAATTTGATAGTTTCCCAAAATTCTTAAAAGAATTCTATTGGGAAACCATTAGGTCTAGGGGCTTTCACTTTTTTCATCTTAAACAATGTCTCCTCAACTTCCTCTAGAAGGATGAGGCTAGTAAGCATCTCATTCACCTTGAGAGACACCATTGGGGGAATACAATCCAAGATCAAATTCTCTTCCTCATCAGCTATGGGAGAGTCCTCTGAGAAAAGAGAAAAAAAATAATGTACAACTTCTTGCGAGATGTACCTACTAGAAGTTAGCTTCTCACCTTGATAATACATCAAGTAAGAAATTAAATTGCCATGCCTTCTTGCTTTAATTGAGTTTTAAAGAAAGCAATATTCTTGTCCCCTCCTGAAGACAATCAAACCAAGAATTTTGTTTCCAAAAGATCTCTTCCCACAACTCCCATTCCTCCAATTCCTTCACAATGTCTTCTCTAAGGGAGTCCTCGAGCAACCCATGATCCTTATTGCATCTAGTGATGGAGTCCAACCAAAGTTGAGCAGCAGAATTTTCCAAAAAAATATTCCCAAACCGCTACCTATTCCACTTCTCAAGTTGAACTTTACAAAGTGGAGTCTCTTAACAAAATAATACATAGTTGTACCATGGATAGGCATTCCTTTAGCTCACCATGCTCTCATAAGATCATGAAGAGATGGCTCTTGCAACCACATAAGTTATAACTTGAATACCAAGTTCCTAGGCACATCCCTCCCTTGTGCATAAAGTTTTATGGGCCAGTGATCATAACCTCTCCACTCTGGAATCTCTGAATTGGTAATCCAATTGCTAACCAATCAAAAAATAGAAACTAAGAATCTATCTTGTCTCTCTGAAATAAAACCTTCCCCACATCTCTTATTGCCCCAAGTGAATGTACCATTCCCTAGTTCTATATCTATCAAATTTAAAGAAGCAATATTATCTCTCGAAAGGAAAGAAGAGGGATCAAGCCTATCCGCTCCCACTTTATTTTCCTCCAAACTAGTGATAGCATTAAAGTCCCAAACCAGAATCCATAGGATAAAAGGGGCTAAGGATCTCACATATCGAATATGAGCCTAGAGATGAATATTACCAAGAAAATGAGTAGGCGCATAAACATTGGTGCACAAGAAGATTTCACCAAATTCAAAGCTTGAAACAACCATGATAAAGATTTCTTACTAGAGATCCACCAGAGAGGAGAAATCCTACATGGATCCCATTGACAAGCAATTCCACTAGCACTGCCTTGAGCCCCAACACATTGACAATGACCTCTCCACCACATCTTAGAAACCACACTGAACGTACCTTCCACTAACAACTTAGACTCTTGGATGAAAACAACATCAGGGGAATGCACCTTAATCAAATCTTGAACAACCTTTTGTCTAGGGATGTTGTTCAAACCCCTTGCATTCCAAGAGAGAACAATCATCTGTGAAAGTTAGAAAATTGGGAGTCAATAGTCTTTACAGAGCATGACTCCACCAAATTCTTCCCCATTATTTTAATTTTATCCTAGTCTTTCTTCCTCCCCAACTTGGAGGGTTTCTCTGAGCCTCCTTTTTCGAAGTTATGTTGTTGTAGTCCCAAGGTCGAAACATCCTTGCTACCTTTGTCAGAATCCTAGGCCCCAACCTTCAACACTGACTCTAGCAAGGCCAAGGTTGATCCTCCACCCAATTCATTGTTCTTCGAAGGATCCAAAACTTTCAGAATCTCCTAAATTTGATCTGTATGTATCTATAATTCAAAAAGATCATCTACAACCCCATTGAGATCAACATCTACTTCAAGAGCGAACTGTTCCATCTCCAAAATATTTATACCAGAAAGATGCCTATCTAGATTTTCCACAAGATGATCAAGTCTTCTAGGGCCTCAAGACAGTTAAAAGTCTCTTCATATTGCCTCTCCTTAAAGGATCTCTTCAGACCTCTCCCCTTGTTGCAGGGCTTGATAGGTGTAAAACCTTCCTTATCAGTTTCCTTATCTGGCATGGGGGCTTTACCTTTATCCTTCGAAGGAGGAGGATAAGGAGGCACTTTGATAGAAGCATTACTGACATGCACCCCAGAAGAGCTAAGTTTGGGACATTTCCTCTATAAATGACCATACTCATGACAGATCTGACAACAAAATGGGAGAGCTTTGTAATCCAATTGTTGCATCCATGAAGTGGAGCCTACTTGAATTTCCAGTGAATTTGGCAAATGGGTTATTTAAATCAATTTCAATACAAACTTAAGCATAAGAGATTACCTTCTTATCTAGATTTTGTTGAGCTGGACCAATTGGTTTTCTAAGAAGAAGTGCGATCATGTGTAGAATATCATTCCTCTAGAACTCCAAAGGCAACCTCAAAAGTCTCACTCGTACCGGGACCCTTGACGATAGCTCCTCCTTCGAATTAAAAGCCAAGGTTTTATAAACAACCCAACCTGATTATAAAAGTAAGGCCCTCCTTAAATGCCTTATTTTGATCATCCAAATAGGAGAACACCAATATGAAATAGTTATTGGCTTCTTGCATAACCTCCATATCCCCTTTTGAGTTCCAATTTTGGAGAGCCCATGACTCCAAGAAAGGAAAGGACACCTGAATCCCCAAAAACTTGCAAATTAAGGTATGGTTCTTCAAATAGTTAACCTCTTCAGCAACTGAATCCGGTTGGATCACTAAAACAAGCCGAGATGAGCTCCTCTCCAAACACCCATTCACCTTCAGCTCGCGAAGAGGCCTACTTAGGGACGGCTCCCCACCTTTTAAAGAATTACTTACAAAATTCATTACATTGGAATGTTCAGACTGACACAGGACAAACCTCATCAAAATATCAGAAAAAGACAAGTCTACCAACCCACTTGAGTCAACACCAGCCGCCATAAAAACACAGACCAAACAAAAGCAAAAGAGAAAGGACCAACCACAACCCTTGACCAAAATGAAAAACTCCCCCTCGATTGCAGAAAAAAGAACACCCCCACACTATACACACCTCACCACCCACCTGCGAAGCCTTTCCCAGCCGCGTCGTATGCATGCAAAGACAAAGGGCATTCATGCAAGTCGCGACCTGCAACTGGCCGCGAGCTCACACAAATGCAATGCCTAAGCCATCACAGTATTTTCAGTTCACAAAAGGCCAAAACTTTAATCCATATTGCTTGAAGTACCATGTATCATTTTTTAGGATATTATCCAACTCTTAGATCATGCTCACATGTTCATTAGTTCTATTGTTAGTGCATCTACATCATTGGTCATGCTTCCAACAAGCACTAGGTAACTAAGTAATGGTGATTAAAATTATTCTAAAGATCTTGTAGTGGCTATCATAGCCTCTCCATATATATACAATCCATATACGATACACTATAGCCACTATTACATCATTACCGCATTTTGATCAACATAAAATGTTATATTGGAGTAATAAAAACTCATTGCATTTTATTGTATTATGCCGTGCATTGCACTATAAATAAGACTATAGATAAAATATTACTATAGGGATTCTCTTAGGTAAATATCACCTAAATTCCAACACTCTCCCACTTGATATTTACCATAGAAAATAGTGTGGTATTTAAATCCAATATATTAACCTCATGTTTGAGAATGGAACAAGTGTATTTCATCTCTACATCACATGATTTTTTTAGTACTTAGAGGTTTATTCAAAATTGTCTATTGTGTTTACCTAAGTGTCAATTTTATCCACCTAGGCTTTATTGTTCTCAACCAATCCCCTCACAAAATGATATTGCACATTAACTTTTTTTGTTTTTCATGGTAAACAAGATTCTTAGCAAAATAAATTATACTATGTGAATCACACTTTAACACTATTTGACTCTTAAAACCAATGTTTTTACTTAACATCTTCAACCATGCTACTTCCTTACGAGCATGTGTTGTGGCCATATATATTTCTTCAGTAGTTAACAAATCAATTGTTTGTTGCCTTTTTCTCATCCAACTTATTACTCCACCAAATAGAATAAACACATATCCACTTGTGTACACCTCTAGTTGTCAAGATCTCTAGCCCAATTAGAATCAACAAATCCATGTATACTCAACACTTTGTCTATATCAATAATACATTACAAATAAATTAATTATTTAAAGTTACCTTCAAGTGCTTGAACACTCTTTTTACACATGTCCAATATTATTTATCTAGATATGCAATGAACCTACTTAGAAATCTCACTACTTGGGTAATGTTTGGTCTTATGCATACCATCACATACATAAGGAACCTTCTTCATGCCTCCAAAGCCTATGAAGATTTATGACACTATTCCATATTCAAACTTGTGCCAATTAGTAAATGTGAACTTACTAGTTTAATATCTCACATCCCAAACCTTTGAAATACTATCTAAAGGCACTTCCTCTAGATTAGCCATAGTTTCCTTCTAAGAATATATTAGGGTGGGTGCAAAAAGACGGGGGGCCAAAAAGTGGCCAACTTATTCAAAAAAATTTAAAAAGCCATAACATGAGCGCTTTATAGCTTATTAAAACAAGAAAAAGCAAAAAATCCATTCTGCATTTTTTGCAACTTTTTGTTTTGTCCACTGCTTGAAACACTTGCATAATGTGCTCACACTTCTGGAAGGCTAAATCTACTTCAATTCTTCACTGAATCTTCATCAAAATATCACCACGACATTGGGGAGGTCGAAGAAGTAAGTAATTTATATTTTGTGTGAATTCAACATCAAATAGGTAGATTTAATATGTTCACAAGTTCAAATTTTCTAAAAAAAATTCTCACATGAAAACTATAAAAGTTCCCAAATCCACTATTAAGAAAAACTTCAAATTTTAAATTTCAAATTTATAAGGATAACCTTTGGTTTTAAATATGTCCAACGCCGATTGCTGGGGTTAAAGGGAAAGAGGTAAAGGACAGTCAAGAACTGAACAGTGTTTCCCAGGAGGTTGAAGTAGAGGCTATGGATGTGTTTAATTTTAACCGGGAGGACTTTCCTAATGTTTTGGGTTTAGCGAAGGAGGGTACTATCTCCATGTTTAGGTTGTTCAAATGGGCTTTTCATGAGCTTAATATGACCAATGTGAAGGTTTGGGGGGATGCGAGTAAAGATGGGGATACTTTGGAGTCCTCTCTAGAGGCTCAAGTTACCCAGCTTTTTGATGCTTTAAAGATTGTTGCTAATGAAATGCTTAAGTTGAAGCAAATTTTTGAACAGAGGATTGTGACATTGGAAGAGCAGATGGAACAGGTTAACATGAAGTTGGATAAGGTTGTGGAAGTGACCAATACTGTTATGAGGAATGAAACGAAGGGCCTTACTATCCTCAATGAGAAGGCTAGGAAATGGATGGAGGAAGCTCTAGGTGATAAGGACACTGCTGGGAACAGGCAGTGGATGGAGGAAGCTTCAGTTGGTAAGGCTGCTGCTAGGAATGTTGCTGGTTCGCATGGTGTTTTGATTAAAGAGGTGAGTGAATTGGGGTCTGGTGCTAGGACCTACAACAACTAAGCTAAAATTTAGTGTACCTACCAAAGAGATTTATGAAGTTATGGATGTGCATCAGAAGATAATTGAAAGTGACACATGGAGGTTGCTAATATTCTAATGTTTTGTAGTTGTTTTACTAATGTTTTGCTACTTGTTGGTTGTTTTTTGATATGTGTGGTTTTCTTTTGAGATAATTATCTTTTTGGTAAAGGGTTTTGGGGCCCCTTCTAAACCTGCTTTACCTCTAATGAAAAACAACACACTTTTGAGGTCAATTTCACATTTCAATGATTTTGGAAAAATATTCTAAACTGAGGGCACAAAATGGAGTTTTTCAAAAAAGTTAAATTGAATTAAAACTACTTATTTCTTTTAAATTTGAAACTAAAATGGAAGTGCAATGATCCCTTAAGAGTGAGCATGACATCCAATGAAAAGTCACAACTAAAAACAATGAGAGGATGAAGATTTACCTCAAATTGAAACCACACAAAACTAATGAAAACTTACAAATTTTACCAATTTGGAGAGGTTGAGAAAACACACCCAAGCAATATTTTAGCAATCCCAATAAAATCCATCATCTAGGCTTTCACAATTGATTTTTTTCAAAATCTTCCAAAATTCAAATTTTCTCAAAGAGAGTTTTGGAGAAATTTTTCCTTCACAAAATGAATAATGCAAAAATGATTTGTTTTTCTTTTCCTTTTAACTATTGGTGTAGGTTTTTATTTTCCTAGTGGGATAATTTACTTTCCTTTATTCATAGGTTTTTTCTACACTTTTATTAAGCTTGCTTAGGATAATAAAGTGAGTTTATTATTTAATAACTAGGAGATAACTGATGTGGTGTCCCCTACCTTAAAGGATGGAACACTCTCCACTTCCGGTGGTTAATTCCTATTGATTGGATTTACCACCTCCATCCTCTCCTTAGTTCTATATAAACTCACTACCTAACTTGTATTTTTCATCTTGGAAGCTCTTAATGCAATTCTATCAACTTGACATTACATAATCTCTCAGAGTTTTGGTTTGCATTTTTTTTTTTTTTCTAGTTTATGTAACTTTGATTTTCTCTTAAAAATTTCCTTGGGTTATTCAATCTATTTTAGATTTCTAACATGGTATCAAAGCTTTTGTTTTGATAATTTTAAGTTCATAGATTCCTAATTGAGATTTTTATGTGAGATCTTGAAAAGTTGAGTATGCTCTTCTCTTACATCATATGATGACTTGGAAAAAAAAAAAAAAACTTGATAGAAATACCAAATTTGGAGCTTTCTTTTTGTGGCCTTGTATTATAGGTTCAGTTTGGAGTATGTTGGTGCAAATCTAAGCTCTTTATTGAGTTTAGAATATCCAAGAAAGTCAGATATAGCTTTTGTTTCATTGAATTTGGTCACCATTTGATATAGTTTCAAACTAGGGTTTAAAACTCAAATCTACTGAACAAATTTTTATTGGAGCATTTTCAGCCCAAACAGACCTTGACATCACACTTAGATGGCCCATAAACCCCTATTGTCATATAAATTTGTCTATTTTAGATGAATTTGATTTTTGACAAATTTTTATTTTTCCAAGGGTGTCATCACTATAGGCTAAATTTAGCCATTTTTTAAAAAAATCATGACTTTTTGCCACAATGTCCATTTTTGGAAAATAAGATATTGTCGAAAAGTTGGAGATGAGTACTTTCCATCCATGGAGGTATTGGTTTTTTTTCATTTTCTACTAGATATTGCAGGTTGAAACTGTTTGTTGCTAATTCTTCAATAGGACATAAATTTTGCCTTGGTGCTCCATTTTTCAAAAACAAATAGGCATTGGAAAGTTATTCAAAAGAAATACATAGTTATAAGGCTATTTTTTCTAAAAAATTTCTCAAGTTTATTTTGTATCATAATTTTTAATTTTGGTCATTGTGGACCTATTGAAAATTGTATATTGGAAAAGGCTTTGTAATCACACTTTACTCATAAAGTGCCAACATTGTAATATCTTTGGGGGGTGATTTCTGAGACTAGTGGAAAGGGGGGTGTCTCTTTTATAGTTTCATTATCATTTCGTGCACCCTCAAGCAATCTTCTTTTCTGCCTAAAATGTATCAAACAACAATTCATATGTTAACACCCTACAACTATTTTGATTGGAAAAGTAAAATGTCACTTTACTTGAAAAAGTGGATTGTATAGGGTCACAGTGGGACTAGAAATTGAACCAAAATTTGATGTAGAAAAGACAAAATGGTTTAATAAGTGTGATGAAGCATTTGGAGCCTTATGTATGTTTGTATCTCTATATTTTCTCTTTCATGTTGAATCTTTGTCTTTACTAAATGAATTTTGGACAACATTGGAAAAACTCTTTGATGTACAAGATGAATTAAGAGGTCATCAATTAGAGAATGAGCTGATAGGTTTAAGTCCTTCAAGTTTTGATACAATACAAGACTTCTTCACCAAACTAAAGGCCATAATATTGCAATTGAAATAGTGTGAAATTGAGAAATATGATAAACAATTGATCTTAAGTATTCTCTCTAAACTTGGTCTAGACTATTCAATCTTTGTTTCTACTTTCTATGCACCATTGAAAGTGCCTTAAGAGCTTC
Source organism: Sequoia sempervirens (assembly GCA_007258455.2). Lineage (NCBI taxonomy): Eukaryota > Viridiplantae > Streptophyta > Pinopsida > Cupressales > Cupressaceae > Sequoia > Sequoia sempervirens. The sequence continues at coordinate 943,555,888 of VDFB02281492.1, read as the reverse complement.
CTACAAAATTCCTTCTCTTGATGTGTTTGCTAATGAACTCACAAAAGAACAAGACAAGAGGGCACTATCAAATGTTCTAAGTCTCATGCCTCGGTTGCAAGTCAAGGAACTAAAGATCAAAAAGATAATGGAAAAAAAAGGATCAAGGAGAGAATGCTTCAGATACATCTTCTAATATTGACACCAGACCTTCAAATTAAGGAAAATATAAGGAGGCTAAATGTGCTTATATAAAAAACTTGGTCATGATGAACATAAATGTATGAAGAAACAAATTGACCACCTCACATATCTTCTTGAGAGGAGCAATAAAGGGGTAATTGAATCCCCATCTTCATTAAAACAAGAATCTACTAAGAAAAAGGAAAAAGGATATGCTAGTCATCAGATAAACATAAAGGAAAAGCTCTTTGTGCTTCTATAAGTATTGGATCAAGGAGATGACTTCTGGATTCTAGAGCTTCTCATCATATGGCTTCTTCAAAGTCTATCTTCTCTTCTTTTGAGCCTTGCGTTATGTCACCTATTTTGATGGGTAACAATACATATATGAATGTAACTGGGAAGGGATATATTGATATAGGGGATTGAACTTTCAATGATGAATTGTGCATACCTTATTTTTCCAATAATCTTCTTTCCATCTATCAAATTACTCATAGTGGAGTAGGGAACACTATGAAATTTACTCCAAATTTAGTCTTTATCAGAGATTTGAAGAGTAGAGAGATTATTGCTACTAGGGTGGTTGATCATGCATCTTGGTTGTAATCCTTTTCAGATTTTTTTCTTGATGATGGCTTTGATCCTTTGGATGATGATCACACTTCTAGTGTGGATTTTGATTTTGAGGAGAATTTTGGTCACTTTAACTTGGGTATTCTCCTAAGTGATCTAGTTCTTAAACCTTGCATTCCATCTCCTCCATCTACTATTTCTACTTTAGAGTCCAATGTTGCTTCTTTGAAAGTTTCCAGTGATTCTTTACAACATGACATACATTATATTTCAAATTCAGTCTTGTGGGATGATCTCTTGATAGGTATTTCAGACTTGTTTATGGAGACACATATTGTAGATTTGGGAGACAATATTGATTGCATTCATATTCTCTTTGATGAAGTTGATTCTACTTCAATTGTTGTGAGGGAACACTCTAACCCTCTTGTTCATTATCTACATGATCATTCATTTCAGTTTGATATGAGTGTGGATACTGTGGATCAACATTTGGAGGAGACATCTTCAGAAGCGATACTTGAGTCATTGGATTGTGTTCTACATCAGTCTTTAGGAGATTCTAAGTTTTCATTTTCAATAATGTGGCCTAGAGCGTTTGATTTGATTATGACAACCTTCAGCATCAACATGGGGACACTTGAGCTAAGTTCAGAGACTTCATACATCTTGAGTTTTCTTCATACATATTCCTTTAGGAGTGGGGAGATAGCTCACATACACCTAGGTGATCCCACAATACTGGTTTACAGTTCCCTTCATGAAGAAAAATTGCAAAAATGCTCCAAATGAAAAAAAATCAAGTTTTTAGGGGTTAGCTTGAAGGGGGGTTCACATGAACCCAAAAAGGGGTTCGCTCGAACCCCCCTTTGAGCGAACCCATTTTTCATGCCATTCCCTTTTTGACACATTTTTAATGAAAACAAGGAAAATTGCAAAAGGGGGTTTGGCGAACCCCCCTTCCCTCAAAGGGGTCCAGGGGTTCACTCAAACCCCCCTTTTTTCCCTTCTCCCTCTCCTCTAGCAATTTTTTTGTAAAATTTTTCCTTTTTGAGCTTGGGTTGAAGATGAAAATGGAATCAAATTCACAGACCCATCTAGATGATGGTAGTCCTTGGAACAAGCTATCCATCAAATATAATTTTAATATATTTTGGTTTTATTATGTATTTTTTTTAATTTAATTAAACATAAGTTTTTGATTGAAAATCAAGCCCTTTGTTCTGCACATGTGGAAAAATAGTAGATTATCAAAAAAAAAAATGGAAAATATGTTTGTTCTAGGTATTGATGTCTTTGATCCAACAAAATAAAATAAAATTGAATTTTGATACATACAAAAAAAGTTATGTTGTATATGGTTTGTCTATGTCTAAATTGTAATTGGTTTGACTTCAAAACTCAATTAAGAAAAAAATATTCAATAAAACACTATGAAACCAAATGAATGTGCTTGATATCGTAGTTACAAAGCTAAATTAAAAAAAAATAGAATTTTATCCTTCATAGAAAAAAAGTTATGTTGTTTACGCTGAACGTCACTCTTTAAAAATGGTGTTTACTATTAAAAACTAGTTTTCAAAGGAGATGGAAAAATAAATGCAATTTGATTCCAATTTTTTTTTTTAAATATTTAGAATCTACAGACAAAATGTCACAAATCACTAGTTTGCATCATCTTCAAATTCCTTATGGTTTAGCAGCTATAGGTGCTCGAAAGTGAAGATTTAGTTAAAAAAAATAGTTTCATGTCTAGTTTGGCCAAAAAGTGTAAACCACTATTGTGGGATCACCCACCTTTGGTTTTTTTTCTTACTAAAGGGAGGAACACTGTTCGATGATTGTGGACCATCTTCTACATCTAGTTTCAGGCATCTACTATTGGATCTCTTTGGGGGGCTTATTTTTCCTTCCACTGCATTTCTCTCTATACTATGGGGGGCATACTTCCTTTCTATGCGATGGAGATTCTTCTTCTTTGGGTGGATTTTATATGTACATGGGTACCTAACAGGGCTTTATTTGTTGAGACCCATCATCTTTTACATCTTCCTAAGCTATGCTTAAGGGGGGTTTTGGTGTAGGTTTTTATTTTTCTAGTGGGATAATTTATTTTTCCTTAGTCATAGGTTTTTTCTACACTTTTATTAAGCTTGCTTAGGATAATAAAATGATTTTATTATTAATAACTAGGAGATAAGTGATGTGGTGTCCCCTTCCTTAAAGGGTGGAACAATTTCCACTTTTGGTGGCATCCTCCACTTTTGGTGGTTAATTCCTATTGGTTGAATTTACCACCTCCATCCTCCCCTTAGTTCTATATAAACTCAGTACCTAGCTTGTATTTTTCATCTTGGAAGCTCTTAATGCAATTCTTTCAACTTGACATTTACTAATATCTCAGAGTTCTGGTTTACATTATTTATGTTTTTCCAGTTTATGTAACTTTATTTTTCTCTTAAAAATTTCATTGGATTCAATCTATTTAAGATTTCTAACATTGACCATTTTCCCTTGTTTTCTATTTTTCTCATTTTATTTGTTTTCTTTGTTTAATTTTCTCATTCTTTTCCCAAAACTCATTTGAGAAAAAAAAAAACTATATTAATTCATTTACAATATAATTGACCAAACTCTACCAATAGTGGCATAGTGTGATGGTTTAAAGGTGGCATTGTTGTTCTTGCCACCATGGTTCAAACCCCATTGGGGTGGTATTGTTGAGTGGTTGTATTTCGGTTCATAGCTCTGGATCAAAAGTGTTTACCCCTTGAATAAAAAAAAATATATAATTGACCAAACAATTATATTGAGTATATACATTCCCAACCCAAATGAATTTTTGAGAAAATAAATAACTTAACTTTATTTTTATTTTTCATCTTTTTCCCAAAACATGAGAATAGTCGATAAATGACAAGTAATTATTTCATTCCTAAATTTTGATTTACAAAAAATAAAGAAATTAAACCATTGAATTAAATAAGACATTTACTGATAACTAACAACATAGACGGACTCCAAAATAGCCTTTGATTCGGATCCAAGTTCACACATGTTCAAACATGACACAAATCATACTCGATTCAAGTATGATCAAGGAATAATAGAAACGAAGGCTCAATGTGACATCTTTGAAATAACTGTCATTGAGAAATAACTTAGACATGTGTATACAAGTGGAGAAATAACCATGTACCTATAACCACTCAACACATATGTCAAGTGTACCTGATCAATCTATAAATAGGTGAAGCATAGGATAATCACCGAATGGGGTACATCATATAAAATAAATCAATGCATCCATATGTCATCAAATCATGCTAAAATTTAATCACAACATAAATATAATATGCATATCATTGAATTGAGTCATAATGATAAACTAGTCATTTAAGCATCACACATGCATCTTAAGAAATACCACAACCACAAAAATACACCAAGTCCTCACAATGAACTTGTCACAATGCGAAACACACATCTCAATACAACAACACCAACAACCAACATGTTGATGATCCTCATCTTAAAACATGTAGGTGGTCTAAACACACCATACCAAGCAAGAACATAATGCCACAATAAAAATGGCGAAGCTAAACCACTAAAGAAAACCCCAAGAAATAAGCATAAAACATGACCTATGCATCCAATGATACATAGTCAGAAAGCATTGTTGAGACCCAAACATCTCAAGGCCACAAACTAGGTCATTAGAGCCTCTACGAAATTTTGTCAATGGGCATTTTGTGGATGACTCTTTCATTACACTCCTACAAGATAAAGACAATATTAAATAGGTCTTCAAGAGTCCTATAAAATTTTCTTGCTTCAAGTTATAGTATCTAAAGGAATGAGAAGTAGTACTATAGGTAGGCCTTTTTCTAGCCTTTAGCTTGGCTTATTAATTTTATTAGAAGCACATTGGCTAGGAAGAAATGTGTAAATTTTTAGGAATTCCTTTGTGTTACAAGCATGTCAATCTAGAATTTGCAATATGAGATTGAAATTTTTGAGAAAGACCTCTCCCATTGGATCATCAAATCACTTTTGTTGGTAGGAATTTTTTAATTTTCTCTATGCATTTGTACTACTCTTCAAGCTAGTTTCCTTTGAAAGTGTCCTATTAGAAGCTTGAAAATATTTTTTAGAACTTTCTCTATGATAATTCATGTTAGGAAAGGTATCTCAACATTTCTCCTAATGTTAGCTATATGAAGAATACAATTTTTGAACTCTAAGACATCAAAACTTAATTTATAGGCTATAGACTATTTTTGAGCGAAATAAAAAATATGGGTTGTTCAAACCACTTCTAAATGCCCATTGTGTAGATATTTTTTAATCTCTATAATTAAAAAAGGGCCTCAATGACTTCCTAGATCAAAAGTCATGGCCTCCAAAATTTGGGCATCCTGCATTGGAAATATAAAAACATCTAAGACACAAAAAAGAGTTATAATAGGGAGTGATACTTATTAAAAACTTATGGTATGCACTATGACACATCATAATGCATCTTTAAATGGAGAAAATGAATCCAAAATGGAATTCTTGAGTTGGTGAGTAGATTATGATGCACTTATGATAGGTGGAACGAATATGCTATTTTAGCCTCTAAAATCATGTTAGGATTTGGGTGTTGGGTTTCTAATCTTGAGGCATTTGGGCACTATATTTTTTAGTGGTTTTAGCTCATGGTTTTGTAATAATCATATGATCATTTCATACACTAGTCTTGGTTATAGGGTGCTTGAGATTGAGATATTTGATAGTGAGTTTTTAGGTATTGTCATGTTGTCAATACTATTGTAGATCTCCAATTGGTGATACTCCTATAAAATATTGATTTGTAAGTGTATTAAAACCATATTTAGATTACTGAATAATATATTGGGCTACTTTGGAGTGCAAAGTTTTTCTCCCAAAAGGATTTTTCCCACGTGCACCTATGTTGTATAATTTTGTTTATGTTTTATATGTGTTTCTCCTATTTATAATTAGAAATCGAAAATTTGTACACTATTAGGATTTTTTTTTGTATGCCTTCCTTCGTTTCAATTTATACCACAATAACAATTTTCACCATGTTGCTTGAGACCTTTGTTGCCTACTAAGAGATTCTAGTGGACTAGGCCTTATCGACATTATTGGGTAAGGTATTATCTTATGTGCTAAGCAAATCATCATAGCTTGTGATGATAATGAAGCCTAAAAATAATTGTTGTGAAATTGTATTGCTTTTGGTTCACCTTAATATTTTGGTTTTATTGTATAACCTTTTCATCAAAAATGTGCATAAGTAAATTTAATTGGGAGATGGATAGAAATAATGAAAATAGAGGTGTGTAAACATAAGTGTTTGTGTGATACAAAGGGTGAATAAAAAGAAGTTGTGAATCTTAAGAATGGAATAAAGGATAAATACATAGGAATATGCGTAGGTAGCAAAAACAAGAGATTTGACTTTACATAAATTTATGTCATTACTAAAACACTCTTTCCAAAACAAACATAAAACTAATAAGAAAATGACATGAATATATAAATTTTATCATTAATTAGTAAGTATATAAATAGAAAATGACATGCATATATAAACTTACTTTTTTTGATATTGAAAGAAGCGTTCAATATACAAGTCAAATAATTGTTTGTTATTTGTAAGTAGCAAACTAATCTCTTTAAAATGTTATTTTTATAAATATGACAATAAATGCCATCATTAATATGATATTTATTCATTAAAAAACAATTCATATTGAACGAACTTAAAATACAAGTCAAATTCCCAAAAAAATCTTAAAAATCTCTCTAAAAATGTCGAATCGAAAGATAACTTTTCAAAAAGTAATTGTTCGATTATATAAAACAAACTTCTCACTCAGCGCAATGATTTTGTAATGATGGTTTTGTTTCTAGCTTCCATTAAATCTTGAATTTAAGACTACCGATGTGATCTAAAACTTTTTTAATAAATATTAAAAAGACAGGATAATGATCTTTCATAGTATATATGTACTGGTTAATACACAAGTATTACTTAGATCATTAAGACCCACATGCGGGTGGGGTAGGGGCTTGACCCAGTTAGATTTTTAGCCTAATAAAGTTATGAGATCAAATCCAAGTACAATTGGATGCTTTCCTGCTGTTATTTTTAATGTGAAGTTTGAATGCTTTTCTGACAAGCTCTTGTCTTATGGGTACTAGACATATGCATCAATTAATTCAAAATTGTTATTCATATGACCCGCTGGAATTGGGTATCACGGATGCACTTGTTTGCACTAAGGCTTTAGAATAGAAGGTATAACAGTCAAGTCTTTGGATACCTTTCGTAAGGAAATGGAAGCTTAAATGCTTTGGATTTGTCCTGTAGGAAAGATGTTCTTTAATTTTTTAAAAACTGAGGCACGAGCAGTACATAATTTTGTTGGGAGACCCCATTTCACTTGATCCCTAAAAATGTAAGTTCAGATCTTCACTTTTCTTCTTCCAATGAGATATGGAAGCGAGCTTACATACATCCAGAACATAATAGAACTTTGTCTGGCCTAGAGAAACTCAAGGACAGATGATCTTTCAATGAAAGCAATCTCATATAAATAGAGACAAAAACCAAAACTTATTCTCCACAATTATGTATGGGAAACTATGTACATCACAATTTGGATTTCATTGCAGTCATGGTGCAAGAATGTGAATAATCAAATGGCTTCATCTCTTCAGTGCATGGTGCATCAGCAACTCTTAGTGTTCCTCCCAGCTCTACTGGTACAAGAGGAATAAGAGAGTGCACCACATCTGCTATTAATGGCCTGTAGCTAGGTTCAGGTTGGACACATAGCACTGCTATAGCTGCCACCTGCACAATATAACTCAAGTAATTATGGAAAGCATAAAAAATGTCTGAAATTTGTAAGTATCGCTTCTGGTTTCGATTGTGTTGAAGTTTTTGGAAATCAAAAGCAATACTTACCAACAATATGGATTGTGGAAACTTGATATCATTAAATAAAAATTGTCATTCTAATGCATTGTAGGGAATGAGATATACATACAACCTATTGAAGGGATTAGAAGATAGCCATACAGTTTATGATTAAAATACTAATAAGCCCTCTTCTAAAATTTAGATTCCTAACAAGTAGTTGTGGGGTATTGGATCATATACAATCCATAATAAACGGAAGAAGATTGACCATAACACTATAGCTTTAATGGAATCATTCAAAATATCTAAGGAAATGGAACAAGTAATAGAAAGTGTTGCTTACTTGATACAGGTGTTTCAAGTTCTTGGTGTCTTTGATCACAAGATCCACAATAGTTGGAAGCTTGGCCGTATCTTATCTTAGTTGTGGCATGGCCTGAATTATAATTCAGAAACTCAGAATTTCTATCATCCTCACAAAAGGGTACACTTTTATAAAATCAATTACCCCTAAACGCCGATGTCCATTTTGATAAACAATCTGCAACACTGTTCCACTCTCTTGGGATATGAACAAAGGACACCACCTCCAAAGAATTGTTTAATTGATGACTATATGATGAGTATATGCAAGATTTCAACATCTACAATAATTATATTAAAATAACAAATAAATAAATATAAATTTTTAAATAAGATAAGCTCAAATAAAAATTATATATATATATATATGGAATGTTATAGAATTCTTATGATGGAGATCTAGTTTCAAAGCAATATTGTTGGTGACTAATTGATTGTTGTGTTGAGGCACTAGCAGACAAGGTGTTATCTTTTTCATGCGTTGGTAATTTGTATGGCCATGCTAGCATCTAATTGGTCCACTGATGTTCTATATGCTTGCAATAATGTCTTATGTAATCCTTGACAAATAATTACATATCATTTAGGAAAAAAGTGGGTGCTTACATGTTATAGTGTGTTTTAGTATCTACATCTATCAAATCTCTAAGATAATTCAATGATTGAATGATGAATAAGATTGAACATGTATATGAATTAAAATTTAGGCATAAGGTGTATGTTGTTGCAACAAATGTGGAATACAATCTGTGTAATGGGCACTCTTTGTGGATGCTCTAGATGTCTAAATACATTACCTAGATCCCTATGGAGAATGTGTGTGTAGTGCTTATAGCTTCATTGCTACACATGCAACAAGTTTGGTCATAGGGCTGCTAATTGTAGGTCTAATGTGAGAAGAAGTAATTATGCTCCACAAGCTAGTATCACCTGCTACAACTGCAATAAACCAAGACACATTACAAGGTTCCGCAAAGCAAAGAATGTAAGACCTTCTTCTCCACATAATAAGATTGACACTAATTAGCAAAAGAAGAAATGAAAAAGGTATGGAAAAAGAACGAAAAAACTGAAGCAAAGAATGAATCTATACCTCAGTCTAGTGCAAATGGTTCCTTTGGTAATTGAAAAGAAAGTATTGGCTCAAGGGGAGTTGCAATTGCAAATATTTTCAAACCCCTATAAAGCATAAGATGTTAAAGTCTTCAGCATAATGGTTGTTAGTAACATAAATATGTTTGCTCAAGTTTCCAAAGAAAATACTCTCTTTGTAGAAGGTTGTTGAATGTTTATGGATCTCTGTGATATCACAAATAGTAAAAAGTTGCTAATGCCAAAAGTTAAGAAGTACATTTAATGCAGAGCGACTAGGGTTGATGAGAAGCATGTTTAGTTCCTATTTGATCAAAATTGATTTCATTCAAACTATATCAAGTAGGTGCATGAGCTAAGGAAGTGAAGAAGGTTTCTAGCAAGTTGTGTGCAAACCCTAATGATAGTATTCATAGGTATTTATCTAGTTTTTCTTGTAAAACCCTAGTATTCAAAAAGTGATATCATGGCTACACCAATTGTCATCCATGTTGTTGAGAAGCTAAGGCCAAAATTTAAGAAATATCCATATATATTGACTATGACTAACAAGGATGGTGCATTCTCTCATGTTCCAATCATTGTGATTCATCCTAAAGATGTATGCATCTATATTCACTCTCAGTTGAGTGAGTACAATCATCTAAATATGGAAGAGTTCAGATGCAATCATCTATTGGGTGATGATTTTTAGCTCAAACCAAAGTACACAAATATGGAAGAGAAAGGTTTAGATGTGTGGAAGGGTTTCCCCAACTTTTTCTTTGAAGATGAATGGGTCAGAATTGGCTTGAGCCAGACTTATGAAGACATATTTTGGCTTGATCAACCCCAACTAGTCACAAAGGAAGCCATCAGGGTTGTGACTGGATTGTGCTCCTCCAGACCTATGCCAACACTAAAGGTCATGAAGAATGAAGAAGTTATGAAGCTTATCGAAGCTAAATTCGACAAAAGAACCCTAACTGTAGATGATATTTTTGACCTAGAGGTCTGGTATGCCATGATGGGCATTGCATATAAGGTTTACTATGCAAACAAAGAAGGGTCAGCTACTGCCACTGCCATCTTCACTACTCATCAAATGGTGAAGGAAGGAAAAGACTATGACCTTTGTGAGATTTTGCGACAACAATTGTTGGAAAATTTGCAAAAAACCAAGGGTTCACACTATCATTTCTGGTATGGCACTTTGATTATTTACCTTATGTTTTATTTCTTGAGGGAAATGCTTGGATTGAAGAAATTTTTTTGGAGAAAGAATATTTATGTTGCACATCACATTAAGGATCACATGAGTAGCTTTCCATGTACTACATAGTGTGAGACAATGTTCTGGGGTTTCTTCAAAACATTTCAAAATGAAATTCAGAAGAGAGATATAATACCCTCACAAGTTATGGAAATATATAAGAATGAAATTACTTTTATGGTAGATAAAGACAATTGCTATATGGAAGCAATTGAGCCAAGAACCTCATGGATATTAAAGTTTCCCTATGAGGTATATGGACCTGACTGGGTTGCATATGCTAAAATATTTCTCAACAAACCTAAGGATCCCACTGTTGAGAGGTTTGAGACATATGATGAAATAACCAATAAGCAAATCAAGATAAAGGTATAAGAAAAGATGAAGACGTCAAATGTGGGGAAGATGTTTGAGTTGAAAAAGGCATTTGGCTCTCCTGAGGGTCCTGTGGATGCATCTCAAGCTAGTACTGCTACACCAACTCTTAGAAGGAGAAGTAGATTGCCTCTGCCACTACCACAACTTCTGAACCTACTCAAACAACTCCTAGCAGGAGAAGGGTTGTCACTGAAGTACCAGTACTAAGTAAGACTGCAGAAAGGAATAAACCAAGATCTAAACAAATGACAAAAAGGGAGAAGATTAATCAGGTGAATGTGGATGATGATGAGGAAGATGAAGAAGAAGAAATGAAATCTTATTTACTAAGGAGAAGAAAGAAGAGAACAAGACAACAAGAAGAAGAAACATCTAAAGAAGAAGAAAAGGAAGAAGTAAAAAAAATAAAGAAGAATCCTCTAGAAACACCTAAACATGAGCCTCTACAACTTTAGATTACTATCAATGAAATTGTACAGCATGATGCACTGAAAGAGGTTGCTGGCCTTTATAATGGAATATTCCATGTTGATAAGACCATAGTTAAAAAGACAACAGTTGTGTATATGAACACTTTTAATATGACACTAAATGGAATCATTGATCAACTTCCAACAATTTTGGTAGATGTACTAACAAGAGAAATGAAATTGTTGTAGAAGAAGCTAAGATGAGGCAAAATCATTGGAGAAAGCTAGTGTATCTATTTCTCAATATCAGGCACAAGAATTTAGAACCAAACAAAGAATTTAGATCACAATAAGGGTTTTCACCATGTTGCTTGGGACCTATGTTCCCTGCTACGAGATTCTAGTGGACTAGTCCTTTTCGATATATTATTCGGTGAGGTATCATCATAGCTTGTGATGGTAATGAAGCCTAAAAACAATTGTTCTGAAATTGTATTGCTTTTGGTTCACCTTAATATTTTGGTTTTATTGTATATCCTTTTAATCAAAAATATGTGCGTAATCAAATTTAATTGGGACATGGATAGAAATAATGAAAATAGAGGTATATAAGCATAAGTATTTGTGTGAGAGACAAAGGGTGAATAAAAAGAAGTTGTGAATCTTAAGAATGGAATAAAGGATAAATACATAAGAATATGTGTAAGTAGCTCAAAAACAAGAGATTTGACTTTACATATATTTAAAAAAATAGATATTAAACTCACTTAAAATACAAGTCAAATTCCAAATAAAAAATCTTAAAATTTACACTAAAAATTTTGAATCGAAAGGATAACTTTTCAAAAAGTAATTGTTCGATATATATATAAAACAAACTTTTTACTCAGTGCAATGATTTTGCAATGATGCTTTTGTTTCTAGCTTCCATTAAATCTTGAATTTAAGACTACTGATGTGAACTAAAACTTTTTTAATAAATATTAAAAAGACAGGATAATGATCTTTCATAGTATATATGTACTGGTTAATACACAAGTATTACTTAGATCATTAAGACCCACATGCGGGTGGGGTAGGGGTTTGACCCAGTTAGATTTTTAGCCTAATAAAGTTATGAGATCAAATCCAAGTACAATTGGATGCTTTCCTGCTGTTATTTTTAATGTGAAGTCTGAATGCTTTTCTGACAAGCTCTTGTCTTATGGGTACTAGACATATGCATCAATTAATTCAAAATTGTTATTCATATGACTCGCTGGAATCGGGGATCACGGATGCACTTGTTTGCACTAAGGCTTTAGAATAGAAGGTATAACAGTCAAGTCTTTGGATACCTTTTGTAAGGAAATGGAAGCTTAAATACTTTGGATTTGTCCTGTAGGAAAGATGTTCTTTAATTTTTTAAAAACTGAGACACGAGCAGTACATAATTTTGTTGGGAGAACCCATTTCACTTGATCCCTAAAAATGTAATTTCAGATCTTCACTTTCCTTCTTCCAATGGGATATGGGAGCGAGCTTACATACATCCAGAACATAATAGAACTTTGTCTGGCCTAGAGAAACTCAAGGACAGATGATCTTTCAATGAAAGCAATCTCATATAAATAGAGACAAAAACCAAAACTTATTCTCCACAATTATGTATGGGAAACTATGTACATCACAATTTGGAGTTCATTGCAGTCATGGTGCTAGAATGTGAACAATCAAATGTCTTCATCTCTTCAGCGCATGGTGCATCAGCAACTCTTAGTGTTCCTCCCAGCTCTACTGGTACAAGAGGAATAAAAGAGTGCACCACATCTGCTATTAATGGCCTGTAGCTAGGTTCAGGTTGGACACATAGCACTGCTATAGCTGCCACCTGCACAATAAAACTCAAGCAATTATGGAAATTATAAAAAATGTCGGTAAATATTGCTTCTGGTTTCGATTGTGTTGAAGTTTTTGGAAATCAGAAGCAATACTTACAAACAATATGGATTGTGGAAACTTGATATCATTAAATAAAAATTGTCATTCTAATGCATTGTAGGGAATGAGATGTACCTACAATCTATTGAAGGGCTTAGAAGATAGCCATACATTTTATGATTAAAATGCTAATAAGCCCTCTTCTAAAATTTTAATTCCCAACAAGTAGTTGTGGCAGTATTGGATCATATACAATCTATAATAAAAGGAAGAAGATTGACCATAAAACTATGGTTTCAATGGAGTCCTTCAAAAATATCCAATGAAATAGAACAAGTAATAGAAAGTGTTGCTTACTTGATACAGGTGTTTCAAGTTCATGGTGTCTTTGATCACAGGATCCACAATAGTTGGAAGCTTGGCCCTATCTCTTAGTTGTGGCATGGTCTGCATTACAATTCAGAAACTCAAAACTTCTATTATCCTCATAAAAGGGTACACTGCAAGCGAGATTTTGTAGGAGAGTTTGAGATAAAGGATTTGGGGTTGCTGCACTACTTTCTGGGATATGAGTTGTAGCAAAAAGAGGGAGAGATCTTCCTTGGACAAGGGAAGTAGTTAATTGATATCTTGAAGTGATTCAGAACAGAGAATTGTAAGCCCATGTCCACGCCACTTGTGACCAACTGGAAGAAGATTGATGCTTCCAGATCAGAGGCAGTGGACCCGACTTTATACAAACAATTGATAGGCTCTCTTATGTATTTGGTTAACACCGGACCAGACATTTGTTTTGTAGTGAACTCACTTAGTCAGTTTATAGTGGAACCTAAACATGTGCACTAGATAGATGTGAAGCATGTTTTGAGGTATCTCTGAGGCACAGTTGATTATGGGTTGATGTATGTTCAGCAAGATGGAGTGAAGCTTGAGGGGTTTACCAATGCAAATTGGGCAGATAGTACAGCTGACTGGAAGAGCACTTCAGGGTGTTGTTTCAGTTTGGGATCAACAACAGTCTCTTGGTACAATAGGAAACAAAAGTCAGTTGCACTGAGTTTTGCGAAGGCCAAGTATATGGCAACCAGTATGGCTACATGTGAGGCTATCTGGCTTCAGAATCTTTTAGCTGGGATCTTTGATCATGAGCTAGATCCTATAGTCATTTAATGTGATAATTAGAGTTGTATCAAACTCTCTGAGAATCCAGTCTTTCATGACAAGTCAAAGCACATTGAGATCAAGTACCACTTCATTAGAGATTGTGTGGAAAAGGGGACAGTGAAGCTCCAATACATTCCTACGGACGAATAGATAGCATATATCCTGACCAAGGCCTCGATGAAGAGTAAGTTTGAATTCTTTAGGGATAAATTGGGTGTTGCGCATAACACCTTCCTCGCTAAGACTGAGTGTTGATTTTTTCCATAGCTCGAAAGGTGGAGTGTGGAGTTGCTTTAAATCAACTCGAGTTGGATTTTCAACAACAGATTTTTTATTCATTAATAGAATGTTTCGGGTTTGTAAGGTTGAGATAAAACCGAGAGTGATTTTATGTGTGATTTAAAGTTGAGTAATGTAAGGAAAGTTTCTTTTCTTGCGCGTTGATTTAAAATAGTTGAGGCTATATATGTAAGATTGTTGTAGCAAATCAGTATTGTATTTTTGAAAGGAAATTTTGTTGTTAGGATAAATAGAAGATCCAATATTTGTAGGTTTTTCCCCACATTGGGGTTTCCTAGGTAATTTTGTGTTATTGTGTATTTGTGATTGACTTGTTATTTTTTGCTTCTGCTATTATTAGTTGTTAATCAACCAGTTATATTAATTGTTTTAAATCAAATAGAGAAATTTTTTTGATTATATTTTGTGAATTTATTGTGCAAATAATTTCTAGTTGGGTTATAATAAATTAATACAATTGAAATAGTGTGGAATTGAGAAAGATGATAAACAATTGATCTTAAGTATTCTCTCTAAACTTGGTCCAGACTATTCAATCTTTGTTTCTACTTTCTATGCACCACTAAAAATGGCTTAAGAGCTTCCTACACAATGCCTTCTCTTGATGTGTTTGCTAATGAACTCACAAAAGAACAAGACAAGAGGGCACTATCAAATGTTCTAAGTCTCATGCCTCGATTGCAAGTCAAGGAACTAAATATTATAAAGATAATGGAAAACAAAATAAGAAACAAAGAATCAAGGAGATAATGCTTCAGATACATCTTCTACTATTGACACCAGACCTTCTTAAAATCAAGGAAAATCTAAGAAGGGGGTTAAATATGCTTACTATAAGAAACATGGTCATGATGAACAAAAATGTATGAAGAAACAGATTGACCACCTCACATATCTTCTTGAGAAGAGCAATAAAGGGGTCATTGAATCTCCATCTTCATCAAACCAAGAATTTACTAAGAAAAAAGAAAAAGGCTATGCTAGTCACCAGACAAACATAAAGGAAAAGCTCTTTGTGATTCTATAAGTATTGGATCAAGGAGATGACTTCTAGATTTTGGAGCTTCTTATCATATGGCTTCTTCAAAGTCCATGTTCTCTTCTTTTGAGCCTTGTGTTATGCCACCTATTTTGATGGGTAACAATACATATATGAATGTAATTGGGATGGATATATTGATATAGGGGATGGAACTTTCAATGATGAATTGTGTGTATCTCATTTATCCAATAATCTTCTTTCCATCTATCAGATTACTCATAGTGGAGTAAGGAAGACAATGAAATTTACTCCTAATTTAGTCTTTATTGCATATTTGAAGAGTAGAGAGATTATTGCTACTGGGGTGGTTGATCATGCATCTTAGTTGTAATCCTTTTCAGATTTTGTTCTTGATGATGGCTTCGGTCCTTTGGATGATGATCACACTTCTAGTGTGAATTTTAATTTTGAGGAGAATTTTGGTCACTTTAACTTGGGTATTCTCCCAAGTGATCTAGTTCTTAAACCTTGCATTCCATCTCCTCCACCTACTATTGCTACTTTTGAGTCCAACGATTCTTCTTTGAAAGTTTCCAGTGATTCTTTACAATGGGACATACATTATCTTTCAGATTCAATCTTGTGGGATGATCTCTTGACAGGTATTTTAGACTTGTTTATGGAGACACATATTGCAGATTTGGGAGACACTATTGATTGCATTCATCTTCTCTTTGATGAAGTTGATTCTACTTCAGTTGTTGTGAGGGAACACTCTAATCCTCTTGTTCATTCTCTACATGATCATTCATTTCAGTTTGACATGAGTGTGGATACTTTAGATCAACATTTGGAGGACACTTCTTTAGAAGAGATACTTGAGTCATTAGATTGTGTTTTATATCATTCTTTAGGAGATTCTAAGTTTTCATTTTCAACAATGTGGCCTAGAGCACCCGATTTGATTATGGCAGCGTTCAACATCGACATGGGGACACTTGAGCTAAGTTTAGAGACTTCATACATCTTGAGTTTTCTTTATACATATTCCTTTCAGGAGTGGGGAGATAGCTCACATACACCTTTGCTTTTTTTCTTCCTAAAGGGAGGAACATTGTTCAATGATTATGGATCATCTTCTACATCTAGTTTCAGGCATCTACCATTGGATCTCTTTGGGGGCTTCTTTTTCCTTTCACTTCATTTCTCTCTCTATTATGGGGGGCATACTTCCTTTCTATGCAATGGGGTTTCTTTTATTTGGGTGGATTTTATATGTACATGGGTACCTAACGTGGCTTTATTTGTCGGGACCCATCATCTTTTACATCCTCCTAAGTTGTGCTTAAGGGAGGTTTTGGTGTAGGTTTCTATTTTCCTAGTGGGATAATTTGTTTTCCCTTAGTCATACTTTTTTCCTACACATTTATTAAGCTTGCTTAGGATAATAAAGTGATTTTATTATTTAATAATTAGGAGATAAGTGATGTGGAACAATTTCCACTTTTGATGGCATCCTCCACTTTTGGTGGTTAATTACTAATGGTTGGATTTACCACCTCCATCCTCTCCTTAGTTCTATATAAAATCACTATCTAGCTTGTATTTTTCATCTTGGAAGCTCTTAATGCAATTCTTTCAACTTGACATTGCATAATCTCTCATATTTCTGCTTTACATTATTTATCTTTTTCCAGTTTATGTAACTTTATTTTTCGCTTAAAAATTTCGTTGGATTCAATCTATTTAAGACTTCTAACATTGATCATTTTCCCCTATTTTCTATTTTTCTCATTTTATTTGTTTTATTTGTTTAATTTTCTCATTCTTTTCCCAAAACTCATTTGAGCAAAACTAAACATACTATATTAATTCATTTACAATATAATTGACCAAACAATTATATTGAGTATATACTATTGAAAAATTGAGGTGTTTATGTAGCTTAATACTTTGTAAAACTATTAAACTTGTTGATCTAAATATGTATTCTTTGTTACAAATTCTTTGTGGGTGATTATCTAATTAATTCATTTTATCATTTGTAGAATGAAGACATAAGTTGTAGAAGAATTAGACAGGATATTAGAAAGATTACACAAGCATATATCATGGAGAAACCCTTTCGGGAAAAAACTCCACCAAGAATCAATGTATTATTTAATCTCTGAAGTAGATTACAATAACTCCAATTTTTGCTTGAGAATGCTTCTTTTTCCTTCACCAAATCTTCTTCACAACTTGCAATAAAACTAATACAAACTCTCTTCAACTTGCTTGAGATATATAGGCAATAAACAACTTTGTAAACTCCAAAAGAGTTACAATTACAAAGCTCAATCCCTATCTCCTAAAAGGTATGCCTATATCTTGCAAATAGAGTTTAACAATGAAGAACAATGTCAAATCACCATTTTCATCCATTTGGGTGTCTCAAACTGAAGTACTAACTCAACCTTTATTTCGTAAATATCTTCAAGGCTTATCCTCAAATTTGGCACCCAAGAATGGGCCCACTTAACTCAGCCTTCTGAAATATCTTAACATGCAAAGGAGTTAATTCCAAGAAGCCAACTTGGGCACCCAAAGTGGGTCCAAGTCATTTTCTGTTAATTGAAAAATCTCTCTCCATCATTCATGCAAGAATGGTCATCCTCTATTAACTGAAGGAAGTCACCTGTTATCTGTCATGCAACTCAAGTAATTAGTCATTCATTCCAAGTTAATTGAAGTCAACTAGCATTCAACTAAAACTAATTGAAGATAACTGAACCATAATTGAACTAAACTGAACTAAACTGAATTGAACTAAACTGATTCTAAACTGAATTGAACTGAACTGAACTGAATCGATTTGAACTGAACTGAACTGAACTGAACTTCATGCATGTAAACATCAAACCCTAACTCCTAGGATCTTTACATGCATTCAAAAGTGTTATCTTTTACTCCAAACAGTTAACTTAACTCAAGGTGAGTTCCACCTTCCATGTGGGTGCCCCATGTGCTCCTATTATTTAGGAACTCATTTTGGACGCCCTCACATGCTCCTATTAATTAGAATTAACAATTACAAATGTCAATTAACATGATTATTTCATCCAAAATTAATCTCTTTAATCCTAGTGTTTGAGAACACTTTCCAAGGACTTAGGAGACATATGAAATAAATAATGTTTAGGATTGCAATTAAATGGCATCCTATTTCCAACATTTACATTCCCAACCCAAAGGAATTTTAGAGAAAATAAGCATAAAACACGACCTATGCATCCAATGATACATAGTTAGAAAGCATTGCCAAGATCCAAACATCTCAAGGCCACAAACTAGGTCATTAGAGCTTCTAAGCAATTAGTCAATAGGCATTTTGTGGATGACTCTTTCCTTGCACTCCTACAAGATGAAGACAATATTAAATAGGCCTTCAAGAGTCCTATAATTTTTTCTTGCTTCAAGTTATAGTATCTAAAGGAATGAGAAGTAGTACTATAGGTAGGCCTTTTTCTAGCTTTTAGCTTGGCTTATTATTTTTATTAGAAGCCCATTGACTAGGAAGAAATGTGCAAATTTTTAGACATTCCTTTTGTGTTCCAATCATGTCAATCTAGAATTTTGCAATATGAGATTGAAAAAATTTGAGAAAAACCTCTCCTATTGGATCATCAAATCACTTTTGTTGGTAGAATTTTTTTAAATTTACTCTATGCATTTGTGCTACTCTTTAGGCTAGTTTCCTTTGAAAGTGTCCTATTAGAAGCTTGAAAATATTTTTTAGAACTTTCTCTATGATAATTCATGTTAGGAAAGGTATCTCAACATTTCTCCTAATGTTAACTATATGAAGAATACAATTTTTGAACTCTAAGACATCAAAACTCAATTTATAGGCTATAGACTATTTTTGAGCGAAATAAAAAATATGGGTTGTTCAAATCACTTTGAAATGCCTAAATTGTGTAGATATTTTTTATCTCCATAATTGAAAAAGGGCCCCACTGACTTCCTAGATTAAAAGTCATGGCCTCCAAAATTTGGGCCTCCTGCATTGGAAATGTAAAAACATCTAAGATGCAAAAAAGAGTTATAATAGGGAGTGACACTTATTAATAAACTTATGGTATGCACTATGACACATCATAATGCATCTTTAAATGGAGAAAATGAATCCAAAATATAATTCTTTAGTTGGTGAGTGGGTTATGATTCACTTATGATAGGTGGAAGGAATATGCTATTTTAGCTTATAAAATCGTGTTAGGATTTGGGTGTTGGGTTTCTAACCTTGAGGTGTTTGGGCACCAGATTTTTGAGTGGTTTTAGCTCATGGTTTTGTAATAATCATATGATGATTTCATACACTAGTCTTGTTTATAGGGTGCTTGAGATTGAGATATTTGATAGTGAGTTTTTAGGTATTGTTATGTTGGCAAGACTATTGTAGATCTCCAATTGGTGATACTCCTATAAAATATTGATTTGTAAGTGTATTAAAACCATATTTATGTTGCATAGGTGGTTGTCGTTGCACCAAAAGATTTACCTTTTAATGCCTGATACAACCACTAGATTTATACAAGATCCAAGATCCACAAGAGGTAGTTAAGCCATGTCACGAACCCCCAAGTGCCACGCTGCACAACACAAGGAAACCAAGGGCAAAACTCTTGCAACACTCCAACCCCCCCGGCGCAAGCGAGGGTTTTGAACCTATGACCTCAACTCTGATACCAATTGTTGCATAGACAATTGTCACTGTACCAAAAGATCGACATTTTAATGCCCAATGTAACAGTTAGATTTATACAAGATTCAAGATCACAAGAGGTGGTTAAGCCATGTCGCAAACCCAAGCGCTGCGCTACACAACACAAAGAGACCAAGGGAAAAACTCTTGCAACAATTTAGATTACTGAATAATATATTGGACTACTTTGGAGTGCAAAGTTTTTCTCCCAAAAGGGTTTTTCTCACGTGCACCTATGTTGTATAATTTTGTTTATGTTTTATATGCATTTTTCGTTTTTGTAATTAGAAATCTAAAATTTGTACATTATTAGGTTTTTTTTGTTTGCCTTCCTTTCAATTTATACCACAATAAAGGTTTTCACCATGCTGCTTGGGGCCTTTGTTGCCTACTAAGAGATTTTAGTGGACTAGGCCTTATCGACATTATTGGTTAAGGTATTATCTTATGTTCTAAGCAAATCATCATAGCTTGTGATGATAATGAAGCCTAAAAATAATTGTTGTGAAATTGTATTGCTTTTGGTTCACCTTAATATTTTGGTTTTATTGTATAACCTTTTCATCAAAAATGTGCATAAGTAAATTTAATTGGGACATGGATAGAAATGATGAAAATAGAGGTGTGTAAACATAAGTATTTGTGTAATACAAAGGGTGAATAAAAGGAAGTTGTGAATCTTAAGAATGGAATAAAAGATAAATACATAGGAATGTGTAGGTAGCAAAAACAAGAGATTTGACTTTACATAAATTTATGTCATTTGTTAATATATATATTAAAACTCTCTCTCCAAAACAAACATAAAACTAAATAGAAAATGACATGAATATAAAAATTGTACCATTAATTATTAAGTATATAAATAGAAGATGGCATACATATATAAACTTTTTTTTTCTATTGAAAGAAGTGTTCAATATACAAGTCAAATAGTTATTTGTTATTTGTATATAAACTTACTTCTGATGAATAGCAAACTAACCTCTTTAAAACATTTTTTTATAAGTATGACAATAAATGCCATTAATATGAGAGTTATTCATTAAAAAAATCATATTGAACTCACTTAAAATACAAGTCAAATTCCAAAAAAATCTTAAAAATCACACTAAAAATTTCGAATCAAAAGGATAACTTTCCAAAAAGTAATTGTTCGATATATATATAACAAACTTCTTACTCAGTGCAATGATTTTGTAATGATGCTTTTGTTTAGCTTCCATTAAATCTTGAATTTAAGACTACTGATGTGAACTAAAACTTTTTTAATAAATATGAAAAAGGCAGGATAATTTTCTTTCATAGTATATATGTACAAGTATTACTTAGATCATTAAGACCCACATGCTGGTGAGGTTGGGGCTTGACCCAGTTAGATTTTTATCCTAATAAAGTTAATATATCAAATCCAAAATACCTGAACATACGTACGATTGGATGCTTTCCTGCCATTATTTTTAATGTGAAGTTTGAATGCTTTTCTGACCAGTTCTTGTCTTATGGGCACTGGACATATGCATCAATTAATTCAATATTGTTATTCATATGACTCTGGAATCGGGTATCACGGATGCACTTGTTTGCACCAAGGCTTTATTCTGAATAGAAGGTATAACAGTCAAGTCTTTGGATACCTTTTGTAAGGAAACGGAAGCTTAAATGCTTTGGATTTGTCCTGTAGGAAAGATGTTCTTTAATTTTTTAAAAACTGAGGCATGAGCAGTACATAATTTTGTTGGGAGACCCCATTTCACTTGATCCCTAAAAATGTAAGTTCAGATGTTCACTTTCCTTCTTCCAATGAGATATGGAAGCGAGCTTACATACATCCAGAACATAATAGAACTTTGTCTGGCCTAGAGAAACTCAAAGACAGATGATCTTTCAATGAAAGCAATCAGGACAGATGATCTTTCAATGAAAGCAATCTCATATAAATAGAGACAAAAACCAAAACTTATTCTCCACAATTATGTATGGGAAACTATGTACATCACAATTTGGAGTTCACCGCAGTCATGGTGCTAGAATGTGAACAATCAAATGTCTTCATCTCTTCAGCGCATGGTGCATCAGCAACTCTTAGTGTTCCTCCCAGCTCTACTGGTACAAGAGGAATAAGAGAGTGCACCACATCTGCTATTAATGGCCTGTAGCTAGGTTCAGGTTGGACACATAGCACTGCTATAGCTGCCACCTGCACAATATAACTCAAGCAATTATGGAAAGCATAAAAAATGTCTGAAACTTGTAAGTATCGCTTCTGGTTTCGATTGTGTTGAAGTTTTTGGAAATCAGAAGCAATACTTACAAACAATATGAATTGTGGAAACTTGATATCATTAAATAAAATTTGTCATTCTAATGCATTGTAGGGAATGAGATGTACCTACAACCTATTGAAGGGCTTAGAAGATAGCCATACATTTTATGATTAAAATGCTAATAAGCCCTCTTCTAAAATTTTAATTCCCAACAAGTAGTTGTGGCAGTATTGGATCATATACAATCTATAATAAAAGGAAGAAGATTGACCATAACACTATGGTTTCAATGGAGTCCTTCAGAAATATCTAACGAAATAGAACAAGTAATAGAAAGTGCTGCTTACTTGATACAGGTGTTTCAAGTTCATGGTGTCTTTGATTACAGGATCCACAATAGTTGGAAGCTTGGCCCTATCCCTTAGCTGTGGCATGGCCTGCATTATAATTCAGAAACTCAGAATTTCTATCATCTTCACAAAAGGGTACACTTTTATAAAATCAATCCAGATTGCAACATGTTGGGTGTTTCTATGACTTTCTCTTTCCCTTTTTCTACCAAATTCGCAAAGTTCCATTATATCAATTGACTATCAGTTCACTACTTTCTGTAGGAAGCTAGTATTCTGAAAGCAAATAGCACATACCCAAGACACAAGAGATTGATATTCTTGTGGTTCAGATTTATCAATCGGCCTTTTTCCAATAAGGAGCTCCAACAGAACAATGCCAAATGCATAAACATCACTTTTCTCTGTCAATCTACCTGCAAACGAAATAGTTCATCAGGTACAGAGCAGAGTGAATCAAAGAAAGGCACCATAATATTGCAGAAAGGAATATCAGCATAGAAATAGGTCACAACAGACTGTCTAGTGAATCTGCAATCTAGAAATACTCCAATATAATTAAAGCAACATAGAGAAACAAATAATGTCACAATTGCCTCCATTCTATTTTTGTCTTGACATGGATACATCAAGGCCCTGAAGGTGTCCAACCCTTTTTATATAGAAGCTATCAACATAAGATCTCAAAACTGAATGTAATTTCTAACAGGAACATACCTTCTAGCAGGTACTCCGGTGCTACATATCCAAAGGTTCCTAATAGCTCAACATTATTTCCAGCACATCCATCAGCTGTTATTGCAAGACCAAAGTCTGAGAGCTGCACAGGTCACATTTCAATTATCATAAGTACAAGATTTTCTCATCGTTGTAGCTCACCTTTAGACCAATGATTTTTTGCTACACATTAGACAGGAACTACTCAATGTCTGATATTTGAAAAGTTTGCAGAAAATACAGCACTACAGAGAGTCTAAAACAAAAGCCCTGCAAAAGTACATTGTTAAGGTCTAAAGACAACCCTGTACTTGCCTTGGCATTGAAGCTTGCATCAAGCAAGATATTTGATGATTTGAAATCACGATGAATCACTGAAGGATGGCAGTGCTCATGTAAGTGTTCTAGCCCTCTGCAAAAGCAGAGTTTTTAAGATGAGGATACACATGGTTGAGCTACTCAGGCTAATTGAGGCAAGAGTTAAAGTAAGAGACAGTCAAATGGTTCAACGCAAAGGGGTCAACTGATAGTATTAGCAATACCTTGCTGAATCAAGGGCTATCTTCATGCGCAAATACCACGTAAGTGCAGATCCACGCAATGGCCCTGATAGTCAATCCAATGTAACATTTATGAAAGCTTATCAACTGACCAGCTATCAATCTATTCAACATGAATGAGAAACAAAGGCCAAGGCTTCAAGGAGAAAGCAAAGTTTGCACAATGAATAGAAAAACCTACCGTGCAATTGATCTTCCAAGGAACCATTTTGCATCAGCTCATATACTAAGAGCCTTGTCTTTTCCTGAGTGCAAAACCCCAGTAAAGAAACAAGATTTGGATGCCTGATTTTGCTCATCAGCTCTACTTCATTCTACAACAAATACAAGGGATGAATTCAATAGGTCTTCTTCTGAAATGTTACAGAAAATCAGAACATCCACACCCTTCAAACATCAAAAACAAATGCAGTATAAAACTTAAAAGCTACAAAAAAAAAAAGGGTTTTGAAAAAAGACAAGGTTAGAAACAGTCCCTCCAGCTGAGATCACATCTCCACTCATGGGTTCTCAAGCTGATAGCTGGCGTTTTTCATACCTGAAATTCGTGTTCTGCCTGCTTGCTGCCCTCGTCCAGCTTTTTAACAGCAGCAAAGGAATCATCATCAAACCTGGCTTTATATACACACCCAAAACCTCCCTCTCCAATAATGTTATCACTGCTGAAATTATTAGTAGCTGCTTGCAGAATGGAATATTCAATTGATGTTGCAAATCCTTTCCTCTTAGAAAATCTTATTGAGTTCAAACGATTCATCAGAGGTCCAAGTGCCATACTCTTGTAGACATCTGCAAAAATGAAATAACTCAACTCATTACCCTGGTTCTTCTCTATTGTAACTCCCATTGACCCACTATGGTCATTTGTGGTCATTAATATAATTTATTTCTATCAAAAGAGAAATAATAACAATGTTCTTAATCCAGAGATAAATATAAACAACTTAACGCCTTTCTGAATTCGGTTACAGTCTTAACGCCTTCCTAATTTTTTTCAGTCCCACTGCGCCTCTAAATTGTTGAGTCCAAATTTCATTGCCTTCCCATGATTTGTTACAGTCCTTTAGGTTTTAATAGGACTAAATCATGCGATGCTGATTCTCTTGTTCAATTTCCTTTGAAATTTGTTACACTGGTTGTAGGTACTAACCTGAGATGTCTGGATCTGCATTCCGTCCCAGTGCTTTAGCTTGAGATCGTGAGGAAGAGCTTTGAGCTTTTATGTACAGCCAAGTAAAAATTGAAGAAATCACGATCAACCCAGCACCAGCTGGCACTATAATGATTGTCAAGAGTATCCCGTCGTCGGTATGGTGAGATTCCTCAAACATATCCGTCGGTGCAGGGCTACCTTCTGTCATTGTTTCTCAAGACAACACATTTTACTATCATCATATAACCAAATCAAACCCACATTTTCTAATTTAAGAAAAATCTAAACCTGACTATAAAACAGAAACATTGCCTCTGAATCGACAACAAGAGGTTTGCTAAGATGTTTCTTTTAGGCTTAAATTGTCTGAAAAAGTACACTCTGTAAACATATTCCCAAAATCTGGTTTCTGAGCTCTTACCCATTGAGTTTTCAGGCCTGCTTTCTGCATTTCCTGTTGATGGTAAAGCAAACGATGAAGGCGGTAGTAATGGGGAATGTTTAGGTGTCCATAAAGAAACTGGTGCAGGTGTTGGTGCGAGCAATGCCCTTCCCTTGACAACGTCAAATTTTGTAAAAGCACAGAGGCAGAGAACCACAATATCCAGTAAAACTAAATTGCCCATTCTAAGTAACAGTCAGAAAACGCAGCTATGCCAATGTTCTGCTCATTTTATACTCAACATTAGTACCTCTGATTTACAGTCTGAGCTACCCCAACAACCATCCGTCTAGAGGATGGGAATGCGACTAGATCTACACAGTGAGTTTGACAGCAGCAAATCTCTGATAGTACTACTAAAATCAGCTTCAAATTTCAGAACCCAATAACATAAACAAGGAATGTCTTAGATCTCATCAATTCAGAACGCAAAAAAGACACAAATATATAAATATAATTTGGGGAGAGCTGATGAATGGACACTTCATACAATTCTGTGTTTCAAAGCTTATCTGTGAGCCCACAAAGACGGTCATCTTTGTGCATTCTCACAAACAAGTTGGGACACCCCAGGCCCATGACTGCTCAACCAACGGCCCCATTAGCAAAATCTATATAAAATTTTATGTAGACCTGTGAATTTTTTTGTTTTTTTGGTACAAAAAGTTTACTCCCTTCACCTGGGCATCTTGATCAATCATTGCAGACTACCTACGTAGGTAGGCCTAATAGGGCGGCAGAAGGCAAATGAGTATTGACATAAGTATATTATAACAAATATTTTCATGTGTACTGCCGATGGACACAATTATTACAGCCACGCACTTTTTTACTTTAGATGCTCTTTCTGTGTGAAATTCAAAATTTGAATCCCATATTTCAACGCAATTCTGTCAAGTCCGTCATTCTTATCTAAATAGATAAACTTAGTACACACTAATCATGAAATTAATTTCCGTATGTATTCCGTGGATTATATCGGTTTTTGAGGTTGAAGTTTCCTTATTCTTAATTTTTTCTTAATTTTTATTACTCTGAAATTTCGGTCTGCAACGTTGGAATTTACATTCAGGGCTTCCTAGGCATTCTAGGTAATGTGGTTTACATTGAAATTTTTATAATGTAATAATTTAAATTAATATATATATATATATATATATATAAATAAGTAATTTATATTTGATTTGAAAATTTATATTTGGTTTGAAAATTTAAAATAAAAATAAAAATTATTGTGGTTAAAAGAATGAAAATAGATGTTGTGATACTATCTATTTTAAACAATTTAAAAAATCATTACACATCAAAATAGAATATAAAATTTTGTTTTTCTTTAGGGATTTGAATAAAAATAGAATGTTGTGATACAAAAAATCATTACACATTAAAATAGAATGTAGATTTTAATAAATAAAATGTAAAATTCAAATTGAATTAATCATTCACTTCTAATAGAGTGGAAAGAAGAATTGCATAAGGGTAAGGTCCCATGGACATAAGGTTCCATGGATGGGGGCTTTAGGAATATTTTAAAGCTAGTGATCCCATAAATTCAATTTTGCAATTCAACTTAAGAATAAGTACTTTGATAAAAATTAATAAATAAATAAAAATTCTCTAATTTTTTTTTTCTTCAAGAAATTAAAATTTTAAGTGATCTAGACAAGTGGCAAAAAAAATTCCTAAGTTGTAGGGGCAATTTCTAGCCCCACCTCAATTTCACCCGTTGAAATTTGTAGTCTTATAAAAGGTAGGTGCTGTTATTTTTGAGGAAAAAATTCCAACTAATCCTATAGCATAAATTTTTTATGTGTCTGTAATAGATTTATATAGATTTATTTTAATATTTTAATATTTGAATATTCATGACAAAATAATTTATTTAAATTTATTAAATATTAAAGATTATTTAATCAATTTGATTTTGATAAAATAGATTAGTTAAGGTAAGTTGCTTTATTTTAACATGTGTATTGTAGAAAAATGTAGCCTTTTACATTTTCACACTTGTTTGGGCCCTTGTGAACTAAATGAACTTAATTGTACCTTATTTAGGGTGTTGTAAAGTGTTTTCTTAGACTTTCACACTAATCTAGGGTTTTTTAAATTAATTGAGCTTCTTTATGCCTTAAATTAGCCTTATTTTGCATCCACAAGCCTTAATTAATGCATTTTTTTGAGGATAATCCTAACATATATCAAGTGACCAATCAAGAATTAATGACTTCAGATTGTATGACCCAGATTTAGTGATATGGGACTCATACGCCACCTTGGGTGTATGGGTTCCACCTATGTTTCGGGGCCTCGATCTGGATTTCACATTAAACTAAGTCTTTCTTGAAAAATGTGTAATGAGCTTAGCTTAATGGGACTCATACACCATAACTGGCGTATGAGTCCCGCTTAGCTTAGACCTAATTTAAATTCAAATTCTTGGTGGGATTTTATTCTCCTAGATTTGATATCAACTGGTAGTGTTGTAATTTTGAGAAATTTGGCATAAACAAGTATAAATACAAGGTTATTTCACTCATTTTTCACCTAGCAAGCTTACAAGTCATCATAAGAGCACTTACAAGAGCATTCAAGAGCACTCAAGAGTGATTATCAAGCATTATTCAAGTATCAAGCATCATGTCAAAGTCACCATGCATCATGTTTGTTTTGGAGCTAACATTTGTGATGTAGGGTTTTACGATTCAAGCAAGCATTCAAGTCAAGATTCATAACATACAAGCAAGAGTCAAGATCTACATTCATGCTAGTCATTTCATACATGTTTGCAGCATCTTATTCAAACATTTGGTGAGTTGCAACATATCATTTTGTTCATTCATCATTCCTCCTTTCCATTTTATTTCATTTCAAGGTTTGATTACCAAAATGGAGTTTGACCAAGGAAAACCCCTATCTACTAACACAACAACATTTTCCCCTATCTTTAGTGTGTGATTTGCAAATCTAGGTTGAAGACACATCGAAGAGCAAGATTGGAGAAAAATTTTCAAGGTTGCAAAGTTGTCGAAGTTGTCATCTTGTTTGTAAGAGCAAGAAAAGGTAATTATAGAACAAAATTCAGTGTTTCAGAACCATAAATTTAGCAGGAAGGAAGCTACAGGAGATCATTAGAGGATATCAGATTTTCATATCAACCCTGATACTGGGACTAAATCACCACTT
Source organism: Sequoia sempervirens (assembly GCA_007258455.2). NCBI lineage: Eukaryota > Viridiplantae > Streptophyta > Pinopsida > Cupressales > Cupressaceae > Sequoia > Sequoia sempervirens. The sequence continues at coordinate 943,526,927 of VDFB02281492.1, read as the reverse complement.
GTGGCGTATGAGTCCTACTATATCTATTTTCATATTTTTTCTGTAGATCTTGATTCAATAGTTCTAGATTTTAGTTTCAGCCTGAAACCCTAAACTAGGACTAAATCACCCCTACCAGCATATGAGTCACAGTGTGCATCAAAATCAATATTTCCAACATTTTAGACCTTTATTCAAGCCTCTACAGGTTTCCAGTGCACTTCTCTAATTTCTTAGTTTACTATCATGATTTGAATTCATTTCTAGGTCATTTACTTGAGTTTTGCATATCATTAGGTTTTGCATGTTACTAGTATTTTCAAGCCCTAGCTTGGTGGTGAACCCCCTTTTAGTCTTTTATCATACCCTAGGACACCTTATTACAGATCTCTTTCCCTCATTTCCATCCTTGGATTGAGATCTCTAAGGTTTCCTTGAATGAAATAGAGCAAAATAGGTCCCCTACCCCTTGTGTTCCATCTCCTAAAAGGTGGAGAACCCTATTTCCCAACATTTCAACAAGTTGATGTTATTATGTGTTGAAATGGGGATGATTGTATGAGGAGCATATGCAAAATTTCAACATCTACAATAATTATATTAAAATAACAAATAAATAAATATAAATTTTAAAATAAGATAAGCTCAAATCAAAATGGCATATATATATATATATATATATATATATATTGTTGGCCCCACAATTGTCATTGCACCAAAAGATTGACCTCTTAATGCCCAATACAACTATCAGAGTTAACGGATCCACGAGAGGCAGTTAGTCCATGTCATGAATTCCAAGGGGCACTAACCATCTGCCAACAAACTCCCGCTCAGTGTTACTCGTGGGGATTCAAACTCGACACCTTTGGCTCTGATACCAATTTTTGGCCCCACAACTGTCGTTGCACCAAAAGATCAACCTCTTAATGCCTGATACAACTACCAGAGTTAACGGATCCATGTGAGGTAGTTAGTCCATGTCGCAAATCCTGAGGGGAGCGCTGACCATCTGCCAACATATATGATCTAGTTTCAAACCAATATTGTTGGTGACTAATTGATTGTTGTGTTAAGGCACTAGCATACAAGGTGTTATCTTTTTCATGTGTTGGTAATTTGTATGGCCATGCTAGCATCTAATTGGTCAACTAATGTCATATATGCTTGCAACAATGTCATATGTAATCCTTGACAAATAATTACATGTCATTTAGGAAAATTGTGGGTGCTTACATGTTATAGTGTGTTTTAGTATTTACCTCTATCAAATCTCTAAGATAATGCAATGATTGAATGATGAATAAGATTAAATGTATATGAATAAAAATTTAGGCATAAGGTGTATGTTGTTGCAACAAATGTGGAATACAATATGTGTAATGGGCACTCTTTGTGGATGCTCTAGATGTCTAAATATATTACCTAGATCCTTATGGATAATGTGTGTGTAGTGCTTATAGCTTCATTGCTACACATGCAACAAGTTTGGTCATAGGGCTGCTAAAATTGTAGGTCTAATGTGAGAAGTAATTATGCTCCACAAGCTAGTATCACCTACTACAATTGCAATAAAATGGAACACATTACAAGATTCCACAAAGGAAAAAATGTAAGACCTTCTCCACAAAATAATATTGACACTAATCAACAAAAGAAGAAAATGAACAAGGTATGGTAGAAGAAGGAAGAAAGTGAAACAAAGAATGAATCTATACTTCAGTCTGGTGCAAATGGTTCCTCTAGTAATTGAAAAGAAAGTATTGGCTCAAGGGGAGTTGCAATTGGAAATCTTTTCAAACCCTATAAAGCATAAGATGTTAAAGTCTTCAGCATAATGGTTGTTAGTAACATAAATATGTTTGCTAAATTTTCCAAAGAAAACACTCTCTCTGTAGAAGGTTGTTGAATATTTATGGATCTCTGTGATATCACAAATAGTAAAAAGTTGTTAATTCCAAAAGTTAAGAAATACATCTAATGCAGAGTGACTAGGGTTGATGTGAAGCATGTTTAGTTCCTATTTGATCAAAATTGATTTCATTCAAACTATATCAAGTAGTTGCAAAAGCTAAGGAAGTGAAGAAGGTTTCTAGCAAGTTGTGTGCAAACCCTATTGATAGTATTCATAGGTATTTATTTGGTTTTGCTTGTAAAACCCTAGTATTCATAAAGTGATATCATGGCTACACCAATTTTCATCGATGTTGTTGAGAAGCCAAGGCCAAAATTTAAGAAATATCCATATATATCGACTATGACTGAGAAGGATGGTGCATTCTCTCATGTTCCAATCAATGTGATTCATTTTGAAGATGTCTGCATCTATATTCACTCTCAGTTAAGTGAGTATAATCATTTAAATATAGAAGAGTTTAGATACAATCATCTATTGGGTGATAATTTTTAGCTCAAACCAAAGTATGCAAATATGGAAGCAAATGGTTTAGATGTGTGGAAAGGTTTACCCAACTTTTTCTTTGAAGATGAATGGGTCAGAATTGGCTTGAGTCGGATTTATGAAGACATATTTTGGATTGATCAACCCCACCTAATCACAAAGGAATCCATCAAGTTTGTGACTAGATTGTGCTCCTCTAGACCTATTCCAACACTAAAGGTCATGAAGAATGAAGAATTTATGAAGCTTACTGAAGCTAGATACAACACAAGAACCCTAACTATGGAAGATATTTTTGACCTAGGGTCTGGTATGCCATGATGGGCATTGTGAAAAAGGTTTACTATGTAAATAGAGAAGGGTTTGCTGCTGCCACTGCCATCTTCACTACTCATCAAATGGTGAAGGAAGGAAAAGACTATGACCTTTGTGAGCTTTTGTAGCAGCAATTGGAAAATTTGCAAAAAACCAAGGGTTCACACTATCATTTCTAGTATGGCACTTTGATTATTTACCTTATGTTTTATTTCTTGAGGGAAATACTTGGATTGAAGAATGTGGTTTGGAGAAAGAATATTCCTATTGCACATCATATTAAGGATCACATGTGTAACTTTCCATTTACTACATTGTGTGAGACAATGTTCTAAGGTTTCTTCAAAACATTTCAAAATGAAATGCAGAAGAGGGATAGAATACCCTCACAAGTTATGGAAAGATATAAGAATGGAATTGATTTTATGGTAGATAAAGATAATTGCTATATGGAGGCAATTGAGCCAAGAACTTCATGGATAGAAAACTTGTCCTATGAGGCCTCTGGACCTGACTAGGTTACATATGCTGACATCTTTCTCAACAAACCTAAGGATCCCACTATTGAGAGGTTTGGGACATATGATGCAATAACCAACAAGAAATTCAAGATGAAGTTAGAAGAAAATATGAAGAATACGTCAAATGTGGGGAAGATGATGTTGGAGTTGAAAAAGGTGTTTAACTATCTCGAGGGTCTTGTGGATGCATCTTAAGCCACTACTGCTACACCAACGCTTAGAAGGACAAGTAGATCTGTCTCTACCACTGCCACAACTTTTGAACTTGCTCTAACATCTACCAACAAGAGAAGGGTTGCTACTGAAGTATTGGTACAAACTAAGACTGTGGAAAGGAATAAACCAAGATCTAAAAAAATGATAAAAAGGGAGAAGATTAATCTAGTGTATGTGGATGATGATGAGGAAGATGATGAAGAAGAAATGAAATCTTATTTATTGAGGAGAATAAAGAAGACAAGAAGACAAGAAGAAGAAGATGAAGAGGAAGAAGTAAAGAAAATAAAGAAGACTCCTCTAGAAACACCTAAACATGAGCCTCTATTAATGAAATTGTACAACATAATGCACTAAAAGAGGTTGCTGCTCTTTATGATAGAATATCCCATGTTGACAACACCATAATTGAAAAGACAATAGTTATGTATATTCAAAAAAAATTAATATGACACTAAATGGAATCATTAATGAACTTTTGACAAGTCTAGCATATGTACTAAGTAACAAGAGAAATGAAACTATTGTAGAAGAAGCTAAGATGGGAAAAAAATCATTGGAGAAAGTTGGTGTATCCATTTCTCAATATTAGGTACAAGAATTTGGAACCAAACACATAATTAATATTCTAATGGGGAAAGATAAATAAGAAATAAAGAGGATGGAAAAATAAATAGAAGAAAAGACAAAAAATATTGGAAGAATCGATGAATGATAAAATAATTAAAGATCAAGCTCCTTCAGATACTTTAGATATGCTTAATGTGTCTACTTATGATATAGATTTATTAATTTTTGAGGGAAATGTGACTGGAGGTAATGAGACAGATGAAAATGTCAAACAAAATGAGGAGATAGCTCCTCCAGAGAATATTGGTGCACAAGGTGCAAAAGATCAAGGTGAAGTGAGTATCTCTTCTCTGGGAAACACTATTTCTAGTAAGGAATATAATTTTCCCCCTCCGCAAAATTTAGGAAGTGATGAAAAAAGAAAGAGGATAATCCTAAGAATGTTCAAGATGCAAAAGAAAAGAAAGTTGAGAAGCAAGATGCTTCTATGGATTCTTTCAAGGATCCACTAGGAATGCAAATGCAGTTTCAATCTATGGTGACATCCCAAATTTTGCATATTCCTACTCATGAAGGACACGTTGACTTGTCAAGTATTTATCCCCTCTATAAGTTACAACTTGGTGATATTCTACATGCTTTTGGCAAAAAGGAAATTCTATAAGAAAATGTGAAGAAAAGTGGACTAATTGATGATGCTTATGAAGGTCATTCAGGAAGGTTTACCTAAGGTAAACATGGACTCCTCCTTGCCTCTGGAACAAAATTTGAAGCTTTTAATCAATTCTTTGAAGGATCATTCATCTCACATAAAAAAAAGGCGAAACAAGAGGCCTTGAGGAATATAAATGAAAAAAGAATGGTTGATGCATTTGATTGGTGTGCCAATGCACACAACAAATTGTAGGAGAATCTAAACATGTTTAAGGAATGTATTGATGAAGTTTCAGCTTTGTATCATCTTTGTTTGAAACGACCTAATTCTACCAAGAACATCAAAGACCAGATTGACTCCATTGAGTCACAAATCACTCAAACGGTTGGGATATATGATTAGTCAAAGGATAAGGATAGGGCAACTAGATCTCAAGTAGAAAATATTCACTTGTAGTTGTCTCTGCTTCTGGACCAAAGAGAAAATAAAGAAGTAGTTTGGTTAGCTAAGAGAAGCAGTTAATGTGTCTCTTGCATAATTATCTAGGTTGTTGGCCAAAGTAGTGTAGGTGGATCAAAAAATGAAGGCTCCTAGCAATATAGATGAGGCTAAGGATTTGTGCATGTAATTTTAATGTCAAAATCATATTCTCACCTTAGCAAAAGAAAATTAGGTTGCAAATCTAGAGCAACTTAAGGTAATTCACAAGAATACTTTACCTTCTATAGAAGTTGCAAAGGTGTGAATAAGACAATTCTCTCTTTGTATAGTTTTGAGGAGGATTATAGTATCATTTTTTTGGTTTTTTTTTTACATAACATCTTTTTTTGAGACATCTCCATCTCAAGGGGAGTGTACAATAAGGGGGAGTTTATACAATTTTGGGTTGTTACAAATAGAAGATATCATGCCCTTTGCGCTTGATGTCAAAGGGGGAGAGAAGACTAGTAGATAAATTAGTGTTTCCACCAATGACAAAGAGGGAGAATGTTGTCAATATGTTTTTTCATTGATGTCAACTCAAGATGTGTTGTCGTTGATGTCAAGTGTGTGTGTTGAGGTTTGTATAATACTCTGGAGTTAGTTTATGTGCAGAGATATCTATTGATACAGTTAGAAATGTACTATTTGAAGAGTGGTGATTAGTTTGATGTCTAAGCATGATGTAGAGGTGGCTACACTTGTTCCAATATGGTTCTAGTATGCCTACATTGATATCTTACTGTTTTGGTGTACCACGCATGAAGATAAGTTGCAAAAATTTTGCGAAGGCATTTACAGTGTATACTCTATAATAGAGTCATGGTAATGTGGTCTACATCCCTCCATAGAGAAATCTTTTATATTATGTTTAAAAAGACAATATGATTGAGATGTGAAGGTTTTATATTCAAGAATTCAAGTCATTACACCTTGCACTGTGAAAGTTATAAGTGACAGTGTTCCGATTTGTGCTCTGGCAAAGAAAAGTATTGGTAAAGGCATATTGAGATTCTCTACATTCCTTTGAAAGTGAAGTGATGGCCTTGTGATTTTGAAGACATGATCAGTAATGTTAAATGCACACTAATTTTTAGTATCTAGTGTTTTAGTGGTAAGCAAGATTAGTTTTCAAATTATAGTTTGCTACAGTTTGTTTGGAATGCTTTGTTCCTATATATTCAGTGGGCTTCTTCAGTTATGCCGACATATGATGATCAAACACTTCAAGAAAAGGTTTAAGAGATATTATACATGAACTAAAATCCCTACATCTTGGTCTACATGGTGATTTTGATTTCTCCCCGGTGGTACAAAATTGAACAGTTGGTAGTTTTGATGATAGTGTCATTGTTTAGGTCAACATGATTGTTTTCTTCATCTGCAATTGGTCCTGATTAATTAATATTGCTTTGGAGGATGTGTTGTTGATGGAATAATAAAGGCTGAAACACCCTTCAAAAACCAATTCAATCCCTCTTTAAAATCTGCATAGGCATTACATCAAACCGTTGGAAGTATTGCTCATAAAACAAGAAAACTTGGTTTGCACTTGTAAATTTGATATTGCAATGTAAAAACAAAGGATTAAAAAATATTTTAAGTCAAAAAATGACTAATGGACAAAAAATTATGTCCATTTAATACTTGCAAAAATCCTCTTAAAAACCTCTCACAATCGATTCTTCAAACAACGTAGAAATTGCAAACAATCCAACACAATCTTGGTTTGCAACTTGCAACTATTGCTATGCTTCAAAGAAAAATATTATTACAACTTATTTTCAATTACAGAGGATTGATAAACAATAATAAAACCCCATACAAATATCACATAATACAATGAAATACATTGAAAAACATTCTTATGCTCAAACTATGTGAGCTCCCACAAATCTATGCACTCTCCAACACCTCTATTCCACCTGCAACTCCTATAACTACACATTGAGAGAATTAGCACTCTATTTGTTGTTATAAATCACTCCAAAGCTACAATAAACAACATTTCAAACCCCCAAAAATTGAGAACTGAACTCATGTATTTTCTCCCTTCAACAAGTAGACTTATGTCTCATAATCTTCAATTATGCAAACTACAACATTCACAACACTCAACAAGTTCTAACCATGAACTTCCAATCTATTTTCTACTGAAAATAGCTCCTCACACCTACAAAATACATCAAAAAGCAACCCCCATTGGATGCTACAACCTCTCTCCAACTCCCTTTCAACTTCTCCTCCCGAAAACTGAAAGCTACAGGAAGAAAAATGCCTTTATAACTCCCTATCGGAATGAAATTTCATTTCATTTCCTTCAAATTCCCCTTTCCCCAAATTGGAATGATCCATATTAGGTAGTTGCACCAAAAACATAAATTAAACCATAAAATAATGTTAAAAAATTAAATCTAATTGATTTCTCCATTCCACAAAAGTTGGGAATTACATTTGACCACTCCTCCACTAGCTCCTGAAAAACCAAATCCCAGAAAAAGCAGACCTAGGCACCCACCTCCACAACTTCTATTTTTTAGGGATTCTAAATAATTATTTTAAAACACCTTTATTTCATATCCCAATGCCTATCATGATTTTCTTGGCATCTTTGAATTCAAATTGCATTAAAATTACAATTTTGCATTATTTGCACTATGCCAATTTTGACGATTTCAAAATGAGCTTGAATAAACATTAAATTAACCAAGATGAAATGAAATTTAACATCCTTCAAATGAAATTCAAATTCATCTCACAACCTCACCAAAATTCAAATGAAAATACAAATTCAAATTCCTTTTGGTTGATGCAGGATAAACTGTCAACCATGGGTGCTCTTGCATTAGACACCTACGGTAAGAAAAAAATTGTGAATATGGATTCAAAAAATGGAGTTGAGTGGTAGTACCACCCTTTCATATTGCAAGAAATCTGAAACAAACTTCATCACTGATCTTGGTACCTCTGATAATCTCTTCTTCCTCCTCTTCCAACATCTTACTGGAACATTCACCATCCTCCTCCAACAACCCTACATTTCATTCTTCTCTCCTCTTTTGGACTTGTATCCACCATTTACCATCTTCCTCCTAATTCCACACATTTTTCTCTCTTCTCTTGTATGATTTGACCCACCATTGACCAACCACCTCCACCAAAATGTACCTGCACCAAACAATGCAACGCCATACACATGCTTTGCATTCCACACTTCACTAGCAATCTCTAACTGAACCATTTCATTTGCATTCACTAAATCATCCAACCGATCATTAAAATAATTAAAAATAAAAGGCTTTACCTTCTCATTACTTGTTGCAATATCATTCTCAACCTCATCAAGGCATTCATCAAAATTTTATTTCACCTCATTACCTTTTGCTGCAATCTTCACTCCACCTTCTGTCAACACTTGCCATTCCTTTTCTACCACTAAAATATTTTCATCTACACAAGATCCACTCTCATCGTCATCATAAAAATGAAACATATTATGCATTATTTCTTTCTCTTCAACATTTTCTTCACCATTGCCTACTGCCATATCTTCTTCACCTTCACTCTTAGGTACACTTTTATTTTCCATTACTTCAAGTCCTCCAAAGGACACTCATCATCCTTAATCATTTATGCACTTTCCTCTTCTTTTCCCTCTTTATCCTTTTGAACAAGGATTTCCACATTTTATTTTCATCCTTCTTCCCTGCACACAAAGTTTCACTTGCAAACATATCAATGCCAAAAGAAAAATAAGATTCAACCCTTCCTGTTTTATTTTCCTTTCTATCCTTATTATTTGCTACAACTTCTTTTGCCACTTCCTCTTGCCTATCCTGCAAATGATTCAAAACATATTCTTCCCCATCCTTTATGATGCTATATGTATTCTTCCTACCATCATGTAGGGATTTTCGATCATACACCATGGTCTACCCAACAAAACATGGCATATATCCATAGGTACTATGTCACATACAATCACATCCTTATATCTACAAATTTGAAAATCAACCACACATTGCTCACTTACCCATATATGGAAATATCCTTGCAACCAAGAAATGTAATATTGTGAGCTAGGATGGTTGATTCTTTTCAATTTCAGCTCTTCTACCATCTCTTCGAATACAATATTATTGGTGCTACTATTGTCCACAATGATTTTGCAACATTTCCCACTCACCTTACACCTTGTTTGAAATAAATTACTCCTCTAGATGGGCTCTTGATTCTTTTTTTGTGGCTCTAGAAATTATTTCTTCATCACAAAATATTCTCTTGGCTTCCAAAACATTTTTTCAAACACTTTTCCACACTCTCTTTGCAACTGCTTCACTCTCTAACTGTAGGTCTTGGTGCAAACTGCCTCACATCGACGCTTCTTCCTACACACTCAAGAACAACTAGCTCTAATACCACTGCTGGAATAAGAAAGGATGAAACACCCTTCAAAAACCACTTCAATCCCTTTTTAAAATCCTCATAGGCATTACATCAAACAGTTGGAAGTATTGCTCATAAAACAAGAAAACTTGGTTTGCACTTGCAAACTTGATATTGTAATGTAAGAAAAAAGATTACAAAAAATTTTCAGTCAACAAAAGACTGATGGAAATCAACATATTTCCATTTAATACCTGCAACAACCCTCTTAAAACCCTCTCACAATTGATTCTTCAAACAACATAGAAATTGCAAACAATCCAACACAATCTTGGTTTGCAACTTGCAATCATTGCTATGGTTCAAAGAAAAATATTATTACAACTTATTTGTAGTCACGAAGAACCAATAAACAATAATAAAACCCCATAAAAATATCACATAAGCCAATGAAATACACTGAAAAACATTCTTATGCTCAAACTATGTGAGCTCCCACAAATCTATGCACTCTCCAACACCTCTATTCCACCTGCAACTCCTGTAACTTCACACTAAAAAACTTGGAACTCTATTTGTTGTTATCAATCACCCCAAACCTACAATAAACAACATTTCAAACCCCCAAAAACTGAGAACTAAACTCATGTATTTTCTCCCTTCAACAAGTAGACTTTTGTCTGACAATCTTCAGTTATGCAAACTACAACAAACACTCTCAACACTCAACAATTTCTAACCATGAACTTCCAATCTATTTACTGTTGCAAATAACTCCCCACACCTACAACATATAGAAAAAAAAACAACCTCCATGGGATGCTACAACCTCTCTCCAAATCCATTTCAACTTCTCCTCCCAAAAATTGAAATCTATAGGAAGAAAAATGCCTTCATAACTCCCTACCAGAATGAAATTTCATTTCATTTCCTTCAAATTCCCCTTCCCCCAAATTGGAATGACCCCTATCATGTAGCTACACCAAAAACATAAACTAAAACATAAAATAATGTTAAAAAATTAGTTCCAATTGATTTCTCCAATCTACAAAAGTTGAGAGTTACATTTGATCGCTCTTCCACTAGCTCCTGAAAAAGCAAATCCCAGGAAAAGTAGACCTGGGCACCCACCTCCACAATTCCTATTTTTAAGGTTTTCTAAATAATTGTTTTAAAACACATTTATTTTTCATATCCCAATGCCTATCATGCTTTTCTTGGCATTTTTTAATTCAAATTACATTAAAATTGCAATTTTGCATTATTTGCACTATGCCAATTTTGACCATTTCAAAATGAGCTTGAATAAATATAAAATTAACCAAGATGAAATGAAATTCAAATTCATCTCACAACCTCACCAAAATTCAAATGCAAATTCAAATTCAAATTCCTTTAGGTTGATGCATGATAGCCTGTCAACCATGGATGCTCCTACATCAGTTGTGGTGGTTTTTGGTCCTATTATGTCACGTGTTGATCCATAACTCTTTTTCTCTTCATAATGTATATGTTTGGGCTGAACTATGTGGTATCATGTATTCCATCTAAAGGTCACCTTGGAACCAACCTAATTGGGGTTTTGAGTCGTTTCAGAGTATATTTATAGAATATCAAAATTATTTGTGAAGGAATTATGGAACAAGGAATTGAGATTGAGTATTATGTTGAAGATGAAGTGTGTGAAGTCAATGTGAAGTATTAATTGTGCAAAAAAGGGACTACAACATCAGAATATGTTGGATGCTTCTCTATAGCAGTTCATATTCAAATTTCTCATTATAATTTTCATGTATTCTTCTTTGAGATAGTGAGTCTCATCAAGTCCTTGTATCTTTTCCCTACGGTTGTATGCCTTAGTCTACAAGTCCATAGGCAATGAGCCTTAAACAACATTGTAATCTTTTTAAGAAATGAGCTTCGTATATTGTGAGTTAACTCTCATGTGGTTTTTTCCCTCATTCGGTTCTCCATGTAAAAATCTTGGTGTCCTTGTGTGGTGCATGTTTTCTTTTTTGCTCTTCTTTCAAGTTATGTAATGTGATATTTGATATGCAAATAGGAATGGTTAAGTTTTAATATATGATGATTCACCCCCCCTCTCAGTACTATAGTGTGTTCAACAAGGAGTACATGTCTTCATGAGGATATTTAGGGGGAGATTCAAATAGAGAAATCACAAACATACCCCTTGGGATGGACTCCTTTCTTCTCTTAGCTCTACATTTTACAATAAAATGATTCTCATTTTCTTCTTTTTATTTATCTTGATTACTTGATCATTACATGGAGTTCATTATCCATCATTGGTGGAGTCAAATATTCTTTTCATGACAAATTTGTTATGACTAACTCGGGCCCTTTGCACTACTTTATTTGGATTGAGATCACACATTCTCCTTTCGAGATCACTCTTTCTCAATCCAAGTATAATCTTGATTGACTAGCTTGGTTCCACATGGTTGATTGTAAGCTTACATTGACTCTCTTTTTGTTTAGAGTCAAAATTGGGGTAAATTTTTCTACTCCACTAGTTGATGCCACTTTGTATTGTTATATTGTTGGGAGCCTCATCTATCTAACTCACACTTCCCTTAAATTTATTTTACGATTGGCATGGTTTTACACTTTATGTAGGAACCACATGAGCTTCATTGTAAAGATGCAAAAATCATCTTGCATTAATTACATGGGACTCATCAACATGGGATTCACTATGTAGTAGGTATAAGAATAGACTTGGTTGTCCATAAATACATTTTTATTGGTTTGGTGATCTTAATGATCGTAAATCCACACATGGTTAAAAAAATCATCTTGTTTTATGCCCCATTTGTTGGAAAATTAAGAAGTAGCATGCTATTTCTCTTTCTTCGATAGATGTTGAGTATCAAGGAGTTGCTAATGTTATCATTGATGCTATTTGGATTTAGAATATTCTAAGTTTGGCTTCACCACTCCATAAACATCTATCATCTTTTGTGATAAATCACGTGACATCTAGATATTGAATAACTTGATACAACATCAATAGTACAAAAGTATTGAGATCTATATGCACTATATCAAGGAGTTGATACATGAGTTCAGGTCATTGATTTGTGATATTGTCCTATAGTAGAGAAGGTTGTAGATATCATCACCAAACCCTTCACTAAGAGTAAGTATCATCATTTAAAATCTCTCTTGAGGGTGCATGAAATTTATTGAGGGGATCAACTGACCTTCTCTCTTCATTCTCTCTTATGAGGGAGGAATTTTTCCTCACATGAGGTTTTGTCCTTCTTATATTCTAGCTACCTTTTTTTCTTGTATTTTCTCTCTTTTGGGGGTTTTCCTTTTTTTTTGGTGAGATATTATTTTGTACATAGGTACCTCATTAGTCCTTGTAGTTAGGACCCATCTTTGCATGTTTGTATTACCCCCCTAATTTATACTTAAGGGGGAGTGTTGGCGTGAATAGGGTTATTACCTAACTAGTTCCACTATTAGGTCCTTTTCACACCTTATCACTTAAATTTACTTTTTTCACTTTGTCTTATATTATAAGATTAAGATATATTTCATAATCATAGTCTTATGTCTTATATTGGTTTATATAACCAAGGGTCTCTCATAGATTGTATACACATTCTATTTGCATTCTTTAATATGAATATAATTTATTCTTGTCATATTGATCTTTTGAGTACTTTGTGCTTTTTATTAGGCCTCTAGATCTTGGGTGGCTATCTCCATAGCTAAATCTTACAAATAAACTCATACCCAAGTTTCTAATACCATACATTAGATACCTTTTAGTAATGTCGTGACCCTACAAGTATAAGAATCATTAGATATCTCTAAAACCCCCCATTATAATTTAGATTATGCATATTATAATTGTGATATCCATTCTAGGGGGGTTCATTGTTAGAGTTGGCATGGAATGGTTTTGGTATTGAAATGTATAAGTTCTTTTAAATTAACAATTTTGTAAGATGACATATATGTAATAGATTGTGACAAGGATTTAATGTATGAGATGGTAATTAAATTGGTTTTGAGTTAAATATAGATGTATACAATGTCCTTGGTTGCTAGAGTAGAAATAAGTGGATATAAAAATGTAAAAAAAAGGTACATAAGATACTTAGTAAAAATTAAAAAGTGTTTTAATTATACTAGTATATATAGAAGGGATATCAAGAACATAAACTTAAAAGATTCAAATTAGAAAGTGTTTATTATTACCCTATAAATTCACCTACTATATACATTTGATTTACTAAATGAATCCCTAAAAGCTTGTATAAATTATTTCTAAATTTTATAATTATAATTTTTATTTTTAACCTAACAAACTTTGAAATTAACATTTTTTTTCAGCAAAAGGCAAGAGCCTATAGTTATATTAATATCATATAATATGTAATTGCATAGAGTTTATCAACTATATGGCAAAGAAATCTTATGACATCTAGACAAACCAACTTCCTAAGCATATAAGATTTTTAACCCCTTACAAAATGGTGCTTCCCATAATTATACTTTCTCCAACAGGGCAAGATGATGTATCTTCAAAGGCTAGCAATGCAACAATACACTCAACTTCTTCTAGGAAATCTTGATTTTCTTCTCCTCTTGGTGCCAATCCTTCTTGTGCAAATTCAAGAGCCTCTTGTAGCTTACCATTGTGTATGAGTTCAATTAATTTCTGTTGTTGTAGATGGAAATACAATTGGGGATTCATGTCCAAAATCTCTGGATTCAAATTGTTGACCTTCTCAATAGCAACTTTTACATTGCCATATTGGATAGCTGTGCATACTGCCACTTGTCTGTTGTCATTCCAAGATCCATATAGTAACTAGTGCAATGATTACATTATTCAAATAATTAAGTGCCTTTGGTTATATTAGCCATGGATTTGGAACCATTTCTTGCAACTTAGACCACAGTACTTGTTCTTCGATAGACAAAAGTGGAGAATTATTTCTTGAGCTACTATCATCAGGGTAATTAGAGAAGCCTTCAACACATGTAGAACCTTTCCAGCATAACCATTTTGTTTATGACCTCAATATTTTCAAAAAGTGGGAAAGCTATCATTTTCACCTTAGAAAGTGGTACAATTGCTATCATCATCAAATGTGTGCTTTGGAGTAGACCCCACTTTCCTAAATTGGAAGATCGAGTGATTGACAATTTTGAAGGATGGAACCATTTAGGTGTGTGCAATATTATCCTAAAAGTGCGATCAGTTGATATTATGGACTTGTGAGGAACCCCTTTGACAGACTCCAAAGGACTGACTAGTATCAGAGGTTGGACTATTAGGTGATCGAGGAATTGGGTTAAAATTAGGTTCAGATCCCACAAGATAATACAGGCTAAAACTCCGACTAAGGCGAATTTCTGATAATACAAAGTATGGGGCCCTTTTAATGAAACAAAGACTTTGGCACAAGAAACCATCAAGGATCGGTCAATCGGGTGTCCCATATGCTACGTAACCTAAATTAAGTTCCGATAATGAGATGAAACCTGACAAAATGATACTCATGAAGTTTCAAAAATTAAAGGGGTAACAATAGGCTCCAATATTATGGACTTGTGAGGACCTCCCTTTGACAGTCTCCAAAGGACTAACTAGTATCAGAGGTTGGACTATCGGGTGATCGGGGAATTGGGTTAAAATTATGTTCGGATCCCACAAGAAAATATAGGCTAAAACTCCGACTAAGGTGACTTTCTGATAATTAATGCTAGTTACAATAAAATAACTATTTTATCTCTAATATTTTAAATTCTCCTTAAAGTTTGTGATACCTTGTTTAAAAAACTAGGTCAACATTACCATATATTATGAATGTCTAAAATTTTATCCATTTATCAAAGCATTTTATCCGTCTTTTAAAAAAATGAATAAATATAAAATATGTTTTTTAAAATGTTAAAAAGAATATCTTGTTTTTTTTTTACTTTATATTTGTATAACATTTTCAATTTTATTATGATTATAAATTTTGAAGAAGACACAATAAGATGTATGTTAATTTAATTTTAAGTTATAATTAATAAGTTGTGTAGGAAATTAAAAATTTTAAAGATAATTTTTTATCTTAAACTTTACAATAGTAAAATATGGTAGATATATTATGAAGATACTTTATGAGTGGTATTTTTTTTCCTTTTTTTTTTGAGAAACTTTTGAAGGGGGTCCTCTTTACCTTAGAGTCAAAGTTAGGGGTATCCATTTCGTCAAAATCCACCCGGGGCACAATCCCAGTCTCATCCCTTATTAGACGTCGGGACCTTGGCACTCAACAAGACTTGATCCCTGGTGGTGCTTTATTTTTATTACATGTTAAATTCAAATTTTTCTAATGATTTTCTAAATTATAGTAAGTCTTTTTATATCATCAAATAAAAATTGAATATTGAATTTTAGTTTAATTTATGATTTTAATTAGGGTTGGGGCTTTGGCTTGATTGACTAAAGCATCCTGTTGTAAGTAAGAGGTCACGGGGTCCAATTTCCCCCTATCCTTGTGATATTAAAGGACACACCAAGGTGCACTATAGTTTAAATCAATTGTAAGATAGATTAACATTTTAGATTTGATAATAAATTTTTAATTGTATTAACATTTACAACTAAACATGAATTATTATAAGAAAATTGAAAAATACTCAACTAAATCTTTCAAATATAATTAAAAATAAATAAATGCATCTTTATGAACAAGACTTTTAATGGCACAAGTATGATTAATTGTTGAGTGTTTACTCCTTTTAAGTCCATATAACCTTTAGTACTAAGTTTGTTATCATCCTATCGTCCACTAATTTGTTTTTTTTAATAGTTCTAAAAAGTTTGGTAAGAGATACATCATTTTGATTTTATAATTAAATGAATTGTTCTTCTATTTAGCTTTGTAGATAGGTATGATGCATTTTTTTTCATGATACCCTAAAAAAGGTTTCGCTATGGAAAAAGAGCAAGGCCTATAATATTAACTTTTTATTAAATTTTAAGTTTTATTTTTTTATATTGTTAATAGAAAAAAATTCATGTCACTATCAAGATTGATTATATTGTTACAAACATATCTTATATGTTATTACAATGGTCAAAATATATGTTATTTTTTAATTTGAAATATGTTTCATTTTATTTATATTTATGGTTACAGAAGTTTAAATTTTATTAAAATAAATTTAATTTAGTTTTTTAAAGATTATTTAAAATGTATTTTTTGTTAAAATTGAAAAAAATTAATTGATTATTGTCAATCTTATAAATAGATGGATTTAAAGATCTTTAGATAGGTATCATGTTCAAAGAGATGCTTCTTTTGTCATTGGGTGTTATTAAATATAGTTTATATTTTTAACACCCCTATAAACTATATTTGATAACACAACTTAATTAGATGATGAGGACCACATATAAATAGGTTTATTAGCTATCCATGTACAAATAACGAATATTTAACATCAATTCCTTCAAAAAGTATATAGACTTATCCTTGTTTTGAAAATCCTTGATTACTTTTATCCATCATTATCTATAATAAGACATTTTCATATTTATATCAATAAAAGAGGTGAATTCATTTCCAATGATCTTTACAATAAAAACTTTCATAGACTAGAAACGATCTCTATGATCATCATTACAACTTTCTAGGTTTACCAATGATCTCTATGATCAATGTTATAACTTCCTAGGTTCAAAAATAACCTTTATGATTAACACTACAAATTTTTAGATTCAATGATGATCGTTGTGATCAACTCTTTTAGATTCAATAATGATCTTTGCGAT
The DNA here is from genome assembly GCA_007258455.2 of Sequoia sempervirens. Classification (NCBI taxonomy): domain Eukaryota; kingdom Viridiplantae; phylum Streptophyta; class Pinopsida; order Cupressales; family Cupressaceae; genus Sequoia; species Sequoia sempervirens. Next base: position 943,509,591 of record VDFB02281492.1, on the reverse strand, counting down.
CAACACTACAACTTTTTAGGTTCAGCTACAATCTTTGTGATTAATGCTACAAATATTCAACAATGATCTCTACAATCAACTTTTCAGATTTAATAATGATCTTTGCAATCAATGCTACTTTTTCAACATATATAAATTCTTCGATTACAAACCTCATGCCTCCACATGGATGGAATTCAAGTAGCCCTTATAGTTGTTCAATGTCTATAGATGAAATTGGAGCCAACTAATCTTCATATCTACAAAATATTAATTTGGAAATACACTTCTTGTAAACTTACTCTTTGTTTTCCAATTTTATGAGGTCTTTTAAGATAATGATTTTCTTTGATTCAAAACATTTGTCACCCTACTCTAATGTTCAAAATTTTCTTGACTGTTACCATTTTTGGCATATGAATATTTATATTTGTACAAAATTTAAAACATGTATGTTAGCTTTACCAATTATATACATCAATCAATCAATAATTCATTTGTATACATTTAGTCATAGATTTCTTCTTCCACTTTTGATTACAACATTTTTTTTTAAATGATTATTTAATCCACAAATACTACAAGGATGAAGATCCAAACATATTTCTTTTCTATATCCATACCTATGAGTCTATGACAATGAGAATATTGCATACACTGCATTCATTGAGCTTATTTATTTGAACTTGTATTACTTGTAGCATCATTTGTATTTACTTTACCTTTAACATATCCAAGGCCTTAATTATTTGACCTCACTCTTGGTTCAATAGGCTCTATTATTCATTGTTCATATTTTTCTAAAACTTTTCTTTTATATCCTATTTTTTTCATTATCTTAAAACCAACATTTTTTATCATTATCATCACAACTAGCAAGAATTGTAGATTCAAAAATATCATTATCTCCAACCTTACATTTTTTATTATTAGGAGAAACTTTAGATATACCATATTTATCAAATGATTCATCAAATGGATAACAAAAATCATTTTTATCATATGAGACATTACATAGTCTAGGCTTAGACCTGATTTTTCTTTAAGTGTTTTTTAAGTAACTAATTTACCATATTATTTTCTTCTTTCAATTTTGATATTTCATCCTTTTGTGAACTTATTTTCTTTTTAATTTTCTTTAGTTCTTCTTCCAAAATATTTTTTAACACATTAAATTTTTATTTTCTTTCTTCACTCTTTTATCAATCTTTCTCATTGGAACAAATAATTTCCTTATACAATTAAATTTTAATAAAAAAAGAACCACTTATGTAGTATTTGGTGGTGATTAATTTTGGTTTTTATGCACACCTTCACTCTTCCATGATTTGAAATAATCTATCATTAACTTTGTATCTCTTCAAGCTTAGGCTTTAACAAATACTATAGACTTCATAAAATGTTGCAAACATTTTAAAAATATTATGAGAATCTTTATTCTTTGATCAAGTGCCAATAATAATTGTAGATATGTTTTATTTTAAAGCTACAAACTCTTCTCACTTGTCTTTTACCACATGTAGTTTTATTCTGAGATTAATGTCTATCTTGCAAACTTTAACCTCTTCAAAATCTATGATCCTTAGTAGCCATTTTTCTTGTATTTTGTTGTGACTTACTTATCTCTTGTAGTTTAAAATTATTGTGACATCTTCTTTAAAAAGACAACTCCACACAAAAAAGACAATAATTTTATTTCCTCAACAAATTGTTGTATTTTCCATTTCTAAATACATTACAAAATTAATTGAACACTGTGTTTAAATTTTCACTTGATGTTTTATCAAAGAAAAGGTTCGTAAATCCCTTCATTTGGCCCCAAATTGTTATATGATAATTAGAGAAAATTTGACTCTATCTAGCAATTTAAATTTTATAGGATATCTAATATAGGTTGGCCCCTCTTTTGTTCAATTTAATGTTGGAATACTCAACAATGGTGACACATATCATGCAAGAACCTTTGATCTCCTTTGGCTAATTCAAATTGACCCATTCACCAATTCTATATGTGGTCTTTCTTGGGAAAAATTTCATCTTTGAAAATTGCATTCTCTCTCTTTTTAAGTTGTACATTTTTCTTATGTTTATTCCTTGGATTTCTAACCATGTTTTTTTCCCTTCCTTTTAGAATTTGACTACATTCTATTTTATTTCCTTAAGTGACCTGTGAAATTTTATTCCTCCCTCCTCTTGCTACTATTCCTTTTCATTTAAATTGATTATCTTCTTAGTTGCAATCTGTATGGCAGTGGAAGACACTAGTCCTATTTTTTTTGGCTTTGACACTTGTTTTTTATCCATTGACTATGGATTCTTCAAAAACAACTACATTTTGAGAGCTACGATCTTCCTTCATAGATGTTGCTAATCTCTTTAAAAGCTGGCGATAATTGTTTTCATCATTTTCCATCTCTTTGGTGGTTCTGCTCATCCTCAAACAACAAACCCTAGATCATCTTGCTTTGATACCAATTATTAAAAATGAAAATATTTAATTGATTATTGTCAATATTACAGATATATGGATTCAAATATATGGATTCAAAGATCATAAATAGGTACATCATTCTTGGATAGATGTTTCTCTTGCACAAGAAATGACTTTAAATAAAAAATATATTGGGTTGGGTGTGATTAAATATAATTTATACTTTTAACAATTTCATCTATATAATATGATACTCAATAAATCTACAATTCAAGAAAAATTATTTATTATATATAATTTTATGTATTGACTTTAAAAACAATAGTTTAAATAATAATTTTAATTGTTTATATTAATTTAGGATTCAATTTTATTCTTTTTAGACAAGAACTTAATTTTTTTAGATTATATTCCTTCACAAACCCTTAAAAAATCACTTTAATAATAATTGATTTTTTTTTGGTAAAAGGTATTGCTTGTAGATCATATATATATATATATAAAGTGATTACATATGAACCTAGAAAAGAGAAAAATTTAGTACAAGGATAAGTGCACCAAGTTGTGACACAAAAAAGATGTCACTTTTGTTTTTTTACCCAAAATGACCATTTGGCGAGCGCCAAATTTGGTGAGCACCAAATGGCTCAGATGACCGAGCCTAAGGCTCAGTATTTCAAAAAACAAATCATTTAGCGAGTGCCAAATGTGAA
>VDFB02281492.1:943476105-943505256 GCA_007258455.2 Sequoia sempervirens | reverse complement strand
GAGATAGTGAGAGAGAGAGGTATAGAGAATAAAAGATGAAAATGAGTGGGAGAGAGAGAGAGATGATACAACTTGTTGATTACTAAAATAGGACCTCTTGATTATTAAAATTTGACATGCTGATTACTAAAATCCGACTGTCTAAAAAATTATAAGACCTTCCAAAAAATAGAATTTGCATTTTAACTCCAAGAGATCTGAAACCACTCTCAAACATCCTAAAACCATATACATGAAATATAGCTTAAAGAATAAGAAATTAAATGTTCATATGTAAATGAGAAAGTATAAGAAAGTAATGTTTATTTCATGTATACAGTTTCCTTAGTAGAGAAAGACAAAGGCAAATAAAAAAGAAAGAGTTCAAAAAATGCATTCCAAAAAGTCATGATGCACTTCATTTGACTAACACAAAATGAGTTGCATTGGGAAATACCAACCCGAAGGGTTGGTTTTTTCCTTGGACATCCAACCCAAAGGGTTGGACGAGCATTTCATGCCAAGGATGTGATTTTCTAAAAGCATAACAAAATTTCACACATTTTTTGTCAATCTAACCATTAGGTTTACACATCTTTCAGTGCAAGTTTATAAAAAAACCGTGATGATATTAGGCTCTCTCATACCTATATAACCATATAACTTTTTAAAAAATTTGATTATGTTAATGTTTTCTGAACCGAAAAGAAAATAGGTGGTGGAAATGCCACTATTCTCCTTAGGTCATTCAAGAATGTCCTAAGAACCAAAATTGGATTGACTATCAACCCAAAGGTGAGTAAATTCACAACAAGGAAGACCTAGGAGGGGGTTCTTTAAGCTTTGAGGGGTTCACCACCAAGAAAAATCTCGGAAAAGACAACTTAACATTTAACTCACAAAACCTAGTAATGCAAGTCAAATGATGAGTGAAAATGATGAAATTAAGCAACAAAAAGTTATGATGTGTGTACCTGGGAAGTCTGGAAATGTGATGAGGATTCTAGAAATGCAAAAGTGTTGTCAAAATATGCCAGGGAGGACTAAGATGCCTCATATTGTTGTCTTAGTCCCATTACTATTTTTTAGGGCATATATGAAATCTTCAAATGTCATAATAGAATCCAAAATAATCTCTGCAAAATACCACTTGGAGGACTAAGACGCCCTTGCTGCTGACTTAGTCCCAATCTAAATTTGTGAAATCTCTAAATGTGATCATGAGGCTCAATGTCTGCACTTCCTTCTCAAATCTTAGGTCCCGAAACTTCTAGATATGGCTTGTAGGTGAGTTTATGTGAAGATGACAACTTTGGAATGCAACTTTGCACTCCAAATGATCTTCAAGTCTTCAACCTAAATGTACAATCAAAAACATGTAAGAGAGGAAAAACTTGTTGATTGTTAGTAAATGGGGGTTTGCCTTGGTCAAACCTCTTGTTGGTAATTAAACCTTGAAATGAAATGAAATAATGGAGGGAAATGATGAATGAACAACATACAATGTTACAACTCACAAAAACCTTGTTATGAAATTTGCAAACTTGTGTGAAATGGCTAGCTTGAATGTAGATCTTGAAATGCTTGAATGCTTGATAGATCTTGACTTGAATTGCTTGCTTGAATCAAAATCCTACATCACAAATGTTAGCTCAAAAGTACACATGATACAAGAATATCTTTGACATGATGTTTGAATCTTGATGATGGCTCCAAATGCTTGATGAGATGCTCTTGAATGCTCGAATACTTGAATGCCTAGATGCTTAGATTGCTAGGTATGAAAATATAAGTGAAAGAACCTTGTATTTATACTTATCCATGCTTAATATCCCAAAATTACACCACAACAAGCCCACATATGAATCCATTAATTAAAGGAGGCTAAATCCTACTAAGATTTGAAATTAAATCTTGAAAACAACCTAAGGGGGACTAAGATGCCCTAGATGGCGTCTTAGTCCAGAGGCATGAAACTTAGGGCACAAACTCCAAAAAGGGGCCCAATTAAGGTACCTTTGAAATCAGGATCCCAAGACATTTGGGGGAAAAAGACGCCCTAGGTGGCATCTTAGTCCCGACCCAAAAATTAGGGACGTACAACCAAAATCATTAAATTATCATTTATCCATTGATGTTTGTCGGGATTAGCCATAAAAGGATATAATTTATTAGGCTTGTGGATGCAAAATAGGACCAATTAAGACATAAATAGGGATAAATAAAGCAAGGCGGGCCCAAACAAGTGTGAAAATATAAGGGTGTGCATTTTCCTACACTACATTTTCATCTATAACTTCTCTTGTTAGTGCCTCTATTTTTTGTCAAAAACCAACATGTGCTAGTTTTAGTATAGATTTTTACTTGTTCATAAAATTTTGAAACAAATTACATTTTTATAATCTAGACTCCATTATACACATAATAAAAAAAATGATTTTTGATTAGTTATAAAAATTTTTAGGGGTGAGCACACTTAAATTTCAGCTTCTCAAGATGTGTCCACTTCAAAAATTCATAAAATATTATATATTCATTAAAAAATTAGCTGAAAAAATTGGGGTAAACTACATGGTGTTAGCTAATTTCTAATCGTTCAAAGTTTTGAAATTCTAAAAAAAGTTCACAAAAAAGGGAGGGGCCCACAAAGGCTATGTTGTTTTTTTGATAAAAATAGGACTACTTCTGGGTCCCCCCTTTTTGAAACCCTTAATGTTCATTATTTAAAAAAAAATAGTAGCTTAGAAAGTAGATTTGGAGCACTACAACTCTTGTTCTTGTTGCATTTTCAAAATTTGAGCCTAAATATCTTCATTATCTCATTAACATCATACTTTGCTGATTTAAAAAAAAAAGTGGCATCTAAGAGCCATTTTTGTGTCACAACTTGGTGCACTTACCCACAATGTGCAACTGATAGCTATAAACAAATACAAGTTATGACAAAAAAAAATGTATGCGACAATACAAGCTTGATGCTATGAACCTGAGAGCCACCTTTACATACAAAATGGTTATATATAGCTATTCATATCAATTTAGAGAAAACATAGAGAAAGAAAATTCATTCTTCCATGCAGAGATAAACTTCAACAAACTTTTCACCCTTTTGTTCTTGATCACCTTCAACCCAAGGAGTAACCAATAGGGATTATACAAAAGTAGTTGAGTTTAGATTAGGCAGAAGGAAGCATTGTTTATTGCATGACACCCTAGGGCGTTGAGAGGAAACAACAACAATCGTATTTGAATGGTGTTCATGAGATAGGAGAAAAGTCACCACGTGATACTTTCCTTTAAAATTTGCTACCATCTCCTTGCCAATTTCACTTGCATTGTGATTTAGAGCCATGTATAGGTAACAAGAACTATTAATTTCAAAATAATTCTTTATAGCATCATAGACAGAGACATAGGCCCTTCTGTGCAAGAGGAAGTGTCTTGGGAATAAACCCCCAACATAGCCTTGTCCCTTCCAAAAATCATAAGACTAGATGCTTTTTAACAAAGCATTGTTTTGCAGGAAATCCTCTTCTACCACTTGATTTGCAATTTTTTGAACAAATTGAAAACATTGCAATAAATCTAATAAACTAGAAATGAAAATTGAAAGTTGTAAAGGAAACAACAACCTTATTTCCTGTGGATGGATAATTTCTTCTCCAAACACCCGCTTTATGCATTTCATGATAGTAGGGCATTGAGTCTTGAACACTTGTTGAAGTTGTGAGCAACCCATGAAACCAAAGAAAGGCATTTCCCCTTCTAGAATAGAAAAGGAAGCCCTGTAATTATGAGGGAAGTACTCCATCACGAAGACTTGTTTAGCAGTGCAGTCAAAATTGATGTTTGATAACCCCCACCACTGCAATCAGGAGCTTCTACTATGCGTATAATGATTGAAACTTGCAAGCCTAGAACTTCACCTTCAGTAGTCAAAATTGTTGAACATTGCTATGGAAAATGTGAGTTTTCCCTAACCCCAACACTAAAAATAGGTTCTACCACTACACATATAAACTCAGAGACCCTTCAAAACTTGGAGAGCCACCTTCACTAAACACAAAGAAAATTTGAGAATGCTATAATGAAATGAACCTTGATAATCCTTTTAATCACATTTTCCACACTTTGAGTTAGATTGAAGCACAAATAACACCGATAGATTAATACCCTTCTCTTTTCATTGCATGGCAACTAGAGGTTGGCATGAGCAATCAAATAATATAATTTTTGGCATTAATCACCCAGAATAATGATAGTTTGTGCTTGGTACGATGAGATTTTAGTTGTGTTGATCATTAAAGCTTGCGCTTCTTCGACAACCTTATGGGAAATTCAACGAGTGGGGGACCAATTTGTGCCTCATTGAATGACCTCTGGGATTTTTATAGGCAGTCGACTCTTCTTTGTGTTTGGGGGAAAGGGTAGAAAGAAATGTAAATAAAACATAAAGATGGCGGTGCGCCAAAACTTTTACAACATTTCAAACCTTAACTATTCCTTATAACTGGTATGATAGACAAAGAATGTTGGAGACCCTTCATTGTTGGGAAAAGAATGAGCAACAAAGGCTAGAGAAAGTACAATGCAGTCTTTCAAATCTCCCCATGGGAAGCACTCATTAAGGTCCAATCAGACATAAGAAAACTCTAAAGATTAACATAAATATTTAGAAATTTATAGAATCCTTCTTCCCTTACAACATAGTATGAAAATGGCACACCCTTTACATAAAATGGAAGAGTTTAATAGCCATGATCCAATTTCCGAAAGCTAGCATTTAACATAGAAGCTTAATAGCATGTGAATTAATTATTTGAACTATCAACATAAAACTTTTAACACAATGTTTTCAATATGAATGAAATGTGAAAAAGAAATTTGACAAAGGCCATAGCATGCACAATTTCAAATATTTCTCCCAAATAGATCAAATAATGTGATATAAAGACTAAAAACAAAGGCTAGATGCCAATTTGATGATAGTTTGGATTAAATATAACATGCCAAAGAGAACAGCAATATTCTGAAAGACCCTCCTACTTTTGAGAAAATAGAACTCCCTAACAATATCTATATCCTTCAAAAATATTTTTGAAGTAATTTTCTTAGACTCCCTTTTTTCTATATGCTACCAACCCCTATTTATAACCAGAAGAAGAGGACACCACCACAAACATTCCAGAAATAGAAACTGCCAGATGCCAAAACCTGATAGCTCACAATTTGATCTTAGATCTTGATTAGATTGCAACAATCTTCGCTCATTAAGTCTCAAATGCTTCATTAATGGCTTCAGATATTTTAGCGAAGATAGTTGTCAGAAAACAATCGGATTTATCATAGCTTGGAAAAAATATGATCAATCAACTATGGAGGTTGATGACGCTGACTCAAAGGTTCCACCCTGAAATTAAGACACTCATTGTGCTCCCCAACAAACTCTGCCCAAAAATATCGCTCCACAAAAAATACAAACTGCCCAACTCAAATAGATGATGTGTCAAGCGAGTGGGTGATTTTAGACTTATGAGAGCAATTTTGATGAAAATCCCCGCCAATTTGACATGTACCCCAGTTCATGCTAAAAAGGAAAGCAATATGTTTATAAATCCACACAACCACCACATGGCACATTGTGCACCTTTATGCAAGAGCACTCTTTGTCCTTTGGGTACGGATTCATCTTAAAGCAAAAAAGAGTAAGGGCCGAAAACCAAAGAGAAAGATTAAAGGAAAAATTTCTTCACAATTCTAGCGACTCACAAGGGGCCTTCGCTTGCGGAGGCACAAACCTAGACCTCTAGTAATTCCTGGAGTTTGAGGAAAGCAAAGTGATGGCCTCCGAATCTACATCAGTGGGCTAGATGAGGGAGCGTAGAATCTCGTATGCTTGATCCAGATCAAGGACTTCTTTAAAAGAAACCCCTCCCCACCTCGATGAAACAATTCTAATGTGGTAATAAAGTTGAGAAAGGGGAAGGATTTCCCTCTCGATTTCCTCAATAGTAGGTGATAGGATTAGACCTAAGAGTGTTGTGGGAGTCTGGATTTTGAGCATAATTGTATCTGTGATCTGCTCGATTGATAACACTCCTCCATTTGATGAGAAAAGGGTGGGTAATTCAAACTTGAGCAGAATTTTGAACTCTTCCTTGATCTCATTGACCTTCCTATTTAACACTACCTCAAAAGATTTACATTTTGACGTGACTTTGTGGCAGTTGATGAATTTTCTTGCTTTCCTCAAGGCTACCCTTCGGTCGGGAATTAAGGCATCTCTTAAAGCTTCTTCAGTTTCCTTACATAACTTGGAGATCAAGCTCTTTGATTACTCAACCTAGGGAGCATATACATGGAGAATTTGGTTGACCGCTAGGCCAACCTTTTCGTTTAACTCTCGAGCATCCCTCAAAAACTGCAAGACTAGTTTCAGGGTAGCAATTGTGACTATGATCCTCTCCCAATGAGTGGATATTATCCTTTTTAGTATTGGGAGGATCTCAGATCCTTGTGCCGCAACCAACTCTTGCTGGAATTGGGAGTCCCTTGCTTTTATGCTTTCCTCCAATTGACTCTTCTTCTAAAGGGCATTTGTAAGTTCAGAACTTAGCTTCCTGATCTCTTCGACGCTAGTCTACAAAATATACTTGATCTCCTTTTCTTGTTTCGTACTTTCTATTTCTTCCTGCGCCTTTTGAGTATCGTCAAAGGCTTGAGATTGGATGCTATCTAATTCCTTTTGCATGTCTTCCTTTTGTTGATTCATCATTCATATCTCCTTTTGTATCACATCAGATACAACATTTACTCTAGTTATATCTCTATCCATTTTCTTCTATTTGCGTTGATACTCTGCATTTACTTCATGTTCAACAACAATCTCACCCTTCAATTTCTCTACCTCCACACGAAGCTAATCCTTCTCATTATGGGCCTCTTAAAGAAACTTAGCCGCTTCCCCTTCTTGACCCTATAATTTCCTTAGGTGCTCCATTTCCACATATTTTCCCTTGATTTATACCTGCAGCCTATCCACCATGTCTTTTACATTTTCCAACTCTATCTTGCGCTTCTTCAATTTTTTGTCTAGCTTTTCATAGTCGGTGTAGACCACCTTCTGAGTTGCTTTGGCCAAAACCACTTTGTCATGCAGGAGAGTCTCGCTTAAATCGAGGCCCATAGCTCAGATGTTGTAATATTCTAACTATATTTATCCTTCTGGCTTGGACGCTAGTGGCCTCATGGTGGCGATCAACAGGGAATTTTGATCTTCATCAAAACATGCCTCAATATTCTGAGAGACTAGTTTTGCCGTGCCCTTTATTTGTAGTTTTTGTTTTCTTGCTTTTCAGGCCTACATCGTTGCATCCAAGTGTATTTGGAGACTCTGTGGGGTGTTAATATTTTGTGCAGCAATTGAAGCACCTAGAGGTAGACTGATTTACATGCTCTACCTTCACATGTTGGTGCCCTTGTTTAAACAAGCACACAACCTGTTAATAGTCCTTAGCCTTCTTTGTTTAATTTGATGCATCCAGTTATCAATTCATAGCCTTTGATAAGAGAGGAGCTGCCCTCATTAAGTACACAACCTCCCATTCACCCATCGATGCCTCCTACCCCTCAAGCGCAGTACCTATTTGATAATTCACTGGCCTCTCTTCATACATAGCCCGCACAAATACTTACACAACCCAATCACATCATAGAACTTTTAGCGCAGCCTTGCATTGGTAATTCACAACAGTCATTACCTGTCTTGCAACCTTTGGTAAATGAGGCGCAGTCTTCATGTATTTCGTAGCCTTTTAATGTGAAGTCGTTGCCACTACAAACCAATGCACAACCAATACAAAGGTCTGCGCAGTCCTTAGTAATTCATACACAACCATCAAACATTAAATCACTGCCTTTGGAAATTGGAACACAAACTTTACAGTCCCCAACAATAAATTCGACGCCTTTGAACATGCCGTCACTGCCTGTCAACAAAACACAACCTTTGTCTTGTCAAGTGGGAGTTAGTCGTGCACAACAAATAGGAGAAATACACTAGGGGATTGTAGAAAAATAAAGTAGTGGTTATAATTTTCACAATAATAGAGAGAATGTAGAGCAACAGGGTAATTTGCAGTCAACAATTGATCCTCAATCAAGGACATCAACACGGAAGAGGAAAATACCAAAGAAATTTGATGATTTTCAATTGTGTTTATCGGATGATTATAATTATGAATTGTTGCTTTGTGGTGAGGCATAGCTGACAACATTCAAACAAGCTTGCAATGATGCAAATTCGGTCAAATGGATGGAGGCAATGAATGAAGAAATGAAATTTTTGTGAGCAAATGACACCTGGGATTTGGTTCCTCTTCCGCCAAATTGGAAACCATTAAAAAATAAATGGGCGTATCGTGTGAAAGAGGAAGAGGGTGGTCATCACCGTTACAGGGTTAGATTAGTTGTCAAGGGTTTTGCTCAAGAAAAAGGCATTGATTTCAATGAGATATTTTCACCAGTTGTGTGAATGACCACTATTCGAGCAGTATTAGGCTTGGCAACCATATGGGATCTTAAACTTGAGCAATTAGATGTCAAAGTTTCTTTTCTTCATGGAGATGTTGAAGAGGAATTATACATGGAGCAGCCTGAATGTTTTGCCAAACCGGGTCAAGAACATTGATATTGCAGATTGAAGCGAAGTTTGTATGGGCTCAAGCAAGCCCCTAGGTAGTGGTATTTAAAATTTGACAGCTTCATGACTTAACAATAGTTTATTCGTTGTGATTCAGAACTATGTGTTTATTAGAAGAAGCTTCCAAATGGTGAGTTTTCCATTTTATTACTTTATGTTGATGATATATTGGTTGCTGGCAATAGTGTGAGGATAGTTCGTGAGTTAAAACAACATTTATCTTAGATATTTTCCATGAAGGATTTAGGGGCAGCAAAGAGGATTCTTGGGATGAATATAATTAGGGATAGGAAAAAGAGAGAACTTAGATTATCTTAAGAAAAATATATTCTAAAATCTTAGATTTGTTCAATATGAAGAATGCCAAATATGTGAGTACTCCTTTAGCTAATCATTTTAAGTTATCCTCAGCTATGTGTCCTAAAACAGATGAAGAAAAAGAACACATGAAGTGTGTCCCATACTCATCCGCAGTTGGTAGCTTAATATATACCATGACTTGTACTCGTTCAGATATTTCTCAAGCAGTGGCAATTGTGAGTAGATTTATGAGTAATCTGGGTAAACAACATTGGTAGATAGTACAATGGATATTTAGGTATTTGAAAGGTACATCTGATTGTGGTTTATGTTTTGGTGGTAAGGAAATTCATCTACGAGGTTATGTTGATTCAAATATGGCTGGAGATCTGGATAAACAACGTTCTACCATTGGTTATGTATTCACTTTTGTTGGGGCAACGATCAGTTGGGTTTCTCAGTTGCAACAGGTGGTTGCACTTTCTTCTACGGAAGAATAATATATTGCTCTTTCTAAAGGGGCAAAGGAAATGATTTGGTTGTAGAGATTGAGAGGTGATTTATGGTTTCAACAATCTATTTTTACTCTCTATTGTGATAGCAATAGTGCTATTCACTTGTCAAAGAATTCTACCTTTCATAATCAGACGAAGCATATAGAGTTGCGATATCATTTCATTCGCCATTGTATAGAAGAAGGCAAGCTGAAGGTGGAGAAAATTGACACAAAGTTGAAACCAGTTGACATGTTGACAAAAGGTAGTTCCGAGGGAAAAGTTTGAATTTTGTAGAGCTTCTCTTAGACTTGTGTAGCTCTGACATTAACTCTGCAGTGGTGGGATATCTCTGAGCAGCAATTTGGTCTTCAAGTGGGAGATTGTTGGGTTTAGTGAAGCCCAAATTAGCTTGTTTCCTTCATAATTCGAAATAGTTTCTTTCTTTTGTTTAACTTCTATTGGCATGTGTTCGCCAGTTTAGAAGTTGTCTATTTCGAATGGATTTTTCTATTATTTGGTTGGAGACTGATTTATAATTAAGCTACTGGCTGAATGCAATTAATTCAGAACTTCGGAAAAATAAGAGACAATCCATGAGTGTGGACGTAGTCATTAAATTAATGGTGAACCACGATAAATCTGGTGTTCTTATTTTTTGATTGTTTTCAATATTTTATTTTGTACAATTTCTTTTTCACTTTATTCTGTAAAATATATTCAACAAAAAGTTAAGTATAATGTCTTTAATAATAAATTATAAATAGTGACTTTTTTTTAAAGTTGTTCAATTTTATTCTATTTTTAAAGGATTAACAAATCTTGCATGATTACATAATAATATATATTTCTTATCTTCATTTTGAAGTATGGCATCTCATCATTATGAATTTTAAAAATAAATATGCCTTTCAACATACACATTTTTATCTCCTATATTATTAAGATTTTTAGGATAATGAAAGGAATCATAGTTTAGTAGTTTTTATTTTTTCAAAGAAATATATTTTATAATTTTTTTTTAGTTGGAAGGGATTATTTTCAGATTCAAATAAAATTTAAATTGTTTTTGTAATATGATGTCTTTTTGGTTGAAAGTGAAAGATCAGATATATGCATTCCACCAAAGTTGTTATGAGTAGGAGATCTAATCTATCAAAGTTATTCAAAATTATATATGATCTAATAACGCTCCCAAAACTTTAAATTTTAATGAATAGCATTGTAAAAAATATATCATCTTCACCAATTAAAACTACAAATTTTCAATTTACTATTAGAGATTTTAATTTTATTTCATGCAATAATTTACCTAATGCTAACAACCCACCTTATGAAGTCTCAACCCTATATTTCTTAGTCTCATTAGCTCTCATTGCATGGAAATGTTACTCAAAAAGGGCTCCCATGGGATTATTGCACAACTTTCTACTATTTAGGTTAATAATCCTTCTACCTCAAGTTGTTGCAAGGATCTCCAAGAAATTTTTCTCTATCATTCAATGGCCTTCTTAGACACAATAAGCTTATCACGAAGCTTCACCAAAGATCATGCCATCGAGATATTGATTGGGAACACACCTCCAGATTTCCACCCTTATAGGTACCCATTTTTATAAAAGAAATAGAGAAATTGAACCAATAACTCTTATTCTAAGGGGTTATTAAGCCAAGCATTAGTCCTTACTCCTCCTTGGTATTGGTCTTGGCACCTTTTCATTGAATTTGAGTTCAACAAAATTAGCAGCAAGGATAAATTTCCCATTTTGGTGGTTGATGATCTCTTAAATGAACTCCATTGTGCTTGCTTCTTCTCCAAGTTAGATTTATGGTCAAGCTATCATCAAATTTCCATCAAATAAAAGAGAATTGTGATTATAGTCTTCCATACTCATGATGGTCATTACATATGATTTTATTGTCATGTTCAAATTAATATTATTTGATTTTCTTATTTATAATCAAACATGCATAGTGCACCTATTACACTTGGAATAGGCCCCAAAAGTCCTTTTTTTTCTAACCACTTATGTCCCAAATGCTCCTTTGGCTAGATAGATATTGAATACTTGAGGCATATTATTTCTAAAGTTGGAGTTAAGGTAGACCTAACAAAACTTCCTCCATGTAGAACTAGCCTAAAAAAACAAATAAAAGCCTTGGTAGATTCTTGGTGCTCATAGGATATTAGTGTTTCTTTATACAAGATTATAGAAATATTGTTTCACCCTCACAATCATGTTGAAAAAATATTCCTTCTAGTGGATTGCAACTATACAAGAAAATTTGGATCTACTTATCTGAGCTATTTGCATCACACTAGTTCTTTCTATGTTAGATTTATCCAAAATATTCATCATTGAAAGTGATTCCTTAGATGCCTCGGATTGGGTATTGTTCTTATATAGAAAGGGTGACCCCTCATTTTTACAAATAAGACTCTAATTAGAAAAAATATTTCCCATCCTATGTATGAGGAGATGCTTGTCATTCTTCATCCAATCAATGACATTCATGCCTTGTCATTAGGCACTTTTCTATTTAATTTATTCCCCAAAATCTCATGTATTATTTGGGTAAAAGTACAAAGCTATGCCACACTTTTATAAAGAAAAAACCAACATTGATCTAACTTTTTAACTTGAATCACTAGAAAATGACATATATTTTGAAATTTGAAATGATGTAAACCAATAAAGTGTATATCTTTTCTGTATTTTATATTTGTAATTTTTAATAAAATTTTAAAAATTATTTGAATATAGTTCTTTATAAAATATAAACACTATATAATTTAGTTATTTTTTAATATATAAGTATGGAAAGGGCCCTACTCCCGTAAGATACAAGAAGAGCTAAAGCAACAAAAATGAGGCAGGCTAGGAAACAACATCAGCCACACCCAATAAAATAGCAACCAAACTACATACTGTTAAGTTTCTATATGGGGCTTGCAAGCCAATTAACCAGTATTTGCATCCATAGGACCATTATAAGTATAATAAAAAATATTTTAAGAATATCACAAAATAAACCAAAAAGTGGCACACAGGCCAGAGAAGATATTAACCATAAACAAACTAGTCCCAAACCATAACATAGCTAACATAAAATTACAGTTCGATAATATCATCCAGAGAAACCATAGTTTTAAAATAGTCATTAAACTAGGGAAACCAAGAGTCTAACATCAAAAAACTAAGCAAGATGACAAAAACCATTATTTTGCATTAGCTATCAACTCCTAGTTGTCTCCAATCTGAGAGACAAATTCCCTCATATCTTCATTTTTCAAGTCCTTCGTGTCTTAATGCTTCCTGACCTTCTTTAACTGCTTTATGATCTTAGTTTGACCAAACACCACTCCGGTCATGGATCTGCGCATCAACCCATAAGTGACCTTCATCGGAGTGATGATAGATTTTTCCATGTCCTCGACCTATACTTGGAAGAAAGTGATTATTCTTTTCAAAAATTCAATGTTAGTATCTCTAGAAAGAGTAGCACCAGGGCATTGTCCTCTTCCCTAACCTCCCTCTCAACAACCTCAAGATCCTTCTCCCCTCCGACTTCCTCCTCCTCCAATTCTTCTTCATCCATCTCATAGTCACAGTCTTCACAATCTATTCCTTTACTTTCCTCTTCGATTTGGGGTTCAAATTCTTCCACAGTCAACTATTCCTCTTCCTCTTCCTCAATTTCCTTCTTTTTACCTTTGGATTTTTATCAGAGGAAGCAACCTTATCCAATCTCATTGATCTTCAAACACCAAGCAACATGCCCACTTTCCCTTCATCCATATCCTCCTTTTGAGGACCTTTAGAGTCTTCAATAATGGTGATGACATTACCCTGCTTCAGTTTTTGTTGATCTTTGTTCAATTTCCTAACTTTGGGAGGTTCGAGAAGTAGCGAGGAGTGTTTTCTTAACTATAATTTAGTTGTTGATAAAATATTGAAAAATGAAATTAAATGGGACATCACTCTTTATATAGTAACTTTTTTTCTTCAATTTTTTGTGTATTTACAACTTGAAACTTTAGTGCATGCATTTAGTTTTTCACTATTTTTATAAATATATTTAAAAAAATTAATCTTAAATTTGCATGCACCACAAATACACTTGTTTTCATGGGACATCACCATTTATCTTAACTATTATCCAAAATAGAAAAAAAAAAAATCTTGACATAGAATCTTAATTCTAATGCATCATATTAAATTTAAATTTTTTGAAATAGTATTTTTTCTTGAAAAGATAATCAACCTTATATTTTGGTGTTGATGATCTATTTTTAGTTAAAAAAAAATCTATAAATGATTAAACTATTAAAAAAAAGTTGAAAGCTACTCTTTAGATCTACAAAAGGGTATTTTTATATATTTTTTTAAAAATACTATTTATAAGAATAAGGGTTGTTGAAACATCACATTTTTTGAATAATACTATATTTTTGGTAAAATAGCCCCAAAGTGGTACAAAATATGCATTTAGAGGACACTTACAATTGGAAAATTTGTGGCTCATATTTAACTTAGCTAGACTATATATTTGAACAAAATTAATTTTTTGTTGAAAATGTTAAAATTCACCTGTACTCATAAGTTGGTCAAAAGTGTTACACACTTCTATACTTTTACTAATTTGGACTAGTGTGTCTCTTCTCCAAAAAAAATAATTGTGTGACTAAATTCTTGGGTTAAGACTATGAGATAACCTACAAAAAATTACATTACAATTTTGTGGAAAATGTGTTATCATGTCAATTTGAAGACCATCCTTGTTTAAGTGCTTTATTAATACCATCCACTACTTGACTTAGTAACTTAGATCAAGAGTGTTAGCAATATAGTCACATGCAACAACTAATCTACTAGGTGCCAATCACCCCTCTTTAAAGCTTCATTTTTCATGGAATGGATCCTATTTATGATAGAAGGGTCTTTGGTATTGGCTTTGTGACCAAATTGTTTGCCTAATTTTCATACCATACCATCACTTAGTCACTTTGGTTTTCTCAAGACATATGAAAGACTTCATTATAATTTTTCTAGGAAGGTATGAAGAAAACATCAAATAGTTTGTGTTGAAATGTGAAATATATCAATATAACACAACTGAAATGGTCGACAACCTAGGAAAAATTAAAGCATTTCCTATTCCTATTTGAATATGAACCAACATTTTAATAGAATTCATTAAGGACTTAAGAAATTTGTATGAGAATTAGTGATTCTGGCGGTGGTAGACTACCTCTCTAAATATGCGTATTTTTATGTCTTTGTCAATTCCTATACTTCCTTCACCTTGCCTAGATCTTAATGAACTATACCTTTCAGCTCCATGGAATTCCTAACTCAAATATTACTGATTGTGATCCCATTTTCACTAGTCACTTCCAACAAAAAAATTTCTAGCACCACAGTACCTGGAGTGTCAAAAAATGTAATCCTTTACATTTTCAACACTATGTTTAGGTCCCTTAATTAATTGAACCTAATTAAGCTTCTAATTTCCTAAATTTTTCATTTACAAGCCTAATTAATTGCAATTTTCGAAAGGGGAGTTGTGATTTAATTAATGCATTTAATATTTTAAACACCAAGAAATGAATAGGTCCTGATTATTTAGGTCCCCCTTAAGATCACAATTTCAAATTTTGAACATGTTTTTGGCAACATCTTAAGGTCCTAAATTCAAGATTTAAGTGTCAGCTTGTAATGTTTAATTTTTGGGAAATTAGAAAATTGTCTATAAAAGCAAGGTCTTTTTGTCAATTCAAACTAGAGATTTTGTATACAAGCATTCCTAGAGCTAAGATTATTGTCAAAGGTGTTGAAGAGCAGATTTCTCAAGCATTTGTTGTAGCATTCAAGATCTCAAGCATCATGTCAAAGTTATCAAACATCATGCATGTTTTTGGAGCTAATATTGTGATGTAGGTTTCAAGCATTCAAATCAAATTTCAAGCATCAAGATCACATCATCAATCAAGTCATTCATGCAAGATCTAGACCTTAGAGAGTTCTACTAAGTTGCAATTCTTCAAATATTTCAAATCAAGGGTTTGGTGAGTTGCAACATAGCACTTGTTCATTCATCATTCCTTCCATGTTTCATTGTTTCAATTCAAAGTTTAATTACTAAAACAAGGTTTAACCAAGACAAACCCCCATTCACCAAAAACAAACAAATTTTCCCTCTTATGTGTGTTTTGCAAATCTTAGATTGAAGAAGAAGGGTTGAAAATAAACATTCCATCAATTTTTAAATTCATCAATATATAAAACTTATAAAAAAGTTAACTTTGAAATGAATACATATAAAATCTAAATATTTAATACTAAATAACAATTTTAATTAAGCTAAATTCAGTTTTATAATTACAAAATATAAAATATTTAAAAGTTTCATTTTCAATAAACAATATTATATATGAAAAGGAAAGTATAATGTCTTCTATAATTAACTATAAATAATGACTTAGTTTGACAAAATATAAAATATTTATAAGTTTCATTTTCAATAAACAATATTATTGTTTAAAAATATATGAAAAGGAAAGTATAATGTCTTTAATAATGGCTTGTTTTTGAAGTTGTTCAATTTTACTCTTATTTTAAGGGATCTTTAAGATTCACATCTAAATAAAATAACAAATCTTACACGCTTGCAGAATAATATATATTTATTATCTTCATTCCAAAGTATGGCATCTCTTCTTAGTGACTTTAAAACTAAAATAGGCCTTTCAAGATAGACAAGTTTTTAAAATTTAGGATAATGAAAGGAATCATAGTTTGAGTAGTTTCTTTCCTTTCAAATTTTATTATTAATAAGATTAAAAAAAATGGATTAAATAAATATTGATTGATTTGATTGTAGGGGTTTATGTTATATATATATATATATATATATATATATATATATATATATATATATATATATATATATATATATATATATATATATATAAGTATGAATTTAAGTTGATGTTTTTTTGGTTAAAAATGAAGGATTGGGAGGTACCTATTTTACTCAAATTATTATGAGTAGAAAATCTACTCTATCAAAATTATTCAGAAATCACACTTTCAAAACATGTAAATTTTAATGAATAATATTAAAAAAACATACTATCATCTTCACAGGGCTTTAGGCAAGGAAAATTCACTGCCACCACAACAATTCATTGCCATGACAAATTCATCTCTAGGAAAATTCACCACCAGCTCACCACCAACAATTCATTGCCCTAAAAAATTCAACACCAACAATTTTCCACAGCGACAATGAATTGCTAGTGGTGAATTTTCCATGGCAATGAATTGTTGGTGGTGAATTTTCCATGGTGATGATGAATTGTTGGCGGTGAATTTTCCACGACGAACCTGCCACCACAACAATTCATCTCCAACAATTAATCACCATGACAAATTCATCTCTAGGAAAATTTACCACCAGCAATTCATCACCGCCATGGAAAATTCACCACTGACAAATTTCCATGGCCACGATGAATTGTTGGTGGTGAATTTTCCACGGCGACGATGAATTGGTTGTGGTGAATTTTCCACGGCAACGATGAATTGCTGGTGATGAATTTTCCACGGCAATGAATCGTTGGTGGTGAATTTTCCATGGCAACGATGAATTGCTGGTGGTGAATTTTCCATGATGATGAATTGCTGCTTAATTTCCACGATAATAAATTGTTGAAGGTATTTCCACGGCAATGAATTGTTGAAAGTGAATTATTGACGGTGATGAATTGTTGAAGGTGAATTATTGACGGTAAATTGCTGATGGTGAATTTTTCTAAGCTCTCTTCATGAATCAAACTACAATTCTCAATTTATCACAATATTTTTTAAAATTTATTTTTTACAAACTATGTAGTAAGACTGTCATATATCTGAAGCTCATGGAAGATGTTAAAGTGTATGGTGTGAGATCATTTGAAACAACGTGCTAACCTCCTTAAACTTGATTTGATTTCTCCTCTTACTTTGTTCTGAACTTTTAATATTTACAGCACTGGGTATGTATTTTGAGATCAGGCTTACCTTCAATGGATATCATTTTTGAATTTTAGGAAAGACCAGTTGGTTTGACTGGTTTTTGCTGTGCTTTCAGTGATGTCTTTTATCTGTAAAACTGCAGTTAGGAAATTTAGAAATGGTAGGTGGATTAGAGTGGTTAGAGAATGGAATGGCACCTTTTGGTCGTTTGCTGTGGAGTAAAAGAGTGTACTCCACGTTTGTCCACTTCTGATTGTTGTGACTTCAAATGGGATTTATATTTTGATGGTTGTATAATTGATTTTTGAAAATTTTGTATCAGATGATTCAATAATTAGAAAATCATATATTACAAATGGATTAATACATTGATGTTTTGTATTTTAATTATAGATTTTAAAATTAATTGTTCAATTTTTATTTGAAATGGTTAATTCATTTAAGTTTTAATCATTATATATATATATATATATATATATATATATATATATATATATATATATATATATATATATATATATATATAGTTTTTCTTTCAAATTTATTTTATATTTAATAACTTTTAAAATTTATAGGAAGATGTATCTAAGGGTATTTGAATGAATTAGTAAATTGATTGTAAAAAGGAATTTTTATAATTAAAAACAATGCAGTTGTCTTGATAAATTATAATGTATAAAGAGAGACTTTCATATCCTTCACTAAATTTTATATTCTTATTATAATATACTAATTCTATTTTCAATGAAATAAGTAAGCTTTAATTTTCAAATTATAATAATTTTGATTTCATAATAACATATATATTATATATTAGTTATGCACAAAGCGAGTGATAAGGATAAGTCACAAGGAACTTTTCAAGTTCCTCATTGAAGATTGGGGTCAACTATTTGGTTAAGTTGGTGTTTTTCTTGGCTCCAGCATCTCCTTCTATTCATTGTTTTTGGCTCTTGTTAATGTTTTGTTAAATCATTGTTGCAGTCTATGGTCTACGGACTTTGTTTTCAGCCTTTAGGCTCTCTTAGATGAATCAACACCCTCGTTTTACTACAATTATAAAAAACATATCGTACTATTTAAATGTGTATAATTATAAAAAGACACAATAAATATTAATTTTAATCAATTTAATCTAAATTATTTAAAAAAACTCAAGATTCAAATCTTACAAAAGTTATGACTTCTAACTGTTACTTATTAATGAATTCTAATTAAATTTATTATTATTTTTTGTTAATCATGTGGTATCCTCATGTCCCAACCCAAGGAACCAACAACCATTGCTTTGGAATGTTTAAAGGTTAATATTAAAAAATAATTAACTATTGTTAAAAAAGTACAATATAATAATTTAAGAGACTTATCTCAATGGTAGCCATAGTGTGCTTGTGTGCTTCTCACTACAATACTTAAGTTAAATAAAAAAAAATTAATCAAAATAGTTTTGAGGATCTTGGCTCTTACAAATTTTTACACTTATTTCTTCTAGCTTGGAAGTATGATTTCAATTAATTAAGCTCTTAAAGTTAATCTTATATCTTTTTATTTTTAGTAGATAATTCAATATTTGACTCTAAACTTTATTTTAGAGTGGTACATGTAACATTTATACTTTTTACATATAAAGTGGATGATTTAGTTTTTTAATATAATAAAATATTAAAACATTTATATTGGTATTAGTTGTACTCTTTAAAAGGATATCAAAACATGTAATATTTAATTAGAAGTTAGAAAACCATTAAAATTGAAATAATACTTAATTTAGGTTAATTTTATCCATTATATTATTAGTTTCATCTTTTATAAGGACGTCTAAATCAATTGCTCCTTTAACCTCCTCATATAATCCTATCACTTGAATTAGATACTTTACTTCTCTTTTGGTCTATCAACTCTAGTACCATTCTATTTATCTACTAAACCCTCTCGCCTATTCACTTTACACTCAGTTAACAATTGTTATTTGAATCAACATCAAAGTTAGCCAAGTAACTACACCTCATTTTCCTCCTTGAAGCAATGACCATTTAGGAGAGGAACAAGGCTAGAGTTCACAAGAGTGTTTTCCAATTTCTAATTATTTGAGTCATGATTGTAAAAGAAATTAAAAATTATCATGAAGTCTCCAATTATAGAAGAGAATCTACATTGAACATACACATGCATACCTAATGATAAACTATGGGAATCTACCATTTCACTAGCTACAAGGTGGTCTTGAACCTACTATGTCTTATAGCTTAGATAAAATTATTTCTTAGAAATTTGGTAGAATGAATTAAGGCCTTGAATTATAAAATGTGATAACTAAAAAAAATAAAAATATTTTACTCTTTTATCTATATTTCTTTTTTTAAATTATATAATTTTCTTTAAACCCTTTTTTTTCTCTCACAAATTTTTCCATGATATTTTCATATCCAAATTATTTCTTTTTAAATTTTGGATGTCTTGATTTTGTTGACTAAAATTTAATCTAGAACATACAAAATTATTTCACATGCCATTTAATTTCTTACTATTACTTCATTAGAAAATTTTACGTACATATTTTATTCTTATTTCTTAAACAATTTTGGTTTTCTAATTTCTTTAGTTTTTTCTTAGAAAAAATATATTCACAAATATAAATCTTATTTTTTTATTAATATGTCATATTAGAAAATAATATATTGCAAAATATTTATTCTCAATCCAAGAGAAAAATTTAGGCCAAAAAATTGTTATCCATCCTCGAAAATTCTTGGATTTTATAATAATACACTACTTTATCTAACCAATTTTAGTTTTTCTCCTCCTTGCTTCTTGACTTTCTCATAATTATGTACTTCTTCATATCTCAAATTGATTCCCTCTTACTATGAAATCAACTTGAAGAATATAAATATGCAACAACCTTTATTTTTCATATCCATTGTGAAATGGTTAAAGTATCCTTTCATGAGTCTACATCACACATCTATGTTAAAGAAACTTTATAGCATAAGTTCTAAATTGCATAATGGTTAAAGTAATGCCTTCATGGTATTGTACCATGCAATGTTTCAGATGATTCTAGTATTGGTCATACATTATTCATACTAATCATGAATTATATCCATCATGGATGTAAACTTGGATGACTATCTCAAAAATATGATACCATCTTGCTTGTTCAATCTATACTTCTAGGTTTTGTCAAGGCTAACTTAGTTTTATTTCCATGTCTCCCTTCTAATTTAATAAGATATAACTAAATTGATTTAAAATATGCATAACTATTTCTTAGTATATTTTATTGCATGCACCAATTTCTCTTAGTTTGTTTTCAATTTTTGAAGATGACTCTTGAAACAAAGATAAGATTTCAATATTTTTAAAAGAAATTATAATAAATTAAAATTTTATTTTACTTTTAATGTATTTGATTGCTATAGATCACAATTACATTAAATCAATGGTAAAATTTAGAGACAAATAATAATTACTTTGCACTTTTCCTTCTTTTTTACACTCATTTCTAGTGCTCTTATTATTAAGAAAAAATTATGTCTTTTTCTTATCATTTGATGCAACAATTTTTTATTAACCCACATTCATATTCTAAATAGGTCCATTCATGCTTAAACCCTTATCCTTTTTTAATCCCTATATTTTTCCATATTACACTTATTAGAACTATTTTTTCCTACAACTTTCACAAGTTAACCCTATCCAATGCGTAAACAATTACTCTGATAAAATTCAAAGATTAATAAAAATATCAAGGGGAATGAAAGCATTTAAGCACTTAATAAACACACCAAGAAACACGTGCAAGTAAAAACAACAACAACCACACACAATAGAAATCTCCACAAATAAAGAATCATTACTCTAGTGCATACACTCATATTGCACCTAGGGCTCACTCTAGAAATCCACATACATCTCAATACTTGCTTTTAATTATATTTGGGTATTTGATTGAGATAGGCCCCCAATATTCCTAAAGAAACATCATGTCCCAAAAACAGGTATTTAAGTACAAACCTATGTTATATAGAGTTGAAAGTACATTGTTTATAAATTGTAGTATGTTGTTAAAGTTTTTTAATTGCAATATAATGTTGGATCTCTATAAACACTACCATGGTCATATAGGATAACACCACTTAACATGACACTACTACCCTTAATCTCACCTTGCATAATATAGAGACAATATAATATAATCAAATGTATAATCCCTCCTAAACTTCATCATTTGCTAGAACTGTCATGAAACACCAAATTAGACATACTTTCTCACTCCTTTTAATCTTTCTTGCATTTTCCATATATAAACAACTTCTTATTCTATTTTTAATTTAATTATAAAAATACAATAAATGTTATACTTTAGATCATTCATATTTTTTTACTTTCCTTTTCTATTAATAAGAGATGC
This sequence comes from Sequoia sempervirens, assembly GCA_007258455.2. Classification (NCBI taxonomy): domain Eukaryota; kingdom Viridiplantae; phylum Streptophyta; class Pinopsida; order Cupressales; family Cupressaceae; genus Sequoia; species Sequoia sempervirens. The sequence continues at coordinate 943,483,347 of VDFB02281492.1, read as the reverse complement.
ATTGTGTTTGGTTTTCATTATCAATTAGTTTATATTTAATAGATACGCATATTGTGAAATAGTGATTTTTTTAAAGACAATAGAATTGTTAGAATATATCTATATGTGAAATAGCTCCAAATTAAATTCATGACAACATGATTTTTGGATAAACAATGTTCTTGACCACATTGTATTTGGTTCATACTAATGCTTTGATAGTTGAGATTGCATAAATAGTGTGCTATTTGTATTAATTGTGAATTATTAATCATAGATGACTTAAATTCTATCCAATCACTTTTTGTACCAAATCAACAATGTGATATTAGATAATAATACACTATTTCAATAAGTGCTAATCAATTTTTGCAAATATATAATTAATTAGATTTAGAGTATATCTTTATTTTTAATCAATAATTTTAAAGTCAACAATACAAATTTATAGAAGACATCAATAATTTTTGTATTAATTTACTCCACCAGCGCACAATAATAGTGTTCAATATCATTTAAGCAACAAAAAAAACATTGGTAAAATTAAAATTTGAGCCTTAAATTAATGTTTGAATAAGACTTATATTATTAATTTTCCATGGAACTATAGCGAGGGGTAGTTTTTAACTCCTGATTAAATTGTTTACTTTTGACCAATCAAAATCATTAAAATATTTTTTTATAAAAAATGATACAAAGTTCAAATATTTTAATTATTCAAATTGAACATTTTTCAAAGAGAATAAGATAGTAAACAATATTTCTTCATTTTCATTGGATAAATTATTCTTCTTCATAAAAACAATGATGGTAAACCTACAACAAGAGTAAATGAAATGACATCTGACTTTGGATTTAGCTAGATTTTTTTCCTATTACGAGGCCATAGTTTCTTCCTCCATTATGCATAGTGGTGTGTAAATTTAATTTTTTAATTTATCTCTTATTGATATAGTTGAAATTTTATCACAAGAATTTAATGCACCAACTGTTCCCAACATGAAAATAATTAACTAAATAAATAAAAGAAATTATATCCAAAATATATTAATATTCCCACCTTCCCAAAAAGCTAATAATAATGAAAATACAAATAACATAATCAATAAAGCCCACCGAGAATTCTATTTGTAGTTGGAATCTTTGAGTCTTTGTATAGCCTTCCAACTTCCAACTACCAAAGACTAATCAAAAGTTAAATGGAGCAAAGTCAAGCTTTAAAGTTTTTCTTCTTGTATTAAGTTGATGATTAAAAAATTCCGAAGTTTTTAATTTGACATTTTGAGAAAGTGAAGTTGGTGAATAATAAACCTTAGAAATGAGGCTCTTTTTGTAAACGTGCAATGCATGTAACCTTAAATACAAGATAAGGGAATCACTTTGACCAGCTTAGCCGGTTTTAATGATGCCTTTGCTTCACCTACTTTTATTAGTGGTTTACCTACCTTACTCTCTTGGAAAAAAACACCTTTAAACTCCTATTCCCTACACCATATATTACCTTGCAACAAGGGGTAAATCTTCTTTACTTTGATTTGATTTGATTTGATTTTATGAACATTCATTTGGGAATCTAAAAGGAAGAGGATTACGTCAAATATTTCTAGGAACCTAAAAGGAAGAGGATTACGTCAAACATTTCTCAAAATGGGAGCGGTCTATTTTTTTACATCATTATTATTTATTTTATGGATTTAAGTTAAATGATTTTAATTTACTAGTGAAATTATTTGGTTTACAAAAAAATTGTTAGGTAGAGATTAAATCTTATTGAATGTATTGGTCCAATATTGTATGTGTTGAAGTTGGGATCGTACCCAAGCAAATCTAGTGGAGTGAATACCCTTTAATCTTTAATATTTAGTCAAAGAAGTTCAACTATTTATAGAATCGACTAACGTCAAAAAAGTTATTACAAACCTAACCTTTATAAAAGTATGAAACTTCTCGAATGGTTGCAAATAAATGTATTCTTTGTTCTAAAATCTAAATCTTTAATGAGAACAATAAAAATTGATGAGGTCGAAAATTGATGGATTGAGACCTCGTAGCAATGGAGGAAAAATACGTTTTTCCTAATCTAAAAACTACGATGGATATTCCATATATGCTAATTGTCAATTTCCATATTTATTTAGTGCACCAAAAATATTGAAATTAGTTAAACATCTATTCAACATAAATCAACAAAAAGGAAATAAGAGTGTACGTGATCATGCACAATCAATAGATGTTTATTTGGAGAAACTCACATATGGTGAAAACTCTAGGGTGTAAGAACAACCTTATATCAACCAAAAATATTTAATTTTAAATTAATTTATTTTGTAGGCACTTGTTTAATTTTCCATATATTTTGGTTGTGTATGTCAACTTTGTGGCACTACAACTTATTGTTTTCATGTTTTGACTATTCAAACCTTCGTATTTGTAATTTTAGGCTCAAACAACCTTCAATAAGTAATTTGACGATCAATTTTGAAGATCTAGGATTGCAATTGGGAACATAAATTACATGGAGCATTTAATGTTCCCTAGTTTATTTTCATGAGATTCTTGTCATTAGATTCATGTTTATTATCTTGAGTAGCTTAATTGAACCATACTAGATTATTTATTGTATAATTACAATTTTTTGAAAAATATGCCAAGTATTTGAAACTTGTGTCAATTCTTAGTGTTACCCAATTCACTATGGTTCTAAGAGGAGTCATGAAAAGAACCAAATTAAATTTGAAGGCTTTTCTATTGAAACATGGTGGAAATGATGGTTCTACACATTATTAATGAGCCTACATGGTAGATAAGAGTGGTGTGGCATATTTTAAGGCCAACTAATAAGTAAATCATTTAATTTTTGAGGCCTATGATCCTAATTCTAATTCTAATTGGCATACATCATTTCTATAACTTCTATATAAAGAGAAGTTTGAGATCATTTTGGGGAGGGGAAATGGTGGTAGAAAGTAGTACAAAGGTAGTTGAGGGAAGAAATTATTACAAATATATGTCATTCTATTAGCATCTTTAACGAAGATATTTGGTAACCAAACAACTACTATGACTAGTGTGTATGAAGCTCACGAACGTAATCTAATTTGAATCAATAAAATTTCAATTTTTATATTAATGCTATTATGTTTTTTTGAAAAAAACACCAAACATTTGAAGCTTTTTCCTATTCTTAGTGTTAGCTACTTCACTATGAGTCCTAAAAGGGGTCGTGTATCAAACCATGGGGTAAAAGTATAAAGTTGTGTCACACTTTTGGCCAACTTATTAACACAAGTGAATTTTAGTATTTATAACTAAAAATCAATTTTGGTTAAACATATGATCTAGTAAGATTCATTTTAGATAAGTTAAATATTTCCACAACTTTTCCAACTAATTTTTTTGGCTAAATGCATATGTAGCACCACTTTGAGGCCAATTTACTAAAAAATAAAATTATTTGAAAAATTTAATATCTCAACAACTCCTACTCATATAAATAACATTTTTTTAAAATGTAAAAGTACCCTTTTGTAATCTATAATTGTAGTTTCAAATATATATTTATTTCAATAGTTTAATTATTATTTTTTATTTTTTACTAAAAGTAGGTTATCAACACAAAAATATTAGGTTGATTACCATGTCAAGAAAAATACTAAAACTTATTAAAAAAAAAATGATGCCTTAGATAAAAGATTCTAGATTAAGATAGTATAATTAATTTTTTTATTTTAGATAAATATTTAATATAAAAGTTGACATATTGGAAACAATTGTGTTTTAATACACACACATTTAAATATTTATATAAAAATATATATATTTATTAAAATTGCAAAAAAAAAATTCATGCCCTACAGTTTCAAGTTATAAATATACACAAAAAAATTGAAGGAAAAAATAAAGAAAATAAAATTTACTATATAAAGCTTGACGTCTCATGTAATGTCATTTTTTAGGATTTTATTAGCAACTAAATTATGGTGTTAATTTATAAAAAAACTATATTCGAATAATTTTTTAATTTTTCAAAAAAAATATAAACATAAAATATATAAAAAATACACATTTTATTAGTTTACATCTTTTCAAAATTCAAAACATATATGCCACTTTCTAGTGATTCAAATTTAAAAGTTAGATCAGTGTTGGTCGTTTCCTTTATAAAAGTGTGACACAACTTTGTACTTTTACCCCATGTTAGTTTTTGATACCTCTAGATCAAGACATATTAGAAATGATGGTTCCACACATTATCAACAAGCCTACACACTACATACGAGTGGTATGCCATATTCCAAGGCCACCTATTAAGAAAATCATTTATTGTTTAGGACTTCAATCCTAATCACACTAAATAATTATTGTGTACTACTTCTAGTTAATGTACATCATTTCTACATATTTTAGATAAAGATAAATTTGAAATCTTTTTTGGGAAAAATTTTGGGGGCTAGAAAGTAATATAGAGGTAATTGAAGGAAGAAAATACTCTAAATATTTTTTATTATATTAAGATCGTTAAGGTCTATTTGGTAACCAAATAACTACTATGCTTAGCATGTATGGAGCTCATGAATCTATTCTAATTTGAAGCAATAAATGTTTAGTTATTATATGAATTATGTTTTTTTTTTAACAATGGACCAAGTATTTGAAACTTGCACCAATTATTAGTGTTACCTATTTCACTATGAGTCGTAAGAGGAGTCATTTTTTGAACCACATTAGATTTGGATACTTCTAGCTCAAGAAAGATTAGAAATGATCATTCCACACATTACCAATGATCCTACATAGTACATAATAGTGATGCATCATTATTTAATGCCACATAATAAGAAAATTAATTCATTTTTTAGGAATTTGATCTTTGATCACACTCATTTATGATGGCGTACTATAATTCTAGTCAACATACACAATTTATGCATCTTCTATCTAAAGAGAAGTTTGACATCACTTTGGGGAGGGAAAATGGGGGTAGAAAGAATCATAGAGGTAGTTGAGGGAAGAAATTGTTCCAAATCCATTTCATTCTATTAAGATATCTAATATCTATCTAGTAATTATTAGCTTTTTATGCCCCTTATTTACCCACTGACGATAACCAATCTAAGATATTTAGTGTGGGTCATCACATGTGTCATGTGTGCATCTAGGTTGCAAGTTTCATTTTTTGTGCCTTTGTCAATTACATAAATGCCAAGTTATAAATCAACTAAGTCATGATGTGTCTACTCTTTTAGGGAGTTTGGGAACTCCTTTGTCGATGGTTCCTAACCTGTCGAGACCTTAATGACAAAAACTAAGAGGAAATATAGTGAAGGGGAAAGATAAAGGTAAAATAATGTGATTAGAGGTTTCATGGACCAAGAACCAATGGTTCTTGGTTCTCATGGAACCCACAATGAAATTGTAATGTAAATTGCATCATATTCAATTTCACACTATACATGCCTTCTTCTTTAGATAAACTAAGATAATTATACTCTCCCTAAACTTAAAAATATTTTCTCACCATCTGACATGCCTCATTACACCATCTGGTTTGGTTTTCCCATAAACCAATGTGCACCATGAAGATGTACGTGAGCCACACTAGCATCCTATGAAAATCTATGACTAACATGGTTGTTGAAACATTACACCTACCACATTTTGATAGTTTCATGCCTCTACCAGCCTACAACCACATCAAAAATCACTCAAACTAGTTGTTTGAACCAAAAAATACCTCTCTTTTGCAAAGAGGATATTCAATTTTCATTCTCCATGCATCAATTCTTCATTCTTGCTCTCTAGCTCTCTTGGAAAACACATAGTTCTTCTTCACCATTCTACAACACTTCATAACTTTCTCCATATTTCTACACACACATCTTACTAAGAGCTCATCCATAGCTTTTAGATGAAACTCCACTGTTGCAACATGAGTTCATATTGCGAGAAAACCATCGTCATCTTGGAGGTTATTGTTGCTCCTTTTTGTATCAACAAGCCTCACTTTTGGTTCTTGAATGAGGTGACTCTTTAAGAACCTTTCTTGAGAATTTTGTCTTTTTCCTTGATTAGCATATAGTTCTCCTTATCATTTTGTGTCTATTATTATTTTTATCTTGTCTAAGGTTGTTCATGGAGGTGAAATCAACAATATGGGGGTTTGATTGAGGCAAACTCCTAAAAACCACCCAAACATTTCTCATAGGTCTTATGTGTGTAGGTGTGGGTGGAAGGACTTTTTGAAGCAAGCTTGAATGTCATCAAATGCTTCTAGTCACATCTATAGCCTCTCCTTGTCATTTTAGTCTCATTTCATTTAACACCTTTATTTTTGTACCTTTAATTTTCACTACTGAATTTGACATCATTTTCCGATGGCCGTTCGTCGATCATTCAACAAATCTTTGTCGAAAACGCGACGAAATGGCAAAAATATTTTCGTCACTATTTTTTCGTCAAAAGGTCGACGACAAATTAAACGTTGAAATAACAACAAAGAATCGTCGGTCGTCGGCATCATGAAATGGCTCAGACTATTATCAGAATATCGACGAACACTTCGTGTATCCATCGATGAATAACACTAGAAGTTTGTCGCTAGTTTGACGAATTGGGCAAGGAGTAGTGTCAAAACAATACTAGACGTTCGTCGCCATTTCGACAAAATGGGCAAGGAGTAGCGTCGAAAAAACACCAAAAGTTCATCGAACGTGCGACGAAATAGGCAAGTAGTAGCGTCAAAACAACACCAAGAGTTCGTCGACTTTGTGATGAAAATACCAAGGAGTAGCATCGGAAGAACACCAAAAGTTCGTCGAAATGGGCAAGGAGTAGAGTGGAAACAATGCCAAAAGTTCATCGAAATTGCGACGAAATGGGAAAGGAGTTACAACGAAACCTTCGTCGCACCTATAGAAACTTTGTCAAACCTTTCTGTTGATTCTTCGGTGGTTTTTGTCGAAATTGCGACGAAACATCAATTTTTTTTTAAAAAAAAATTCGTGGAAATATACCATTGTGGAGACTGACGACTGATCATACATACAGACTGCATATTGGTTTGATGCTTCAAACGATGCATTTCTTATATTGAAAAGTGCATTACCTTATTGAGCTTCTCTTTGTTTTGAGAATAGTTTAATATTCTCTACTTAACAGGGCCAACCACATGATGGTGGAAGCTCATTTTCCCCCTCCCCCCCCCACATCACTCTCAATTCCCCATACCCAATCATATAACATTAATCATTCATTCATCCATTA
>VDFB02281492.1:943444954-943476005 GCA_007258455.2 Sequoia sempervirens | reverse complement strand
TTGATTTCCATCAGTCCTTTGTTGACTGAAAATCTTTTGTAATCTTTTTTCTTACATTACAATATCAAGTTTGAAAGTGCAAACCAAGTTTTCTTGTTTTATGAGCAATACTTCCAACTGTTTGATGTAATGCCTATGAGGATTTTAAAAAGGGATTGAAGTGGTTTTTGAAGGGTGTTTCATCCTTTCTTATTCCATCAGTGGTATTAGAGCTAGTTGTTCTTGAGTGTGTAGGAAGAAGCGTCGATATGAGGCAATTTGCACCAAGACCTACAAGTAGAGAGTGAAGCAGTTGCAAAGAGAGTGTGGAAAAGTGTTTGAAAAAATGTTTTGGAATCCTAGAGAATATTTTGTGATGAAGAAATAATTTCTAGAGCCACAAAAAAAGAATCAAGAGCCCATCTAGAGGAGCAATTTATTTCAAACAAGGTGTAAGATGAGTGGGAAATGTTGCAAAATCATTGTGGACAACAGTAGCACCAATAATATTGTATCTGAAGAGATGGTAGAAGAGCTGAAATTGAAAAGAATCAACCATCCTAGATCACAATATTACATTTCTTGGTTGCAAGGATATTTCCATAAATGGGTAAGTGAGCATGTGTGGTTGATTTTCAAATTTGTAGATATAAGGATGTGATTGTATGTGACATAGTACCTATGGATATATGCCATGTTTTGTTGGGTAGACCATGGTGTATGATCGAAAATCCCTACATGATGGTAGGAAGAATACATATAGCATCATAAAAGATGGGGAAGAATATGTTTTGAATCATTTGCAGGATAGGCAAGAGGAAGTGGAAAAAGAAGTTGTAGCAAATAATAAGGATAGAAAGGAAAATAAAACAGGAAGGGTTGAATCTTATTTTTCTTTTGGCATTGATATGTTTGCAAGTGAAACTTTGTGTGTAGGGAAGAAGGATGAAAAGAAAATGTGGAAATCCTTGTTCAAAAGGATAAAGAGGGAAAAGAAGAGGAAAGTGCATAAATGATTAAGGATGATGAGTGTCCTTTGGAGGACTTGAAGTAATGGAAAATAAAAGTGTACCTAAGAGTGAAGGTGAAGAAGATATGGCAGTAGGCAGTGGTGAAGAAAATGTTGAAGAGAAAGAAATAATGCATAATATGTTTCATTTTTATGATGACGATGAGAGTGGATCTTGTGTAGATGAAAATATTTTAGTGGTAGAAAAGGAATGGCAAGTGTTAACAGAAGGTGGAGTGAAGATTGCAACAAAAGGTAATGAGGTGAAATAAAATTTTGATGAATGCCTTGATGAGGTTGAGAATGATATTGCAACAAGTAATGAGAAGGTAAAGCCTTTTATTTTTAATTATTTTAATGATTGGTTGGATGATTTAGTGAATGCAAATGAAATGGTTCAGTTAGAGATTGCTAGTGAAGTGTGGAATGCAAAGCATGTGTATGGTGTTGCATAGTTTGGTGCAGGTACATTTTGGTGGAGGTGGTCGGTCAATGGTGGGTCAAATCATACAAGAGAAGAGAGAAAAATGTGTGGAATTAGGAGGAGGAAGATGGTAAATGGTGGATACAAGTCCAAAAGAGGAGAGAAGAATGAAATGTAGGGTTGTTGGAGGAGGATGGTGAATGTTCCGGTAAGATGTTGGAAGAGGAGGAAGAAGAGATTATCAGAGGTACCAAGATTAGTGATGGAGTTTGTTTCAGATTGCTTGAAATATGAAAGGGTGGTACTACCACTCAACTCCATTTTTTTAATCCATATTCACAAAAAAATTCTTACCGTAGGTGTCTAATGCAAGAGCACCCATGGTTGACAGTTTATCCTACATCAACCAAAAGGAATTTGAATTTGCATTTTCATTTGAATTTTGGTGAGGTTGTGAGATGAATTTGAATTTCATTTGAAGGATGTTAAATTTAATTTCATCTTGGTTAATTTAATGTTTATTCAAGCTCATTTTGAAATCGTCAAAATTGGCATAGTGCAAATAATGCAAAATTGTAATTTTAATGCAATTTGAATTCAAAGATGCCAAGAAAATCATGATAGGCATTGGGATATGAAATAAATGTGTTTTAAAATAATTATTTAGAATCCCTAAAAAATAGAAGTTGTGGAGGTGGGTGCCCAGGTCTGCTTTTTCTGGGATTTGGTTTTTCAGGAGCTAGTGGAGGAGCGGTCAAATGTAATTCCCAACTTTTGTGGAATGGAGAAATCAATTGGATTTAATTTTTTAACATTATTTTATGGTTTAATTTATGTTTTTGGTGAAACTACCTAATATGGATCATTCCAATTTGGGAAAGGGGAATTTGAAGGAAATGAAATGAAATTTCATTTCGATAGGGAGTTATAAAGGCATTTTTCTTCCTGTAGCTTTCAGTTTTCGGGAGGAGAAGTTGAAAGGGAGTTGGAGAGAGGTTGTAGCATCCAATGGGGGTTGATTTTTGATGTATTTTGTAGGTGTGAGGAGCTATTTTCAGTAGAAAATAGATTGGAAGTTCATGGTTAGAACTTGTTGAGTGTTGTGAATGTTGTAGTTTGCATAACTGAAGATTGTGAGACATAAGTCTACTTGTTGAAGGGAGAAAATACATGAGTTCAGTTCTCAATTTTTGGGGGTTTGAAATGTTGTTTATTGTAGGTTTGGAGTGATTTATAACAACAAATAGAGTGCCAATTCTTTCAATGTGAAGTTACAGGAGTTGCAGGTGGAATAGAGGTGTTGGAGAGTGCATAGATTTGTGGGAGCTCACATAGTTTGAGCATAAGAATGTTTTTCAATGTATTTCATTGTATTATGTGATATTTGTATGGGATTTTATTGTTGTTTATCAATCCTCTGTAATTGAAAATAAGTTGTAATAATATTTTTCTTTGAAGCATAGCAATAGTTGCAAGTTGCAAACCAAGATTGTGTTGGATTGTTTGCAATTTCTACGTTGTTTGAAGAATCGATTGTGAGAGGTTTTTAAGAGGATTTTTGCAAGTATTAAATGGACATAATTTTTTTTCCATTAGTCATTTTTTGACTTAAAATATTTTTTTAATCCTTTGTTTTTACATTGCAATATCAAATTTACAAGTGCAAACCAAGTTTTCTTGTTTTATGAGCAATACTTCCAACGGTTTGATGTAATGCCTATGCGGATTTTAAAGAGGGATTGAATTGGTTTTTGAAGGGTGTTTCAGCCTTTATTATTCCATCAACAACACATCCTCCAAAGCAATATTAATTAATCAGGACCAATCGCAGATGAAGAAAACAATCATGTTGGTCCCTAAACAATGACACTATCATCAAAACTACCAACTGTTCAATTTTGTACCACCGGGGAGAAATCAAAAACACCATGCAAACCAAGATGTAGGGATTTTAGTTCATGTATAATATCTCTTAAACCTTTTCTTGAAGTGTTTGATCATCATATGTTGGCATAACTGAAGAAGCCCACTAAATATATAGGAACAAAGCATTCCAAACAAACTGTAGCAAACTATAATTTGAAAACTAATCTTGCTTACCACTAAAACACTAGATACTAAAAATTAGTGTGCATTTAACATTACTGATCATGTCTTCAAAATCACAAGGCCATCACTTCACTTTCAAAGGAATGTAGAGAATCTCAATATGCCTTTACCAATACTTTTCTTTGCCAGAGCACAGACCGGGACACTGTCACTTATAACTTTCACAGTGCAAGGTGTAATGACTGAATTCTTGAATATAAAACCTTCACATCTCAATCATATTATCTTTTTAAACATAAGATAAAAGATTTCTCTATGGAGGGATGTAGACCACATTACCATGACTCTATTATATAGTATACACTATAAATGCCTTCGCAAAATTTTTGCAACTTATCTTCATGTGTGGTACACCAAAATAGTAAGATATCAATGTAGGCATACTAGAACCATATTGGAACAGGTGTAGCCACCTCTACATCATGCTTAGACATCAAACTAATCACCACTCTTCAAATACTACATTTCTAACTGTATCAATAGATATCTCTGCACATAAACTAACTCCAGAGTATTATACAAACCTCAACACACACGCTTGACATCAACGACAACACATCTTGAGTTGACATCAATGAAAAAACATATTGACAACATTCTCCCTCTTTGTCATTGGTGGAAACACTCATTTATCTACTAGTCTTCTCTCCCCCTTTGACATCAAGCTCAAAGGGCATGATATCTTCTATTTGTAACAACCCAAAATTGTATAAACTCCCCCTTATTGTACACTCCCCTTGAGATGGAGATGTCTCAAAAAAAGATGTTATGTAAAAAAAAAACCAAAAAAATGATACTATAATCCTCCTCAAAACTATACAAAGAGAGAATTGTCTTATTCACACCTTTGTAAATTCTATATAAGGTAAAGTATTCTTGTGAATTACCTTAAGTTGCTCTAGATTTGCAACCTAATTTTCTTTTGCTAAGGTGAGAATTTGATTTTGACATTAAAATTACATGCACAAATCCTTAGCCTCATCTATATTGCTAGGAGCCTTCATTTTTTGATCCACCTACACTAATTTGGCCAACAACCTAGATAATTATGCAAGACACACATTAACTGCTTCTCTTAGCTAACCAAACTACTTCTTTATTTTCTCTTTGGTCCAGAATCAAAGACAACTACAAGTGAATATTTTCTACTTGAGATCTAGTTGCCCCATCCTTATCCTTTGACTAATCATATATCCCAACCATTTGAGTGATTTGTGACTCAATGGAGTCAATCTGGTCTTTGATGTTCTTGGTAGAATTAGGTCATTTCAAACAAAGATGATACAAAGCTGCAACTTCATCAATACATTCCTTAAACATGTTTAGATTCTCCTACAATTTGTTGTGTGCATTGGCACACCAATCAAATGCATCAACCATTCTTTTTTCATTTATATTCCTCAAGGCCTATTGTTTCACCTTTTTTTTTATGTGAGATGAATGATCCTTCAAAGAATTGATTAAAAGCTTCAAATTTTGTTCCAGAGGCAAGGAGGAGTCCATGTTTACCTTAGGTAAACCTTCCTGAATGACCTTCATAAGCATCATCAATTAGTCCACTTTTCTTCACATTTTCTTATAGAATTTCCTTTCTGCCAAAAGCATGTAGAATATCACCAAGTTGTAACTTATAGAGGGGATAAATACTTGACAAGTCAACTTGTCCTTCATGAGTAGGAATATGCAAAATTTGGGATGTCACCATAGATTGAAACTACATTTGCATTCCTAGTGGATCCTTGAAAGAATCCATAGAAGCACCTTGCTTCTCAACTGTCTTTTCTTTTGCATCTTGAACATTCTTAGGATTATCCTCTTTCTTTTTTCATCACTTCCTAAATTTTACAGAGGGGGAATATTATATTCCTTACTAGAAATAGTGTTTCCCAGAGAAGAGATACTCACTTCACCTTGATCTTCTGCACCTTGTGCACCAGTATTCTCTGGAGGAGCTATCTCCTCATTTTGTTTGACATTTTCATTTGTCTCATTACCTCCAGTCACATTTCCCTCAAAAATTGATAAATCTATATCATAAGTAGACACATTAAGCATATCTAAAGTATCTGAAGGAGCTTGATCTTTAATTAATTTATCATTCATTAATTCTTCCAATATTTTTTGTCTTTTCTTCTATTTATTTTTCCATCCTCTTTATTTCTTATTTATCTTTCCCCATTCGAATATTAATTATGTGTTTGGTTCCAAATTATTGTACCTGATATTGAGAAATGGATACACCAACTTTCTCCAATGATTTTTTCCTCATCTTAGCTTCTTCTACAATAGTTTCATTTCTCTTGTTACTTAGTACATATGCTAGACTTGTCAAAAGTTCATCAATGATTCCATTTAGTGTCATATTAATTTTTTTTGAATATACATAACTATTGTCTTTTCAATTATGGTGTTGTCAACATGGGATATTCTATCATAAAGAGCAGCAACCTCTTTTAGTGCATTATGTTGTACAATTTCATTAATAGAGGCTCATGTTTAGGTGTTTCTAGAGGAGTCTTCTTTATTTTCTTTACTTCTTCCTCTTCCTCTTCCTCTTCTTCTTCTTGTCTTGTTCTCTTCTTTATTCTCCTTAGTAAATAAGATTTCATTTCTTCTTCTTCATCTTCCTCATCATCATCCACATTCACTAGATTAATCTTCTCCCTTTTTATCATTTTTTTAGATCTTGGTTTATTCCTTTCCGCAGTCTTAGTTTGTACTAGTACTTCAGTAGCAACCCTTCTCTTGTTGGTAGATGTTAGAGCAAGTCCAAAAGTTGTGGTAGTGGCAGAGACATATCTACTTGTCCTTCTAGGCGTTGGTGTAGCAGTAGTGGCTTCAGATGCATCCACAGGACCCTCGAGATAGTTAAACACCTTTTTCAACTCAAACATCATCTTCCCCACATTTGACGTATTCTTCATATTTTCTTCTAACTGCATCTTGAATTTCTTGTTGGTTATTTCATCATATGTCCCAAACCTCTCAACAGTGGGATCCTTAGGTTTGTTGAGAAAGATGTCAGCATATGTAACCTAGTCAGGTCCAAAGATCTCATAGGACAAGTTTTCTATCCATGAAGTTCTTGGCTCAACTGCCTCCGTATAGAAATTATATTTATCTACCATAAAATTAATTCCATTCTTATATCTTTCCATAACTTGTGAGGGTATTCTATCCCTCTTCTGCATTTCATTTTGAAATGTTTTGAAGAAACCTTAGAACATTGTCTCACATAATGTAGTATATGGAAAGCTACACATGCGATCCTTAATATGATGTGCAATAGGAATATTCTTTCTCCAAACCACATTCTTCAATCCAAGTATTTCCCTCAAGAAATAAAACATAAGGTAAATAATCAAAGTTCCATACTAGAAATGATAGTGTGAACCCTTGGTTTTCTGCAAATTTTCCAATTGCTGCTACAAAAGCTCACAAAGGTCATAGTCTTTTCCTTCCTTCACCATTTGATGAGTAGTGAAGATGGCAGTGGCAGCAGCAAACCCTTCTCTGTTTACATAGTAAACCTTTTTCACAATGCCCATCATGGCATACCAGACCCCTAGGTCAAAAATATCTTCCACAGTTTGGGTTCTTGTGTTGTATCTAGCTTCAGTAAGCTTCATAAATTCTTCATTCTTCATGACCTTTAGTGTTGGAATAGGTCTAGAGGAGCACAATCTAGTCACAAACTTGATGGATTCCTTTGTGATTAGGTGGGGTTGATCAATCCAAAATATGTCTTCATAAATCCGACTCAAGCCAATTTTGACCCATTCATCTTCAAAGAAAAAGTTGGGTAAACCTTTCCACACATCTAAACCATTTGCTTCCATATTTGCATACTTTGGTTTGAGCTAAAAATCATCACCCAATAGATGATTGTATCTAAACTCTTCCATATTTAAATGATTATACTCACTTAACTGAGAGTGAATATAGATGTAGACATCTTCAAAATGAATCACATTGATTGGAACATGAGAGAATGCACCATCCTTCTCAGTCACAGTCGATATATATGGATATTTCTTAAATTTTGGCCTTGGCTTCTCAACAACGTCGATGAAAATTGGTGTAGCCATGATATCACTTTATGAATACTAGGGTTTTACAAGCAAAACCAAATAAATACCTATGAATACTATCAATAGGGTTTGCACACAACTTGCTAGAAACCTTCTTCACTTCCTTAGCTTTTGCAACTACTTGATATAGTTTGAATGAAATCAATTTTGATCAAATAGGAACTAAACATGCTTCACATCAACCCTAGTCACTCTGCATTAGATGTATTTCTTAACTTTTGGAATTAACAACTTTTTACTATTTGTGATATCACAGAGATCCATAAATATTCAACAACCTTCTACAGAGGGAGTGTTTTCTTTGGAAATTTTAGCAAACATATTTATGTTACTAACAACCATTATGCTGAAGACTTTAACATCTTATGCTTTATAGGGTTTGAAAAGATTTCCAATTGCAACTCCCCTTGAGCCAATACTTTCTTTTCAATTACTAGAGGAACCATTTGCACTAGACTAAAGTATAGATTCATTCTTTGTTTCACTTTCTTCCTTCTTCTACCATACCTTGTTCATTTTCTTCTTTTGTTGATTAATGTCAATATTATTTTGTGGAGAAGGTCTTACATTATTTCCTTTGTGGAATCTTGTAATGTGTCCCATTTTATTGCAATTGTAGCAGGTTATATTAGCTTGTGGAGCATAATTACTTCTTCTCACATTAGACCTACAATTTTAGCATCCCTATGACCAAACTTGTTGCATGTGTAGCAATGAAGCTATAAGCACTACACACACATTATCCATAAGGATCTAGGTAATATATTTAGACATCTAGAGCATCCACAAAGAGTGCCCATTACACATATTGTATTCCACATTTGTTGCAACAACATACACCTTATGCCTAAATTTTTATTCATATACATTCAATCTTATTCATCATTCAATCATTGCATTATCTTAGAGATTTGATAGAGGTAAATACTAAAACACACTATAACATGTAAGCACCCACAATTTTCCTAAATGACATGTAATTATTTGTCAAGGATTACATATGACATTGTTGCAAGCATATATGACATTAGTTGACCAATTAGATGCTAGCATGGCCATACAAATTACCAACACATGAAAAAGATAACACCTTGTATGCTAGTGCCTTAACACAACAATCAATTAGTCACCAACAATATTGGTTTGAAACTAGATCATATATGTTGGCAGATGGTCAGCACTCCCCTCAGGATTTGCGACATGGACTAACTACCTCACATGGATCCATTAACTCTTGCAGTTGTATCAGGCATTAAGAGGTTGATCTTTTGGTGCAACGAGAGTTGTGGGGCCAAAAATTGGTATCAGAGCCAAAGGTGTCGAGTTTGAATCCCCACAAGTAACACTAAGGGGGAGTTTGTTGGCAGATGGTTAGTGCCCCTTAGAATTCACGACATGGACTAACTGCCTCTCGTGGATCCGTTAACTCTAATAGTTGTATTGGGCATTAAGAGGTTAATCTTTTGGTTCAATGACAATTGTGGGGCCAACAATATATATATATATATATGCCATTTTGATTTGAGCTTATCTTATTTTAAAATTTATATTTATTTATTTGTTATTTTAATATAATTATTATAGATGTTGAAATTTTGCATATGCTCCTCATACAATCATCCCCATTTCGACACATAATAACATCAACTTGTTGAAATGTTGGGAAATAGGGTTCTCCACCTTTTAGGAGATGGAACACAAGGGGTAGGGGACCTATTTTGCTCTATTTCATTCAAGGAAACCTTAGAGATCTCAATCCAAGGATGGAAATGAGGGAAAGAGATCTGTAATAAGGTGTCCTAGGGTATGATAAAAGACTAAAAGGGGGTTCACCACCAAGCTAGGGCTTGAAAATACTAGTAACATGCAAAACCTAATGATATGCAAAACTTAAGTAAATGACCTAGAAATGAATTCAAATCATGATAGTAAACTGAGAAATTGGAGAAGTGCACTGGAAACTTGTAGAGGCTTGAATAAAGGTCTAAAATGTTGGAAATATTGATTTTGATGCACACTGTGACTCATACACTGGTAGGGGTGATTTAGTCCTAGTTTAGGGTTTCAAGCTGAAACTGAAATCTAGAACTATTGAATCAGGATCTACGAAAAAATATGAAAATAGGTATAGTAGGACTCATATGCCACAAGTGGTGATTTAGTCCAAGTATCAGGGTTGATATGAAAATCTGATATCCTCTAATGATCTCCTGTAGCTTCCTTCCTGCCAAACTTATGGTTCTGAAACACTGAATTTTGTTCTCTAATTAACTTTTCTTGCTCTTACAAACAAGATGACAACTTCAACAACTTTGCAACCTTGAAAATTTTTCTCCAATCTTGCTCCTTGATGTGTCTTCAACCTAGATTTGCAAATCACACACTAAAGATAGGGGAAAATGTTGTTGTGTTAGTAGATAGGGGTTTTCCTTTGTCAAACTCCATTTTGGTAATCAAACCTTGAAATGAAATAAAATGGAAAGGAGGAATGATGAATGAACAAAATGATATGTTGCAACTCACCAAATGTTTGAATAAGATGCTGCAAACATGTATGAAATGACTAGCATGAATGTAGATCTTGACTCTTGCTTGTATGTTATGAATCTTGACTTGAATGCTTGCTTGAATCGTAAAACCCTACATCACAAATGTTAGCTCCAAAACAAACATGATGCATGGTGACTTTGACATGATGCTTGATACTTGAATAATGCTTGATAATCACTCTTGAGTGCTCTTGAATGCTCTTGTAAGTGCTCTTATGATGACTTGTAAGCTTGCTAGGTGAAAAATGAGTGAAATAACCTTGTATTTATACTTGTTTATGCCAAATTTCTCAAAATTACAACACTACCAGTTGATATCAAATCTAGGAGAATAAAATCCCACCAAGAATTTGAATTTAAATTAGGTCTAAGCTAAGCGGGACTCATACACCAGTTATGGCGTATGAGTCCCATTAAGCTAAGCTTGTTACACATTTTTCAAGAAAGACTTAGTTTAATGTGAAATCTAGATCGGGGCCCCGAAACATAGGTGGAACCCATACACCCAAGGTGGCGTATGAGTCCCATATCACTAAATCTGGGTCATACAATCCGAAATCATTAATTCTTGATTGGTCACTTGATATATTAAAGATAGTAGGTTTCCACAATCCATATCATAGATTTGTATTGCTTCTGGATTTGATTGTGTAAGGATTTTTTGCATCAACGTTTCGAATCACACTCCGTGATCCATCATCAGGATGTAAGAGAGCCAGAGGAGAAAATGATGGATCACGGAGTGTGATTTGAAACGTTGATGCAAAAAATCCTTACACTTGATATATGTTAGGATTACCCTAAAAAAAATGCATTAATTAAGGCTCGTGGATGCAAAATAAGGCTAATTTAAGGCATAAAGAAGCTCAATTAATTTAAAAAACCCTAGATTAGTGTGAAAGTCTAAGAAAACACTTTACAACACCCTAAATAAGGTACAATTAAGTTCATTTAGTTCACAAGGGCCCAAACAAGTGTGAAAATGTAAAGGGCTACATTTTTCTACAATACACATGTTAAAATAAAGCAACTTACCTTAACTAATCTATTTTATCAAAATCAAATTGATTAAATAATCTTTAATATTTAATAAATTTAAATAAATTATTTTGTCATGAATATTCAAATATTAAAATATTAAAATAAATCTATATAAATCTATTACAGACACATTATTTTTTTTTATTTTTTTTTGATACGTAAGGTGTTGATTTTATTTATAATAATAAAAGTTTACAGGCGTCTGCTATGCAGGAATGTTACGTTCATGCCCTTCAAACATTCAAAAACTGACATGGTGGATAACTACCCAGTTCCATATTCGAAGCGTCGATCAGAAGATGAAAACAGAGACAATTTTTAGTAAACTTTACAAAAACTTAACTCCATTTCGTAGACACAGAGAGTAAAAAGGCGAAAACTAGCAAGAAACCAGATAGACAACCGTACCCCACTTGATCACCAGAAGCCATTAACATCTACAAAACAAATAAAACCTTCCACCCAGTCCATTCCCTCCACTGGCACTATCTTCACTCTTTTCTTCAAGAACTCCACTGCCACGTCTGCAAGTGTGTGATGCCGGGACAATTCGGAGCCTTTGAGATCCAACAGAAAAGGGTAAATCTTGATAGCGTCATCCGAGTCCCACATAGTGGCCAGGTCCGCAGGGCGTGGTATGCCCTTGCCCAAGAGAGCCGCCTTCAGAGTAGTGTCGACGCCCCCGAGCAAGTCCTTCCGAAACAGTCGCACCAACAACTCCTTAGCCATTGACTTCGGGGTAGCAATATCCAAGAGCGAAGCAAGAAACCGGGATGATATTTGGGCATTGTCCCTTGCAAATTCTTTTCGCTCTAAATGTTCCATTCCCAGGACCATTTTCACTGCCGCAACCGTCGCCGGATCATCTTCGAACAAGATTCGTTTGAGATGCTGGTCTGTTACCTCCCGAAAGGCAATTTTCCTTTCCGTTGCCACTAAAGAAACAGGGGTGTCGACCCCGAAGGATTCAAGACCTTCCGCCGATATAATAATGGTGAATGTCGATTTCGACATCCTCGCCATTGCCGAAGATGCGCCCAGAGCACCCTGCAACAAAAACATAAAAGCAAAAACCAGGGAGCCGAACCTAAATTTAGGAATGGGCTTCCTAAATTTAACATGAAACCTCAATAATGAACCGTCAGTCATCGTACACGGATACAGATTAAGGGCTTTGCAAATCTGTCCTTCGCATGAAAGGAAATTCCTCCCCCGCAAACCTGTGATCAATGCAATTTATGGTGCTTACCACTCGGCACGTCCGCGCACAGAATAAGGTAGGCCGTGCGCTACGTGTCCCCCAGCCGACGTCGTGATAATTGAGCCCATCATTCCACAAGACTCCCTTCAATTTGTCCGAGCAAAAAGGCGGCCGATTAATCCTTCCATTGCCATTCGCATACCGCTAAATTTGGTAGGTTGGTGTGACTACCAACGCCCGACCCGAATGCCACTCGTCCATCTCACACCCCACCACACGGCCACTTAGACATCCATCGTCTGTGTGGGGGGCGAGGAGGGAGCCCACCCATCCGCCCACACAGACACATAAAAAATTTATGCTATAGGATTAATTGGAATTTTTTCCTCAAAAATAGCAGCACCTACCTTTTATAGGACTACAAATTTCAACGGGTGAAATTGAGGTGGGGCTAGAAATTGCCCCTACAGCTTAGGAATTTTTTTTGCCACTTGTCTAGATCACTTAAAATTTTAATTTCTTGAAGAAAAAAAAAATTAGAGAATTTTTATTTATTTATTAATTTTTATCAAAGTATTTATTCTTAAGTTGAATTGCAAAATTGAATTTATGGGATCACTAGCTTTAAAATATTCCTAAAGCCCCCATCCATGGAACCTTATGTCCATGGGACCTTACCCTTATGCAATTCTTCTTTCCACTCCATTAGAAGTGAATGATTAATTCAATTTGAAATTTACATTTTATTTATTAAAATCTACATTCTATTTTAATGTGTAATGATTTTTTGTATCACAACATTCTATTTTCATTCAAATCCCTGAAGAAAAACAAAATTTTATTTTCTATTTTGATGTGTAATGATTTTTTAAATTGTTTAAAATAGATAGTATCACAACATCTATTTTCATTCTTTTAACCACAATAATTTTTATTTTTATTTTAAATTTTCAAATCAAATATAAATTACAATTTCAGAGTAATAAAAATTAAGAATAAGGAAACTTCAACCTCAAAAACCGATATAATCCACGGAATACATACGGAAATTAATTTCATGATTAAGGTCATGATTAGTGCGTACTAAGTTTATGCTATTTAGATAAGAATGACGGACTTGACAGAATTGCGTTGAAATATGGGATTCAAATTTTGAATTTCACACAGAAAGAGCATCTAAAGTAAAAATGTGCGTGGCTGTAATAATTGTGTCCATCGGCAGTACACATGAAAATATTTGTTATAATGTACGTATGTCAATGCTCATCTGCCTTCTTCCGCCCTCTTCCCTACGTAGGTAGTCTGCAATGATTGATCAATATGCCCAGGTGAAGGGAGTAAACTTTTTGTACCAAAAAAACAAAAAACTTCACAGGCCTACATAAAATTTTATATAGATTCTGCTAATGGGGCCGTTGGTTGAGCAGTCATGGGCCTGGGGTGTCCCAACTTGTTTGTGAGAATGCACAAAGATGACCGTCTTTGTGGTCTCACAGATAAGCTTTGAAACACAGAATTGTATGAAGTGTCCATTCATCAGCTCTCCCCAAATTATATTTATATATTTGTGTCTTTTTTGCTTTCTGAATTGATGAGATCTAAGACATTCCTTGTTTATGTTATTGGGTTCTGAAATTTGAAGCTGATTTTAGTAGCACTATCAGAGATTTGCTGCTGTCAATCTAACTCATGCTGTCAAACTCACTGTGTAGATCTAGTCGCATTCCCATCCTCTAGACGGAAGGTTGTTGGGGTAGCTCAGACTGTAAATCAGAGGTACTAATGTTGAGTATAAAATGAGCAGAACATTGGCATAGCTGCGTTTTCTGACTGTTACATAGAATGGGGAATTTAGTTTTACTAGATATTGTGGTTCTCTGCCTCTGTGCTTTTACAAAATTTGAGGTTGTCAAGGGAAGGGCATTGCTCGCACCAACACCTGCACCAGTTTCTTTATGGACACCTAAACATTCCCCATTACCACCGCCTTCATCGTCTGCTCTACCATCAACAGGAAATGCAGAAAGCAAGCCTGAAAACTCAATGGGTAAGAGCTCAGAAACCAGATTTTGGGAATATTTTTACAGAGTGTACTTTTTCGGACAATTTAAGCCTAAAAGAAACATCTTAGCAAACCTCTTGCTGTTGATTCAGAGGCAATGTTTCTGTTTTATAGTCAGGTTTAGATTTTTCTTAAATTTGAAAATGTGGGTTTGATTTGATTATATGATGATAGTAAAATGTGTTGTCTTGAGAAACAATGACAGAAGGTAGCCCTGCACCGACGGATATGCTTGAGGAATCTCACCATACCGACGACGGGATACTCTTGACAATCATTATAGTGCCAGCTGCTGCTGGGTTGATTGTGATTTCTTCAATTTTTACTTGGCTGTACATAAAAGCTCAAAGCTCTTCCTCACGATCTCAAGCTAAAGCACTGGGACGGAATGCAGATCCAGACATCTCAGGTTAGTACCTACAACCAGTGAAACAAATTTCAAAGGAAATTGAACAAGAGAATCAGCATCGCATGATTTAGTCCTATTAAAACCTAAAGGACTGTAACAAATCATGGGAAGGCAATGAAATTTGGACTCAACAATTTAGAGGCGCAATGGGACTGAAAAAAATTAGGAAGGCATTAAGACTGTAACCGAATTTAGAAAGGCGTTTAGTTGGTTATGTTTATCTCTGGATTAAGAACATTGCTATTATATCTCTTTTGATAGAAACCTATTATATTAATGTCCACAAATGACCATAGTGGGTCAATGGGAGTTACAATAGAGAAGAACTAGGGTAATGAGTTGAGTTATTTCATTTTTGCAGATGTCTACAAGAGTATGGCACTTGGACCTCTGATGAATCGTTTGAACTCAATAAGATTTTCTAAGAGGAAAGGATTTGCAACATCAATTGAATATTCCATTCTGCAAGCAGCTACCAATAATTTCAGCAGTGATAACATTATTGGAGAGGGAGGTTTTGGGTGTGCATATAAAGCCAGGTTTGATGATGATTCCTTTGCTGCTGTTAAAAAGCTGGACGAGGGCAGCAAGCAGGCAGAACACGAATTTCAGGTATGAAAAACGCCAGCTATCAGCTTGAGAACCCATGAGTGGAGATGTGATCTCAGCTGGAGGGACTGTTTCTAACCTTGTCTTTTTTCAAAACCTTTTTTTTTTGTAGCTTTTAAGTTTTATACTGCATTTGTTTTTGATGTTTGAAGGGTGTGGATGTTCTGATTTTCTGTAACATTTCAGAAGAAGACCTATTGAATTCATCCCTTGAATTTGTTGTAGAATGAAGTAGAGCTGATGAGCAAAATCAGGCATCCAAATCTTGTTTCTTTACTAGGGTTTTGCACTCAGGAAAAGACAAGGCTCTTAGTATATGAGCTGATGCAAAATGGTTCCTTGGAAGATCAATTGCACGGTAGGTTTTTCTATTCATTGTGCAAACTTTGCTTTCTCCTTGAAGCCTTGGCCTTTGTTTCTCATTCATGTTGAATAGATCAATAGCTGGTCAGTTGATAAGCTTTCATAAATGTTACATTGGATTGACTATCAGGGCCATTGCGTGGATCTGCACTTACATGGTATTTGCGCATGAAGATAGCCCTTGATTCAGCAAGGTATTGCTAATACTATCAGTTTGACCCCTTTGCGTTGAACCAATTGACTGTCTCTTACTTTAACTCTTGCCTCAATTAGCCTGAGTAGCTCAACCATGTGTTTCCTCATCTCAAAAACTCTGCTTTTGCAGAGGGCTAGAACACTTACATGAGCACTGCCATCCTTCAGTGATTCATCGTGATTTCAAATCATCAAATATCTTGCTTGATGCAAGCTTCAATGCCAAGGTAAGTACAGGGTTGTCTTTAGACCTTAACAATGTACTTTTGCAGGGCTTTTGTTTTAGACTCTCTGTAGTGCTGTATTTTCTGCAAACTTGTCAAATATCAGACATTGAGTAGTTCCTGTCTAATGTGTAGCAAAAAATCATTGGTCTAAAGGTGAGCTACAACGATGAGAAAATCTTGTACTTATGATAATTGAAATGTGGCCCGTGCAGCTCTCAGACTTTGGTCTTGCAATAACAGCTGATGGATGTGCTGGAAATAATGTTGAGCTATTAGGAACCTTTGGATATGTAGCACCGGAGTACCTGCTAGAAGGTATGTTCCTGTTAGAAATTACATTCAGTTTTGAGATCTTATGTTGATAGCTTCTATATAAAAAGGGTTGGACACCTTCAGGGCCTTGATGTATCCATGTCAAGACAAAAATAGAATGGAGGCAATTTTGACATTATTTGTTTCTCTATGTTGCTTTAATTATATTGGAGTATTTCTAGATTGTAGATTCACTAGACAGTCTGTTGTGACCTATTTCTATGCTGATATTCCTTTCTGCAATATTATGGTGCCTTTCTTTGATTCACTCTGCTCTGTACCTGATGAACTATTTCGTTTGCAGGTAGATTGACAGAGAAAAGTGATGTTTATGCATTTGGCATTGTTCTGTTGGAGCTCCTTATTGGAAAAAGGCCGATTGATAAATCTGAACCACAGGAATATCAATCTCTTGTGTCTTGGGTATGTGCTATTTGCTTTCAGAATACTAGCTTCCTACAGAATGTAGTGAACTGATAGTCAATTGATATAATGGAACTTTGCGAATTTGGTAGAAAAAGGGTAAGAGAAAGTCATGGTTGACATCAAATAGAAACACCCAACATGTTGCAATCTGGATTGATTTTATAAAAGTGTACCCTTTTGTGAGGATGATAGAAATTCTGAGTTTCTGAATTATAATGCAGGCCATGCCACAGCTAAGGGATAGGGCCAAGCTTCCAACTATTGTGGATCCTGTAATCAAAGACACCATGAACTTGAAACACCTGTATCAAGTAAGCAGCACTTTCTATTACTTGTTCTATTTCGTTAGATATTTCTGAAGGACTCCATTGAAACCATAGTGTTATGGTCAATCTTCTTCCTTTTATTATAGATTGTATATGATCCAATACTGCCACAACTACTTGTTGGGAATTAAAATTTTAGAAGAGGGCTTATTAGTATTTTAATCATAAAATGTATGGCTATCTTCTAAGCCCTTCAATAGGTTGTAGGTACATCTCATTCCCTACAATGCATTAGAATGACAATTTTTATTTAATGATATCAAGTTTCCACAATTCATATTGTTTGTAAGTATTGCTTCTGATTTCCAAAAGCTTCAACACAATCGAAACCAGAAGCGATACATACAAGTTTCAGACATTTTTTATGCTTTCCATAATTGCTTGAGTTATATTGTGCAGGTGGCAGCTATAGCAGTGCTATGTGTCCAACCTGAACCTAGCTACAGGCCATTAATAGCAGATGTGGTGCACTCTCTTATTCCTCTTGTACCAGTAGAGCTGGGAGGAACACTAAGAGTTGCTGATGCACCATGCGCTGAAGAGATGAAGACATTTGATTGTTCACATTCTAGCACCATGACTGCAATGAACTCCAAATTGTGATGTACATAGTTTCCCATACATAATTGTGGAGAATAAGTTTTGGTTTTTGTCTCTATTTATATGAGATTGCTTTCATTGAAAGATCATCTGTCCTTGAGTTTCTCTAGGCCAGACAAAGTTCTCTTATGTTCTGGATGTATGTAAGCTCGCTTCCATATCTCATTGGAAGAAGAAAAGTGAAGATCTGAACTTACATTTTTAGGGATCAAGTGAAATGGGGTCTCCCAACAAAATTATGTACTGCTCGTGCCTCAGTTTTTAAAAAATTAAAGAACATCTTTCCTACAGGACAAATCCAAAGCATTTAAGCTTCCATTTCCTTACAAAAGGTATCCAAAGACTTGACTGTTATACCTTCTATTCTAAAGCCTTAGTGCAAACAAGTGCATATTCCAGCGAGTCATATGAATAACAATATTGAATTAATTGATGCATATGTCCAGTATCCATAAGACAAGAACTTGTCAGAAAAGCATTCAAACTTCACATTAAAAATAACAGCAGGAAAGCATCCAATCGTACGTATGTTGTAGCTTGGATTTGATATAATAACTTTATTAGGATAAAAATCTAACTGGGTCAAGCCCCTACCCCACCCGCATGTGGGTCTTAATGATCTAAGCAATACTTGTGTATTAACCAGTACATATATACTATGAAAGAACACTATCCTGCCTTTTTAATATTTATTAAAAAAGGTTTAGTTCACATCAGTAGTCTTAAATTCAAGATTTAATGGAAGCTAGAAACGAAAGCATCATTGCAAAATCATTGCACTGAGTAAAAAGTTTGTTTTATATATATATCGAACAATTACTTTTTGAAAAGTTATCCTTTCGATTCAAAATTTTTAGTGTAAATTTTAAGACTTTGTTTTTGGAATTTGACTTGTATTTTAAGTGAGTTTAATATCTATTTTTTTAAATTTATGTAAAGTCAAATCTCTTGTTTTTGAGCTACCTACACATATTCTTATGTATTTATCCTTTATTCCATTCTTAAGATTCACTTCCTCTTATTCACCCTTTGTCTCTCACACAAATACTTATGCTTATATACCTCTATTTTCATTATTTCTATCCATGTCCCAATTAAATTTGATTACGCACATATTTTTGATTAAAAGGATATACAATAAAACCAAAATATTAAGGTGAACCAAAAGCAATACAATTTCAGAACAATTGTTTTTAGGCTTCATTACCATCACAAGCTATGATGATCCTCTTAGCACATAAGATGATACCTTACCGAATAATATATCGAAAAGGACTAGTCCACTAGAATCTCATAGTAGGGAACATAGGTCCCAAGCAACATGGTGAAAACCCTTATTGTGATCTAAATTCTTTGTTTGGTTCTAAATTCTTGTGCCTGATATTGAGAAATAGATACACTAGCTTTCTCCAATGATTTTGCCTCATCTTAGCTTCTTCTACAACAATTTCATTTCTCTTGTTAGTACATCTACCAAAATTGTTGGAAGTTGATCAATGATTCCATTTAGTGTCATATTAAAAGTGTTCATATACACAACTGTTGTCTTTTTAACTATGGTCTTATCAACAAGGAATATTCCATTATAAAGACCAGCAACCTCTTTCAGTGCATCATGCTGTACAATTTCATTGATAGTAATCTCAAGTTGTAGAGGCTCATGTTTAGGTGTTTCTAGAGGATTCTTCTTTATTTTTTTTACTTCTTCCTTTTCTTCTTCTTTAGATGTTTCTTCTTCTTCTTGTCTTGTTCTCTTCTTTCTTCTCCTTCGTAAATAAGATTTCACTTCTTCTTCTTCATCTTCCTCATCATCATCCACATTCACCCGATTAATCTTCTCCCTTTTTGTCATTTGTTTAGATCTTGGTTTATTCCTTTCTGTAGTCTTAGTTAGTATTGGTACTTCAGTGACAACCCTTCTCCTGCTAGGAGTTGTTTGAGAAGGTTCAGAAGTTGTGGTAGTGGCAGAGGCAATCTACTTCTCCTTCTAGGAGTTGGTGTAGCAGTACTGGCTTGAGATGCATCCACAGGACCCTCAGGAGAGCCAAATGCCTTTTTCAACTCAAACATCTTCCCCACATTTGACGTCTTCATCTTTTCTTATACCTTTATCTTGATTTGCTTATTGGTTATTTCATCATATGTCTCAAACCTCTCAACAGTGGGATCCTTAGGTTTGTTGAGAAATATTTTAGCATATGCAACCCAGTCAGGTCCATATACCTCATAGGGAAACTTTTCTATCCATGAGGTTCTTGGCTCAATTGCTTCCATATAGCAATTGTCTTTATCTACGATAAAAGTAATTTCATTCTTATATATTTCCATAACTTGTGAGGGTATTATATCTCTCTTCTGAATTTCATTTTGAAATGTTTTGAAGAAACCCTAGAACATTGTCTCACACTATGTAGTATATGGAAAGCTACGCATGTGATCCTTAATGTGATGTGCAATAGGAATATTCTTTCTCCAAAAAAAATTCTTCAATCCAAGCATTTCCCTCAAGAAATAAAACATAAGGTAAATAATCAAAGTGCCATACCAGAAATGATAGTGTGAACCCTTGGTTTTTTGCAAATTTTCCAACAATTGTTGTCGCAAAATCTCACAAAGGTCATAGTCTTTTCCTTCCTTCACCATTTGATGAGTAGTGAAGATGGCAGTGGCAGTAGTTGACCCTTCTTTGTTTGCATAGTAAACCTTATATGCAATGCCCATCATGGCATACCAGACCTCTAGGTCAAAAATATCATCTACAGTTAGGGTTCTTTTGTCGAATTTAGCTTCGATAAGCTTCATAACTTCTTCATTCTTCATGACCTTTAGTGTTGGCATAGGTCTGGAGGAGCACAATCCAGTCACAACCCTGATGGCTTCCTTTGTGACTAGTTGGGGTTGATCAAGCCAAAATATGTCTTCATAAGTCTGGCTCAAGCCAATTCTGACCCATTCATCTTCAAAGAAAAAGTTGGGGAAACCCTTCCACACATCTAAACCTCTCTTCCATATTTGTGTACTTTGGTTTGAGCTAAAAATCATCACCCAATAGATGATTGCATCTGAACTCTTCCATATTTAGATGATTGTACTCACTCAGCTGAGAGTGAATATAGATGCATACATCTTTAGGATGAATCACAATGATTGGAACATGAGAGAATGCACCATCCTTGTTAGTCATAGTCAATATATATGGATATTTCTTAAATTTTGGCCTTAGCTTCTCAACAACATGGATGACAATTGGTGTAGCCATGATATCACTTTCTGAATACTAGGGTTTTACAAGAAAAACCAGATAAATACCTATGAATACTATCATTAGGGTTTGCATACAACTTGCTAGAAACCTTCTTCACTTCCTTAGCGCATGCACCTACTTGATATAGTTTGAATGAAATCAATTTTGATCAAATAGGAACTAAACATGCTTCTCATCAACCCTAGTCGCTCTGCATTAAATGTATTTCTTAACTTTTGGCATTAGCAACTTTTTACTATTTGTGATATCACAGAGATCCATAAACATTCAACAACCTTCTGCAAAGAGAGTATTTTCTTTGGAAACTTGAGCAAACATATTTATGTAACTAATAACCATTATGCTGAAGACTTTAACATCTTATGCTTTATAGGGGTTTGAAAAGATTTGCAATTGCAACTCCCCTTGAGCCAATACTTTCTTTTCAATTACCAAAGGAACCATTTGCACTAGACTGAGGTATAGATTCATTCTTTGCTTCAGTTTTTTCCTTCTTTTTCCATACCTTTTCCATTTCTTCTTTTGCTAATTAGTGTCAATCTTATTTTGTGGAGAAGAAGGTCTTACATTCTTTCCTTTGTGGAACCTTGTAATGTGTCTTGGATAATTGCAGTTGTAGCAGGTGATACTAGCTTGCAAAGCATAATTACTTCTTCTCACATTAGACCTACAATTAGCAGCCCTATGACCAAACTTGTTGCATGTGTAGCAATGAAGCTATAAGCACTACACACACATTCTCCATAGGGATCTAGGTAATGTATTTAGACATCTAGAGCATCCACAAAGAGTGCCCATTACACAGATTGTATTCCACATTTGTTGCAACAACATACACCTTATGCCTAAATTTTAATTCATATACATGTTCAATCTTATTCATCATTCAATCATTGAATTATCTTAGAGATTTGATAGATGTAGATACTAAAACACACTATAACATGTAAGCACCCACTTTTTTCCTAAATGACATGTAATTATTTGTCAAGGATTACATAAGACATTATTGCAAGCATATAGAACATCAGTGGACCAATTAGATGCTAGCATGGCCATACAAATTACCAATGCATGAAAAAGATAACACCTTGTCTGCTAGTGCCTCAACACAACAATCAATTAGTCACCAACAATATTGCTTTGAAACTAGATCTCCATCATAAGAATTCTATAACATTCCATATATATATATATAATTTTTATTTGAGCTTATCTTATTTAAAAATTTATATTTATTTATTTGTTATTTTAATATAATTATTGTAGATGTTGAAATCTTGCATATACTCGTCATACAGTCATCAATTAAACAATTCTTTGGAGGTGATGTCCTTTGTTCATATCCCAAGAGAGTGGAACAGTGCTGCAGATTGTTTATCAAAATGGACTTTGGAGTTTAGGGGTAATTGATTTTATAAAAGTGTACCCTTTTGTGAGGATGATAGAAATTTTGAGTTTCTGAATTGTAATTCAGGCCATGCCACAACTAAGATAAGATACGGCCAAGCTTCCAACTATTGTGGATCTTGTGATCAAAGACACCAAGAACTTGAAACACCTGTATCAAGTAAGCAACACTTTCTATTACTTGTTCCATTTCCTTAGATATTTTGAATGATTCCATTGAAGCTATAGTGTTATGGTCAATCTTCTTCCGTTTATTATGGATTGTATATGATCCAATACCCCACAACTACTTGTTAGGAATCTAAATTTTAGAAGAGGGCTTATTAGTATTTTAATCATAAACTGTATGGCTATCTTCTAATCCCTTCAATAGGTTGTATGTACATCTCATTCCCTACAATGCATTAGAATGACAATTTTTATTTAATGATATCAAGTTTCCACAATCCATATTGTTGGTAAGTATTGCTTCTGATTTCCAAAAACTTCAACACAATCGAAACGAGAAGCGATACTTACAAATTTCAGACATTTTTTATGCTTTCCATAATTACTTGAGTTATATTGTGCAGGTGGCAGCTATAGCAGTGCTATGTGTCCAACCTGAACCTAGCTACAGGCCATTAATAGCAGATGTGGTGCACTCTCTTATTCCTATTGTACCAGTAGAGCTGGGAGGAACACTAAGAGTTGCTGATGCACCATGTGCTGAAGAGATGAAGACATTTGATTGTTCACATTCTAGCACATAACTGCTGTGAACTCAAAATTAAGATCATCTCTCCTGATTGCCTTCATTGAAAGATCATCTGTCCTTGAGTTTCTCTAGGCCAGACAAAGTTCTATTATGTTCTGGATGTATGTAAGCTCGCTTCCATATCTCATTGGAAGAAGGAAAGTGAAGATCTGAACTTACATTTTTAGGGATCAAGTGAAATGGGGTCTCCCAACAAAATTATGTACTGCTCGTGCCTCAGTTTTTAAAAAATTAAAGAACATCTTTCCTACAGGACAAACCCAAAGCATTTAAGCTTCCATTTCCTTACAAAAGGTATCCAAAGACTTGACTGTTATACCTTCTATTCTAAAGCATTAGTGCAAACAAGTGCATCCGTGATACCCGATTCCAGAGAGTCATATGAATAACAATTTTGAATTAATTGATGCATATGTCCAGTGCCCATAAGACAAGAACTGGTCAGAAAAGCATTCAAACTTCACATTAAAAATGATGGCAGGAAAGCATCCAATCGTACGTATGTTCAGGTATTTTGGATTTGATATATTAACTTTATTAGGATAAAAATCTAACTGGGTCAAGCCCCAACCCCACCAGCATGTGGGTCTTAATGATCTAAGTAATACTTGTACATATATACTATGAAAGAAAATTATCCTGCCTTTTTCATATTTATTAAAAAAGTTTTAGTTCACATCAGTAGTCTTAAATTCAAGATTTAATGGAAGCTAAACAAAAGCATCATTACAAAATCATTGCACTGAGTAAGAAGTTTGTTATATATATATATATATCGAACAATTACTTTTTGGAAAGTTATCCTTTTGATTCGAAATTTTTAGTGTGATTTTTAAGATATTTTTGGAATTTGACTTGTATTTTAAGTGAGTTCAATATGATTTTTTTAATGAATAACTCTCATATTAATGGCATTTATTGTCATATTTATAAAAAAATGTTTTAAAGAGGTTAGTTTGCTATTCATCAAAAGTAAGTTTATATACAAATAACAAATAACTATTTGACTTGTATATTGAACGCTTCTTTCAATATAAAAAAAAAGTTTATATATGTATGTCATCTTCTATTTATATACTTAATAATTAATGGTAGAATTTTTATATTCATGTGATTTTCTATTTAGTTTTATGTTTGTTTTGGAGAGAGTGTTTTAATATATATATTAATAATGGACATAAATTTATGCAAAGTCAAATCTCTTGTTTTTGCTACCTACACATTCCTATGTATTACTCTTTTATTTCATTCTTAAGATTCACAACTTCCTTTTATTCACCCTTTGTATCACACAAATACTTATGTTTACACACCTCTATTTTCATTATTTCTATCCATGTCCCAATTAAATTTACTTATGCACATTTTTGATGAAAATGTTATACAATAAAACCAAAATATTAAGGTGAACCAAAAGCAATACAATTTCACAACAATTATTTTTAGGCTTCATTATCATCACAAGCTATGATGATTTACTTACCACATAAGATAATAGCTTACCCAATAATGTCGATAAGGCCTAGTCCACTAAAATCTCTTAGTAGGCAACAAAGGCCCTAAGCAGCATGGTGAAAACCTTTATTGTGGTATAAATTGAAAGGAAGGCAAACAAAAAAAACCTAATAATGTACAAATTTTAGATTTCTAATTACAAAAAGGAGAAATGCATATAAAACATAAACAAAATTATACAACAACATAGGTGCATGTGGGAAAAACCCTTTTGGGAGAAAAACTTTGCACTCCAAAGTAGCCCAATATATTATTCAGTAATCTAAATTGTTGCAAGAGTTTCACCCTTTGTCTCTTTATGTTGTGTAGCGTAGTGCTTGGGTTCGTGACATGGCTTAACCACCTCTTGTGGATCTTGGATCTTGTATAAATCTAGCGATTATATTGGGCATTAAAATGTCGATCTTTTGGTACAATGGCAATCTCCTGTGCAACAATTGGTATCAAAGTTGAGGTCACAGGTTCAAAACCCTTGCTTGCATTTGGGGGGGGGGATTGTTGCAAGAGTTTCGCCCTTGGTTTCTTTGTGCTGTGCAACGCGGCGCTTGGGTTCATGACATGGCTTAACCGCCTCTTATGGATCTTGGATCTTGTATAAATCTAGTGGTTGTATCAGGCATTAAAAACTAAATCTTTTGGTGCAACAACAACCACCTATGCAACATAAATATGGTTTTAATACACTTACAAATCAATATTTTATAGGAGTATCACCAATTGGAGATCTACAATAGTCTTGCCAACATAACTAAAAACTCACTATCAAATATCTCAATCTCAAGCACGCTATAAACAAGACTAGTGTATGAAATCATCAT
Source organism: Sequoia sempervirens (assembly GCA_007258455.2). Classification (NCBI taxonomy): domain Eukaryota; kingdom Viridiplantae; phylum Streptophyta; class Pinopsida; order Cupressales; family Cupressaceae; genus Sequoia; species Sequoia sempervirens. The sequence continues at coordinate 943,450,308 of VDFB02281492.1, read as the reverse complement.
ATGATTATTACAAAACCATGAGCTAAAACCACTCAAAAATCTGATGCCCAAACACCTCAAGGTTAGAAACCCAACACCCAAATCCTAACACGATTTTATAGGCTAAAGTAGCATATTCCTTCCACCTATCATAAGTGCATCATAATCCACTCACCAACTAAAGAATTATGTTTTGGATCCATTTTATCCATTTAAAGATGCATTATGATGTGTCATAGTGCATACCATAAGTTTATTAATAAGTGCCACTCCCTATTATAACTCTTTTTTGCATCTTAGATGTTTTTACATTTCCAATGCAGGAGGCCATGACTTTTAATCTAGGAAGTTAGTGGGGCTCTTTTTTAATTATGGAGATAAAAAATATCTACACAATTTAGGCATTTCAAAGTGATTTGAACAACCCATATTTTTTATTTCGCTAAAAAATAGTCTATAGCCTATAAATTAAGTTTTGATGTCTTAGAGTTCAAAAATTGTATTCTTCATATAGTTAACATTAGGAGAAATGTTGAGATACCTTTCCTAACATGAATTATCATAGAGAAAGTTCCAAGAAATATTTTCAAGCTTCTAATAGGACACTTTCAAAGGAAACTAGCTTGAAGAGTAGTACAAATGCATAGAGTAAATTTAAAAAATTTCTACCAACAAAAGTGATTTGATGATCCAATAGGAGAGTTTTTTCTCAATTTTTTTCAATCTCATATTGCAAAATTCTAGATTGACATGCTTGGAACACAAAAGGAATGCCTAAAAATTTGCACATTTCTTCCTAGTCAATGGGCTTCTAATAAAAATAATAAGCCAAGCTAAAGGCTAGAAAAAGGCCTACCTATAGTACTACTTCTCATTCCTTTAGATACTATAACTTGAAGCAAGAAAAAATTATAGGACTCTCAAAGGCCTATTTAATATTGTCTTCATCTTGTAGGAGTGCAAGGAAAGAGTCATCCACAAAATGCCTATTGACTAATTGCTTAGACGCTCTAATGACCTAGTTTGTTGCCTTGAGATGTTTGGATCTTGGCAATGCTTTCTAACTATGTATCATTGGATGCATAGGTCATGTTTTATGCTTATTTCTTGGGGTTTTCTTTAGTGGTTCAAATTCACCATTTTTATTGTGGTGTATGTTCTTGCTTGGTATCGTGTGTTTATACCACCTGCATGTTTTAAGATGAGGATCATCAACATGTTGGTTGTTGGTTTTGTTGTATTGAGATGTGTGTTTGGCATTGTGACAAGTTCCTTGTGAGGACTTGATGTATTTTTGTGGTTGCAAAACTTCTTAAGATGCATGTGTGATGCTTAAATGACTTGTTTATCATTATGATTCAATTCAGTGATATGCATATTATATTTATGTTGTGATTAAATTTTTTCATGATTTGATGAAATATGGATGCATTGATTTATTTTATATGATGTACCCTGTTGGGTGGTTATCCTATGCTTCACCTATTTATATATTGAGCAGGTACACTTGACAAATGTGTTGAGTGGTTATAGGTACATGGTTATTTATCCACTTGTATACACAGATCTAAGTTATTTCCCAACGATAGTTATTTCAAAGATGTCACTTTGAGCCTCCATTTCTATTATTCCTTGATCACACTTGAATCGAGTATGGTTTGTGTCATGTCTGAACATGTGTGAACTTGGATCCGAATCAAAGGCTATTTAGGAGTTTTTCTATGTTGTGAGTTACCAGTAAATGTCTTATTTAATTCAATGGTTAAATTTCCTTTTTTTGTAAAACAAAATTTAGGAATGAAATAATTGCTTGTCATTTATCGAATTTCTCATGTTTTGGGAAAAAAATGAAAAATAAAAATAAAGTTAAGTTATTTATTTTCTCTAAAATTCCTTTGGGTTGGGAATGTATATGTTGGAAATAGGATGCCATTTAATTGCAATCCTAAACATTATTTATTTCATGTGTCTCCTATGTCCTTGGAAAGTGTTCTCAAACACTAGGATTAGAGAGAGATTAATTTTGGATGAAATAATCATGTTAATTGAAATTTTAATTCTATTAATAGGAGGAGCATGTGAGGGCATCCAGTAGGTTCCTAAATAATAGAGACACATGGGGCACCCACATGGAAGGTGGAACTCACCTTGAGTTAAGTTGGTGTTTGGAGTAAAGATAGCCTTAGAGATGCGTGTAAAGATCTAGGAGTTAGGGTTTGATGTTTACATGCATGAAGTTCAGTGATTAGTTCCAAAATTGGTTCAATTTAGTTTAGTTAATTCGAGTCGGTTTATAGTTTAGTTTAGTTGAGTTCAATTATGGTTTAGTTATCTTTAGTTAGTTTTAGTTGAATGCAAGTTGACTTTAGTATACTTGGAATGAATGACTAATGACTTGAGTTTCATGACAAATAACAAGTGACTAATTTCAGTTGACAGGGGATGATCATTCTTGCATGAATGATGGAGAGATGTTTCGATTATGAGAAATGACTTGGACCCACTTTGAACCCAAGTTGGCTTCTTGGAATTAACTCCTTTACATGTTAAGATATTTCAAGAAGGCTGAGTTAAGTGGGCCCATTCTTGGTAGCAGGGATAAATCCTTGAAGATATTTATGGAATAAAGGTTGAGTTACTACTTTAGTTTGGTACGCCCAAATGGATGAAGATGATGATTTGGTATTGTTCTTCACGGTTAAACTCTACTTGGAAGAGATAGGCATACCTTTTAGGAGATAGGGATTGAGCTTCTTAATTGTAACTATTTTGGAGTTTACAAAGTTGTTTATTACCTATATATCTCAAGCAAGTTGAAGAGATTTTGTATTAGTTTATTGCAGGTTGGTGAAGATTTGGTGAAGGAAAAGCGTTCTCAAAGCAAGAATTTCACTGTATATGCTGCGTGTAATCTTTCTAATATCGAATCTAATTCTTCTACAGCTTATGTGTCGCCATTCTACAAATGATAAGTGAATTAATCAAAATAATCACCACAAAGAATACATATTTGGATCCAACAAATTATAATAGTTTTACAAAGTATTAAGCTGCATAAACACCTCAATTATTCAATAGTATATACTCAATATAATTGTTTGGTCAATTATATTGTAAATGAATTAATATAGTATGTTTAGTTTTGCTCAAATGAGTTTTGGGAAAAGAATGAGAAAATTAAACAAATAAAACAAATAAAATGAGAAAAATAGAAAATAGGGGAAAATGATCAATGTTAGAAGTCTTAAATAGATTGAATCCAACGAAATTTTTAAGCGAAAAATAAAGTTACATAAACTGGAAAAAGATAAATAATGTAAAGCAGAAATATGAGAGATTATGCAATGTCAAGTTGAAAGAATTGCATTAAGAGCTTCCAAGATGAAAAATACAAGCTAGATAGTGATTTTATATAGAACTAAGGAGAGGATGGAGGTGGTAAATCCAACCATTAGTAATTAACCACCAAAAGTGGAGGATGCCATCAAAAGTGGAAATTGTTCCACATCACTTATCTCCTAATTATTAAATAATAAAATCACTTTATTATCCTAAGCAAGCTTAATAAATGTGTAGGAAAAAAGTATGACTAAGGGAAAACAAATTATCCCACTAGGAAAATAGAAACCTACACCAAAACCTCCCTTAAGCACAACTTAGGAGGATGTAAAAGATGATGGGTCCCGACAAATAAAGCCACGTTAGGTACCCATGTACATATAAAATCCACCCAAATAAAAGAAACCCCATTGCATAGAAAGGAAGTATGCCCCCCATAATAGAGAGAGAAATGAAGTGAAAGGAAAAAGAAGCCCCCAAAGAGATCCAATGGTAGATGCCTGAAACTAGATGTAGAAGATGATCCATAATCATTGAACAATGTTCCTCCCTTTAGGAAGAAAAAAAGCAAAGGTGTATGTGAGCTATCTCCCCACTCCTGAAAGGAATATGTATAAAGAAAACTCAAGATGTATGAAGTCTCTAAACTTAGCTCAAGTGTCCCCATGTCGATGTTGAACGCTGCCATAATCAAATCGGGTGCTCTAGGCCACATTGTTGAAAATGAAAACTTAGAATCTCCTAAAGAATGATATAAAACACAATCTAATGACTCAAGTATCTCTTCTAAAGAAGTGTCCTCCAAATGTTGATCTAAAGTATCCACACTCATGTCAAACTGAAATGAATGATCATGTAGAGAATGAACAAGAGGATTAGAGTGTTCCCTCACAACAACTGAAGTAGAATCAACTTCATCAAAGAGAAGATGAATGCAATCAATAGTGTCTCCCAAATCTGCAATATGTGTCTCCATAAACAAGTCTAAAATACCTGTCAAGAGATCATCCCACAAGATTGAATCTGAAAGATAATGTATGTCCCATTGTAAAGAATCACTGGAAACTTTCAAAGAAGAATCGTTGGACTCAAAAGTAGCAATAGTAGGTGGAGGAGATGGAATGCAAGGTTTAAGAACTAGATCACTTGGGAGAATACCCAAGTTAAAGTGACCAAAATTCTCCTCAAAATTAAAATTCACACTAGAAGTGTGATCATCATCCAAAGGACCGAAGCCATCATCAAGAACAAAATCTGAAAAGGATTACAACTAAGATGCATGATCAACCACCCCAGTAGCAATAATCTCTCTACTCTTCAAATATGCAATAAAGACTAAATTAGGAGTAAATTTCATTGTCTTCCTTACTCCACTATGAGTAATCTGATAGATGGAAAGAAGATTATTGGATAAATGAGATACACACAATTCATCATTGAAAGTTCCATCCCCTATATCAATATATCCATCCCAATTACATTCATATATGTATTGTTACCCATCAAAATAGGTGGCATAACACAAGGCTCAAAAGAAGAGAACATGGACTTTGAAGAAGCCATATGATAAGAAGCTCCAAAATCTAGAAGTCATCTCCTTGATCCAATACTTATAGAATCACAAAGAGCTTTTCCTTTATGTTTGTCTGGTGACTAGCATAGCCTTTTTCTTTTTTCTTAGTAAATTCTTGGTTTGATGAAGATGGAGATTCAATGACCCCTTTATTGCTCTTCTCAAGAAGATATGTGAGGTGGTCAATCTGTTTCTTCATACATTTTTGTTCATCATGACCATGTTTCTTATAGTAAGCATATTTAACCCCCTTCTTAGATTTTCCTTGATTTTAAGAAGGTCTGGTGTCAATAGTAGAAGATGTATCTGAAGCATTATCTCCTTGATTCTTTGTTTCTTATTTTGTTTTCCATTATCTTTATAATATTTAGTTCCTTGACTTGCAATCGAGGCATGAGACTTAGAACATTTGATAGTGCCCTCTTGTCTTGTTCTTTTGTGAGTTCATTAGCAAACACATCAA
>VDFB02281492.1:943313204-943444854 GCA_007258455.2 Sequoia sempervirens | reverse complement strand
GTCTCCCTTTGATTAAATAAATTTCATAATTTATTTAATTTCCCTTTACCATTTATGTCTTCTTGATTAATTAAATAAATTTTATTTATTTAATCACGTCACTAATTAAGTCCCCTTCTTCTAAAAAATTAAATAAATTCTTATTTATTTAATTCTGTCCATTTTCCACTATAATTAAATAATTTATTTAATTATTTAATTATTCATTAGCTTTTCTCCCATTAAAATTAAATAAATTTGATTTATTTAATTTAGCCATTCTCTTGAATTTTGAATTAAAATCATTATTTAATTTCAAAATAATTCTTTTATCACATTCCTCCATAATTAAATAATATCTTTATTATTTAATTACTTGCTAGTTATCTGGAGTAAATAAATCTTATTATTTAATTTCTCCAGCAACGTCTTTGTCCGTGCCAGCCTTATCTTCCAATTTAATTCTTGACTTTTGACTTCTCATTTAATTTCGACCGTTGATTGAATTATTTCATAATTCAATCTCCACCCTTCATTCTTACCTGTTGCCCTAATTTTGACCTAACCCTAATGCACACAGCAATATTCAATCTTAAGCATTGATCTTAGGGTTCCTGTCATCTTTTCATCCTGGCCACACGTTCAAAATTGCAATTTTTATAAAAGGGCAATTTTGACCTCATTTGGGTCTCTCTCTCAGTCTTTAGCTCATTTTGACTTCTTGTATTCTTAGTTTATGTCAATTTGCTGTCAACTTAGGTCATAGTCATTAACAGTCATAGTCATTTTAGCTCATTGTAGGTTTATTTTTATTTTCTGCAAATCCTTCAACACTTGCATAGGGCTTAGTCTTTAGTCATAGTTGCTCATAAATCTGAGGGCATTGTTATTTATCTGCAAGGTAGGAGGTGTAACAGAGGTTAATCATGGAAGGTGGAGACATAGGGTAACACTATCCCTTTTGTCTTCACCTCACTTCCATTGTGCTTTGTTACTTTCATAGGAATTTTGATTGTTATTGTGCTAACCCACTTAATAATAAAATTTAGGATTTTCCCTTGATTACATTGGTGAACCCGACGTTGTTATTTCGGCTTTTCGTACGTTTTTTTTTGTTGTTTTCTGTTGTTTTGCAGGTACAGGTACGGATCGCCGCAACATTTTTAAAAACAGTGTGACGCATCATATGCGTCGCGACGCATACGACAACCTTAGAGCCGCAATCGCACTGTCACGCCGCAACTGACGAACAGAACGACGCGTCCGTTCGTACTGAGCCGCATCTGATACCCCGAGAGCCGCATTCGAAACTCGCGCCGCATCCGTTTGGTATATCATTTTTGTTTTCTTTCAAGTTTGCGGTTTTATTTTTGCATTTCGGGTTGTCCAATCTTAGGTTTTTCTGTGTTCTGTATTTTTCCTGCATATTGAACAATATTAGGTTTTCTGTCACTAATCATTTCCCGTAGTGGCTTTCTGTTTTGGGTAGAGTTTTTTGTTGTCTTATGTTGTTTTGCAGAATACTGGTACGCATCGCCGCAACCGTCGCAACGCATCTGCTCATAGAAACGACGCAACTGACCTGACAGAACGCAACTGACAGTTCCAGAGCCGCATGTGACAGTCTAAAACGCATTCGCCTAACAGAACGACGCATATGACAAACCGAGCCGCATCTATCTGGTAACAACGCGCCGCATTTGTCTGGTAAACTTTTCTGTCAATTTTTAGGATTTAATTGCCGAATTTCTGGTTGTTTCTATTTTCTGGTTTTCTGTCTTTTTCTGTGTTGGTTATTCCTGCATGTTAACCAGGTTAGATATTTTGTGTTACTAATAGTTTCTTGCAGCGTGTGGCGATCCTTTTTCGTGTGTCCAAGACCATCACATCCAAAACTACTAACTCATTGTTTGCAGATTCGCATGTCAAAGAAGGAGAGAACAAAACAGTGTGTTTGTTTATTTCTAGCTTAGCAAACTTTGAATTTGGTGCTTTTAAAAAGAATGATGTCTTTCATGCTTGAGTGTGTTTGTGGAGTGGTAGGTGAGTATGCTCTCACTTGGTGAAAACCTTGTGATCAGAAAACCAGACCCATTCTTTTTTGTTAATTTACCCTTCACGATTCGGTATATCGAAGTATCCTCTCCCCTTGCGCATTCGTGCGATCCTGGGTGTAAGAGAAACGGTTACCGACTCTAGAACTTGGGCCCTGCTCGCGGGGAAAGTGCACTCACCCAGATTCCACTGCACTGCAGCGCACCCCCTCGACAATCGGTAGGGACTTCCACCGTATAAAAGTGGGTTCTTGGGGAAAGCCTAAGAATCACGAGTGTGGTTCTGACGAGATGGATCCGAAAGGGGACTCTTGCCGCATGGATCATGCCCCATGAACGGAATGCCCGAATTAAACACCTCTTGCTCCGGTGCGTCCAACCGTTTCTATTGGCCGCTTGATATAGGTGGTGCCAAAGAGATCATGCCCGAAGATTACTCACTACTGATCCCCTTGAGTAGAGATAGCAATTCTTTGGATGTCACTACCCAATGAATCCGAATTTGGTGTGCTCGAATGACGTTAATGAGCCGTGGAGGGGAGCCAATGCCACCAAATTCTAAGCTATCCGCTCTCGAGAAGGAAAGGTGTTCATCACCAATTCGGGGTATAACTGGTGGGCTATATCAAGTATACAAACCCAAGGCCTAGTGGCCTTTCTAGGATTGTGCTTATCTCATGTGTGTTTGGTTATCCCTTAAAATGCTGTGTTTGTCAAGTACATTCTGGTTTTGTCACAGTCCAAACAAAACAGTCATCAAACAGATCAAACACTCCCATCAACATACCATAAAAATCACTTTGAAACAAAACTGTCATATCAGTCGAACCGCAACTGACATTCTGAAACGCAACTGCCTGATAAACCGCATCTGAAGTCTTAAACGACGCATCTGTAGGCGTCGTGACGCATCTGTTGACCTGAAATCCGCATCTGTTAAACAGAGTCGCATCTGATAGTCAGAAAGCCGCAAGTGAAACATTGAACCGCAATTGCTTAACTGCGACGCAATTGCTAAACTGAGACGCATCTGCCTGTCAAACCTTTTAAACTGCACAGTCAAAACCAGAGACCTCCAAACTGTCAGCCATTTGTCAAAATCTGTCATCAGAAGGATTCTGCCAGAAAACCAATTTGAAATTGCTCAAAGTCCTGTCCCTTAGCTTGCATTGACCACCTTAGGTTTCATTCCTCACCCCATTTAGTATCATACATTCAGCATTACATTGTCCCTAGGCTCATATCTTGCATACTTAGGAGTAGGAAAATCTCAGGCACCCCTTAGCAAAATCATTTTTTTTGAAATTAGACCCTTTTGGACCAAGTCATCAAACATCCTTTTAGTCATTGTCCTCTTTGGTGAGATTTCTTCCAACTCAAAAGTATAGTTAGGAAGACTCATTAGTCATCTTGTCAACTTGTCATTTATAACAAAGTCCTCTAGCAGTCCACATCGAAAAAAAAGTTCAAGCTTAGAAGTGCTTAGATAGCCTCATTTTACATTGCATCCACATTGCATACCTTATTCACAAAATTCAAAAAAAAAAAAAAACAGTGGTCATTTTAGTCGTCAATTTGAACCTTAGATTTCACCTAGTGTCATACTTGCATTTAGTAGACATCCCCTTTGAGCAAGCTCATTTATGGTCGAAACCAGACTTCAAAAGCAAAAAAGACAAATGGAAAACTTCATGCCAGATCCCAACAGTCCTCCACATGACTCAAACTGGACCGCGAATGATCCCTTTACCAATCTAGACAATCAACCTCTAGTGACAACACAATCCTTACCTAACAACTCATTCGAGCGCTACATGCAAAGAGATGAAAATGGTCAACTCCTTCAAGAACACATAGAAGCATTGACACAAGACCCAGAGGCCTACCAGTTGGCTGAAACAATAGCACGTCACGATAGGGACAGATTCGTAGCTATGCTCTTGAGTGAAGGAGCTAGGTTACCACCAGGATTTGACATTAACACATTACATGATCCTAATGCCAACAATGTTCACAACATCTCACACAGTGGTCAAGTTCTAAATACTACAAGCAACATCCCTTTTGGCACAACGACATTGCATACCACATCCAACATCCCAAACATCTCCAATATAATAAATGCTACATCTATTGGGGGATCACAGTCATCCACAACATCCACAACACTACCCCAATTAAATACAACCTCTCTTGGTTCCGTGACATCATCGGCAAATCATTCCAATCCTCCTGTTATCCCAACAGCAAACACCACAGGGGCATCCTCAAGTCATCACAACTCCCCCTTGACAACTACATCTACTACCATGAACACAACCTCAACAAACGCATTCAGTAGCAGTTCACAACATCCTTTGGGAGGACCCACAGGACGTATCTTCATACAAGGACAACAACAAAACGTTAACACAACAACACAGTCAAACGTCACTACCTCCCAAGGTACAACTGCCAATGTGCCCCTTGTGCAAAATCAGCAATTCACACAAAGTGGCCAACTGACTCAACCCATGACATCGTTAGTACATCATAACATTCCTGGTCACAACATCCCCCAAATAATGACACACATAGCTGGGGGACATATTCCAACATACTCATCCAACGTTCACACTCATCAACATGCACCTAGTCACAACTTTCAATACCAACAACACACATCATACGTACCACAACAACCCATACCGCCACAATACACCTATACTCACGCAAGAACACCTGGTGTACCAGGCAATCCAACGTATGGACATGTCAATGACCCCACCATAGATGAACTCAAAGCAACAGTGCGGGATATGGCGAAGCAAATGCAAAACATGCTCATTACGGGTGGGAAATCCGAAATATCATATGACTTGGACGTATACCCATTCGACACAAACTTACGTATGCCTGCATTTCCGCCAGGATATGTGTCACCCAACTTCACTAAATACAAAGGCAAAACAAATCCCATTGAACATCTTCGCGAATTCGCAACTAACTGTATGGATATCGCCTACGAACCCACATACCTGATGAGACTCTTTTCCAAAAGTTTGGCGGGTCAAGCCCTTGAATGGTTTTCAACGCAAAAGGATATCCAATCATGGGATGAGCTCAAAAGAAGGTTCCTAAAAAATTACGCATACAATATTGACATGGACACCTCTATCACTAGCTTGTGCAATCTCACACAAGAAGAGTCGGGTGAGACATTTATCCCGTTCTTCCAAAAATGGAGAAGCCTCGCTAGTCGATGTCACATTGACATTCCTGAAAGGGAAAAGGTCGACATGTTTGTCCAAACACTTCTAGGTCCCCTCAAATTCGCATTGCAAATACATTGTTGCACAACCTTCACAGAATTAGTGGAAAAGGGGGTCCAAATTGAGAAAGCCCTTATTGCAAAGGGAGAACTGAAGTATGGCTCCAAAAATACAAACACCAACACACCCGCTGACAAAAACAAATATTGGGTCAAGAATAAACATGTCACAAACGATGGTGTTGTAGACGCCAAGACTGCAAGTCCCGTATTGGCTCTGAAAGGGGTACAACAACAAAATAGACCAACAACGACATCGACACCTCCCCCCAATACTCCTTCGAACAATCAAAATGGTCAAAACCGTCAAGGACAATATCGTCAACCAAGACAATTCCCTAGGGGTCGCACATACACCAATTTAGGTGAACCCATTGCAGACGTCCTCAAGAAATGCATTCAACACGGGGTCATCACACTTCCGGAAATAAAACCTTATGACCCCGGACAATTCAAACCAGCATGGTGGGATGACAACGCAATTTGCGAATACCATCGGGTCAAAGGGCATACAACCTCCAACTGTAGACAACTGAAAAACGTAATTCAAGACCTTATTGACAATCACACTATCGAAGTAGGTGGATCGCAATTCAATTCCAACTCGGATCATACTATACACAAGAATCCACTGCAGGATCATGGTCCCCATAATGCTTCCACTTCAGCTAACTTCACCCGAGCCAAGTACGATTACTCTGGGGGACCAATAATAAATAATGTTAGAACAGACGAGGAATACATCCACACCATCACGATCAAGAGAGCACCACAGTGCAATGCTACTACGCGAAGTGGCAAGGTCACTATACCCAATCCGCCTCCCCCTAGACAAGCCAAGATTATTATAGGAGGCCCATCTGCTAAGCAATCACAACCAGCTCCATCAGCTAAACAACCAAAACCTGTCTCAACCCCACAACCGGGAAAACCGAAAAGTCAGTTCAATCTCATTGACCAACTAGGAAAGACTCCTGCGCAAATATCTATCCTTGAGCTGCTTCACATTTCTCCCGCACACAAAGAAATCCTGGATAAAACTCTCTTAGAGTCGTCGGTCCCAAAGGACATCGATGTCAATCAGTTTGAAACTATGGTGGGATATCTCACCACGCCGCACCATGTCACCTTCTCAGATCAGGATTACTCATCATCAAAAACCAATCACAATGATGCGTTACACATAGAAGTTTTTGTTCACAAGCACAAGGTTAGACGGGTTTTAATAGATGGTGGAGCAGGGTTGAATATATGCTCCCTTAAACTGGTTAAGGCTCTTGGATTCTCTGATGCATGTGTAGACCCAACAAAAAGCATAGTGATCAAAGCATATGATGACGAGGAACGCTCTTCGCGAGGTGTTATCTCTCTCCCTATCAGAGTGGGACCACTCATTGTCGACACAACTTGCCAGGTCCTGGATTTAGAACTACCATATAACATTTTACTTGGCCGTCCATGGATCCACGCTTTGAAAGCCGTTCCGTCAACTTACCACCAATGCCTCAAGTTCCCTTTTGACGGTACAGAAATCACCATATACGGAGACCCCGACCCTTTCCAATATTGTACCAATTTAAGGGGTGTCTCTGAAAACCAAGTACCTATTAACCGGGAAGCACCTGGCTCCTCGTCCAAATACATCGACCCTTCCATGCTCGGGTCATCTTCCACATCTACTCCATCCACGTCTTCGGACGTATCACAACCCTCCACCAACCTTAAGCCCGAACCAACTGATAGAATCCAGGACCTTGGCTGCGGAGAGTTCAAACTAAATACAGCATACAGCATAACTACAATACCTACTCCTCCAAAGATATATGGTCGACCATGTTTCAGAATGGAACCGCAAGAAACATTCAAAGTTCCACCGAATACAGTCTTCATCAAGTGGGGAGACATGAGTGATGAAGATCTTACCGACATCACAGGATGGATCTACAAGGACACAGTCTCACTACCTCCACTACCAGTCCAGAAATATGGCAAGGGTTACAATATCATGAAGGCTAAAGGCTACGATGGTACTAGTGGCCTTGGCAAAAATAAAACTGGTCGAAGAGAACCCATAGAAACTTTCCAAATTCTGAAGTATCTTGGACTAGGGTTTAGATCACTCGAGGCTGACGATCGACGTACCCATGAACTTCCTAATGAGCGAATACATGCTTCTAAAAGTGTTGAGACTACTGGGGAATACCTAACTGAAACAGACTCTCACGAATGGGAATTTGGTTCCGAACGATCCCTAAGTGACTGTTGTCTTGATGACTTGTTTGTCGAACCAGGGGAATTGACCTCTGAACAACGATTTTGGCAAACATTCAAAATTGAGCAGGCACCAAACAGTCAAAACCCCACTACCATGTCTCATGACACGCAACAGCCACCATCCGAACCCCCTCAGTCTAATCTATCCGAAGTATCAGATGACATTGATAACCAGGGCTCTCAAACCTTCACCCCTTATTATGATAACGAACATGACACTAGTGAAGGAGAATACTGGATAGAGTCCGATGTCGAGTTGGATGATGATAACCTCATCTACAACGTCAACGCATCCATTTGTATGCTATCGGCATCCTCACCCGAATTCACTAGCCTTGACGATGGCATTTCCTTAGTCTATCCTGAACTAGTCGATTGGGACCAACAAGGACCGCCAGTTCTGGACACATTCCAAAATGATGAAGCCATTGCTGAATTCATGGGATTACGTGAAGGCATACCAAGTGGCGATCACAAATCAGGATTTTCTATTGATCTAGACTGCACGGCATACTTCGGTGAGATGGTTCAGTCCTCTAGTCGCAAAAGTAAAAATAAAGTAAAAAATGAAACGTCTCTAGGTGAAAACCGAAAGGCACCTCTTGACGGTAAAATAGTAAAAACAAAGGACGTATCTGCGGGTGAAAACCTCTCGGAGGCGCCCAAAGATGGAGGACTGGACTTTCTCCCCGTGCAACAGGAGAGATCGGCCATGCTTGTTGAGGACACCATAGAGGATAACATTTCGACTCCAGAAGACCCCAAGATGGTCCTATTTGCGGCATCATTGACTGATGAAGAGAAACCGGAATTTCATAAATTCTTTGCAGAACGGAAAATAAACTTTGCATGGTCCTACACCGACATGCCAGGATTGGACCCCAAACTGGTTCTACATCATCTGCCACTAGTACCCAATGCTAAACCAGTCAAGCAGAAGTTGCGCAAAATGCACCCACAAGTTGCTCTATTGGTTAAGGCAGAGTTAAAGAAATTACTGGATGCCGGATTCATAAGGTCTATAGATTATGCTGAATGGATTTCCAACCTAGTACCGGTGACAAAGCCAAATGGACTAATTCGGGTATGTACAGATTTCCGGGACCTAAACAAAGCATGTCCAAAGGATGACTTTCCTTTGCCCAACATTGACATCATAGTCGATTTAACTGCAGGACACGAGATGCTATCCCTTATGGATGGTTTCTCTGGTTATAATCAAATCCGCATTGCTCCTGAGGACCAACACAAAACAGCATTTACTTGCCCATGGGGTACATACTGTTGGAACGTCATGCCTTTCGGTCTCAAAAATGCAGGTGCCACATACCAAAGGGCTATGACTACGATCTTCCATGATATGATGCACAATATAATGGAAGACTATGTAGATGACTTATTGGCCAAATCAACAACAAGGAAAGATCATTTGAAGGTACTTGACAAAATTTTCAAGAGACTAGAAGAGTACAAGGTTCGATTGAACCCTAAGAAATGTGTTTTTGGGGTCACGTCAGGTAAGCTATTGGGGTACATAGTTTCCCGAAGAGGCATAGAGGTCGATCCGGCCAAGGTTAAAGCAATCATAGACATGCCTCCACCCAGAGGGATCAGTGAACTCAGAACCCTACAAGGCAGAGTGCAATCTATTCGCCGCTTCATAGCTCAATTGGCGGATAAGTGCCACCCATTCCAGTATTTGTTACGCAAAGGTGTCCCCTTTGTATGGACAGATAAATGTCAACAGGCCTTCCAGCAAATTAAAGATTACCTGCTATCACCGCCAGTCCTCATGTCGCCTATTCATGGAAAGCCATTAATTCTACACATCTCAACCACTAGTTCAGCACTGGGGGCATTACTGGCTCAAAATGATCATGAAGGGAAAGAAAGAGCAGTCTACTACATCAGCCGCACACTGATCGGTTACGAGCTGAATTACACATACATTGAACGTGCATGCCTCGCAGTTGTCTTTGCAGCCCAAAAACTAAGGCATTACATGCTCAATCATCAGACACAACTAGTTGCCAAAATTGACCCATTGAAATACCTATTAAGTCGAGCAGCGTTAACAGGCCGATTGGCAAAATGGGTCATGATCCTAAGTGAGTATGACATACAGTATGTTGAACGCAAGGCGATAAAAGGGCAAGTAATAGCAGATCAACTGGCAGATGCGCCAATGCAAGCCTCTCATCCATTGGTAACTGACTTTCCTGACGAATCCATTTTTCACACGGAACCAGCAACACCATGGAAACTGTATTTTGATGGGTCCCACACTGGTCATGGCTCAGGGGCTGGAATCTTGTTCATCACACCACAAGGGGATTCAATTCCTAAGTCATTTCGAATTGCTTTCCCTTGCACAAACAACATTGCCGAATACGAAGCACTAGTTACAGGTCTCAAGCTGGCAATCAAATGGAAAATTCAGACATTGCTTGTATTCGGGGATTCCCAGCTGGTAATCAAACAAGTGAATGGTGACTATGAAACAAAGGATGAGAAGTTGCTTCCTTACAAGAGGATGGTGGACAGTTTCCTAACATACTTCCAATCAGTGTCTTTTGAACAAATCCCCAGGGTACAGAATAAGGCAGCAGACGCAATGGCTACTATTAGTTCTCTCTTGGACATCCCTAAAAATGTGTCGCAATTTGAGTTCCTAGTAGAACAGCTGTTGATACCAGCATATGATATCCCAGAGTCGGAAATGGTTTGTGAACTTGTTGGTCCCCACTCTCCTTGGTATCAGGACATTTATGACTATCTAAAGACTCACACCCTTCCATCGAACCTATCCAATAACCAAAGGAAGTCCTTCTTTAGAAAATCTGCAAGGTATGCCATTATCAGTGACACCCTATACCGCCGTAGTTTCGACAGTACCCTCCTTAAATGTCTTGACACCGATGAAGCATGTACGACCTTACGAGAAGTACACGATGGTATATGCGGATCTCATTCGAGTGGTCCTACTCTGGCTAAGAAACTAACGAGACTTGGATATTATTGGCCGACAATGGAAACAGATGCAATAGAATATGTCAGAACCTGTCGCAAGTGTCGGATCCATAGTGATTTGGTCCATGCCCCAGCACAGGAACTTCGGCCAATCACTTCTCCGTGGCCCTTCGCTCAATGGGGACTCGACCTCGTGGGTAAGATCCATCCAACCTCCTCCAGCGGCCATAAATTCATTATCACCGCCACTGAGTATTTCACAAAGTGGATCGAAGCCATTCCATTGACATACATTACGGGCAAACAAATATCAAAGTTTATCCTCAATTACATCATTTGCCGGTATGGCCTCCCACAGTCCATCATCACTGACAACGGACGTCCGTTCAAAAACCAAGATGTACGTGAGTTATGTGAGCGATTCCATATCCAACACCACTTTTCATCCCCATACTACCCCCAAGGAAACGGCCAAGCTGAGGCGTCGAATAAAACCATTATCAAGATCCTTAAAAAGACTGTCAATGACGCTGGCCGTGATTGGCACATACAACTTAACCCTGCTCTGTGGGCTTACCGAACTAGCATTCGTACGCCTACAGGAGCTACCCCATTCGCCCTGGTTTTTGGCGCGGAAGCCATCTTACCCATTGAGGTCGAAATTCCTTCACTACGGGTCTCTTTGAAGGGTCTAGCTAATGAAGAGGAATACCGACAATCACGCTTGCACGAGCTGGAAATGCTGGACGAAAGAAGACAAAACTCACTGAATCACCTCCAGGCATATCAAAACCGCCTTTGTCGCAGCTACAATAAAAAGGTCATGGTCAGAAAGTTCGATATTGGCGACCTGGTTCTCATGCAGAACCCTAAGAACCAAGCAGACAGAGAAAAGCCAGGCAAGTTTGAACCAAACTGGTTGGGTCCATATATCATCATATCTTCTTTTGGTTCTGGAGCATATCAACTGGCAACTCGGTTGGGAATAATTAATTTGAACCCATCAGCGGTTTACACCTCGAAAATTCTCGCGCATAGCATCGAGACAAAGAAATTTTGGAGGGCCGAAAATACAAAAATGAAAAATGGAGAAAAATCGTCACCTTGATGAAAACGGCAAGCAGTCTTGGTGACACCAAAAAAAAAATCAAAAAATCACAAAAACAGTAAAAAGAAAAATAATTCGTCCAATTGTGAAAACCTGGCAAACAGGCGCTTTGGACAAGTACCATGGTGAAAACTTGGCAAACAGGCGCCATGCATAATCAATCATTGCTCTGCCATCTATTGTCGCTTGGTCTAAACTTGGCTTAGGATGAAAGCTATCTTCGCCATTATTCCGCAAGTCACCATCACATCCTACTCTACCTGTCCTAGTGGATGAGCGATTGACATCAAGTCCTGACGACTATTTGTCCAGTAACTCAATAGCATCCTATCCGTATCCCTTGCAAATGGCTAAGTCTTAAACCTAACTGGGGGCACAATGTTTATCATGCGACTGCAGTGGATGACACGTGAGATCAAAAACATCATAAAATGTCCTGAAAAAAGACAAAAACATCATAAAATGTCCTGAAAAAAGACAAAAACATCACAAAATGTCCTAAAAAAAAGACAAAAACATCACAAAATGTCCTGAAAAAAGACAAAAACATCACAAAATGTCCTGAAAAAAGACAAAAACATCACAAAATGTCCTGAAAAAAGACAAAAACATCACAAAATGTCCTGAAAAAAGACAAAAACATCATAAAATGTCCTGAAACAAGACAAAAACATCACAAAATGTCCTGAAAAAGCCAAAAAAAAAATCATAAAACGTCCTGAAGAAAACCAAACAAAACAGTCGACCACGCAAGGCACACAAGTGCACTGTCATCTCTAGTCCAAGTCAATCAAGTCAATAAGTCCATGTCATTGTCCGAACTACGTTGTCTCTGCGCATTTGCTACGTAGGCAAGACTCATACTTGAGTCCCCGAGACATTAGGTCAGTCCTATTAGGTTTGTCAAAATAAATCATGGCGTAATCTTTTGCTCATCAAGACAACGTCATTTGGTCGTGTCGAACTACGAGGTCTCTGAGTGTATGACGTAGGCAAGGCCATCTATCGATGAGCCCCCGAGGCCGCACTAGGTCAGTCCATTAGGGTTCATGACACTAAAATGGCACACACGTCAAAAATATTCAATCAATCTTCAGATAGGAAAACGCCTGAAACAAAGTAAAGCAATCCTTTACTCAACATGACACTCGCATCATGACAACATCGGCATCTAATCAAACACAAGTCAACCTCGGTCACAACAAGTCAACCTCAGTCAAACATAAGTCAAAGCAAGTCAAATCATTATAACCGGTCAAACTGTCAAATTTTGGTTAGTCTTCAGATGAGTCCTTCTGAAAGATAACCCCTGTCATTTACGCCTTAGGATGTGTCCTTCCTAGGCGTCGTCATCGCCATTTCGGCCTTTCGAGCGATCCTCTTGACATCTAAGGATCACTCTTCCTGACATTAGCATTCTTCAGATGAGTCCTTCTGAAGAACCAACTCTGTCCTTTATGCTTTAGGATGTGTCCTTCCTAAGCATCGTCATTATTTTGAGGGATCCCTTACGACCATTAGGGATCAAATCCTCCCGACATTCGGCATCATTCAGGATGTGTCCTTCCTGAATTCACCAAGTCTCGACATTTTCAAGGTCATCAAAACTTTAAACAATCAGACATCTTGACATCGTCAAACATGACAATGGCTACCCAGATGCACTTGACAAACACTTGGCAACTGTCTTTTCATCTCTTATCATGTTATTAGTTTTTCAGCGAGATCCCACTAAGCAGGATTTAGAGAAGCAGCGATGTAGCATGACAATTGACACGCATGACTACTAGCTTCTCAGCGAGATCCTGATCTTGGGATTTAGAAAAGCAACGACATATCATGATAGAGACTTTATTTTTGTAATTTGGCAATCATGTCACTAGTTTCTCAAGGATGTCCTGGAAACAGGATTTAGAGAAGCAACGACGTTTCCTGATCTGTCATTGTCTTTTTCTGCCTGTGGTTGATTATGACAACAAGACTGGGGCAAGCACGCTCCTAGTATGAGTCATACTCATCCTTGTCTGTGACTGTTTTGTCTTGGGTAATGGTGCGACCTTGCACACCTAGATCTACGTCATATCTTGGTGTTTGTTGACCATTACGACAGTTTGCCCAATGATGATTAAAGAGCAACGGATATTAAAAGTCCTAGGGTAAGGTTTTGAAGGATTTGTATCTTCTCATAGGTCTCATATCTTCTCCTCTTTGGTCTGGTCATCTTCTCTCGTCAGTCCCACCATCTTCTCTCGTCCATCCTGCGATGATATCCTGTGTCATTCAAAAACAAACGTAAGTGCATACATGATATATCCATTGCATTAGGTCCATACATACATATCCATGGCATTAAATAGTATCATACATGGCATTACATCATATACATAATCACAAACATGGCATTAACATAATCATCATCATTGCATCTTTTACATAAAGGTATCATGCACATCATTAACATAAGCATATGAATAGTGCATCATCATGGCATCAACAAACAAATCACCACATAGACATCATAATACATAAATGGCATCATAAATTAAGCATCATATATCATACACACATAATGCATAGAACATCACATAACACATATAGGTCGCATCAAAACTGCATCATCATATAAATCTCATCTCAAAAATATGCAATGTCACAGGATAGAGTCAATGGATATCCCAAAAATGGAGCTCGCAGGCTCAACAATAAACATAATGTGTCCAAATACAAATATGCCCCTAGGGTAGGCTCTCATCATCCCCTCGGGGTGAAGAATGTGGTGGTGGCCGAGGCCCTGTCACTGGCTCTGAAACAATGGACGGTCCTGTAGTGCCCTGTGGCTGTGAGGATGAGGGCACTGCGAATGAGGGCATCATCTCAACAGTAGTAAACACCTGTGAGGTCACTGCTGCTGGACTCTGAAAAGCAGTAGGATCTGTCACTGGTGGCTGACCCTGTACTGACCTCTGACCTGAACCAATAGAACCCTGACTGTGTCCCGAATAATGACTCGGAGTATGCCTACAGGAGTGATGTGATCTGTGGCCTGATGTGTGTCCTGTGGAAGTCGACCCTCCGACACTGCTGTGGCTCCTGGTACCACTGCCACTACCCGACCGGTGTCCACTGCCTGTCCTCGTCTGTGATCGAGACAGGGTAGGATCTCGCTGCTCTGGTGGCACTGCCTGCTCATATAAAGTCCTATACTGACCTAGCCTCGTGCTCACCCTGGCCAACTCCCGAGCCATGTCCCCTATGGGTCCTGAACATAGGGCTGCAAACTCTGTGCACCATCGCGCTGAATCCTGCTGGCGGATCACCGCCTGATCCCGCTCCACACGAGCTACCTCTAGTGCTGACTGTAAGGATCTCACCTGTGCCTGGCTGGCATCTAACCTCTGCTGCAGATCGGCCACTCGCTGATCAACTGTCGCATCCGGTGGCAACTCTGAAGATGGTATCTCCTCCTCACCCTCCACCATCTGCCATCTGAGGACTCTCTCTGCCTCACCTATGGCCTCATCCTCATCATCGTCATCCTCATCCTCCTCTCCTGCCACCTCCGTCTCCTGTCTCTCCACCTCCGTCTCCTGTCTCTCCACCTCCGCCTCCTGTCTCTCCCCCTCCGCCTCCTCCTCCCCTGCCACATCCACCTCTGGGGCCCTGACATCCTCCTCCTGTCTCTCCCCCTCCGCCTCCTCCCATCCCCCCACCTCTGGCTCCCCCTCCTGTCTCCCCTCACCCTCTATCTCCTGTCTGGGCTGCTCCTCCATATCCCCCTCCTCACCAACCTCGGGGATAGCATCTAATGCTACCCTCGCCATGCGCTGTCGCACCCTGCGACCTGGTACCTGTCCGTCCCGCCGTCGCCTCCTGCCATCTCCTCCGTCATCTCCACCTCGACCTCCGTCTCCACCACGGCCCCCGTCTCCACCTCGACCTCCATCATCACCCCGACCTCCGTCTCCACCTCGTCCTCCATCATCACCCCTGCCTCCGTCCCTCCCTCCATCACCACCCCTCCCTCCATCTCCATCCCTGCCCCTGCCTCTACCTCTGCCTCTGCCCCCATCTCTGCCTCTGCCCCCTCGTCTGGCTCGCGGTACTCGTGGAATCACTGACCGCCTGTCAACTGGTGCTGGCCCGTCAGGATCTGTCAATGGTACAGGTCGGCGTGCATGCCACCATAGATCATAGGCTGGTGTGGTACCTGGATCTGCTGCCCCACCTCTCCAACCCCAGGCCTGGGCTACTAACCCGTCAATCTGCTGTGTCGCGAAGGCCACTGGGATGGCCGGCCCCCATGCATACTCTCTAGACGATCGTGCATACTCTGTCGTCCCCATGGGTACATCCTGCTGCTCCCCGAACTGTCTCAGTACACGCTGTGGCAGATACATCTCAATAATCAGCGACGTCTGTACTGTCCTGCCAATCAGGTATCGATACTGCCTGCAAAAACTGAGATGCTCGTCCTCATCATCCCATACCTCACAATCCCTGTAGGGTCTCCAGATGAAGGTCACCATGGTATCAATCCGATGCCGCCACCACCCTGTCTCACCCATACGGGTCTGCTGTAATGCGCCGGCATAGTAGTAGGAATAAGGCATCCCCGCGGCCAGCTGTGGTCTGTCGATAGGAGGGCGGAATATGGCAATACGCTCCCATGCCCAGATCATCATCAGTGTGGTCCCACAGGAGATACTCTCTCCTCTCCTGTACACAACGTCATGCAGCTGATGATAAAGTGTCCCCAGCAAACAAGGACCCCATGCATAAACTGTCCTCTCTCGTCGCATGCCGACCATGACATCCCCCCAGCCAATCGGAAATCCGTGTCCTCGTCGGTCTGGAACCAAGATGCCACCAATCAGAGTCGCCAAGAATGCATCAAAGCGACTGTAATGCTCCGCCAGGAAATCCCAATGGATCTCGTAACCCTCAATGCCGAGTCCGGCACCCTGATCCTGGTAGTACGCCCGGAAGGTCTGCTCGCCATGACGAGGATCGTACACGATCCGCTCCCCTCGAATCGGAATCCGGAGAATACGGTAGACGTCCTCCAAAGTAATCGTAGCCTCACCTGTCGGCAGGTGAAAGGAACAGGTCTCTGAATGCCATCTCTCGCACAGCGCCGTCAGTAAACCCCTGTTCGCCCGAATGGCGGGCATGAATGCAACATGGAATAGGCCGAGTCTCATCAGTCGTCGCCGCTCTCGCGGGCCTAGCTGATCGCCAAACCGAAAGGTCCTCGGTCTGCTCTCCCTCGTGTAAATAGGGGCAAGCTGCCTCTGCAAAAAGACGAACACGGCATCAGCACCTTTTTTGGACAACAGTGACCGTCTTGGACAATAACTTAGGGCATGAAGGCATTAAAACAAGTTAAAGAAAGAAAACAGGCAAATGCGTCGCAAAAATGCAATTGCGTCGCAAAAAGGCAAATGCGTCGTTAAAAAATCAAATGCGTTGCAATAAATCAAATGCGTCGCTATATTACATTTGCGTCGCGAATTTAGGCGTTTGCGTTGCCATTTCGCGAATGCGGCGCGGAATTACACTTGCGGCATTCGAATAATCAGTTGCGTCGTATAATATCGATTGCGGCTTTCGGTGGGTCAAATGCGATGCGGTTAAGCACTTGCGTCGCACCAAAAATCGAATGCGGCGCGCACCGCCGGTGCGTTTCATTTTGTTCTTTACACTTGCGTCGCGACGCATCAAATGCGGCGAACGTGAAGTCAATTGCGGCTTACGCGAACGCGTATGCGTCGCGGCGCATTCGTTCACTATCCTAGAAAGCAGAAAAAAGCACGTAAATCGAAAAAATGACAAAGCAAGTTTAGTGTACATACCGCAGGTCCTGAGCCCTCTGGCCGTCTGAAGGTCCTCACGATCTCTCCGCGGTGCTCTGTCACTGGAATCACCATCGTCGCTGCTGCGCCTTTTGCTCTGAGCTCTCAAGATTTACAAGGTGAATAGTGAAAGTGAATTGACTTTTACCCCTTTGACCATCTATTTATAGGGTGAAAGTGACATTTCTTAACTGCAGTTAATACTGGAGGCTCATTTCCGCGCCTTTGACCTCTCCGTACGTTGCTTTAAACATGTCAGAATTTGAAACCGACTGCGCCGCTGTGTTTCTGACCATCAAATTGCTTTATCGGGACCTTTTGCAAATTTTTCTGGCGCCGACCCAAAATTTGAAAATTTCCCGAGGGGGCAAGAATACTCCGTACCTTCACTGGGGCATATTTTGACTTAATTTTCTTTGTCACAATACGACAAGCGACATTATGACAAAGAGGGGCAAAATGTAGACACCTAAAAATGACCTAGGCCTGCAAGCTTCATTTTTACCACTTTCGTCCTAGCATAATTAAGCTATTTAATTATGTCCTTGGTCCACATTCGACTATTGATTAAATAATTCATAATTATTTAATTAATTCATGTCATTTGTTCCTCCTTGATTATTAAATAAATAAATATTATTTATTTATTTAATACATCACTAATTATCTAAAGTCTTCCTTTGATTAAATAAATTTCATAATTTATTTAATTTCCCTTTACCATTTATGTCTTCTTGATTAATTAAATAAATTTTATTTATTTAATTACGTCACTAATTAAGTCCCCTTCTTCTAAAAAATTAAATAAATTCTTATTTATTTAATTCTGTCCATTTTCCACTATAATTAAATAATTTATTTAATTATTTAATTATTCATTAGCTTTTTCTCCCATTAAAATTAAATAAATTTGATTTATTTAATTTAGCCATTCTCTTGAATTTTGAATTAAAATCATTATTTAATTTCAAAATAATTCTTTTATCACATTCCTCCATAATTAAATAATATCTTTATTATTTAATTACTTGCTAGTTGTCTGGAGTAAATAAATCTTATAATTTAATTTCTCCAGCAACCTCTTTGTCCGTGCCAGCCTTATCCTCCAATTTAATTCTTGACTTTTGACTTCTTATTTATTTTTGACCGTTGATTGAATTATTTCATAATTCAATCTCCACCCTTCATTCTTACCTGTTGCCCTAATTTTGACCTAACCCTAATGCACACAACAATATTCAATGTTAAGCATTGATCTTAGGGTTCCTGTCATCTTTTCATCCTGGCCACACGTTCAAAATTGCAATTTTTATAAAAGGGCAATTTTGACCTCATTTGTCTCTCTCTCTCAGTCTTTAGCTCATTTTGACTTCTTGCATTCTTAGTCTATGTCAATTTGCTGCCAACTTAGGTCATAGTCATTAACAGTCATAGCCATTTTAGCTCATTGTAGGGTTATTTTTATTTTCTGCAAATCCTTCAACACTTGCATAGGACTTAGTCTTTAGTCATAGTTGCTCATAAATCTGAGGGCATTGTTATTTATCTGCAAGCTAGGAGGTGTAACAGAGGTTAATCATGGAAGGTGGAGACATAGGGTAACACTATCCCTTTTGTCTTCACCTCACTTCCATTGTGCTTTGTTATTTTCATAGGAATTTTGATTGTTATTGTGCTAACCCCCAATAATAATAATTTAGGATTTTCCCTTGATTACACTAGCATTATTTCTTTCCTAGTTATGAATGATTGTAGTAGAGTCCTAGTGCACATATAGTGATGTCCCATTTTAGGTTTATGTCCCTGTGTTGACAAGTGAAATGCACCTTTATGATGAGTGAGATAGCTACTTAGTGCAAATGTTCAATCTCTAAGTCAAAACCTTAAACCTGCATAGTTATTAAACCATTATAGGAGGCCAACATTTTTGGCACCATTGCCAGGGATGGTTTCAAACTAGGAAGTTCTTTGGAGTCATCGATAGTTTCTTTCTTGATGTAGTAGTTTTGAAAGTTTCTCTGAATATACCCCTTATTTAGGAAAGTAATGACCCCCTATTCTTTCAAAAACTATTTGTGTGAGTTGGCTACTACTAAGCTAATACCACATGCATAGAGGAAGGAGGATAAATGCTCATGGGAGATTCCTTCCTAATGACCCTGATCCATTCCATCTAGTTGAGAATCAAAATCTACCAAGAGATGAAGAAGAGGAAGAAGCACACCCCTTTGCTAATACATTTCCCAATCTAACCAGTTCTGACACTTCCTCTGGAAAAATAGAATCCAATTGAGAATCCACTTGCTTTGTAACTTCATCAAGCAGGCATGGGCGATGAGAATAATGAGAAGAGACACAGAAACAAACCTAACCTTCCAGGTTTTCCATTCCTCATTGCTCATCAGAATGAAGTTGATAACCTTAAAAATATCCTTGCTTTAGTCCTCCCTAAGTTCTATGGACTTGTCACATAAGACCCTAATACTTTCTTGTTTGATTTTGATATCCTCTATAGAAGCTATGACTATACCACTGATGCTCATAGGCTTCAAATTTTTCTTACCACTTTGAAGGAATCTACATTGAGATGGTTTATGAGCTTAGGAAAAATTAATGTGGAGACTTGGAACAAAATGAAGACAAAGTTCCTTGAGAAGTACAAGGAATATTGCAGGGGCAGTGACATGAGAGGAGATGACATCTTCATGATGCAACAGAAGGAAGATGAGAGTTTGGAGGATTACATTTCAAGGTTTCTTTTTTCATACAAAATTCTCCACATTGTACATTTAATGAAGAGTCTCAAAAGTTTCTCTTCCTAAGAGGAATCAATTAAAGTTGCGCTAATGATTTGGACTTGATTGGAGGAGGAGATGTCACCCAAGTTCCTTGGGATGATATCAAGAAACTATGTCAAAACTATTCTAGGGAAACTTCAAAGAAAGGAAGAGGTTACCAATCCTCCATGGGTAAATAATCAACAAATGGATTTTCAAGGATGGAGATTTCTCACTTGTTGTAAAACTTCAAGCAAGAAATCATAAAAATTATAGCTACCCATCTGGATACACTTCAAGAAAAGAAGAAGCATGAGGAGGTAAAGGCAATGTTGGTAGAATACTACCCTCATTGCATACGAAAAAAGGACTACAGATGCAAAATGGTAGCTAACATTGACTACAAGCAGATTCCACCTGATTTCAAACCAATCTAGGGTGATGATGATCAAGTCTAGTACATTGCACAAAGGGGGCCATGGGCTCCAAGACAAGTTATGCCAGCCGATCCATTATCTTTTGTTGGGCCTTATTTCAATTCTTATGCATCTGGTAACCAATGAAAACCCCCATATCCATCCAACTTTGGAGGATATCCACCTCAACATTGGAATAAACCTACAAATACTTGGCCCAATCACCAAAACTCTCCACCCCAATGGCAACAACCTCAGGGAAATTGGTAGTAGTTTCAAGGAAATTTGTAGCAAACATCTCAATGGAGGGGGGACAACAGTGGCCAAAATAGACAACTAGTTACATGCAACCACCTTCATGGCCCGAACAGTGGGCCATAATGCCTCCTACTAGCTAAAGTTCAAGCACACTTAGACCTACTCAGTTACTAGCTCATCCCACACCTAACCCAAATAACAAACCACAACAAAAACAACCAGCATACTTTGCAGATCCTAACCAATTTCTTGCATATGATGTGAGTGTGAGTGACGTCCACTTGCATTCAGGAACTACTTTTCTAGCTCCTTCCACTCCTATTATCATTGAGCTTCATATAGAAGAAGAAGAGTCTCTAAATGTCCCCATTCAACCTAGTGTGCCTAATAATCCTGAACCAGTTCTAGTTTAGTAGACTACCCAAGATCCACCATTTCCTCAAAGGTTAGAGGTTGATAAATAGAAGGAAGAAAAGGAGGAACCAACCTTTGACATTTTGGATTAGTTGAAACACATATGTGTCAAGAGGGTATGTGCAGGATCATGATGGGCTAAAAAGTGGCAATATGATGGGTATTTGTAGGGTATGTGGCTAACAAATTTTATTTTACCTAAAATTGATGAAATGAAAAGGTTTTTTAAAGGAGATTCTCATATTTCCACCAAATATAAATTATGTTTTACTTTGAATTTAATAAATAATTATTATTAATTTTCTATTTGAATTACGATTAAAGTGTTGATTGATAGGCTGATTGAAAAACATTTATAGCTTTCAAATAGTATCACATTTTTCAAATCCAAAACATGCATCACATTATATGCTTCACAAACTATAGGATTAAAAAAATAAAAATTGAATTTCATGAAGTTTTGACCAAGTTAAGGTGGTTAGACATACGAGGTTTTTATATTTTTTAAAAGTTGTAATAAAAAATTCATAATTAATTATTTACTTGGAAAAAATTTACAAAAAAATATGCATCACATTTAGACATGAGTCTTATACTTATGTCTAAAATCTTATAAAAAAATATTATCATTTTATTGTGGTTAGGGTGGTCAGACAGACACTTACTTATTTTTTCCCTAAAATTTAAGTACTATTGCATTGAAATTTTAGATTTTCACCAAATAGATTTTTTTTTTATATAAATAAACCTAGTAGTTTAGAAACTAAATTAAACTTTCTACATATTCTATTCTTACATATTTTTTAAATAATATAGATAACTTATTCAAATTTTTACATCAAGTTTCCTAACTTTGATTTTTCTAAATTTTTTGCCACTTAAAGGCCTATTTTTTCCATGATGATCCTGCACATACTCAAGATACCTTTTTTTCAAGCCATAAAAGATGTCCCTATGTATGGAAAAAAAATCAAAGAAGCATGCCTCAAAAATACGAGGAAAAGGAAGAAATCCACCATGGTTTATGTATAGTAGGACAGTTGGGTAAGTGCACCAAGATGGTTCCCAAAAAAGGGGCTTAAGTGGCCACTTTTTTTCTGAAATTAGGAAATACTGACCTTGGACGTGAAATTGAGGATAGCTACACTCAAAAATTTTAGATGGAACAAAAACAAGGACCATAGTGCTCCGAGTATACTTTCTAAACTACTAATTTATTTTGAAAATGGTTAAGATTAAGGGGTTCAAAAGAGGGACACACACAAATTGCTGTTGTTTCTGTCAGAAAAACATAACATAACAACTCTTGTGTGACCCGAGCACGGTGGACTTTTTTGTAGTATTTTTAAAATCTCTCTGGTCAGAAGTTAGATAACGGTATGTAGTAAGGACTGGATATTTTTTGATAATTTTTTAATGAATATTTGATTTTTTATTAATTTTCTAAGTTGGCACTTCCTAAAAAGCAGAATTTTGGTCGTGCTCCCCCTAAATTTTTTTGAAACTAATAGATTTTTTTTTAAATTTATTTTTTAAATTGTAGAATGGAGTCTAGTTTCTAAAAATATAATTTATTTCAAATTTTGATGAACGGTTAATTTATAGCAAAAAAAATACCAAACACTGCTTTTTGAAGAAAAACAGATTTACAAACAAAAGAAATTATGGATGAAAGGCTTAACATTGTTAAAAAGTGAAAAAAATTACATCATTGGAAAGCTAATAAAGAACCTAATATTACCCATGTGTTCGATTTTCTTGATATTGAACCAGATGCAATCTTGATGGTGAGCACGAACCTGATTATGTGAAAATTTGTTGAATTTGGAAAAAACACGTCTTTGGTCTTTGGGAATGCCCTCCAAGCCTTTGGGTTGGTATTCCAAGGCAAAACCAAAGCAAATTTACAAAGAAAAAAAAATGCGAACGCGTTATAACGTGAACGCGTTTTAACGCGAACGTGTTATTTGTTAGTTTGGCCACAAAAGTGCGACCATTTCGGTGCACTTCCCCAGTTAGCAGACATCATGCTTGGAAAAGTTACAGTTCCTAAGTACATTGACCTAGGTAGTCCTGTGGTAGGAGTTGTCATAAATGGAATCCAAATAAGGAAGCTCTAATTGACTTAAGAGCAATAATAAATGTGATGACTAAGGACATCCTACAACAACTAAATGTTACAAACATGAGGCCCACCCCCATTGTTTTGTAGCTTATTGATAGTTCCACTGTCAAACCTAATGGTATAGTAGAGGACCTTGTGATAACTCTAGATTCTTGGGAGTACCCATCATATTTTATGATTCTTTCTCCTAAAGCGACACTATGTGAGTATCCCATTATTCTAGGAAGGCCATGGTTAGCCACAACAGATGCCTACATTGCATGTCAGTCAAGGTACATGACCATTTCTAATGGGAAGTGTACCAAAAAGCTTATTCTCTACCCTCCTGCTCAACCATCTCATGACATGGATAACCCCGTATGGCCACATGTGGGAGAAGAGGTTGAAGAAGTTAATTCAGTGGCACAACTTATGATGTTAGGCTGAGGCTCTTTCATGCAGCTCTAGGAAGAAGATAAAGTGAAGTACCACATAATTTAGAACTATTGTGAGATACATGAAGATTCATCTAAGTTCATGAATCTGGTTCTGCCAGTTCAGTGAAGATACTTCTACCCAGTCTTCCAGCAATAGAACTTCATGTAGCAACTAATATTCTCCACACATTTCTACCACATGAACTAAAACAACCAAGTATTAGTGAAGTACCTATGATAGAGTTAACCACACAAGTGCAAGTGTCAAAAAGGAAAACATCTAAATATTAATAGCAAGCTGAGTTAAGAACAACAGTTGTCTTGGACAAACCTGTTGAAGATCCACCAGCATGCATTTGCATGGGACTACCATGACATGATGGGATTGGACCCTAAGCTCTATACTCATAGGATTTATATCCGATATGACTGCACACCAGTAAGGTAGCCACAAAGGAGAATCAACCCTGCATTGAGGGAAATTGTCAAAGGAGAATAGTTACAAAAATTATTGGATGTCGGATTTATCTACCCCATCTTAGATAGTTAGTGGGTTTCCCCACTCATGATTGTGCCTAGAAAGGGAGGAAAGTGGAGATTTTGTGTTGACTATAGGGAACTCAACATTTCCACCAAAAAGGACCATTTTCCCCTTCCTTTCATAGGCCAAGTACCGGATTCCCTTGCAGGAAAGCAATATTTTTCTTTTCTAGATGGATTCAATGGCTATAACCAAATAAAAATTTCTCCTGAGGATCAAGAGAAGATGACCTTTACCTATCCATGGGGGACATATTCCTACTCTGTGCTTCCATTTGGTTTATGTAATGCACTTGCAACTTTCCAAAGGGTAGTCATTAGTATATTTTCAAAGATCTCACATGATTGCATGGAGATTTATATGGATGATTTTACTACCTATGGTGTTGATTTTGTAGAAGCTATAGAGCATATAATAAAGGTCTTATAGAGATGTGAAGATCATAACCTGTCATTGAACAGTGAGAAGTGTTTCAAGATGATGTAGGAAGGAGTAGTCCTTAGGAAGTACATCTCTAAAAGGGGAATTCAAGTAGACCCAAAAAAGATTGAATTGATTACCAATCATACTACTCCTGCAAAGTAAAAATATGTTAGAAGTTTCTCGGGTCATGTGGGGTACTATAGGTGTTTCATCAAAGATTTCAGCAAAATGGTAGTACCATTTTACAATTTTCTCACTAAAGATGTTGAATTCCAATGGACAGAGGACTGTGACAAGGCATTCTCCAATCTCAAAGAAACTTTAACCCGTGATCCTATACTCAAAGGTCCTAATTGGGAGCTCCCTTTTCACATTCATACAGATGCATCAAACTATGTTCTAGGAGCAGTATTGGGATAGAAAGAAGGAACCATAGAGAATACCATCTATTTTTCTAACAAAAACCTACAAGGGGTGAAATTCAATTACACAATGACAGGAAAAGAAATGTAAGTAGTCATCTATTCCCTTAACAAATTTAGACACTACACAATATGGTATCAAATTTTTATCCATACAGACCATGTAGCAATAAGATACCTCGTGAATAAGCCCCTCATTTTAGGTAGGCTGGCAAGATGATTGTTGTTGATGCAAGAGTTTTACATCACCATTGTTGATAAACTAGGAAAATAAAATGTTGTAGCAAACTTTCTTTCTAAATTGATGGTGATCCCACAATAGTGGTTTACAATCTTTTGCCAAACTGGACACTGAAATTATTATTTTTAACTAAATCTTCACTTTCGAGCACCTATAGCAGCTAAAGTGTGAGGAATTTGAAGATGATGCAAACTAGAGTTTTGCGACATTTTGTTTGTACATTCTAAATATATTTTTTTCAAAAATTTTGGAATCATATTGCACTTCTTTTTCCATCTCCCTCGAAAACTAGTTTTTTTTTAGTTTTTTTTTCAGAAAATAACATTTTTGAAAAGTGACGCTCATTATATAATGTATAACTTTTCTTCCATGAAGGATAAAATTATAATTCTTTCAAATTTAGATTTTTAACTCTAATATCTAGTGCTTCCACTTCGTTACATAGTTTTTTATTGAATATTTTTTCTTTAATCAAGTTTCAAAGTCAAACCAATTACAATTTAGAAATAGTGTGACCATATAATGTATAACTTTTTTTATATATATCAAAATTATTTTTTCTTTTTTGTTGGATCAAGGACTTCAATATCTAGTGCACTCATATTTTTCAAATTTTTTTTTGATAATCTACTATTTTTCCACATGTGTAGAATAGAGATATTCATTTTTGGTGAAAAACCTATGTTTAATAAAACTAAAAAGAAAAAACATAATAAAACCAAAACATATTAAAATTATATTTATTGGATAGCTCATTCTAAGGACTACCTGATTCCACTTGGGTCTATGAATTCTCCACCATTTTCATGTTCAAACCAAGCTCTAAAGTACAAAAATTAGGGAAAAGGGGGGTTCGCTCAAACTAGGGGGTTCTAGTGAACCCCCAAGGGTTCAAGCCAACCAGGGTTCATTCAAGCTCCCTTCCCAAAAGGGGTTTTCATTTTATTTTTTTCATGCATACATTAAATGGGTTTGCTCGAACCCTAGTTCGAGGGAACCCTTTTTTGGTTCATTCAAACCAACGAGTTTGTTCGAACCCCCAGAATGAAAATTTTTGGCATCAAGTCATTTTTTACAAGTTTTCCTTCCTCATTCGAATTGTAAACCACTTTTGTGTGTTTACCTTTGACTACATCAGAAGATAATCAAGTCATTGGTGACTCCTTGCTTGATGAACTAATGCATCTAGGGTGCAAGAGCAATCTTGCATCACCCAAAAAAAATGTTGTTTCTTTTCAATAAGGGCTAAATTTGGTAGGGTTACTATTTTTGTAAGTTTTCATTTATGCACAGTTGGACACAAAATGGTAAATTGAAGCCAATGGCGGAGAAATCACTTCAAAACCATTTGTCATTTGAGAGATACAAAAATTTTAATTTTTGAAAATCCTAGTAAAATCTTCGGGGTCAATTTTGAGGCACTTAGAGGCTCTAGATGGGCCTTAAAATTGGTGGAAAATGAAAGTGGATGGCCTTTAGGCCGTACACAAGATTTCCCAAGCCCTAATGAAAAGGTATTATAATATAAAATCTGACAGTTGAATCAAAAGTTATGACCCCGCAAAGTTGTAATACAAAAATTAATAAAATTTCAAAATATCTTTCTGAGGAAGTTACACTTTCCTGAGGATTCTAGGGTGGTTACACTTTTTAGAAGATTCCAGGGCGGCTACACCTTCCAAATAAAGGATGTCAAGGGGGGACTATAGAGGGGATGGGAGAGTAGAGTAGATGGTGGCTTTGATTTGTAGACTTGTAGATTTATGTAATCAAAAAGCCCATGTGATAAAAAATATAATGTTGTAATTTCATTTTCATTTTAGTGATAATAGACAATATTTTCTTTCCTTCTTGTGTTTTGTTAGTTCCATTATCTATTTTTTTGGTGAGTTTTAGATTGTAAGGGGAGTACCCTTCATGAAGTGGTATCAGAGAAAGTTTTCTTGAGTGTGTAAACAAATCATCGAACGTGAGGCAATTTGCACCAGAACTTGTGGTTGTGGGTCTATGAGAAAAGATGCCTCCACAATGAAACTATGGTGGGAGAACTATTTGGGTAACAAAAGAAGGTTTTAGAGCTCTCTAGAGACAAGTTCAAGCACTACAAGAGGAGTTGCATAGGGGACCTAATTTTAGAAGAAGAGATGAAAGTGAGGATGAGGCTAGAGATGAGGAGCCATTCAAAGAGGAAGAATAGGATGTAATGGATCCTGGAGAAGTTAGACTGATTAGGGCCATTTCCAAGATTGGAAAGAGGCCAAAGATAGAAGTTTCCAATTTTTCTGGAAACCTAAATCTAGAGGAGTTGATTGATTGGATCAATGACATGGAAGAGTAATTTGAGTATGTGGAAATAGAAGACCTAGATAGGGTCAAATTTGCAAAATCCAAATTGAAAGGCCATGCTAGCATATGGTGGAAATAAGTCTAGTTGGAAAGAAATAGAAGAGGAAAAGAGAAAATAACAAGATGAGATCAGATGGTGGAAAAATTGAAAAGATAGTTCATTCCTAGGGACTATAAGTTGGATTTGTTGAAGAAGATGCAAGGGTTGAAACAAGCAGGAAAATCTACTAACGAGTACACAAAAGAATTCTACTAAGTTCTGATTAGAATAGGTCATTATGAGACAAACAAGGAGAAAGTTTCTCATTACATAAATGGGTAGAAGTTGAGCATTCAAGAAGAGTTGAGTTTGGTAAGAATGTCTATCATTGAAGATGCATATATCAATTTGATTTGAAGGTAGAAGAGAAGTTGAATAGAAGGTTTGAAAGTAAGCAAAGAGGTGGAGGTCGTAGTGGAAGGATAGTTAGTGGATGGTCATATGGAGGTCAAAATGAAGACCAAAAGAAGGGTGAAGGATCTAGTAGTAGCCAGAACCAGAAAAGAGATAACACCTATCATCCTTGTGATCAAAATAATGGAGACCAAAGAGGAAGAGGAAGATCTGGGCGAGGACCAGGGAGAGGAGGCTTTCATGGAACCTATTTCCAATGTGGAAAAGAAGGGCATAGGGCATATGAGTGTCACAAACATCAAGGAAGGACAAATAGAGGACCTAAGGGTAATGCACAAGTTGCACATGTAGACAAAGATGCTCAGTCTTCACATTCTAACGATGGAGAAAGAGGAGAGGTTCTTGTTAGTAGAAGATCCTTATTGAATGAGGAGAAAGAGCCAACTCAAAGGAATATTTTTTTTGCACTAGATGTAAGTGTGAAGGTAAAGTTTTCAATGTTATTATTGATGGAGGTAGTACTGATAACTTTGTTTTAGAATAAATAGTTAGTAAGTTGTGGTTGGTGAGAAGAAGGCATCTGAACCCATACCAGACTGCTTGGTTGCAGAAGGACCATAAAGCCTTGGTAAATGAACAATGTCTGGTAAAGTTCAAGATTGGGAATTACCATGATGAGGTATTATGTGATATTATGCCTATGGATGTTTGTCATATGTTGTTAGGCAGACAGTGGTAGTTTGATCAATGAGCAATACATGATGGACATGTGAACAACTATTCTTTGACAAAGGATGGAGTTTGTCATAAGTTGAAGCCCTTGAAGGAGGTAGAGGAAAAGTTATACAGTAATTCAAAAAAAAATTTATTGATGGAAGAAAGTTCCTAGAAGGTATGAAGCATGAGCATATGTGTTTTGCATTGATCCCTAGAGTTGATAAAGAAGATACTACTGAGGTACTTGTAGAGGTTTTAGATATCTTGAATGAGTTTTGAGCTATTATTTCTGATAATGTACCTAAAGGTTTTCCTCGAGTGAGAAAGATTAGTCATCAGATGGATATGATTCCTAGAGCCAGTTTGCCTAATATGGCAGCTCATCATATGACTCTAGTAGACAACAAAGAGTTGAATAGACAAGTGCAAGATTTTTTGCAGAAGGGATTGATTCGAGAGAGTTTGAATCCATGTGTAGTACCTAAAGTACTAGCACCAAAGAAGGATGGGGAATGGTGGATGTGTATAGATTCTAGAGCCATCAACAAGATCACCATCAAGTACATATTTCCCTTTCCAAGGATTGATGACATTATGGATTGTTTGAGTGGAGCTAAGTACTTCATGAAGATATATTTGAAGAGCGGATATCACCAGATCCATAATAAGAAAGGAGATGAATGGAAGACAACCTTTAAAACCAACGAGGGCTTGTACGAGTGGTTAGTCATGGCTTTTGGGCTAACCAATGCACCGAGCACATTTATGCAGCTTATGAATGAGGTATTAAAAGAATTTTTAGGAAAATTTGTTATTTTTTATTTGGATGATATTATGATTTTTAGTAAGACATTGGAGGAGCACCTGATGCATATCCAGAAATTTTTTGAGAAGGTAAGGGATGATAAGTTGATTAATTTGAAGAAATGTAGTTTTGTAAAAAGGGAGTTGGTGTATTTGGGATTTTTTGTCTTAGTAGAGGGTCTTCAAATGGATCCAGAGAAGGTGAGAGCTATCATTGAATGGCCTACCCCAAGGAATGTTATAGAGTTAAGATCATTTCATGGTCTAACAAGATTTTACAGAAAATCTATTAAGAGTTTCAATATTATTTGTGCACCTCTAATTGAAACAATACAATGGGATAGAAAAGAGTTTAAGTGGACTACAAGAGCATAATTTTTTTTTGATATGTTGAAGAAGAAAGTTATAGAGCAACCTATTTTAGCACTTCCATATTTCAATAAGGTCTTTCAAGTAGATTGTAATGCTATTGGCACTACCATAGGAGTTGTTTTGAGTCAAGAAGATAAGCCTATTGTCTATTTTAGTGATAAGTTAAATGACGCTAAGAAGAAATATTCAGTCTATGATCAAGAGTTCTATGTTATAGTTCAAGCTTTGAAGAAATGGAGACACTGTTTGTTGCCAAAATATATTTTTTAATATACTGACCACTAGGCTTTGGAGTATCTCAATAGTCAAGGAAAGTTGAATCAAAGGCACTTAAAATGGGCTGAGTTTTTGTAGAGTTATACTTTTGTTTCGAAGGATAGGAGTGGAAGATCAAACAGAGTTGCAGATGCCTTAAGTAGAAGGAAAATTTTGTTGATAGAGATGAATATAGAGGTTGTTGGGTTCAACGAACTCAAGAGTTTGTATCCAAAAGATCCAAACATTGTAGAACCTTGGAAGGCTTGTTTGGAACCTATTACATTGGATAGGACAAGATGGTTATATTTTCTAATCCAAGATGGAATGTTGTTTAGAGGAAGCCAATTATGCATTCCAAGGAGTTTTATGAGAGAGAATCTAATCAAGGAGAAGCATGTTGGATACTGGGAACAATGAGAGGAGGGTGAATCAGTGTTCACTACTTTTAATTTCCAAAACAAATCCAAAATAATTAACAATAATTAAACTTCATATAGCATTTGCAACACATAACAGATGAAATCATGCAGTCACATTAATGAACACCATAACACCAGATATTTTTATGTGGAAACCCTATTAGGGGAAAAACCACGGTGGAGATTAATCCATAATGTTTACTCTATTAAAAGTAAAATAGAAAGAAGAGGAATGCACTTGCATTCAGGCACACTGCCTAGATCTCACTGCTCAATAAGAAAGGCTCACTACCTTACAAGAAAAATTAAGATTACAACAAAATTTTGAATTGAGAGAAAAACATCTACAAATGCCAAAGTTTAGTTCCACTAAAGCTCACAATCAGATTCTAGATCTCTTAACCGGATCACACTTCTGCTTTGCTCTGCTCTGCTCTGCATACTAAAACTATTCTGCCCTCAAACAATTGATCTACCCTTTTCTCTCTCTTCTTGATATTCCTTCACTACTGCATTATATCTACTACCATGACTTGCATACCACATCAAAAATGGTTTACTAATCTCCTTTATATACCCACTAAACATAAATTCAATGTATGTCAGCCTCATAATAAAATATAATATTTTTGCTTATGTTTTCTCAAATCACTAATTAGAATTGATGTGTACCCACACAAGTCGGCTAGAATTTAGTAGGGACCCAAACCAAGATTTCAAGCATAGGAAATAGAAAAATATATATTACACATATATCCACGATACACCATATGAAACATGTCAGCCACAATGGAAAATAAACCATGAAACATGCTACTGAATCTCTTAACTCGAACTCCAATTTAATACTATAGCACAAAACTCATTAGAGGATAGTGTAAATGCTAAGAAAGATTTCCTATAGATCCAAACCATGAAATAATGATCCATAAAAGTGATCATATCAACTTTCCAAACAGATTTCCTGGTCTTCATTCTTTCTACTAGTAGATTACAGAGTCTTAGTTTCCTTGCTGGTACAAACAATGTTGATAGAGTGGATCATACTGCTAATGCTAGTTGCTATCAATGACAACACAAGTAGCCAAAAATGATCTCTTAGAGCCATATTCCAACAATCTCCCCCTTTGGAATTGATGGCAACACTTAGTGAAAAATTGACTGTGTCAAAAAAAAAAACTTATTAAGACCAAACTTATTGCTCTCCCTATGGATGTCAAGGAAATTTTTCACTACATTCTCTCACCCTTTGACATGAATGACAAAGCTCTACTATATCCACTCTACACTTTTCTTCATATTCTCTCCCTTTAATATTTTACTACACTTACTCTTTCTCCATTCTCTTTTAATTGATGATGCAAAAATTAATCAAAATTGAACAACTGTTGTAAGGATTTAGAAAATCATTTTATACTTAGCTTTCATTTCTGGAAGGAATTTCTTCCAGGAGTCCATCGCAATCGAATAGCTATGATCAAGTTGTTATTCTCTGAAGTTCTATTGATTATTTGAATAAGAGACTCAAGAATGGTGATTGTATCTTCCAACTTTCCTCCTGACTTAAGCACTTCAATCATCTGCTCTAATCTCCCTTCAATTATGTCTTTCACTTTCCAGAAGGAATCAATAAGAGTATTCCTAGCAAAGCAGAACTTTGCATGCTCAACCTACAGAGCATGAATCTTCTTCTTAACATCTCCATTCTTGTCCAAAGTCATACTGTAATCTTGTCCAATTCTGACAAGCTCTTTATCAATTTCCTCCAACTTATCCTTGTACTTTCCTACCACATGAAGCCACTTAAGATAGTAATTGAAAAATTTATTGGCTGAATCGATGCATTGTCTCAGCACATTCATTTTCATCTTCAACTTGGAAAGGGATAGCCTAAACTACATCTTTAAATGGGAAATTATTTCCTCCTCCTTTTTGTCCAGAGGCACTAATTCCATGGCTTCCTTGACACACTCAATTAGCTCTTCTGGGATAACATCCTATAGACTCTCCAACTCAATATTATTATTCGCAAAGTATCTTGTTAGAGTGTTTTCAATAATATCCTACTCATAAGATGGTCCATTTAACCATATGTCTGTTATCTTTTGCATACCATCTTCATCATGAATGATTTGCACTCTCTTTAACTTTAACAGAGCACCTTATTTATCACTGTCCTCAGCTATTATAATTTCTTGTTCACCTAGTTTTGGTTGATCTCTTGGAGTATTTTCTTTAGAAACTTCATCCTCTAGATCCACACCCAATTTTCTTTTCCCTTTTTCTTCAATCTTTGTTGACTTGGATACCGGATGAGTGACACCACCCATATCACTTCCTCTCCTTTTCTTTTTCTCTACCTTTCCAAAGGATGATCCAACTTCAATTAAATTTACCAAGAGAGGGACAACACTTTCCCCGAACCTTTCTAACACTTTTCTAAAGAAGCTTTCATACACTTGTTCACAGTTTTCAAAAGATTTATAATAATTGAATATTTTCTTACAAATCAGCATATTTTTTCTCCACACTACATTATCCTTCATAGGAAAATAGTTTAGAAAATACATCATAATACATATTGCCAAAGTGCCAAACTGGAAGGGGTAGTCAATATCCTTCATTAATTGAACATTCTCCATTAGTTGATCCTTCAACAGATTACATAGGTTAAAGTCTTCATTTTCAATTATCATTTTATGAGTGATATATGCAACACCTGTCGAGGTTGATCCTTCTTCATTTCTAAAGAATATTTTCTATGTCATTCCATGTGCAACATACCTTTCCAATGGTTCTTTAATCATCACAATTATCAGAGCCCTTGCATCTCCCCTTATTCTGGTTAGGGCTTGATGTCAACATTGCAAATCGACTTCTTCTTCAGTAAATCACCAACATTGCATAAGCCCGTTAGATTTCTAATCACATCCTTAGAAATTAGATAAGGTTTTTCTAGAGTGAGAATATCACTGTCCAACTTTCTTAGAACAAATCAAATTATCTCTATATTGACGAAATGAGAATATTCGCTCCATATATCCAAATCTTTATGCTTTGACCCTCCAAGCCTTTTGAGATCAGTGAACGACAACAAATTTATTTCATCCCTAATCTTTTGACTACTATACTCATCTAGAGCTATAGTTCCTTTGATTCTTTTTATGTTTCACCCAAACAAAGTTCTACCAATCACGAAAATAGATATGAAATTAATGATCAACAAAAATACCTAGAAATTCACTATTAGGATCACCTTTCACACCTTTGAAATTTTGTAGAAAATTCTCTCAAACTGTTCTCCTTCAATGCATATTGATAAATTAGTGTTTCAAATTCCCTCTTTATAACTTCACCTACTTTACTTTCTACCGCATTAAATGCATTTCCCTAGAAGTTCTAGTCACTCTGCAAACTCAGACAATAAGTGAAGAATTCAACTGCGGACCTATACCATTTCATCCAATTCAACATAATGAATAACACGATGACTAGCGGCATCCAAAAATTTGGTACCAATTATACAGAGGCGACAAGATGTTTTCATGAAAAACTCACCCTAGGCCACTAGCTTGATATCAGTTATTAGAAGAGTTACCGGAGGGAGCTTCAGGTATAGCCTTGTTTCCTTCATTGGGTTCACTTTTCTTCACCTGTGTTTTCTTCATCTGATCTCTTATCTCTTCCATAAATGCTTTTTCTTTTCCTTTGTTGTATTTCTGTGAATTTCTTCCTTTATAAACTAGACCTCTATTCCTATAGAGTTTTGCAAGGTGTCCAAGATTGTTACAATTGAAACATACCAGACCTTTCTATCTATACCTGTCATTCCATTATTTTTTTTCCTGACCTGCATTGATTAGCAACATGCCCAAATCTTCCACAGGTATAGCATTTAATGTTACTTGTATTGACATGCATACTTTTGCATTCTAATGCTTTATGACCAAACTTCTTGCATTTGAAACATTGACCAGAAACTGATGGAGTACTAAGGTTTATCCTTCTTTTACACTGAGAAGCCATATGTCCAAATTTATTAAAAGTAAAACAATATCCGTTAAATCTTTGAGCATTGGTCTGCCTTACCAGATGTTTTCCACCTTTGTTCTTCTTTTCAGAGTTCTTCTATTTAGATCCAAATCTTTCATCCTTCTCATAGTCGAGACCTTGCTTGTCATTCATATCCTTCTAATTTTTGGTTATCTCATCAAGCTTAGCAAAAATTATCTTGAAATTTTCCTTGAATTCATTTATAGTAGCAATCTCATTTCCAAGAGTAATTATTTGTCTTTCAATCTTATGTTCATAGTTTTTGGCATGTTGTAGTTCTTCCTCTAGCTGAATGGTTCTACTATTAATTTTGCTGCATTCTTCAGATTTTTCTTTCAGGGACTGGGCAAGATTCTCCTCATTCTTCTTCCTTTGTTCAATCTCTTTGGTAAACTTCATTGTCACAGATTCCATCTCAACTTTTAGAGCTACATTTTCCTTGGCTATCTTTTCACATTATTCTATTATTTCTTTTAGGGTTTGATTCAAATGGAAATCATCTTGACCTTTGCTTTCTTTTTTCTTCAATTGATCACACAACTCCTTCCTCTTTTCCCTTGACTCATTT
The DNA here is from genome assembly GCA_007258455.2 of Sequoia sempervirens. Taxonomy (NCBI): domain Eukaryota; kingdom Viridiplantae; phylum Streptophyta; class Pinopsida; order Cupressales; family Cupressaceae; genus Sequoia; species Sequoia sempervirens. The sequence goes on along the minus strand of VDFB02281492.1, from coordinate 943,409,343 downwards.
ATCTTATCCTTCAGTGATAGACTCAATTTTTTAACATCTATAAGATTTTCCTTTAATTCCATGACCTCTTCTTTAGATTGATCAAGATCATCAAGTGCCACCATAAGTTGTTGTTGAAGACCACCAACATCAATTGTAATTCAAGATTCACCTCAAGTTGTTAAACTTCTAAAGAAGAACTAGCTCTTATACCAATTGTTGGATATTGGAAACACTGAGAGGGGGGAGTGAATTAGTGTTCACTGATTTTAATTTCCAAAATAGATCCAAAACAATTAACAACAATAATTAAACTTCATATACCATTTGCAACACATAAAGATGAAATCATGCAATCACATTAATGAACACCATAACACCAAATATTTTTACGTGGAAACCCTGTTAGGGGAAAAACCACAGTGGAAATTAATCCACAATTTTTAATCTATTAAAATTAAAATAGAAAGAAGAGGAATGCACTTGCATTCAAGTGCACTTTCTAGAGCTTACTGCTCAATAAGAAAGGCTCACTGCCTTACAAGCAAAATTATGACTATAAAAAACTTTTGAATTGACAGAACAACATCTACAAATTCCAAAGTTTAGTTCCACTAAAGCTCACGATCAGATTCTGGATCTCTTAACTGGGTCACACTTTTACTTTGATCTACACTACTCTACTTTGCTCTGCATACTAAAACTATTCTTCCCTCAAAAAACTGATCTTCTCTTTTCACTCTCTTCTTGATATTCCTTCACTACTACATTATATCTACTACCATGACTTGCATACCACATCCAAAATAGTTTACTGATCTCCTTTATATACCCGCTAAACAAGAATTCAATGTATGCCTGCGTCATAATAAAATATAATATTTTTTCTTATGTTGGCTCAAATCACTAATTAGAATTGATGTGTACCCACACAAGTCTGCTATACTTTCTAAAGTAGGGACCCAAACCAAGATTTCAAACATAGGAAATAGAAAAATACATATTCCACATATATCCACGATACACCATATGAAACATGTCAGCCACAATGGAAAATAAACCATGAAACATGCTACCAAATCTCTTAACTCAAACTCTGACTTAATAATATACCACAAAACTCCTTAGAGGATAGAGTAAATGCTAAGAAAAATTTCTTGGAGATCCACACCACAAAATAATGATCCAAAAAAGTGATTGGATCAACTTGCCAACCAGATGTCATGTTCTTCATTCTTTTTGTTGGTAGATTATAGAGTCTTAGTTTCCTTTCCGATATAATAAATGTTGATACTATAGATCATATTGCTAACATTAGTTGCCATCAATGACAGTGAAAGTAGCCAAAAATGATCTCTCGAAGCCATATGCCAACAAAGCATAGTTGAGGATTGGTTGGGCATTTCAATCGAGATAAGACCATTGCTCCTGTTAGTGAGAAATATTATTGGCCACAGTTACAATAGGATGTGAAGAAATTTGTACAAAGTTGTAAATTATGTCAGATGATGAAAGGAACTAGTCAAAGTATTGGATTGTATCAGCCATTAGTTGTACCTAAGAGGCCATGGGAGGACATTAGTATGGATTTTTCCTTGGATTGTCAAGGACACAGAGAGGGAATGATTCCATATTTGTGGTGGTGGATTGATTTTCAAAGATGACACATTTCATTCCATTTTGTAAGGCCAGTGATGTTGTTCATATTGCAGAGCTGTTTTTCAGAGAGGTGGTGAGACTACATGGTCTACCAAAGAGTATAGTTTCGGACAAAGATACCAATTTTTTTGGTTATTTCTGGAGAACATTATGGAAGAAGTTGAAGACAAATTTGAATTTTAGTTCTGCTCACCATCCATAGACTGATGGAAAAATAGAGGTGCTTAATAGGAATTTGGGTAACCTACTAAGATGCTTAGTAGGAGATAAACCAAAGGTATGGGATTTGATTTTACCATAGGTGGAATTTGTTGATAACAATTCTATCAATAGGAGCAGTAGTAAATCACCCTTCCAAAGGGTATATGGGAGTATTCCAAGGAATGCTTTTGAACTAAGAAATATTGATAAAGGAGAGAAGAGTAGTGTTGAGGCTGAAGATTTTGCCGAGCACCTAAAGAATCTATATGATGAGGTGAAGAAGCATATCAATAAGATGAACTCTTAGTATAAGGCTAAGGTAGATCAGAAAATGAGGTATAAGGAGTTCCAGGTAGGAGATGAATTCATGGTTCACTAGCGAAAGGAAAGGTTTCTAGTTGGTACATACAACAAGTTGAAGATGAAAAAGTTTGGAACATGCAAGATCTTGAAGAAGCATGATTCAGGAAATGCATATGAGGTAGAGTTTCCTGATGGAATTCATATTTCACCTGTGTTTAACATCTCAAATTTAATAGAATATCATGAGGGAGGAATTGATGAAGAAATAATAGAGGCACAGTGAAACATTCCAGCACCTACTTTAAAAAAGGAGGAGAGAGAAGACATTTTGGATAGCCATGCAGGAAGAAGCTCAAGAAATAGGCAATATGCAGAGTACTTGGTGAAATGGAGAGTAAGGCCTATTAAAGATTCATCATGGTTATCTAAGTTTGAGGTTAACAGTCTTGGTTTCCTTCTAACTCCTGAGAAGTGACAGAGTCACTTTTCCATTTACCCCAGGTGTTTGATGCAAGAGCATCTAGGGTGTAAGCAATCTTGCATCACCCAAAAAAAAATTGTTTCTTTTCAATATGGGCTAAATTTGGTAGGGTTACTATTTTTGTAATTTTGCATTTATGCACAATTGGACACAAAATGGTAAATTGAAGCCATTGGCAAAGAAATCACTTCAAAACCATTTGTCATTTGAGAGATTAAATTTTAATTTTCTAAAATCCTAGTAAAATCTTCAGGGTCAATTTTGAGGCACTTAGAGGCTCCATATGGGCCTGAAAATTGATGGAAAATGAAAATGGATGCCCTTTAGGCCCTGCACAAGATTTCTTGAGCCCTTTTCAAAAAAGTATTATAATAGAAAATCTGATGGTCAGATCAAAATTTATTAGTCCACGAAGTTGTAATACCAAAATTAATAAAATTTTAAAATATCTTCCTGAGGAAGTTACACTTTCCTAAAGATTCTACAGTGGTTACACTTTCAACAAGATTCTAGGGCAGCTACACCTTCAAAATAAAGGATGTAAAGTGGGGACTAGAGAGGGGAGGTGAGAGTAGAGTAGATGGTGGCTTTGATTTGCAAACTTGTAGATATATGTTATTAGAAAGCCCATATGATGGAAAATATAATGTTGTATTTTCATTTTCATTTCAATGATAATAGAAAATATTTTATTTCCTTCTTTCATTTTGTTAGTGCCATTATATGTTGTTTTTGTGTGTCTTAGATTGTAAGGGGAGTACCATTCATCATGAACATTTGTTTTCCATCAGTGTGCATACTCCTTGGTATGCTAACATAGCCAATTACTTGGTTACAAGAAGAGTTCATCCTCATTTCTCTCCAAAAGAGAGAAGGGTACTCATTGAGAAAACCTTTCCTTTTTCATGGATTGCAAGTTGTTTGTTCTACAATAGACTAGACCATGTCATGAGGAGATGTGTAAGAGAAGATGAGACATGATATATTGAATGCATGTCACAATGAACCATGTGGAGGGAATTTTGCAGCCAAGAGGAGAGCAATGAAGATTCTCAACAGAGGATATTACTAGCGCACACTTCATAAGCATGTAGGTAGGTATACCAAGAAGTGTGATACATGCTAGAGGATGGGTCGGTCAACAAAATATAATGAGATGCCTCTTTATCGGTAGGTAGTAATCACTCCATTTGATAAATGGGGACTAAATTTTGTAGGGCCCATTGATCCCCCATCAAATGGTAAATCCTATATCTTGGTTTGCACTAATTATCTGACCAAGTGGGTTGAGGTTAAAGCAATGAAGCATGCAAGAGATAATAAGGTTCCAGAATTTCTTTATGAGGAAATTTTTATTCGTTATAGGGTTCCAAGGGAGAAAGTGACTAATCAAGGGGCTCAATTTACATCAACCCTTGTCGCAACACTAGTTAATGAATATAATGTGATGCACAGGAAGTCTACTTCTTATTACCCTTCTAAGGCTAATGGCCAATCTAAGGTGACCAACAAGGAAATTGAGGCAATTCTAACAAAAATAGTGGCTATTCATAGGAGAGATTGGGAAAATAGGCTACTAGAATTTGTTTGGGCCTATAGGACCACCTAGAAAACAACCATAGGTTTCACTCCTTTTAAACTATTGTATGTGAAAACAACTATGATTCCCATTGAATTTGAGCATAAGACTCTTATGACTGCACTAGACTTAGGGATGGATATCTCTGAAGCACAAAAGGAAAAAAATCATGCAGTTGAATAATTTGGATGAGATGAGAAAGATAACCGTACATCATACTAAGATAGTACAAAATCTAAGGGTCAAATAGCATGATAAGTACATAAAGGATGAGAAGTTTTAGCCTGGTGAATTGGCACTCCTTTATGACTCTAGGTGTCAAGACAATGTGGGTAAATTATAGACTAGATGGTTGGGACTGTATGAAGTTGCAAAAATCTTTCCCAACAGAGATATACAACTCACCACCATTGACCCTATTAGATTCAAACTTTTGGTCAACATTCACTATCTAAGGTTGTATCACAAGCCAGTGTGACCCATGGAAGAATTCATGTAGCAATTTAATCAACAACCAACCCCCAAACTTCCTATAGCCAAAGGAAGCTGACCCAATGTCCCTCCTTCTGACTGATCCAAGTCCACATGCAACCACTTCATAATAAAGACTTCCACTTTTGTGGGAGTCCACTTCTTCATTAATCCACCCATTCATCCATCCATCTCCATCTTCTCTCTCTTCCATAACTAGACCATTACTCCAGTTCACCATCACTTCATTCCATTTCATCACCACTACATTAATTGCTCAATTGTACTTATTAAAGTTAATCGGTACTTTCTCCATATTCTTTGCAGAGATATTCCAAGATTTCAGGTATGTGCAAAAAAAATTGTTATATCTTTATTATCTTTAGTGCATTTCTTTAATTACTGTAATTAAATGTAGATATTTTTCATAGCATGAAGTTGTACTCCACCTTGTCCACTCATAATTATCCACCAGCCTATGCAAACACATGCTATAAATTAGGTTGGGGGTGAGTGTCAACTCACAAGTCCATTTATCATCCATATCAAAAAATTTAAACTAAGCCAATTTGAATGATAAATTAAAATGATGGCTTGCATGTGTGAAATGTCACTAAACTACCATCATTTCTTTCAATAATACCCATTATTAATGAATCTTTATTGTTGAGTCATAATTTCAAATGTCACCCAACGAAATTAATTTGGTAAGCTACATGACATTAGCGTCAATACGACAGAAAGAAGAACTAGAAGAAGAAGTTGGGGTTTTCAAAAAGAGATTGTAGGAAAAGGAAAGCTAGCAGAGTGCTTGTTTGATTACAAGCTCAGTTGAATAATGGGTGGTCAGCTAATTTGGAGTGAACCCACAATTCATAACGTGGTAATGCAGGATGCACCTTCTTTGGCAAAGTTTAGAAATTGCGGATGGCTAGACTATTTCTTGAATCTCGACAATTACAATGAAGACATTGCATAGGAATTTGCATAGACATTCTCTAAGGGGAAGACATTGGTAAAAGGATTGGAGGTGATCGTTACTGAGGAAATAATTGTGGAGGTAATAGGTTTACCTGCTAATGGTGAGCCATACCCTACTACCAAAGATGCAAGGTCAGCCAGAGCTGAATTTACTAAACCCAGTGACCCTCCATTGGTTGTGGATAAACAAGGTACAATGATAAATTCTCTCCCAGAACCATAGATACAAGTAGTTATCCACATTTTCAAGTACATCACTTGTGAGGGCCGCCAGTCATGCCTCCATTCCCTACACTTCAAGCTTTTGAACCATATGAGGTAGGGACAAAGAATGAATGTGTGCAATGTTCTATATCATCTCCTTGCCATCATGGCAGTTGAAACGTAGAAAGTTAGGGATAATTTTATCTCTCACCATTGTTTAATCAAATTACTAGTGGAAAAATATCTGCATGAAGTATCCGATATGACATGGAGGAGTTTTTAAACATTGATCAATTTAGACCAAAACATCTTAGAGGTCAACCCCAACCCCATAGGGTTACTAGGGAAGTGAGGGCTACTAAGATTACTCTTGGAGCATCAACCTCTATTGAAAACCCTAGTTCAAACCCTCTTGTAGCTGAGCAAGCTATTGAAATTGGGTCTTTTGAGTCATAATATTTAGGAGAGGAAAGTTCATCCTGAAATTCTAATAATAATTCCATGCCAAAATCGCAATTCAAACTAGGGCTGCCCTTAGGAGAGAAGAGGCACAAATGAAAGAAGTAGAAATGAGAAAGGGAAAGGCCAAGAAGAAAATGGCAAAAAAACCAACACTAAGCCCTAGGAAATGAAAGGTTGATAACATTTTTCCTCTTGCAAGCAAAGAAAAAGACAAAAATCCTCCTAAGAGATCAAAACCAGCCGGGCCAGCCACTGGTGCACCTGTAAAGAGAAGCCCTAGGCCGAGAAAAACATCTAGGGAGGAGGCAAAAGCCCCAATGAGGCGGTGAATGTTGAGGAAAAATATATTTTTGAGGATGAAAAAAATATCAGATTGGCAAAGCTTGCTACCATTGTAGAACAAGTTGAGAACCAAGAACAAGATGAAAGCCAAGAAAACATACAACAAGAACAAAATGAGAATCCAGAGTTCCTATAGCTAGAGCAGGATGAACAATCTGAATCACTACAACTGGTGATATGTGAACAACAAGAATTGGTGCCAAAGAAGGTTTTGGTAGGAGTACATAAACCTCATACCTTTTCATGGAATGAAATAGCTTTGAAATTATGGAGCGAGATGCAAAGAAAGGAAGAAGAATGGAAAAAGAAAAAGTGTAAGCTACAGAATGTGATTAAAAAGAAAGATGTAGAGATTGAAGAGAAGAATGCATAAATTGTTGTCTTGAAGGAAAGGGTAGATAATGTGGTAGATTTAATACCCAAAATGCTAGCATGTAGAACTCCTCCTAGAGTGTATGACCTGCACTTGATGGAGTGAAATATTTCCTTTAAGCTATCAAGGATCATTTTAGGATTGAGTCCTACTTTTGACACTCCACATGAATTTTTCTAGGCTTATTAACTTGCTCCTCTTGATGTTAAATTTTTTTTATGTGAATTATACCTACAAAATTATGTTTTGTTTGATGATCATGATTGGAATCCCTTGTTATATATTGGAGACCTCCATTTAAGGGAATTTATGTGCTTGATTCAAAATGATATTAGTTTGGGATAGCAGTATAGAACTTATAGGGAAAGGGAATTTCATACTCCCCTGCCTCTTAGGGCTGAATCTAGTAACCCTAGAGATATTTTCATGACATGGCAGGGTATGTGTAGGATCATGATGGGCCAAAAGTGACAATATGATGGGTATGTGTAGGGCATGTGGCTAACAAATTTTTTTTACCCAAAATTGATGAAATGAAAAGGGTTTTTAAAGGAGATTCTCAACTTTCCACCAATATAAATTATTCTTTACTTTGAATTTAATAAATAATTACTATTAATTTTCTATTTGAATTACAACTAAAGTCCTGATTGATAGGCTGATTGAAAAACATCTATAACTTTCAAACGGTATCACATTTTTTGAATCTGAAACATGTATCACATTCTATGCTTTTCATACTATAGGATTTTTTAAAAAAAGTGAATTTCATGAAGTTTTGACCAAGTTAAGATGGCTAGACATACGAGTTTTTATATTTTTTAAAAGTTGTAATAAAAATTTCATAATTAATTATTTACTTGGAAAAAAATTACAAAAAAATATGCATCACATCGGGACATGAGTCCTATCTAAAATCTTATTTAAAAATATTATCATTTTATTGTGGTTAGGGTGGTCAGACAGACACCTACTTCTTAACTTTTCTCTTAAATTTAAGTACTACTACATGTTGAAATTTCAAATTTTCACCAAATAGATTTTTTATTTTTTTAAATAAACCTAGTAGTTTAGAAACCACATTCAATTTGGTACAAACTCTATTATTACATATTTTTGAAATAATATAGATAACTTATTCAAATTTTTACGTCAAGTTGCCTAACTCTGATTTTTCTAAATTTTCTTCCATTTAAGGGCCTTTTTTGTCCATGATGATCCTGTACATACTCGAAACATAATTATTTACCACCCTAGCTACAAAGATAAGATTATTCCTATTAGAGAAGAGGCATACAAAGAATATGAGAAGGTAGTTGAAACCATAGGAAAATCAATAATGGGATACTTAGCATAGAGGTGGAATAGTTTACCAAAAGAATTGAAACAAGCTAAACCCCACTCTTTACATAACTATGATGTAGCATGCAAAAGAGTTGATAGGTACATACAAGTTGGTAGAAAGAAGCAACAGCTTTGGCTTCCCTTACAGTTTTAGCCACTTACATTATTGTGGCATGTGCCAAATTATAAGTTCTACCAGTATGATATAGTTGCAGAAAGGACAAGATGGAACAGACTAGAGAGCAAACAAGGATTCTATTGGGATCTTGATTTAGCCACTATAGATACTAATGTTGGGCAGTTGGCAGAAGTTGACTTTAGGTTATTAACTAGGAAAAAGAATAGTGCTCCTTCTGCTAGAGGACCAACAAAATGTTAGGTTGTGGGGAATGATGAGCTCAATTAATTCCTCAATTTTGATAGGGTCCATTACATATTTGATGTTTCTATTATAGACTTTGACACTTGGTTGTTAATATTTTCCTTAAAACCATGGACCTTGGCATAAGTTTATCTCTGTGACTTTAATGACATTATCATGCTAGATGAGAATTATCTATATTGAATTTACAAGTGGTTGAATGAATGTTACTGGGGTAATTATACATATACATCTACTTGTACATGCTAATGCTATTGTGTAGGTTTCCACTATAATGTGGATGTCAACAAAGCCTGCTTCGTGGGAGAAATTCTTGCCAGTTGGTCGGTTACCAAGAAATCAAGAAGCTATTCATTAAGAAGTCAAAGTAGGAAAAATCTCATGGAGGGAAATTCCTAATTAAAATAAAAGAATGTGGCCACCTTTTTAATGGGAATATTTATTGTTGAGAAAATCTAGGGAGTGCGTTGTGCTAGATTCCTGTTGAAGGAAGTCTGCTTTGACCAATTTATTGCATGCATAGCTTCCTCCAACTTTTTCTATGTTTTCAGTAAGTGCCATCCTCCTATTTTGATGGATTTGGCTGCCTAGGTAATTAGGGTTAGTCGGTAGTTTATGTCTATAAGTAATGGTTAGATGCTCCTTTTCATAAGGTTGGATATTCTAATTTTGTACTCACATTTTCCAGTTTTACAATTCAACTACTGAGATGTTGTACTTCTACTTTCAAGAAATAATATGACATTTTGATTTGCTACATTTGAGTTAGTGTAAGGGAGACTCACCCAAGGGGGTCCACTTGGTGAGAATTCTATCTATTAGGTTAAAAGTTATGTTTAGTATTTAGTTTCAATTTAAACAACCGTTTATTCTTGCAACCACTAAAATTCCATTTTGTGACTATTCTTGTAGCCAAGGAAAACAGAGTAGTTTCCTATCTGTTTGCTAAAATTTTCATTTCTACCCTTCATTTCTAGTCCAGCTATTAGTGCTTAGTGTAGATGTTGATTTTTTCTCAGTGTTTAAGTTGATTTACTTCCATCACTTTATTTATAGAATTGTTTCTTTCCTAGTTTATGAATGACTATAGTAGAGTCCTAGTGCACATACAATGCTAACCCATTTCAAGTTTATGTCCTAGGGTTACAAGTGAAATGCACCTTCATGATGAGTGAGATAGCTACTTAGTGTAGATGTTCAATCTCTAAGTCACATCCTTAAAGGCTTAACTATTAGACCATTACAAGAGGCCAACAACCATCACTTCAGAGCCTTAAATATTCTCTAGGAGGCTTTTCATTATAAGAGGTATCATGGTATCCTAATCCTTTTGTGTTTTTATCAGTTGGTTTTTGCTCTAAGTGTAGATGAATTTCATGTTCACTTCTTGTGTCACATCCTTGTTTTCTCAAGATGGTGAAGCCTTTTCCATATGTTTCTTCTAAGTTGATTGGAGTGTTTCTTACTTTGTTATCATAAAAGGGTTGATTTTTTACTTGTTTAGAGGAACTAGGTTCACCTGTTGTAAGGTACTTAGGTTTAACTTTCGCTTCAGTTTAAGGATTTAAGTAACCAAACATCTCAAGGGGTGGTATTGTGGGAGGATATGGTTGTTTAATGGAGGGATAGAAGGATTCATTTGCTTCAAGGTTATCAAGAGAATCTTTTAGGAACTTATTCATGTTGTCATCATCTTTTCCAATGATGTCAACATCATGAGGACATGCATTAGGATTTGAGTGAGCATGAGTGAGTTCAATTTAATTAGGGTCATTACCAAAGGCACAATTTGATACATCTACCAAAGATTTCAAGGAGATCCATAATTTTCCAAAGCACATATCCAAGATGCAAGATTGAACAAATGCACTTGAAATTCAAAATAAAATGGAATAACAACAAATCTAGAAACTGAAACATAAAATAGAAAGTAGCCCATGGAAACATATAAAAGCAATTTTAGATCTTGAAAAATGTGAGAATCAAAGTCAATAGGGACTAAGATGCTAGGAAGGGCGTCTTGGTCCTCTTGGTGAGATTCTAAAGTTCCAGAGGCTGAAACAAACAATAAACAGTAGATAGAGACTTTTGAAGCAAAAATATTGAGAGGGACTAAGAAGCCAGGAAGGGTGTTTTAGTACGAAGAAGGGCTTTTTACAAAAAAATAGTGAATTCTAGAATGTCAATAGTGTTTACATGTTTCCTATGCAGTATAATGATGCTTAAAAATAGAAAAATGTTCAAATAAGTGCAAGAAAAAGTATCTATAAACAAGAAATTGAATGCAATATTTGAATGCAATTTTTAATTTTAAATGAAATGAAGATGAAGAACAATGCACTTTTTATTTTTTCAATGAAATGATGCAATAAAGTAAATATGCAACCTATATGCATGTTTACTAATGCAAATATAGGAAGCCCTAAATGCAATTTGACTAATGGAAGATGCAAGATACCCTAGATGCACTTTCACTAATGCAAGATGCAATACAAGAATGAATTATATCTATGTCTAATGACTTAATATACTCAAAATCAAAAAATAAAAAATGTTGGGTTCACCAAAATGATGAGGGGGAAAATGGATACCTTTGTGGGATATCACACTTTTCTCACTCAACCATTCACTAATGTCCTAAGAGTCCTAATTAGATTGACTAACAACCTCACAAGGTGAGCCAATTCTCAATTAGTAGGGTCTTAGGAAGGGGTTCATTAAGTTGTAAGGGGTTCACCACCAATCAAATGCTTGGAAAAGAAAATGTTTGAAAATAGGTTGTGATATGAAAAATGACCTAAAACTAGAAATGCAAGCTAAATGAAAGATGAAAATGATGAAATTATGTAACATGGAGATGGTATGTGTGTAGCTAGGAAATTTGATCAATATGTGAGGATTTTAGAAATAAAAAGAGGCTACCAAAATATGTTGTGGAGGACTTAGACACCCAAGATGGTGTATTAGTCATGCTACTATTTTTTGGGGAAAATACAGAGTCTTTGGATCTCGGTACCAGATCTTTGAAAATCTCTAAAAAATGAGTCTGGGAGGACTAAGATGCCCAAGATGGTGTATTAGTCCCTTTCTAAATTTTTGAAAACTCTAAATAAGATCCTGAGCTCCAAGGTCTAAAAAGGATTTTGAATATGGCCTATAGAAGATTTTTCGTAAAGATGACAACTTTGTAATGCAACTTTGCACTCTAGGTGACCTTCAAGTCTACAACTTAGATTTGCAATCACAAATATGCAAAATGGAAAAAAAAAATTGTTAGTGAATGGGGGTTTTCCTTTGTCAAACCCCTTTTTCATAATTAAACCTTGAAATAAAATATAAATATTGAAGGAAATGGTGAATGAACAACATGCAATGCTACAACTCACCAAACCCTTGTAAAGTCTACAAACTTGTATGTAATGACTACAATGGATATGGATCTTGAATGCTTGAAAGATTGAACTTAAATTGCTTGCTTCAATCAAAACCCTACATCGCAAATGTTAGCACAACAATACACATGATGGAAGAAAACTCTTTGATATGATGCTTGAATATGAAAATGGCTTCAAATTCTTGATGAATTTTCTCTTGAACGCTCTTGTGTACTCAATTATGCTATGATAAAAGATCTTACAAAATACTTATGTTGAAATGAATCGAGGAACCTTGTATTTATACTTACCTATGCTTAATATCCCAAAATTATACTCACCAAACCCTTGTAAAGTCTGCAAACTTGTATGTAATGACTACAATGGATATTGATCTTGAATGCTTGAAAGATTGAACTTAAATTGCTTGCTTGAATCAAAACCCTACATCACAAATGCTAGCACAACAATACACATGATGGAAGAAAACTCTTTGATATGATGCTTGAATCTGAAAAATGGCTTCAAATGCTTGATGAATTTTCTCTTGAATGCTCTTGTGGACTCAATTATGCTATGATAAAAGATATCACAAAAGAATTACATTGAAATGAATCAAGGAACCTCTTATTTATACTTACCTATGCTTAATATCCTTAAATTACATCACACCAAACTGACACATGAATTCATTGAATAAAAGAGGCTAAATCTCACCAGAATCTAAAATTAAATCTCAAAAATGACTCGAGGACTAAGACGCCCAAGGTGGCGTCTTAGTCCCAAGTCCTAAAAACTTGGGGCACAGACACCAAAAAGGGGCCCAATCCAAAGATGCCAAAATTAGGGTTTCGAGAGCCTTGGGGCACTAAGACGCCCTAGGAGGTGTTTTAGTTCAAACCCAAAAATTGGGGACACACTGATGGTGTCATTAAATTGTCATTTATGCATTAGAGAATGTTGGGATTAACCAAAAAAATATATCATTCATAGGGCTTGTGGGCATAAAATAAGACCAATTAATCGATAAAGAAGCATAAATAAAGAAAGGTGGGCCCAAACAAGTGTGAAGATTTAAGGGTATGCATTTTTCTACACTACAACCACTTTCTCTTTATTGTTAATGTCTATCAGTATTCTAATTGTATCTCCCAAAGGATGTGCACCTTGTTTTAGAAATTCATAGTTCTTCATTTTCCTTATCAATCTCATTACTTTCCTTTTGTCCATCCTTTTGCTTAGCACTAATCATGGCACATGTAACCCTTTTTATTTTAGGAGTAGATGGATTTTCATAAACTCCTAACATTTCTTTCAAGGCTTCATCGTCTTTGACGTATTCCCATGATGGTTCACAAGTCATATCAAGCAATTCCTATGCTTCAAGGTGATATTTTTTTTAGGATGACATGTAACGGAATTGATGTTCAATGAGGGTCTCTTGTTTGCTTCCAATATCTTAGAAGGAAAATATCCCAAACTACCTTTTTTTTTTTGACATGTGTTAGGCTCTATGGGAACAAATATTCCTTGTTCTTTATTTCCACATCCTTTTCCATTATAGCCAATTTGTTTCATAAGCTCATAACCTCTTCCATAAAGTCTCTCCATTTCTTTCAGGTTTGGTGGTTGTTGATAATCTATCTCATCAAAGTTTTTTGTATAAATTGTGTCTTCTTCTAGAGTAGATGAGGTAGATGCTTGTGAGTTTTCTTTTGAGTTTTGTGTTGACATCACCATTAGTTGCTTTTGTTTTTCATATTCTTTTCTTTTGATTATGTATTACCCCATAAATGAAGTTGTGAACTCTAAGGAACCACAATCATCCTCCAATAACTTGACACCATTTCCATCTCTTTTTCTTCGTCTTTCATAGGTTCCATGTTTAATGTTGGAATTAATGTGTTTAGAGGAGTTTTTGTTCATTTTCAACTGGGTATGTGTAGGATCATGATGGGCCAAAAAGTGGCAATATGATGGGTATGTGGCTGACAACTTTTGTTTTACCCAAAATTGATGAAGCGAAAAGGGTTTTTAAAGGAGATTCTTAGCTTTCCATCAATATAAATTATGCTTTACTTTGAATTTAATAAGTAATTATTATTCATTTTCTATTCAAATTATGACTAAAGTCCCGATTGATAGACTGATTGAAAAACATTTATAGCTTTCAAATGGTATCACATTTTTTGAATCCAAAACATTTGTCACATTCTATGCTTCACATACTATAGGATTAAAAAAAGAAAAATTGAATTTCAAGAAGTTTAGACTAAGTTAAGGTGGTCAGACATACGATTTTTTTTATATTTTTTAAAACTTATAGTAATAAAAAATTCATAATTAATTGTTTACATGAAAAAAAATTACAAAAAAAATATGCATCACATCGGGACATGAGTCATCTACTTATATCTAAAATCTTAAAAAAAATATTATCATTTTATTGTGGTTAGGGTAGTCAGACAAACACCTACTTCTTATTTTTTCCCTGAAATTTAAATACTATTGCATTGAAATTTCAAATTGTCACCAAATAGATTTTTTTTTTAAACAAACCTAGTATTTTAGAAACTACATTCAAATTGCTACCAATTCTATTCTTACATATTTTTGAAATAATATAGATAACTTATTCAAAATTTTATGTCAAGTTGCCTAACTCTGATTTTCCTAATTTTTTTGCCACTTAAGGGCCTATTTTTTCCATGATGATCCTGCACATACTCAGCTTGTAAACAATTTTTAGGCTTGAGGTCTATTTCAAATTGGTATAATTTATTGTTATAGACATACTTCATTATACGATGAAGAGTTGTAGGCATTGCATGCATCTCATGAATCCAAGATCACCCTAAATGAAGATTATATGAAAGAATATTAGGCATGACATGAATAAGATTTTGCAAGGTAGCCTTTCCAACTATAATAGGAAAAGTAATCACACCAACTAATTGCTTTCCTACATTGTCAAATCCTTGAATAGATAAGGATTCAAGTTGAATTCTTGATTTTTCCACACCAAGTCTATCCAAAATGGTCACACTACACACATTAAGAGTAGAGCCATTGCCAAATTGAAGGGTTCTTTTTATTCCTAACCTTTTATAGATGGTTATTATCATGAAGGAATCATTTTTATTTCTCATTTCCAACAGAGGTAGCTCATGCTAATTAAAATTAATGTCTACATTAATTGTATTCTTCCTTCTATTAGAGATGCCACATCGTTTGCATTTGTACCGAAGGGAACCACTACTTGTTGCAAGGCAGTTTGAAGTATAGTGTGATAATTAGGTGAATTCGGAATTAGATTCCCTAGGGATATCTTTGCATGAGTATTCTTAAGTTTTTCAAAAATATCATACTCATTTCTACTAGTTGTAGGAAAATGAGGAGTGCTAGGCAAGATAGTGTTAGGCAAAGGTAAAGACGTAGTTGGTTGTTTTGGTTGTGGAGTTTTTCTAGTGTTATATGTATGAGTAATGGTATTATAACTTGATTGTTGCAAAACATTTTTCTTAGGTGGTTCAAGGGTGAAAAAGGGTTTGTTTTGAGTTTGAAATTTTTGTGAAGGTAGGTAAAGGATAAGTTGAGGTTGTATCACATTAAATTCTCTTGGTTTCAATTGGTTGTAACAAAATTTAGTGGATGAACCTTGTAAGATGAAATCCTCAATGGCTTCATCTAACATGTCAAAGTCATCACTACTAAAAGGCTTGATGTTTAGGTTAACTTGGACAATGAGATTTGACATACTCAAATAACTAGATGCTCTCTCCAAGTGGTTCATTGATTTATAGGTGTTTTTGGTTTTATTTTCTAATGAATGGAAAATTTAGTCTAAGCTAATTGAAGTATGAACTAATGCTAGGAATGAAAAGTACAATAATATAATTTTATCCACAATTGAAATGTGTCTAAATTGAGCTAGATCTAATGAAATTCATGAAATAGAAACTCAATAAATTGAAATAGAAAGCTAATGAAAACAAATGGGAACATAGAAATAGAGTATTTGATGTTGTAAAATGCAGTCTAAAATCTAAAACAAGACTAAATCACCAAAGGGGCATATAAGTCCCAATTAGGTTTTTTCAAGGATTTGAACAATGAATAATAGTTAGTACAAAATACCCAAAAATCAATCAAAATCTCTTGTATTGGGACTAAATCGCCTAAAGGGGCGTATGAGTCCTATTTTATGGTTTTGTAGTCTAAAATATAAAATAGGACTAAATCACCTAAAGGGGCATATAATGCAAGTCTAAAATATAAAATAGGACTAAATCACCAATAGGGGTGTATAAGTCCCAATCAGGTTTTTTCAGGGGTTTGAACAATGAATAATAGTTAGTAAAAAATACCCAAAAATAAAAAAAAATCTCTTGTACTAGGACTAAATCGCCTGAAGGGGCGTATGAGTCCTAGTTTAGGATTTTGCACCATTTTCAATAAATTTTGCATGAATGTTATGTATTTTTTTGGATCATGTCCAAGCTAAGTACAAATGCAAATTTTAGATGAAATTCAATGATGCAAGATGCAAAAATGCAACCTATATGCACTTTTAGAAATGTAAGATTTAGAAACCCTCAAATTCCAATTAATTACTACAAAACCTAATGCAAGGTAAATGAAAGCTAGATCTAGGATTATGATACACTCCCAATCATAATTAAGATGTTATAAATATAGGTTCACCAAAATGAAACAACAAAAATAGGTAGGTAGGTCTTATCTTTGAGGAGATATGGTTCTGTAGACATGCAAACACAAAATGTAGACATGCATTGAACTAATTCATATTCATCCATTCATCAAATAAATCAAGTTCATTAAATTCAATCTCTAAAGTCCTCCATTTAAATCAAATAAATTCATCTTTAGTACTAACATCATCCTCTTTGATTAAATAAATCAAATCTTTATTTAATCAAGTCTTTATCATTTTCCATCTCCTTTTGATTTAGTTTAATCCTTAAATCTAAGTCAAATGAGTCAAATCACCTAATCCTCTCTTAAATTAACTAAATCGTGATTAAATCTAATCTTAATGCAAGTCCCATCCTCTATCTTTTCCCACTTGCACAAATAAATCATTTAATTGATTTATTAAATCTTCATTTTCCATCAACATGGCATAAAAGTGGAATATTCCCTCAAATTTGAATTCAAATCCAAGTTGACTTGTCCCTTCAAACATATCATTAATTATCCTCTTACATGTCCCCCACTTGTCATTTAAGATCCCTTATTCTCCCTCCAACAAGACAAATTTAAAATTTGAAAAGGCCACCTAAAGTCATTTATTAGCACATTCCTCAAAACTTGCACATACTTTATCCATCCATCTCTTGACAAGTGGAACCTTGCCATTGGTTGAAGGTTAGTCCCACATTCATCTATTTTTCCTCTTCTCTCATCAAAATCTTCTATAAATGGAGGGGGGTATTCTTCATTTGGATCATCCACAATCCACAATTTTCATGCAAAGTTACTCTCTTCATATTGAGAGCTAATTTTGTCCACTTCATAGCATTTTCAACAATCTTCATCATTTGACTTGTCAAGGGTTGGGAAAGGGTCACTTTTCACAACAAAGTGACACCAATCCACTATGGAATAGGTATTTAATGTGTATTTCATGTTTTCAATTAGTTTACTTTGCTATTTTATTTACAATGTTAGACATGTTGAATTATTTCATAAGGATACCACTTTATTTTCTTGCTATGAACTAACATCATGATGATATATGAGATGGAGCTTGCATATTTATGGTGTTACATATGGCACTAGAAGGAGGGTAGTTCATCTCCGTTTGTTTCAAGCATTAGATTGGAAACATAAAGTTTATGCTTGTCTATGTGTTTTTGTTCTCATGTTTTTCCATATTTGACTAATCAACATTTGAGTATGAGTAGCATTCATTGACTTTGATCTTAGGACATTATTTTAAAACATGTGATTGTTGAAAGAAACTCATATTAATCTGAATAGATAATCAACATTCAAAGAGATCACAGGATCATTGTCTAAGAATTTTGTAAATTCTCACCAGCTTCACTTCAACTCCAAGGTTTCTTTGGAGAGACTTGTAAATTCATCTCACACCTGTAAACAAAAGAAAAGGGAAAGATTCTACATCTTTGTTATTTTACTATATTTTATTTCATTCAAAAATAATTCTACCTCCAAATATAATGCGTTTCCTTTCTGAAAATGGTTGCTTTTATGCCGGATCTCTATTATCTTGTAATATTACGCATTTCATGAGCTACTCTAGATGCTCTGTTATGTTTTCTATTTGATAATATTGGTTGGTAAAAGTCTATGGTTTCTTAGCAATGTCCTATTGCAATAAATATCCTTATCATAAGTGAGTGGACCCCAAATAATCTGATTTCAATTATAACTCACAATGATTATCTTTTCCTACATTTTTTGATATTGTCTCATATCGATCAAGCACATTTGCCAAATTCTAAAGCGCTGATAGAGTTTGAGGTTTACTAAAAAAAAATTGTGCTTAACTTCACTAAGATTGTGGTTTAGTGTCTCTTGTTTTTGATCAAATAGATTTTAAAGCTTTAGTGCTCAGCTATTGTCACAAAACCGCTCAAGTTCATTGTTCTTTCTGTTCAATAAATTGCAAGCCTAGTGTGGAGTTTAAGTCTATTGGTTATCCAAAAGGTAATGGTAATGATAATAGTAATATGTAAAAGAAACAAAGATAGTGAAAGTTCATTTGCTTCTTCTTAGTTGTTGGTTGTAGTCATTTAGCAATTTATTCATCAATGCATGAAGAGCATGATATCCAATAATGTTTGAAATAATTCACTTCATCTAACCATTGCAGAACAATTAAATGAATGGAATTAGAATGTTAATGAGTGGGAGTTCTGTGTAGAACTTCTCTGGAGTGGTGCAAGTTTCCAAAGGTATAGGCCAACATTTAATGCTCCTTCAGGAATTTGTTTTTGCACCTACCAATTTGCATTGTTTCAATGTTTTTTTTTTTATCCTTTTCATCAAAATGTTTTGCACATATCTTGCAATCAACACATTCCATGAGATGATATTTCTTTGAGGGATATCCTGTATTGCTTAAAAAAATTTCAGTAGGAAGTTTTTATTGAAAGGAAAAGTCATTTGCAATCTCCTCTATGAAGATTCACATAGATTTTCCTACCATTGCCATCGTCCAAATAAATTTGATTTCTCAATCAAATACTTGTTGATCATGTTTATTTATAAATGCAACCATTGTTTTTGGCAGACTCTGAAATTGATAATTTACTACGTCGTAAATGCTTCATGCAAGTATGGAAGTAGGTTATATATGTGTATAGTATATATATAATCTCCTGGTGGCTAGTTGATGATTTAATGGCTTAGTGTTTTTTTCAATGCATTATCTTAACTATTTATGGGAATTATTGGATTTGATCATTTTGTTGTGTAAGTGAAGTTGCCATCCAACATCTATCTATTAATAAAATAGATAGAATTTGAATCACTATATTGTTATCTTTTGTGTATGATTGAGTATTATGATCGTTATTTCTATCATTAATTCTTGGTTGTGTAGAGTGGATGAATAGATTAAAAGCAGAAATTGACGTTTCCTATCCTATCGGATTTATTGGCTTATGTCTTAAAGGCATGTAAAGGGACCTCAATCATCATTTTGAAGGCATGGCCTATATACATTATGCATTGTGTCTAAGTTAAAAACTCACAAACTCAAATCAAGGATCAAGGATTTCTAAAATTTGTAGGGGTATTTGAGGGTTCAAAAAGATCCTCTCACTTGGCCCATGTATTTTATTGTAATGGTACTTCATAGATTGTGAACCTTTACAATCTTCATGTCATAGCATTCACCTAGTTGTTGTGGTGAATCAAAACCAGAGAGAAATTTTGTTTTTTGGTTTGTTGGTTCTACACCCACGTGACCTCAATAATACCTATGCATTCATCGAGTCTTTTCAATACAAGTATTTTATGTTGATAGCGAGCAATCTGTGTTCACAAATGTTGGTTCTCCCTTTGTACTTCAAGAAGCAGCTTTAACTGTTCAGTTTGGGATTCAAGATGTTGAAGGAATGGCACATAATGCGGTTTGAAAGATAAAACATACTCAAAGGTTCATAACAACTCTAATAGCACAGCAAGTGAAATTTTTATTCTCGAGTCTTCAACTCAAAGTCTTGCACAACTCGCTTGTGTTGGTTTGAAATCTAAACCGGGAACATTGTTTAAATCTATTGGTCCTATTAGAACAAAATTATTTCCTCTTTAGTATTAATATATCTATTCAAAGATGCACATGCTTTTATGTGCAGGTGTAGGCAAATGAATAGATAAAAAAAAACTAACCCTGTATGGATAGATGAAAATCAAGTAGCAACAGTACAGATCACAATGAGCTTTTATTTTAGAAGATTATCAAGTAACAAGTTGAACTTCTTAGTTTCAAAGCAAAAATAGGTCAATGGGGATGGTAGGAACATTTACTCTTCCTATCAATCTTAGGCGTTTTCCCTCTCTCATATTTAAGTGTCTATGTATTTAATAATGCAATTCAATATCTATTGGTGATGTTGCCAAAGGAGTACTTTCTATGAATTTATGAATTGAGGATACATGAGATCCACGCAAGCTTTATCGTGGACAGAAGTTAGACATTGTCTATCAAATTCTTGAAGGAGTCAACATAACATTTATATCATCATCTGCACCAAGAATCCCCAAAGGACAACTTTATGTTTATTTGATTATTGATTCCTTATAAATGCATTCATTGTGTTTGAAAATGTATTCATTGTATCATTGATTTCTTGAAATATCATAAATCTTATTTGTGATTGTTTCGTAATGTTTATAGGTGGACATCGAAATCAAGCATTGGAATCAAGTGAAAACAAAGTGAGATTGGAATTGAAAAGGAATTGGGAATTAAAACTTGAAACCAACAAAGCATTTTTAAATTCTTAAGGTTTTGTTAATGTGTTTTTTATGCACTTTTCAATACAAGCAGTGCGTAGATGCACTACCTCTCTTGAAAGACAATCTTCCACAATCAGATTGTAGAACACTATCCCAAGGTCTCTAATGTCACGTCTAGACAATGCTTAGATACATCAGTAGTTTGATGTGATTTGTTTGAATCACAAGGTGGTCTTACGGATGAGTTACAAAGCATGGAAGTTAGGTTTGCAAATGCAGTTTCAAAGTGTTAAAAGTGAATGAACAGTGGCTGTCCACTCAAAACAACAAGTTGAAACTCATCAAGTTCATCTGATTTAGCTTCATAGCGATTCTTTGGGTCCTAATTTAACCAAATATTAAAAGAAACACCAAAAGGAGAAGGGTTAAGAAAGCTATTCTAATCCTAAGCTACAAATGAACAGTAACAATGGTGGCTGCTAAAGTAGACAGACTTCCTAAACTGGGTTTCGCTTGGCCAAGAGAAACCTACAGTTGCACAAAACCAGTGAAATCTTCTAAGGACTGTAAATTTTCAAATTTCACATGCACATCATGCACATGTAATTGAACTAAGTTGCAACAATGAAGTAATGAGCTCAGACTAGCTTTGCAAAGTGACTCATCATCAATGAACCACAAAAAGCATGAGCTGGAAATCCATCAAATACTGAAACAACAAACACCATCACCACTCACATTCAAGAAACTAACACTAAAACAAACATGGAAGGTGAACCATGCATACATAAAGAGAAAAATCAAAAGGAACACCCATAAATCATGCAATGTTGCTTTCTATTGCTGCAGAATGTCTTTATATCAATTCTCCAACTCTTACAAATGAGGGGCAAGCCCCTATTTATAGTTTTCCAAATCCCAAATGAATGGCTAGGATCAATTTGTATTGAGTGGCTCAGATTCATTACAAGTTAGGGCTTCACCTACCCTACAATATTCAACAATTAGAAATATATTTCTTGTCTTTTCCCTGTTTTGTCATCTAGTGACGGTCACTGTAGCAATTTTGTCATTTAGCTGATTTCCCTTTTCACTGTAGCTAAAACTACCTGAAAGTTGTCTTTTGCTTGATGTGCTTGCAGTGTTCTTCCTTTGATCAAACAAGTCCGTCGACGATTGGCATCAATGGATTCGTGGCCCATAATTCAGGCAAAAAGCTCCTTAGAAATTATCATCATCTGGAAAAAGGGAGGACAACTCCCTCAATGGACCTCTTCGATAGACCTATGGAAGGCTTCTTGACTCCTGCAAACATGAAGTGTCGTAAGTGCATTTATACATGAGCTAAGGAAAATGTCAGTCAAACCTACAAATTCCCTATTAGATCTATCCATGTATCATCAAAATATCTTGATATTCATATTTGGAGCTCATTTGGACCATAAACATTAATGTGTGCTTCAAGGGTGAGAGCACCAGAGGGCGAAAAGACGGCGGAAGAAAGCCAGAAGGAAGACAACAGATGGAAGCCAAAACAGCCAGGAAGAAGGCGGGCTCCCGGATGTTCAAAACAACCGAGAAGGAGGTGGGCTCCTGGATGTTCAAAACAGCCAGGAAGGAGGCAGGCTCCTGGATGTTCAAAACAGCCAAGGAGGGACAGACTCCTGGAAACGGCCACGGAGGGCCTGGGTTCTGGAGGGCGGGTAGGAGACAGCCGGCGGAAGTTCAAAAACGGCGACAGAGAGGCAGAAACCCTAGAAACGGCCATGGAGGGGCCGAGCTCCAGAGGCCGGGAAGGAGGCAGCCGTTGGAAGTTCAAAAACGGCAACGGAGAGGTGGAACCCCGGAAACAGCCACGGAGGGGCCGGGCTTCGGAGGCCGGGAAGGAGGAAGCCGCCGGAAGTTCCAAAATGGCGATGGAGAGGTGGAACCCGAAACGGCCATGGAGGGCGAGCTCGAGGAGAGCTGGGAAGGAGGCAGCCACCGGAAGTCCAAAATGGTACGGAGAAGCGGAACCCAGTAACCCGCGGAGCTCCGGAGAGTCGTGAAGAGGCGGCCGGGAAGTTCCAAAATAGCGATGGAGAGTAGAACCGAAGGCCACGGAGGACTCCAGAGGCGGGAAGGAGGTAGCACTGGAAGTTCCAAAATGGCGGCGGAGAGGGAACCAGAAAGGCCACGGAGGGCAGGCCGCCGGAAGTTCCAAAATGACGACGAAGAGGTGGAACCCTGGAAACGGCCACGGAGGGGCCGGGCTCTCAAGGTCGGGAAGGAGGTAGTCGCCGAAAGTTCCAAAACGGCGATGGAGAGGCGGAACCCCAGAAACTGCCATGAAGGGGCCGGGCTCCAGAGGCCGGGAAGGAGGAGCTGCCAGAAGTTCCAAAATAGCAAAAGGGGACAAAGCTCGAGAAACCCGAAACTTAACCAAACTTTGGAAACCTTGGCAGTTCATTTCGTGCTTCAAACACATCCGGATCGAAAAAAGGGTGACCCCAAAGTCAAAATGAGAAGCGGGAGTGATGGGGGTCCATGGATGTTTCCAACGGCCAAGGAGGAAAGGGAATTCCGGAGGGAAAGTTTTGAAACCATCGAAACATAACGAAATGTTGACGAAACCTTGGCAGTTCATTTACGCACTCTAAACACATCCCGAACCCACCAAAAAGTTGTTCCCAAAGCGAAAAATGAGGAAACAGGAGTGACAGGGGTCCACGGATGTTTCCAAACAACCAAGGAGGAAGGGAAATCCAGAGGGAAAGTTCCGAAACCATCGAAACTTAACGAAACATTGACAAAACCTTGGGAATTCATTTACACACTTCAAACACATCCCAGATCCAAAAAAGGGTGACCCCAAAGTCAAAAATGAGGAAACGGGAGCAACGGGGGTCCACAGATGTTTCCAAACAGCCAAGGAGGAAGGGAATTCCAGAGGGAAAGTTCCGAAACCATCGAAACTTAATGGAAGGTTGACGAAACCTTGGCAGTTTATTTACGCACTCCAAACACATCCCGAATCCACCAAAAAGTTGTCTCCAAAGCCAAAAATGTGGAAACTGGACCGACAGGGGTCCACGGATGTTTCTGAAATAGCCAAAGCAAGACAAAAGGCAGAAAGGGGATGGGGGACTTTATTTCTTCATAGATTTGAATACCCCAAGCAGGTGAATTTGGGTAGGCGATTTGATCATTTGATGGCACATTACCAAATTGGGCTTGGAAAGCAAAACAAGACAGGAGCAAAGCAGCCTGTCGGGAGTGAAAAAAAATGGGCTCCTTGCCTACGGCGAGGCGTGTGTGAAAAACATTTACAACAAATGGCGACTCGCTGGGGAAATGCTCGAGAGCATTTTGATGACAAACACGAATCACGAACCCAGAATCTCTGGTTCCGACCTTCATGCTAGGGCAAATAGACTAGATGCCCAACCAAAGGATCAAAACCATTAGCCAACCCAACCTTCAATATGCTAAAAATCCAAGTGTGTGCAATTGCGTTAATTCCCATCCTTCAGTTGCTACAGGAACCCAAGCTCCGTTCAGTTAAGCTACGTAGTTTATTCTAACTCCAAAAGCATCCAGGACATTGCCTCGCTGCCAGTCAAGCGTCCATAGCCCCAACGAGGTTATCGTTATGATTCTCCCGAACATTGCTCTACTGTCGGCCGGGTGTCCATAGCCCTGGTAGAGTTGCTCGGATACCCCTGAAAATTTGAATTTTCCTTTCTTTTAATTTTTAATGTTTTCTTTATTTCTTTCTTTTCTCTTTTCAACTCTTTTATTTCAACCCGCAAGCATTGAAGCTGGCGCTCAGGGTTGAGAATCACAATAGCGCTGGAGCAGAATTTTAGATTTTTCACTTAACTAGACTTCACAAAAGGCCCTATAGTGACCGTTGAATTCTTAAGATGTGTAAGAGCTATAAGATTTCAGAATACGTCAAAGTCATACTAAACCAACAACTTATCCTCTTTGAATTAAACACCCAGATCGCTTGATATTAACAGAAGACCTTCACCATCCACTCTGAAGACTTGATTAGAGTTTGACAAAGAAATATCTAGAACAACCCTAGGCAATAAGTATGGTTGTTGTGCGCACAGATGTGCCTAGTTAAAAGAAAATGGACCTCGAGCAAAGCAGCAACAAAGCAAAAGAAAACAAAAAGCAAATGAAGCAAGTAACCTACACAAACCAACTAACCTAAGGAAAGCAAGAAAGCAGAGTATTTACAGGGAACCTATACTACTCAAAAATGAGCTATGTACAAAGATATTTACAAAGCATTATGTTTAGGCACGACAAACCAACATTAACATTCATTGGATTTCATAATGCATGCACGAGCAAACAGGCAATTGTTATCATTCTTAACCATGCAAACTTGTCTTTATATTTTGAAAAAGGAAATTCAATGTTGTAGCATTCAAGTTCAATCACATCATCATGAAAAATTAGCAATTGAGGAGGCTCGTTGAACCCATGGTTAATCCACAAACATGTTTGTTTTCCCTTATTCCCATAATCAAAATAATAAGTGCAATTATGAGAAATTATAGGGGCAAGGAAGGATAAAACCTGGATGTCATCACATGGAGGTGGCAGCATTGGACAGTCAAGAGCAAGCACAACATCATTGATCGTTGCATTGGCAGCTTTGGGTGGGCACGGTGGAGGGTGCAACACTTTGGACATTAAGCGTGCATAAGGCTGGGAGGACGGGGCAGTAAACAGCTCTTCCAAGCTGTGAGCAAGATCCACAGTCCCAATTGGTTGTTCTTGAAGGAGGAACAGCTTGCCTTGTCGATCATATGTAATCTTGGTGCCCTTTTGATGGTCGTCTTCAAACGGTAGCATGCTGTCCCATTTCCCTTCCCAAGTGTTTACCTGATTTTTGTGATGTTTAATGTCATGGGATGATGACATGCATGAATCTGTCTCATTGCAGCTCTCTAGTTGTGAAGGAAAATCTATAAGGATTGAGGCGAAAGGACCCTCAGTTGCAGCCCGCGGTTGACCAAGCTTGTCATATTTGTTGGCAGCCATCGAAACACCTCCACCTTTATCTTCTTCCTTTTGTTGTTCATGTATCTCCTCATGGTGCCCACTTGTTTCCTCTTGGTCACTATCACTGTAAATGGAAAAGGAGCTCCTCTCCCAATTTAAAAACTCTAGTGCATCATCTTTCAAGGGCTCAAGGAGTATGTATTCATCACTACTGTCTTCTGGGATGTGCTCTTCCTCGACATGAGCATACCTCCGTAGTGCAGCTCCTAATGGAAAGAAGTCATCAATTGATGGAACCTTATCAAGGGGACCAAAGTCTACTACACAATTTCCCTCCAAAGACTCGTCAAAAAGCCCACCATCCATGGCACATAACTGCTCTTCAAGAGGAAGAACTTCTTGATGACTGGTGGACAACATTCCTGCTTGATCCACTTCATCACTCAGAACTCCGAGACTGTATTTCTATCCCTCTATTGCTGCCCCAACATCCTCTTGAGGACCACCTTCAATTGAGCCATTAGTTGATTTAGATGTTTGGTCTTCTTTTTCGATATGGACAGTAAGTAGAGGAGGTCAGACACTTGGCTGCCTTGCTTGTTCTTTGACTTGTTTGATGGCCTCTTGGCATAGCTTACATGTGAGCTCTGAGTGCGATGAATCATGTAGTTGACACCAATTTGGGAGCAGCAATATCTCTAAATCCACTTGGTACTTCAGCTCTGACCAATCCTTTACCAACCTGGAGACGAGCAGGTCATATCTTTCCACTATTGAGTCCTCATCATCACTTGAAAAAGAATTATGATGGTAGACATTTGTAGTGAGTGGTTGCTCCTACTCCTTCAAATCTGCATTTTTAGCTTCTTGATCACTGTAATTATAGATGGAGAGGTTTTTTTACCTAATTTTGCTTATGCTTTTACCATCTCCTTCTGCTGCCCCAAGGCTTTCAGCCTCCTCTTCTTCTTGATTCTCAACATTTTCATTTGCTGCCCCAGCACAAACTACTGCAAACTCATTTGATTCATCTCCAACTGCCAATCCCTCTTATTGAGTGGAGGACTGATCTTCTTCAATGGAGGGAAAGTCTTCTAAACTGGTTATAATCAGATTTTCATCAATGCACGTTGCTGTCCCAAGATTTTCAACTCCTCCCTCTTGGTTTTCATTTTCCATGTCTGCTGTCCCAACACCAACTTGTGTCAAATTTCTTGGTTAATTTTTATTTTGCTATCCTCCGGATGTTGACAACTCTTATGCCTCATTGGATAACTTCTCCTCATTGAGAGTTGGCTGCTCCAACTTGTTCGAACAACCCCTAGCTTGAGCGAGGATTTTTGTGCATGACGAGCAAGTGAATTCAGAGTGGGGTGCATTGTGAAATCTGCACTAACAAGACATTAATATTTCCTCCAATCTTGGTCCATCCTTGCTGCTCAAATGTTCCTGGATCAGCTCCTTGAATGCCTTGGGTGCCATGGCTGTCAATTCTTCCTCTGAGTCTGCAAGGGCTAAAGGCTGATATATTTCTCAAAAGGGAATTTCTCCCTGCAAGACCTTCTCAATTCTATCGAAGAATGTTAGACACCCCAATTCATTATGCCTACAAGTGCAATGGATCCGACATCTATCCACCAATGGGAATTGCTGCAATAGCTTCTTCAATCTCTTATTCAAATGTGCATGTAACTAAGTGATGTTGATTTGCAAATGCTGCTCCATTTCGACTCAGCTTCTTTTTCCTTCAATTTTTTTGAATTTTAGCCTTGAAAGAGATCTCCCTATCTCAGATTTCTTCTTTGCAAGTGCTCTTTTCGATTTCCAACTTTCAGCTTTGTAGCCTCAACATGTCATGCCCTCCCTCTAGCGCCAGTTCTGTTGATGGCGTTAGGAGGAGGAGGGCATAAAATGAATCACTTCAAACCTTCAGCTTTGCATTCCCAACATCTCAGCCCTCCTTCTAGCGCTAGTTCTATTGATGGCGGTAGGAGGAGGAGGGCATGGAATGAATCACTTCCAACCTTCAGCTTTGTATTCCCAACGTGTCAAGCCCTCCTTCTAGCGCCAGTTCTATTGATGTGTTTTTTATGCACTTTTCAACACAAGCAGTGCGTAGGTGCACTACCTCTCTTGAAAGACAATCTTCCACAATCAGATTGCATAACACTATCCCATGGTCTCTAATGTCAGGTCTTGATAGTGCTTAGATACCTCAGTAGTTTGATGTGATTTGCTGGAATCACAAGGCGGTCTTACAAATGAGTTACAAAGCATGGAAGTTAGGTTTGCAAATATAGTTACAAAGTGCTAAAAGTGAATGAGCAGTGGCTATCCACTCAAAACAGCAAGTTGAAACTCATTAAGTTCATCTGATTTAGCTTCATGGTGATGCTTTGGGTCCTAATTTAACCAAATATTAAAAGAAACACCAAAAGGAGAAGAGTTAAGAAAGCTATTCTAATCCTAAGCTACGAATGAACAGTAACAATGGTGGCTGCTAAAGTAGACAGACTTCCTAAACTAGGTTTTGCTTGGCCAAGAGAAACCTATAGTTGCACAAAACCAGTGCAATCTTCTAAGGACTGTAAATTTTCAAATTTCACATGCACATCATGCACATGTAATTGAACTAAGTTGCAACAATGAAGTAATGAGCTCAGACTAGCTTTGCAAAGTGAATCATCATCAATGAACCACAAAAAGCATGAGCTGAAAATCCATCAAATACTGAAACAGCAAACACCATCACCACTCACATTTAAGAAACTAACATTAAAACAAACATGGAAGGTGAACCATGCATACATAAAGAGCAAACTCAAAAGGAACACCCATAAATCATCCAATGTTACTATCTATTGCTGCAGAATGTCTTTACACCAATTCTCCAACTCTTACAAATGAGGGGCAAGCCCCTATTTATAGTTTTCCAAATCTCAAATGAATAGCTAGGATCAATTTGTATTGAGTGGCTCAGATTCATTACAAGTTAGGGCTTCACCTACCCCGCAATATTCAACAATTAAAAATACATTTCTTATATTTTCTTTGTTTTGTCATCTAGTGACAGTCACTGTAGCAATTTTGTCATTTAGCTGATTTCCCTTTTCACTGTAGCTAAAACTACCTAAAAGTTGTCTTTTGCTTGATGTGCTTACAGTGTTCTTCCTTTGATCAAACGATTCTGTCGACGATTGGAATCAATGGACTTGTGGCCCCTGATTCGGGAAAAAAGCTCCTTAGAAATCATCATCATTTGGAAAAAGGGAGGACAACTCCCTCAATGGGCCTCTTCGATAGACCTACGGAAGGCTTCTTGACTCCTGCAAACACGAAGTGTCATAAGTGCATTTATACATGAGTTAAAGAAAATGTCAGTCAAACCTACAAATTCCCTATTAGATCTATCCATGCATCATCAAAATATCTTGATATTCATATTTGGAGCTCATTTGGACCATAAACATTAATGCATGCTTCAAGGGTGCGCGTGCTAGAGGGTGGAAAGACGGTGGAAGAAACCCAGAAGGCAGACAACAAACAGAAGCCAAAACAGCCAGGAAGAAGGTGGGCTCTCAGATGTTCAAAACAACCAGGAAGGAGGTGGCTCCTGGATGTTCAAAACAGCCAGGAAGGAGGCAGGCTCCCGGATGTTCAAAACAACCAAGGAGGGACAGACTCCTGGAAATGGCCATGAAGGGCACGAATTCTGGAGGGCGAGAAGGAGACAACCACCGGAAGTTCAAAAATGATGCCGGAGAGGCGGAACCCCGGAAATGGCCACGGAGGGGCCAGGCTCCAGAGGCTGGGAAGGAGGTAGCCGTCGAAAGTTCAAAAATGGTGATGGAGAGGCGGAACCCCGGAAATGGCCACGGAGGGGCCGGGAAGGAGGCAGCCGCCAGAAGTTCCAAAACGGCGACGGAGAGGCGGAACTCCGGAAACGGCCATGGAGGGGTCGGGCTCTAGAGGCCAGGAAGGAGGCAGCCGTCGGAAGTTCCAAAATGGTGACGGAGAGGCAGAACCCCAGAAATGGCCACGGAGGGGCTGGGCTCCGGAGGCCTAGAAGGAGGTAGCTGCTGGAAGTTCCAAAATGGCGACGGAGAGGTGGAACCCCGAAAACGGCCATGGAGGGGTCGGGCTCCGGAAGCTGGGAAGGATGTAGCCGTCGGAAGTTCCAAAAAGCGGAGAGGCGGAACCCGGAAATGGCCACGGAGGGGCCGGGCTCGAGGCCGGGAAAGGCAGCCGCCGGAAGTTCCAAAAGCAGACAGGCGGAACCCAGCGGCCATGGAAGCTCCCGAAGTTCCAAAATAGCGACGGAGGGAACCCCAGAAACTGCCATGGAGGGGCCGAGCTCCGGAGGTCGGAAGGAGGCAGCCACCAGAAGTTCCAAAATAGCAAAAGGGGGATGAAGCTCCAAAACCGCCGAAAGTTAACCAAACTTTGACGAAACCTTGGCAGTTCATTTACGTACTTCAAACACATCCCAGATCGAAAAAAGGGTGACCCCAAAGCCAAAAATGACGAAACGGGAGTGACGGGGGTCCACGGATGTTTCCAAACAGCCAATGAGGAAGGGAATTCTAGAGGGAAAGTTTTGAAACCATCGAAACTTAACAGAACGTTAATGAAACCTTGGCAGTTCATTGATGCACTCCAAACACATCCCGAATCCACCAAAAAGTTGTTCCCAAAGCCAAAAATGAGGAAACAGGAGCGACAGGGGTCCACGGATGTTTCCAAACAGCCAAGGAGAAAGGGAATTCCAGAGGGAAAGTTCTGAAACCATCGAAACTTAACAAAACATTGACGAAACCTTGGCAATTCATTTACGCACTTCAAACACATCCTAGATCCAAAAAAGGGTGACTCAAAAGTCAAAAATGAGGAAACGGGAGCGACAGGGGTCCACGGATGTTTCCAAACAGCCAAGGAGGAAGGGAATTCAGAGGGAAAGTTCCGAAACCATCGAAACTTAATGGAAGGTTGATGAAACCTTGGCAGTTCATTTACGCACTCCAAACACATCCCGAATGCACCAAAAAGTTGTCCCCAAAGCCAAAAATGTGGAAAATGGACCAACAGGGGTCCACGGATGTTTCTGAAACAGCCAAAGCAAGACAAAAGGCAGAAAGGGGATAGGGGACTTTATTTCTCTGCAGATTTGAATACCCCAAGTAGGTGAATTTGGGTAGGCGATTTGATCATTTGATGGCACATGACCAATTTGGGCTTGGAAATGGGGCACGCAAAACAAGACAGGAGCAAAGTAGCCTGTTGAGAGTGAAGAAAAAGGGGTCCCTGCGTATGGCAGGGCGTGTGTGCAAAACATGCACAACAGGTTTGCATTCTATGCTTTAGTTTTCTATTTTAGATCAAATCACATCTTTTTGGGCTCCTAAAAATAGCATTTCAATTTTCATGACAAAGGGCTTAAAATGAACTTTAGGACACAAACTTACTATTGTTGGTTTTCGGATTTAACAATTGAACAAGGCAATCTTTCACATTTCCTTTGGTACTATAAAAAGAATTCATGATTGCTTTGTGGGATTAAAATGAACATGTGCTACCTTGTTTTGTGATTGCTTACTCAAACTAACACCATTGAAAAGACGTATGCACTTCTCTCATGCCTCATGGCGATCTTGAGAATCAAAAGGCTTTTTGGTGGTCTTAGGTTGAGATAAAGTAATTACCTCCACACTTCATTTTGGGATTAAAATTGAACAAAAAACTTTGTGAGTGTGAATGAACCTATTGCATGTGTTCTCCCTTTGTTTCTAAATGAAGGTTGATTGAACTATGAATATGTTTATTCGCTATTGTTTATCTTAGAGGGCCTACCTTGGGGAAAAGTACTCATCCAAGGGAACGACCCAACTGGTAACACTCTAAAGCCAAGAGTATTTCCAACTAGGATATAAAAGTGGGTACTAGAACAAAGGCCAGTATCATGTGGTTGGTCCCAATGAGAAGGGCAACAATGTTCTCTCGTCGCATGGGTCAATCTCCATGAATGGAAAGTTCGAATTAAAACCCTTGTTTAGAAAGGCCAAAATCCCTATCTATTTGTTGGTGCAAGAACGGTCGCTTTGAAGCCGCCCCACACTTTTACGGATTTTAGTAGAGATGGAAAGTATTCCATAGGAGATTCATGGGTACTGATGCTTGGATAACCTAAGAAGCGAGTGCACTATAAGGGGGAGCTTGTGTGGTAAAGAATCTAACCATCTGGTGAAAGTAGGCATAGCTGGACTTGTCCAAGTGGGGAATCAACAAATATTGTCTCAAATATCCATAGGGTTGTGCTTGTTTGTAAACATTGGGAAACAAACATTCAACATTGTCATAAAAAGTTCAAAACCTTTAGGAAGCAAATACAATTGACTAAATTCAAGCGCTATTGCTTTCCCTTGGGATCCTATCCTTAGAGGCATCTATGTACTTGGGTTTATATCTCAATTTTCTTACTAAAGTCAACAATAGGGAACTTTTTCCTTAAATTTTTTTATTTCCACATAATACACTTTGTGGGATGATAAGAAGTTGAGACATTAGACATTTTAGTTTGAAGAAACTTAATCAAGAAGTGTTTGTGGTAAAGTCAATTCATTAATCATGATTAAATCAATTGAACCCCACACATGTGCTTGTTTATCTTTTGTATTATGGTCGTTTGAGAAAACATTGATCTTTTGGTATGAAGTACTCCTAGGGAAAATCATGTTCTTCAAAACCTTGGTCTTGTAAACAAAGTTATTCTTAGGTTCATTTAGGATCAAACGACCAATCATTTCATCCATCTTAGACATCAATCAAATCCCATCTCACAAACAACTTTTAGAACCTTGGAAAAATCATTCATACTAGAATTTTGGTAAAATCCTTCAAATAAACATCAAAAATCACCTTATTTGGCTAAGTGTGTGGATGAATCCTTCTTCATACACTTATTTAAATTATCATCTTGTGGACAAGCTTACTCCAGGACAACATCTAACCTCTTGGAGTTTATGAGTTCATTATCAAATCCAAATCGAAATCAAATCGAAATCAAGTTAGAATCAAAATCCAAATCAAATCCAAAATCCAAAATCCAAAAGTCCTAAAGTCTAGTATCCCTCCAAAGTTCCTAAAAACTTGACACCCATATCACTCACCCCTTTCATCCTTCATCTCATCATTGGTCCTAAACACCTTAAAGGTCAACAAGGACAAAACACAAGAATAATATGGAATATAAAATTGATCCATACATCATGAGTAGTCTAAACCAACCAAACTATCAAAGCCTTACAAAACCAATTGATTATCACAAATACAAGCCATACATCATATCATTGTCTCCTACAAACATCCATGATACAACAAATGTGAGTTTTCCCAATCTAAAGTTTGGACACCTTTCTCGATGATAAATTTAAATCTAAGACCAAAACTACAAATCTATCAAATGAACAATCAAGGCATGAGTCTTCAAATGAACAACATTATCCCACCAAATCCATGCATGCCAAATGTGAACATGCCAAGTACAAATTTTGCAAACATGAGCATTTCAAGTCCACACTTGATAAACTTTGAGATAGACATGTTTGCAAATCACACAAATGTTGTTCAAATTCCAAACAAATTGTTAACAACTCCATGTATTGATCAAAGTCAAGGTAACACCATGCAAAATCAAAGTTACCTATATCAAGGCAATATGATTCCCAACCACAACAATGTTCAATTTCAATCTATAATTCCAAATTTGAACATCATCCAAAATCAAAACATTGTCCAAAATCATGTTTTCTAGGATCCCATACAAACACCACAAGTATGCATTCCAAACCTACTTGAACAAAAACCAAATCAGCTATATCAAGGGTGGCTAAATCAAAATTAGGATCAAATTTCACTAGATCAACTTGCTTCAATTACCAAGATAGTTGATTCATTGCACCAAGATCAATCACCACATCTCCAAAATCAACCATCACAAGGTCAATTCAAAGTGCAAATCTTACAAGGGAACAAACAAAAATACACACCACTTGGGAGACCAACCGAATCAGTCCTACAACAATTGGTACAAGAAAATCTCATCAAGCTCCCCATCTATGGAAAATATCAAGAACCCCTAATTAAACCACTAGGGTATAATAAGGAGCACCATTGTGATTTTCACAAAACAAAGGGACACACAACATCAAGTTGTATTTGACTCAAAAATATCATCCAAGACCTCAATGATCGAAAGATAATCACTACTGGGGATAACGATGAAAATTCAGCCACTAGTTATAGAATTGACAATCTCTCCACCACAATTGTTTGAAAACAATGATCAAGATCTATCCATCAATGAGCACCTTGAAGATGTTTCTACCTCATTCGAAGATGAAATCAACATATATCAAGAGTCACTTTTCAATCATGATCAAAATCCACCAACAATACCCAACAATGATCCAATTCATGAAATGTCAACATCACTTGACCCTATGATTGAAGAAATTGACAATCTCTTCACCACAATTATTGAAAACATGTTCAAGATCTCTCCATTAATGAGAACATTGAATATGTTTCCACCTCATCTGTTGACCAACTCACCATACATCAAGAGCCACTTTTTAGTGATCTATTTCAAGGAGTGTTAGAATTATTTGATCCTATTGACATAATCCATGACCCATCAACCAATGATCATGTTGAAAATTTCTCTACATCACCTAATGAGTTAGAGAACATATCTCAAGAATTTATTCCAAAGCATGATCAACATTTTTCACCAAAGTCTAGCAATGTCTCTTTCCAATACATATTGACATCCTTTGACCTCATGGTTACAAATACTGAAGGAATCCTCTGCTCAACATTTGACCTAAGTCCACCCAAAGATCAAGAGGATATTGAACCACTTACCATGACTAATGAAAATATCCAAGAACCCTTGAAAGCAATTTGTCCCTTGAAACTGACCCATGTCAAGAACTTGATCCAAAGCATGTCGAAAGCAATTCCAAAATCATTCAAGATCAAGAATTCGTATCTCCAAGATACTACAATGATATAATGGACACTCTCCTATCTATACAAGATGACACAAAATATGATCATATCCACATAGCACATACTCCTCCATCTACCCATGAGATGCTTTATGTGGATGTACATGTAGATGATCTTCATTCAGAATAGGATTCCTTTACTCCTGAAATTACTACACAAAAAAAGTAGGTTATTGATTCCTACAGTCAAACTGATTTGTCAACATCAGGATCAGATATATCCCAAATTCACACTGAGGACATCATGTGTGAAGATATCCAGCATTATCCACTCAAGGAAATAGGTCAGACAGAACAAGATATTCCAGAGTCAGTAAAGAAGCAAACTGAAATAGCATCATCTGTAGTGGTTATTTATCAGAGAATGCATTCTAAACAAGAGCTCTCAGAATAGGTGGAATCAAAGCATGAAGGTACTACTTCCACAATGCTAGGGGCAACTATGTCTCAAGAAAGTGTCAACATAGGAAGCACAAAGAATTCTTATGATGAAACCGATGCCAATACTACAACCAACCACATCATGAATCTTCATCCACCCATCACCCCATCCACAAACTGGGACCAACATCAAAGGAAAGATTTGAATTAAAGCTCAAAGAAAATTATCAAAGCGAAAGAAGTAGAGAAACACAATGGACAAATCAAATACAAGTGGATACCAAAGAATAAAAAGAAAGATTATCCCTATCAAACTCCATTAGTCAAAGAAATTATGGGGAAAAATAAGGGAAAAGTATCCATCAAAGACATCCACAAAAGCAAAAGAAAGCATCTAAAGCAATGTACAAAGTATATCAAGCAGTTGGTTCTAATTTCATGCACACTTTTGTATCCACCCACCATTGCTCATCTTCACAAGTTTTGAGAATTAAAGGTTCCAAACCATCAACCAATCCATCTTTTATTCCTAAACACACTCTATCCATGCCTCCACGCATGATATCCAATTCTCACATTGACCATGTATTGGCAGCAACCCTTCATCATAAGGATTCAGAGGGCACTCTATCACGATGTGTGCACAAATACAAAGTTAATTCTGGTATCAACAAAGTAGATCAGAAATCTCAAAAGTTGCTTTCAAGTGCATGTATCTTGGAAAAGTAGCTTCTTCAATCAGGATATCGATGGCACATTATGACAGAAGCATCTACATTGACAACACTAGGTGGTTCAACATGGGCTTTAAATCTTTCATAGAAAAAATAAAAATAAATAAAAATATATGAAAATCCAAAAAAAAAATGATAAAAAATAGTAAAGAAAAAAAATTGTCCTCTAGTGAAAACCACATGGGCAGCGCTTTGGATAGGTACCATGATGAAAACCTAGAAAATAGGCATCATGTGTAGAATCAAGCATCTGTGTGCGCTAGTTTAGGTGAAAGAATCTCATCCCATCCATAATAAATTCTAGCATTTCATCCATCTTATCCATATTAAATCCATTCATCCATAAACCATTTATCTAATCCATTTTCATCCATCTGCATCCATAGTCCAAGTTATCTTGATCTTGAAAAAAATTTGGTGCACACTTTACACTTGCTTATGGTAAACATCTTGACATGGATCATTTTCATTGATCCTATCCTACCTAGCATTATCTAAGCCATGATGCATTATCCAAATAAGAATCCTCTATTTGAACACCTTATCTTATCACAAGATAATCTGTATCCATCCATCCATACACCTATCCAGGCATCCATTCATGACATTCCATACATTGCTAGACACTAGGGGCAGATATTTACATCTTGCTCTAGGAATAAAATTTGATCTATATTCTCAAACTTATGTGGTGATATAAACATTGGAAAACATGAATTCAAATTGGTCAAAGCCCTTGTAAGTGAACAATCCAAATCAGTAGCCCATGGCACATTTTGAGGAGAAGACATTCCTTATCAATCTTCATCGAACATCAATCCAAACAAACAATATCAATCACATCTAATTTTCACATCAATGTCACATCAAATCATTCAAAACAACTTTTGTTCCAAACCAAGCTTCATCAATCCTAATCAATCCATTATTATCTTAGGATATCCCTCCAAATCCTTGTGTTGCTTAACACTATCCTTGCATTGTTGTGTATCCCCAATAATTTTATCCAATCAATCCCCCATCATCTTGGGATATCCATCCTAATCCTTGTGTTGCTTAACACTATCCTTCCATTGTTGTGTATCCTCAACAATGTTATCATCATCAATCCATCAATCTGATCAATCAGCCTTAGCTTGGTTTTCAACAAAATCCAAAAACAAAGCACTAATATCATCACACATATCCAAAAACAGAGGTCAAAAAGTAAAAAATTCAAAAACAGAGTCATCTAGTTCAAATTATGTCATCTCTGAGCTTAAACGTAGGAAACTCTAATCTTTGATTAGCCCCCAAGACATCAAAATCCAAAACCATTCGAAAAACAAAAAAAATACAAAACCATTGAAAAAAAAATCAAAAATCCAAAAACATTAAAAAAGTCAAAAAAACATCAAAAACATGGTATCCAAACTACGTTGTCTCTGAGCTTAAACATATGCAAGGTTGATCTTTGATCAATCCCCGCGACACAAAATCCAAAAACATTCATAAAATCTTAGAAAACACAAAACATTAGAAATTTGGAAAGTCAAAACCTTTGTAAAACATCTCAAAAAAACCCCAAAAATAGCCTCAAAACATTTCAAAAAATATCAAAAACATCCAAATATTTGAAAAAATCCATCCATCTATCTCATCTCGCTTTCACTCGCAATAAACATTCACCCATAATAAAACCGATCATCACCTTCATCCCTTGGCAATATAAATAGAAACAAGTACAACAATCAGCAAAAGCAAACTTCAAATGCAAAATCAAAAGCAAACAACAAACTTTTAAATGCAAAATCAAACTCTTGATCATTTTCAAACATGTCAGTCAACCTTATATCAAAAGCCTATCAAACAACTTATCAACCCATCATCATCCTATACAATGCATGTCCTAGGATATATCGTTCGGATAATGGGCATCATTTTGGATATCACTTTGGATTCTTATCCTAATCAAAATGCATCCCTTTGGCTAGTGGTATCAAGAACATTGAATTGTTTGCGTATTTGATCTTTTCTTTTTTATATATCTTATTGCACTCATTCCAATGACCTCTTGATGATATATAATCAAAGCAATTTAGAGAGAAAGGAATGGGGCATCAATCAATATCTTTTATCTGATGTGCTTGTTGGACGTTCTTGTAATATAACTTGGCAAATAATTGCTTTGTTAGGTGCATCCTAGCAAGGTTTCTGTATGTCAAGTGTGAACAAGAATACTCCTATCTATTTGTCAAGTTAAATTCCATCGCACTAGGTACAACACCATCATGGTTCTTTATACCTTGATGCATCATATCTATGTGTGTTATCAAACATAAGGTAAGTAGCCCTTTCAAAATCCCAATTCTTGATAAGAAAATCATACATCCCTCATCATCATCATCATAAAGTTGGCTTGTTGAATCCTCTTGCCATCATCTCATTTCTTCTTTTCCACGCTAACATCATATCAGGATAGTTTATCATCATCGCCAATGCATCCATCCTGCATCCACAAAACATCAGCATACATAAATATCTTAACCATAGCATATCACATCATCCATCTCATCCATATCACATGCATTGCATTTAAGTTGTTTAGGATAATATAGATTGGTTATTCTAAGCATCTTAAAACCATCAGCATATTGCATATCATATAAGAAGCATTTATCATCTCACATGCATTTTCATCATCATAATATAGATTTGTTAGTCTAAGTATTTCATAAAACCATACATTTGCATAAAACATCCATTGCATAATTATATAGGCATCGTCCATCTCAAATGCATTACGTCATCATCTTAAGTTGTTTAGGATAATATAGATTGGTTATTCTAAGCATCTTGAAACCATCTCATTTGCATCATCATCATAACTATCCATACACACCTCTTTATCTAGAGATTGACCCTCAAATCAAATCTTTTCGCTCGATCTCTTGAGGGGGCAATGTACTAGTGTACTTATTTCTGCTACAGCATCCCAAAAAAATAAGATTTTTTTGAATTTTGAACGTGGAAATTTTATTCTTCGAACCAATGTAGCAAGTACATTGCTTCAAAGAGGGGAAAAATGTAGACATGCAAAATTAGCATCATGCATTTAACTAATTCATATTCATACATTCATCAAATAAATCAAGTTCATTAAATTCAATCTCTAATGTCCTCCATTTAAATTAAATAAATTCATCTTTAGTACTAATATCATCCTCTTTGATTAAATAAATCAAATCTTTATTAAATCAAGTCTTTATCATTTTCCATCTCCTTTTGATTTAGTTTAATCCTTATATCTAAGTCAAATGAGTCAAATCACCTAATCCTCTCTTAAATTAACTAAATCATGATTAAATATAATCTTAATGCAAGTCTATCCTCTAGCTTTTCCCACTTGCACAAATAAATCATTTAATTGATTTATTAAATCTTCATTTTTCATCAACATGGCATAAAAGTGGAATATTCCCTCAAATTTGAATTCAAATCCAAGTTGACTTGTCCCTTCCAACATAGCATTAATTCTCCTCTTGCATGTCCCCCACTTGGCATTTAAGACCCCTTCTTCTCCCTCCAACAAGCCAAATTTAAAATTTGAAAAGGCCACCTAATGTAATTTATTGGCACATTCCTCAAAACTTGCACATCCTTCATCCATCCATCTCTTGACAAGTGGCACCTTGCCATTGGTTGAAGGTTAGTTCCACATTCATCCCTTTTTCCTCTTCTCTCATCAAAATCTTTTATAAATGGAGGGGGGTATTCTTCATTTGGATCATCCACAATCCACAATCTTCTTCATTTGACTTGTCAAGGGTTGGGAAAGGGTCACTTTTCACAACAAAGTGACACTAATCCACTATGAAATAGGTATTCAATGTGTATTTCATGTTTTCAATTAGTTTACTTTGCTATTTTGTTTACAATGTTGGACATGTTGAATTATTTTGTAAGGATACCACTTTATTTGCTTGTTATGAATTAACATCATGTTGATATATGAGATAGAGTTTAGCTTGTAGATTTATGGTGTTATAGGTTCCTACGTCACACTCTTGTTTCACTCAAGGAAACCCTAGATATCTCAATCTAGAGATAAAATGATAGATAGAGATCTGCAATAGAGATTTCCTAGGGTATGATTGATGACTAAAGAGGGGTTCACCACCAAGTTGGAGCTTGGAAAGACTATTAACATGCAAGATCTAATGCAAAAACCTAATGATGTATAAAACTTCACTAAATGACGTGGAAATGAATGCGAAACAAAATATAAAACTAGAGAAGTAGAGATAGGCACGTGGAAATTTGAATGTGCTCATAATAAACTTTGAAATCCTAAAAAATGTAGAATTTAAGGCACATTGGCACTCATACGCCAGGCTGGGTGTATCAATCCTAGTCAATGGTTTCTAGGTAGAAACAAGAATCTGGTAGTGTCGACTTAAGATCTGTAATGCCCCATCTTATAACCTAAAGAATGTTGCATTGACTACGATAGTGTAGTATTTTTTTTATTTAAAAGTATAAACATTTACTTTACTAATTGCAAACATTCTCAAAGTAACGCGACAACACACTACTTGAAAATCCCATAGATGAAAATAGTATTTAACATAGTAGGTATTCATTTTTCATATAAATAACACAAACAAAATCAACACAACAAGACAGAACAATAAACGACAATGGGCAACAATTGGATACTCGTTCAATGAAGAATGATGGCTAAACAGGGACCAGACACTATCTCTGAATCAACATGATTTTATTGGATTAGGGTATGCTCAAACCTAACAAGCAGATGGAGCTAATACCTAGTACCTATATCTACATAAAACATCACTTGTTAAACATATCATCATATATTAGAAAACACACCATGAAGAAGAATCGTAGCACAATAGGATACTCACAAGTGAGTAGTGCTACGATGTCTTCTTCACCAAGACTGACAAGCATCATTACATCATAATCATAAATCACATCATGATAACCAAATTAAAACTCAGAAACTACATATCCATTACACACACACGTTTATCATAATATCTTCACATGAACTTAACCAGATAATCTTGATATTCTATAAATCATCAATAGGGTTTAACAACTAATATAACATCAATATCGTAACTAGAGGCAACACAATATAGTATCCAAAATAACTGTACAACTAACAAACGAACACAAACAAACTAATTCACATAGTAGTAACTGGAGGGGTAATACATCCTCCCCCCTAGGATACGACTTACTCCTGGAAGCTGCAAGATAGGTACATAAAACATATCATAAAGAGTGTAAAGTGCACATCACAAACCTAACAAGTTCAGTCTAACAAGGCAACAAGAAAGAAAAGTACTACATCCCTTCTTTCACTAACAGACTACTCATTATCGGATAGGGGACATTCCTCGGGATCCTCATCCGAGTCCATAATTGTCTTCATGGAAGCAGAAGATTGTATACGATAGATTTCCTTCTCTTCCTTAGACAGAACAGGTGCATTAGGTCAACTTATTGTCAATTGGATGCAAAATGTATTTGGATATGGATATTTGATACAAAGAGATCATTACCCTTATTGTAAATTTACTTCATATTTATGAGTGAACTCTTTGTACAATCATTATGTTGTATTGAGATTTATGAGAATCTCACTGGATGTAAATTTGAATATTTATATAAATGTCTTGACTATATTAGTTTTTGAAAATTGGATCATTCATGAATGTGGTTTGTACTTGTGTTTTATGATCTTAATATTTTGGTGCGATGTTCCTAATTATAATGTTTAAGTAACGTCATCTTGGAATCCATAAGACATTTGTTTAATCGAATGACTTTTAAAAAAAAATTATTTGGATAATTCGCTACTTAATGCTTTGTCCTTTGGATTCTCTGGCAGCGCATTACAAGATCTTTAAAAATCTAGAAAATTGCTTGTACTAGGACTCATATGCCGCAAGTGGCATAATAGTCCCATTCATATTTTCAAAAATTCAAAGTACAAATCCACTCTTCATCCCTTCTCTACCTTCTCAACCTTATTGGAGGATCTGAACCTATAAAAAGAACTACAAAACAAAATATAGTGTTGATTTTTTTATGGCGGGTTTTCCTTGATCAAACCCCTAGTTTGGTAATCAAACCTTAATAGAAAAATTGGATTTTCAAAGTAAATGTGCATATAAACCCTAATATTAAGTGTCTCTAAGATTAAGAAATTTGAAATGTAATGCAAACCTATTCTAATGTGGTAGAATGAGATGCATGAATGAAACACGAATATGAGTGACTCACTTTGGGAGATGTCTAATCACCCTAATAATCCATAATGAATGCATTTACCTTCCTTAAGTGGAAAGTAGAGTGATAATAGAGGATGGAATCGCTTAGGAAGCTTGGCTTGATGGCTAGTTGCATCTCCCCAACTTAGAATCCATCATGACTCACCATAGGCAACCTTAATCAATCCTTGACAATGCTAGATCTTGAATGAAAGTGAGGTTGAAGATCTACAAAAAACAACTATAGTGTTGCTCCAAGACTTCAACTTTGTTGGCTACTTGCTCTTGAATGCTCTTGTGAAAGAATGTGTGTATGCTTGTGAATGCTTAGATCTTGAATTGCTTTCTCTAGATGAAAATAATGGCTTAGAAG
The DNA here is from genome assembly GCA_007258455.2 of Sequoia sempervirens. Taxonomy (NCBI): domain Eukaryota; kingdom Viridiplantae; phylum Streptophyta; class Pinopsida; order Cupressales; family Cupressaceae; genus Sequoia; species Sequoia sempervirens. Next base: position 943,366,412 of record VDFB02281492.1, on the reverse strand, counting down.
CTTGTTCATATAGGCATTACACCTAATTTACTGTTCATTAGATCTCAAAAGCTAACATCAACCAAAATTTTGAATTAAAAACTTGAATTTCTTACTCAAACCCTAAAAATAGGCCACATGAGACTCATACGCCAATTGTGGTGTATGGGTCCCACCTAGGGGGACTCATATGCCTAGGGTGGCATAAGAGTCCCCCCCTAGTTTTTTCAGGGTGGGCCAATGATGGGTTGTTAGAAAAATTAATGCTTTTATTGATTTTGTCAAGATTTTAGTTGAAATAAGCCTTGAGATTTGAAATAAAGGGTCTTAAAGGCCTATTAATTATGATTTAAAGGGGTCATAAATGCAATGCTACCAAAATGGGTCCCAATTAAGCAAGAAATTGTACTATCTCAAAAAGGGAGTACAATTTTCGTTGCCACATTATATAAAAAAAAGTTTGTTAAAAATAAACTATTATTTTTAATGTTTAAAAACACATAGCAATGCACATACAAGAATAATTTTATGTTAAGAATGATTCTTTTATAAAAATTAATTTTTATTTCTTTATCCAATCCTTTACAAGTAAGGGAGAAGACCTAGTATCCGCTAGGGCTAACTTCGTGCAACTGTAGAATTTGAACCTTACGTTGAATCAAAAAAATAAATTATGGGTTATTTTTCACTCACTAGTTAAGTGTTTATAACTAAGGTTTTGGCTTGTGGGCAATTCGGTCGAATGCGGGAGTGTTTGATATGTGCGCAAGGGTCGAAAAGTCACCTTTTAGAGGTGTTGTCCAGTTGTCACCACGTAATGTCCTAGTATCTTCCTGCTATAATTTCAATCAATTATAACTATTTTATCATTCAAATCCACTCAAAATTCAATAGGTCTCATTTACTTTAGCACTTAAAGAGCAGCCATTGGTGTTTTTGTAATTATTTATTCAATAAAATAAAGTTTTTTAATGGATCAAAGTGAAAAAAAATTTGGGAGGTTAAGTGAGCATGGAGGTGACAGTAATTCAATGGGTGGTGGTAACTTGGGACTTCTCCCCTATTATTAATGACACTTTTATACAAATTAAATATACTTTAAATAAATTTTAAATATTTCTTTATTCTACATAATTTTATGTAAAAGATTTATTACTTTGAAAACAAGTAAATATATTTCCATATAAAAAATATTTTAAAATTTTATATAGTAAAATATCCATAATATTAATACGACAATACGAGAAAGCTTATGGTGGGAAAAATAATGTCTTACAGTAAATAATTTTTTTAACTAGCTATATAGTCATGGTAAAGATTGAGAAGACTAGTAGCTTTGTGATCACATCAATATACAAAGACAAAAATTTTTGTCAAAGGATAATAAAAATAATAAAATTGAGAGATCTTTCTACACAAGTTGAAAAAGTGATATACTGAAAAACTTAATCATTTTATATGTAAACATACGTAAAAATAGAAAACTTAATCTTGAAAGGTTCAAGCTTCTCTAACAACTAACTTTCAAAATTTTACTTAGAGATTTATAGTTTTTGATAAAGGGTAAAATGGGTTTTATAGGGACCTGAAACCACAAAGTTTACAACATAAAAGATAGGAAACAAAAGTCCAACAATAAACACCAGCTGCACAAAAGGTTAAGACCGGAGCAAGCAGCAGCCAACCGCAACAGACCAGAAAGGTCAAGCAAAAAGAGCCAGCAGAGCAAACCACAAAAAACCGGCTGCAATTAACCCAGAGTCTTAAGGATAGACTCCGTCTCCGCCTCCAAGTTTTGCATGTCATGGACTCCCTTATTAAAAATTTGAGATGCCAACATCCATCTCCTGGCTTTTATCCTTAGTTTCATCCAGATCCACCACCAGAGACCCCTGTTGGGCTCTGTCTAACTTCTCAGAGATTTATAGTTACTCTAAAAATACGAGCACATATGTTTGAGCTTACATACACAACCAGAGTATGAAAGTACACACAATTACATTTAAATGGTTCAGCTTTACACTCCAATAAATAATGGCAGAGCCATAAAATATCTAAATATAGTATACTCTATAAGAATTTCAGAAAAGCTTGAAGGCAAAATAGACAAACAAAGTGACCTGCTGATCACAAAACAAGTAAACATACAAAAGCCCCAAATTGCCTTGATAAGATGAGAGGCAGGGCATCTATTAAGCAGGGCATCTATTATATAGAGAAGAGAACCAGATTTACAAGGGAGTTATGGCACACAACCATAATGACCAATAACTCAACCATAATACTAAATGCAAAACCTGAAAGTCAAGAAGGAATAGCTACAAACTTAATAAGCCCAATGGGAATTACAAATAAGTCAAGAAAGGCTGCTGCAGATGCTGTAGATCGATAGATGTTGATAAATGCTGTCAAAGCTGGGGAATCTCACAATTTCAATTTGATAACAAAGAAACTGGAAATGAATCGGAATCACAAGGGCGCATATAGAGGAGATGAGGAGTTAGGGGAACAGGAGTGGGAGTCGTAGGAGAGTATACCAATAAGCCGTCTATGCGTTTTACAATCTCTTTATTCCTCCTTATCCACCAGTGAGAAGGGATTTGAAGCTTTTCAATCAACAAGTCAGAGTACTTGTTCACCAGAGCTGGATCTCTTCCGGATGATTTAAAAGGTAGCTTCTTATTCCCTTGAAACCCATCAAGTATGTGGAGATAAACCTCTAAATTGTGGAAGCTGGCTGGATTATACGATCGCTTCAGCACTGGAGAGCTGCTACTGTCCAAAGTAATCGGGATTCCCACATGAACATATGTCCATGGAAGCCAATGCAGAAATCTGGTAAGCCATCCCATGTTCTCGTTGATAAAAACTCCAGGAACTCTGGGAACCAAGTCCCATGTATTTACCAAGCGCAATACTTTAACGCCGATCTCCTCCAAATGTTGAGAAAATGCTAGATTTCCTAAACGTGGAGAAGCAAAGGCAAAGACTGTGACAGGTATTGATCTCCTATCATTTTCTTTCATGACAATCTGCTTGATATCATATGCACATAGAGTTGCTAACGCAGCTCCCAAGCTATGTCCAGTGAACGTTATGCTCACATCTTCATCTTTGTACTCACTCAATAACCTTGTTATTTCTCTCACCACAATATCTCTTGCACTCAGTTCGGATCCCACAGAATCTCCATTTGCAGAATTATAACAGCTCAGAAATCCTTTCTCTATTTGAACACCTGGTTTAAAAGTTGTTTGTAAGTCGGAACATTTTATACTCTTAGATAAGGTGCCAGGCACTAATATATCTTTCAGATTTTGCATCCATTCTTGAGGTGTTTCAGTTCCCCTCCACGAAACAACTATGTCTCGTCTCCCCAATCTCTTTATCTCCTTTCGGTCTGTGCAAACAGCAATAAATCCCATCCATGCACCGCTGTCCCCAGATTTTGGCTTGAAGAACGACTTTAACACTGCAGTATTGGCGTAAATATATCTGGATACTTGATAGCCACGCCCAATTCTAAGCAATTCCAATCTACGCCCCAGCGAACTTCTGCTGCGTTTAGAATTCCCATAGTACTTGGAAGAATGAGTGTTGTCAAATGAATCATAGCACTGCTGTGCAAAATCACCATATCTGAGTATCTCTGCTTTGAGAAGTGGGTTGATGGGATCAAGCATGCCTTTCCAATCATCACTACCCTGAATAAATCTCCAAATATCTCCAATCTTGGCGTCGCTTGTCTCTTTTGCATATCCTTTTACTTGCTTAGTCGTTAGAGGTCCACTGCCCATAGCTAATGGAGATATTGCCATAGATTTTCTATGCCACTTATGATTTACTAAACAATAATGAAATTTATGCTCACAGCTTTGGGATATGAACCAAAAATGAAATTTATGGTCAGCACATTGCGATAAGGAACAAAAATGAAATATATGCTCAGACCTTTGTCCCTTTGGTATTTGCAGATTGTAATAATAGCCAAATGATAGAAATACAATACAGTGTGACGAATATATTGTAACAATATGCTAATCCACCCTACCATTCCAAACGAACTTTCTTGAAGACGGTCTTCAAAGTCTTCACAACCTCCGTTCTCAACTGCACTGAGTCAAAACATGTGGCTACTCTTGCAAGACCAGCGTACACGTTTCAGTTTACTATCTTGAAACAGTAGAGGGCGAAAATGAAAACACTAAAACACAAAGCCAACTGATGAAAACCTTTGTTTGTTGCGAAACAAATAAAGAATTGACGTGACTTCTCTCCCATTTCTATGGTGTAACTTCTCTCTCATTACTATGGACAATCAAGCTGGATTCATATATTTTTTTAATGATGGATAGTAAATATTTTGAATCAAAATTATATAAAAACAAAATATTGTAAAACTCAATCACATATCTACAAGTTGATGTAAAATTTTATAGATAAAAGAAACTTTGTGCAATCCTACAATGGGGAGGAGAAGGGTCTAAGGGTGATTTCTCCGTCTATAGTTTTTTTCTTTTTCTTAATCAATCAAAGTCATGTGGACAAAATCAATGAAAAGTTTCAATTAGGGGATTTTCTCACTTATATGTTAAAAAAGATGTCACAATCAGGTAGAGAAGTACAAAATTGACCACATGGTAGGGGAGACCAATATTGATGTGTATGCTAAGAATAATTGTGGGAGTCACATCCAAAATTAAAACTATCGAGACAACCATATGAAGGGGAGACAACTTTGCTCAAAGGAGAATGTAGCACATGACCAAGGTCATACAAGAAAACCTTTACCCAATGCTTAATAATATTCTACAAATAGAAAACTTATACACCAAGTTTATTAACTTGGACTTGAATGTAAATATTACATCTCATTGATATTAAATTTTTCTAATATATACACCTATTGAGGGTGGGACATTGCAACAACAAGAGGAGGAAACACCAACAAATAGATGGATGGAATAGGTGCTAGAGAGAATGTTAAGAGATTGAAACAATTTTAGATTCTAGTGGCTGGTCAAAAATAATAGATGTATTTAATACAATGAATATTAGGTGGAACAAAAGAATAGGCTACTAGAAGATTATAGTTAACTAATATTTTCAAAGATACTCCATGCCTCTAACCTAGAGCAATATTGCAATCACTTGTAGCAAAGGAAATACTAAATCTCCCTTAAGGTTTCCACAATAGTTAAATGAGATGTATCATAGGGCATAATAGACTATGCCTTATCCAACTTTAGATTAATCTACAAGAGGAGAGAAAAAAACCCTGGGATGCAATTGCTTGTGTTCCATTATTTATACTATATATTTTTTTACTATTTTAAAATTATTAGATTCCTAGTATATCATTATAGAGTTAAGGATTCTTGGTATCAATTTTAATCCTTGAGATGATTTTGGAGTTAGTTGTGAAGATGACGTGTTGTGAGCCATTTTTTCTATCTATAATAATTATCAAAATAATAGATTACATTCTAGTATTTGGATTATTTGAAAAATGGTGCTAGAATGGTTTTCATTATTTCAACATAAAAGAGAGGATACAAACATAGGAATATGTAACTTGAAATCAAATAATCTCTTTAAGAAGGAACCTTACCATTTTTACAACCCAATACACAACTATTTCATATTTCTTTGTACATTTAAACTTAATATAAATATGTTAATTTCATTTTACTGAAATGTTACAATAAATATTTTAAAGATAAGTCTATCTTTCACTATCAAGTATGTCCAACAAAGATAAAAATTAAAATTGCTATAGACCAATAAAAGGTAGAAGATTAAACTTTGAAGGCATTCACCATATCTACTTAGTAATAGTCTATGAGACATACCATAGGTGCAAAAATTAGTGATGAGACACTGCAAGTTTTTCTTTACATGAATGAAGGTGTCATCAACATTGAATTTGTGTTGTGCACTTCATTTTGAGAGAATAATGTCTAATAGATTCATTGATTATAAATGTTGTTGTTTTTGTTATGTTTAGTAAGTCACCAATATGAGAATTTAGGAGATCTAGGAGATGAAATGACAAGCACAATGAACAATATGCAACTATTGTGTTTAGATGACCCAAATGATAATGAATACAAAGTGTTGCATATGTAGACAAGAAATGTGCAATCTACCTATGAGATGAATTGACAAGTGCCCCATTATGTGGTACAAATGAGTAGACAAATAATTGTACATATTTAAATAGGAGTTACATATTGTTTTTCACTGAATTTACTCTTTTATAATTTTCTCTATAATAAACAATTTCCCCTCTTAGAATACATAAAAACTGAAGGGTTACAAATCTATATTAATTATTATTTATATTGCTTCTCATTGTTGATCATAGCACTTGTTATATAAGAATTGTTTGCACTTATTACTGTCCATATATTAATGACCAATTGAATTCCGGAGAACTGAATGGAAGATATGATTTTATCCGAAGATGCGTAAAAATCTTCTTCACTTCTTCTATCGATCAATTAGTGAGGATAGAAGGTAGAGTCTTTGTTAACTGTGATTCCAACATTCAGAAAAGTTCGCTTCAATAACTTGCCAATGAACATGGAATCTCTATAATTATTGTTGATGTTAACCCAAAGTCAACTGGCAACTCCCTCACGCCATTGTACGTTCCACGTGAGTTTGTAATTATGGAGAAAAACTAGGGTTTCGTGAAAAATATAACTCGCAATCAGTCGTCAAAAATCACTGCCGAAGTTACACTGGAAACAGTAATCTTATCTTTCTAAAAGATGAAGTATGTTCTGCAAAATATTGACGCGCATAGTTAAATAAAGTGCTTTATTTATAAGTAGGCAACTTAAATTTGAAATACTATGACTAAAAGCAAGCGTCAACTGTCTTCTAGAGACGAATTATTCAACACATCTTTCCTAACGGCCCTTCAAAGTGATGAATCCAAACAAAAGTGACATTTTAGAAATAGTCGGTCTAAGTTGGCAGCCTTCCGGCCTTACAATAGAGATTAAATTACAGGGAAGGCCCATTTCCAACACCATTATCTAAGAGCAAACTATTGTTTTACAAACACGCATATAACAGTTGATCTTTCTGCTAAAGCAGGCGAGGTCAGTCTTGAGGATCCCCACTTCCCTCAGAATTTTCAACAGGAGAACTGTAGCCCTCCCAGTGATGCGGAGTCAGTTAATTTTGGGGTCAATTCTGATTGTGACCCCCCCTTTGACTTCGTTGGAACTGTCAAAAGATGTTCTGTGGACCAATTTAATTCTGCCAAATGGTTATTTTATGAAATCAGTGAGTTGAAGACCAAAAATTTGTCTCTTCATAGTAAGTTGGGGGAAATTGAAGCCAAAGTTGCGGGGTTAATTCAGCTCGAAGTGGAGAAGAATACCTTTGTGAAGGATAACATACAAAAGGACAGCACTGTTGAAAATGATATTGATAAAATTAAAGGAACGATGAAAAAAATTGTTGATCAGAACTGTAGAATTGCCAGACATAACCCTTTAATAATCAAAACCATGACCAAAAGATTGGAGAAAACCCAGAAAAGAGCGCTGATTGTCGACCTTGATCAGGAGAAAGACTAGGATGAGAAAGTGGGGATCTCTAAGCGAACCAGATCAAGTATGAAAAGAAAAACCTTGACTACCCCAAATATGACTCATATTTTCATGGAGGGGGTCCAAGATATGGTGGACCTAGAAGAGGTTGCTAACGAGCTTCTGAAGTCTATGGATTAGCTCTGGCTGGGCCCAGTTTTGTCTGTTTGTTGGCCGTCTGATGGATTTTTTGCGGCTTTTTGTGGCTATCTGTTTTAGCTGGTTTTTATCTCTATGGCAACCTTTTTGTCTTTTGGACCTCTATTTTGGTCTTTGCTTGTAATGTTACTTTGTGGTTTCGGGTCCCTGTAAAACCCGTTTATCCCTTTTATCAAAAATAGTTGATCTTTTTCAACATATTCATCTTCTTTGCATGTGAAGTTATATTTGTCTTTTTCACTTGTATTTCAGGCTCTCTCTAATCTTCTTTCCAACAATGGAAACTGTCAAACATCCAACAAGGCTCTGTTTGGAATAACTGTCGGTGTTCATGGGATTGTGTGTTTTCTTTGCTCGTTGGTAGACACGTTCACAGACGCCTCTACTGGAAAAGCATATTATGGGATTACTATCTTCTTTTTATGAATATTTTTATTTTAGTTTATATTAAAATAAAAGTATAATATTAAAAAATTAGAATTAAACTATTAGTATTATAGGCCTTGAGATGAGAGAGTCTAATGTTTATCACTTTCCCTTTTTTCTTCATGTGAAGATAAGATTAGACTCTATTAATAGTATTTTAAAAGAGATGAGAAGGTTTTATGTCGATCTATGAAAATAAAATCTATAGTATATATATATATATGATGTATCAGATATGTAAAACAAAAAAAAAGAGAAATTGGAAAGCAAATGGTGCATGGGAAAAGATATTTTCATGAGATTTTTATTATTTTTATATATGTATTTTTTTCTTTTATAAAATGTATTGTTCATTCAAATTAAAAAATGATATTCTTTGCTATCAAAGGTTTGTCAATTTCATCATTCGAATCTTTAATGGTGACCATTTTGTAATCATTTCGCTCACAAAATTAGTTACTATGTAATTTGGACTTTCACATTAGTTTGTTAATCTGTTTTATAAATTGAATCACATGATATTTTAGTGTGCTATTATCCATTTTTGTTAGTAGATTAATTTCTTTCTTTCTAGTTTGCATCTGAAGCCTTTATTTGCAAATCTAAAATTCTCAAACCTCTTACAAATTAATGATTATGCAAAATTTATCTTTTCATTATTGTATTTATGTGTATCCCATTTTATATTTTGAATCCTATGCACAATAAGCCATATATAAATAAGAGGGTTTCATAATCAAAATTTCACCCTTTTATTTAGGATTTATTTCAATTTTCTTCTTCTCTTTTTCCATAAGTTTGAAGTAAATTCATAGAAGATCCTATCAAGAGGAGGATTCTAAAATCCTAGACGTTATTTTTTAAACCACATTCCACATTTGCAAAGCTTACCATGTTGATATGGGTTTACATTTAAATGCAAAATTTGAATGTCATTAGTTTCTTTCCAATTTCCTATTTAAATTAGTCTTTATGCTAAGTGCCAAATAGTAGGACTCTTCTACTATCTAGATATTCCACATACCCATCTCCTCTTTGATTGACTCCCTCGTCACATTGATGTAATTCACCACTATCTAAGCTCCCTCTTGAATATTCCATGACATAGCTGTTAGCTGGTGGTACTCCTCACTACATTTATTTGTTGGCATGTTCCTCTATAGTGAATTATGTAAGTTCTTTAGTAGTTTCAACTACTATTTGGCTAGGATGAATAACGATTTCACCTTCTCCACCATTTGATCCTCTTTCCAATTCTTATCTTCTCTTTTTTGTTCCTTCATAACTTGAAATATTTTCACCATTTTATAGCATGACCTTTTAAAATTCACTCTCTAGGTCCCTGATTTCCTCATACTCAAAATAATCCTCTAAAACAATGCTCCAATATGTAAGCTCCTTAAGATCCAAATTTTTAAAATGACTCAAAATTCCCATTTGTTCCTCTTATCAATGTCAATTATGGCCTTCAACATCTTCTCTTCCTTGTCCTATTTTCTTCGACTATATTATATAGGATGTACCTCCAATTCCTCATCTCTCTTTAGCACTAGATTTGGGGTTTCTCTAGTTTTCTTTCTCAAATGTATTCATCTAATTCTATGTATCTTTCAACATTTCATATATATTCTCCACTTTTTTGAGCATATTGATAACACCTCATCCTTATTTTGATGGAATTTCAGCTTGATTAAAACTACCTTACGGTTAGTGATTTATCCATATCCATCACTTGTAAATGGCCTAATAGTTGACACTTCTATTTACAAGCTTTACAAGCTTTAGATGGATTCCCCCAGCTTGACAAACCTTATTTAGTTCTTGCATAATAACAAATGATTGCAATGCACTTCATCTTATTTCACTTGTACCTTAGTTTGCATCAACACTCTCCACCCCTTTTATCAAAATTATTCTCAAAAATATATCAACTAGGTGCACTCACATGCACTCCAACTCTAATTTTTGATCCACCTTAGTCTAATAAAATTTGATATAGTCATAGTAGGAGAGTCCATTCAATGACTATATATCCATCTACCCAAAATAAACAAAAAAGCATACATAACTCAATGACACAAGATATACCCATAAAACCCTCAAAGAGGGAAAACCTATCCTCTAAAATATTTTACTCAAAGTTTTAATTTTTCATAATGGCATAATTATATGCTAGGCTATATTCAATTCAATACACTTATCATGACATTTCAAATATAAGTACACAACAAAATAACCTTATATTTATATATTTTTCTAATGAAATCCACTATGCCACATTGTGATTTCACTCAAGATTGCACTCCATATCATACTTGTTGTTCTTCTCTAAATATTCACCTCATAGCCTCACTTGGTTCCCATTCCACCTCTATGATCCCAAAATTAATTTATACATATTCTAATGAAATCCACTATTCCACATTGTGATTTCACTCAAGATAGCACTCCATATCATACTTTTTATTCTTGACTCACAATCTTCACCTCATAGTCTCACTTGTCTCCCATTCCACCTCTATGATCCCTTATTTACCTATTTATTCTATACTTATTTACTTCCTCTTCTCAATCCATAAGCCAACATATATAGCATCTAAATAATTTTTAAATAATCATCTTTAACTACAAGATGGAGGAAATTCCAATGCCACGTGTAATGTGTTTTCAGCCTAAGATAACAAACTTATAAATTCAAATGGTAAAATGATGGATATTCTCTACATGGTACACCACATATATCCTAATTAGCTAAAAAAAATATAGTAAATATTACTCTATTGACATAACTCCAAAATATAAATAATTACAATTATTCAAAACTATCCAACCATAAACACTTCCAATCTAATTTTATAATATTTCCCTCATCCAAATAATGTCAAATATTATAGTAAAATTATTCAACATTATCTCAAACTATTCTCAAAATTAAAAAATCTAACCTCAAACTATGGTGATATATGCTAATTTTGTCTATCACAAACTAGTAACCTCAAACTCATAAGGGGATGCACAACTAAACTAAACCATAAATATTAAAGTTTTATAAAATGATACAATATTAACACACCACTAAGGGATGCTCTTGCATCAAATTTTTTACAATTTCAAACATGGACCTTCAATTGTCTACATTTTTTTGATGATGTTTAGCCCTATCCTCATAATGTTATAATTATCTCAACTTGAAGATGGATCTTTTTACTTTAGTAATGTGAAACAACAATATCTAGAGTCAAATACACTTGCACATCAAACCTCTTACAAAATTTATAAAATTGCATGCTCAAGTAAGTGAGTCCATATGGGTTCACCATGCTTAATAAATGAGAAAATATCCTCAAGGTTTCCATAGTAAAAAAAGTTACCTAGAAAAATGGGCTCAAAATGGACCCTATAAGTAGAGAAAAACATTTTATAGGTATTGAAACATTCCCGAAACCCTAAATACTAAGTTTCACCAAAGAAAACATATTAAGATCATAAAATCATTGATCATGTCATAAATAGTTAAAATGCATATAAATGAATAAAAGGGACATAACCATTAACACAAAAAGGGTACTAAAATGGCCTTAGTCACAATTAACCAAGAGCAATTGATATAACTTGAATAATAAGTAGTCAACATCTCATTAACCTATGGTGTCAAGCATGATAGTGGGTGATCCTTGATAATCCTCTAGTACCTCCAAATTTCCTAGCCTATGAGTCATGTACATTCATTTCATGCACTAAACTCATCATGAATAACATAGCTAAAGCACAACAATATTAAAGTACACTAATTACACATCTACATGCACTTATAACTTGAAAGTACACTAAAGTCACAATCCATCACTATGTGCAAACAACCTTAATAGGTAAATCACACATTTCTCATATAGATCTATAAATTGAATAATAAGTTATAAAACCCCACCACTGAAATATCATAAGAACATTAGTTTAATTAAATACTTAAATCTTGTAAAGTTTAAAATTCATTTTTACTTAGATATATCATTTTAAATAAACTCAATTTATATCTCATACTAGACAAAAAAAAAAAAAAAAAAGTATTACATTTTATCAAATGCATAATTTATTTCTCCACAGTTGTTCAATATGTATTAAGATTCTCATTTAACTAATCAACATATTCATTAGAGTTAGCAACATTTATATAATCGTTTACTATAGGAATCATAACAACTATATATAGTTAGCATGAAAATATTACATCATTAAGTATTAGTAAACACCATAAAAATAAATATAATCAGTCATCTAAATAAAATTTGAAAAATAAATTTAAGTAATTTTCATAAGTACAAGAATATATTCTTTCTCAAATGAGGTTATTAACATTGATACAATTCAATTTCATGTTATGGGATTCCCAAATGAGTGTAACCTAGTTGACCAAATATTGCTTTAAAGGGATACAATCATTATAGTTTATTATCAAGCTATAAATTTCATCTTATTCATAAAAGGAATCAACAACATCCAATAGGAGACATGTACCAAGGTATCATATTCATTTCCTCATTATAGACCATGAGAGTGAAATTCCAACCTCTATTGAGTGCCACCTTTGTCAATATTGACAACAAGAGTTCTCAAAGGTAGGGAAAGAGTCATATGAATATCTTATCCTACTCTAAGGGTTAAATAAAAGGTAAATTTAATGTTAAACTCCCTATGTTATACCACATAAGTGATGTGCAAAAATATGGAAGTATAAATAGTAAACCATAATCTATCCCAAAATCATACCATAAACTTGTATAATAAAAACAAAATTTCTCTCTACCACTCAACTCTTCTAGGGAAAAAGTTAAGGAAACTATATTAATGTGTGTGATTGAGATGTTCCTAGAGCTAGTTGTGAAGATTATGTATTGTGAACCACTTTCGCTATCTATAATAAGACAATCAAAGTGTTAGACCCTCCTACATTCTAATCTATAAATTATTTGAAAAAATAATGTCACAATAGTTTTTATTATTTCAACTTCAATAAAAAAATATGAAAAAATATCTACAAGTAAAAATCAAATAATTTCACATAAAACTTGACAATTTTTAACAACTTAAGAGATTATAATAAAATAATTATTTTTACATTTAAATTTAATATAATTTTTTTTTTTTAAATGATATATTAAATAAAACTTTCAGATTCTAAAATGTCAAAAAAAAATATCAAATAGTTATACATTTAAAATCGAATGTGTCCCAAAAAAATAATAGTAATATAAATTAGTTATTCATTTGATACTGAATATAGATCAGTAAAAGCCATAAGATTGAGCTCGAAGGAATTCCCATATCTCCTGACTAATAGTCTAATGGGCATAAATAAATTACTTTATCCATCTCAGTGATAAAACATGTGCTATATTTAAAAGGCAGTCAACATAAGATGGAAATACTAGGAATGAAAGCAAGCGGCAACTGCCCTTCAGCGCGAGAAACATTTCAACACATCTTTCCTAACTGCCCTTCAAAATCACGAATGAAAACAAAAGTCTAAGTTGACCACCCGACGGCTGTGCAATAGAGATTACATAACAGACCATTCCATTTCCCAAACCATTATATAAGAACAAACCATTGCTTTACAAACACAGATAAATCAATTGATCTTCTTCAGCATATATATCTTCTTTTCAACTGAATTTCGGCATCAGTAGTGGTGTATCAACAAGAAGAATGGGGCAATCTGATAGCAAGGTGAAGTCCATCGAGGAAGGAAAGACCGAATTTGCTACATCTTCTTCAACCGACACAACAACTACCAAGGTCGTGAATTCCACATTATCCTCTGCATCAAGCATTGCAAAGATATTGCCCACTGGAATATTGTTTGTATTCCAGGCCCTCTCAAATCTTCTTGCCAACAATGGAGACTGTGAAACATCCAACAAGGTTGTGGTTGGAATAGCTGTGGGCATTCTTGGGATTGCGTGTTTTATTTTGTCATTGGTAGACACCTTCACAGACGCTTCCACTGGCAAAGTGTACTATGGGATTGCTACCTTTAATGGTTTAGCCACTGGTAGTAAAATCAAGCCTTCTAATGAATCAAATTATAAGCTCAAATTGAAGGACTTGTTCCATGCTGCTTTGGCGGTTCTGGTGTTTACTATGATGGCCCTCACAGATCAAAACATTGTGCAGTGTTTGTATCCCTCTGCTGAAAGCAATATAAAGAAGATGTATAAGGCTCTACCTGTTGTTGTCAGTGCAGTGAGCAGTGCGTTATTAGTTGTGTTTCCTTCCAAACGCCAGGGAATCAGCAGTCCCGCTAGCGCTACAACTACTACAACAACGTGAGGTCAAGCAACGTTCGTTGGTTATAGTATTTAGGCTGTTCTGTTCGCATTGAAATTTATCAGAGAATTTCTGAACGAAAGAATTTTACATAGCTTGTGTTCTCCTGAATTACTTCATTAATAACATGAAATATTATATGACACACAGCATCAAATTTAGTGTATGAGGTCAGGATCGCGTTCCAGGTAAATTTGACAGAATGGATATTCCTCAGTCTTTGGTTCTTAATTGAAGAAGTTCAGTCCAAAAAGACTAGGATAGCTACAAATAATTTGTGAATGACCTCCATAAAAAAAAGTTAAAAAATTAGTGTATCTTTTAAAAATAAGAGCACGCATTTGAAGAAAACCATGCCAACTTGAGTGATTTTAAATTACAATACCATAAGTCATTACATAATTGTGTAGCCATTTCAATTTCCTACAGTTAGCATTACAAAAATGGTTTGATTACATGCTTGATCGACTATTAGCACATTATTTGGAGTTTGCTAGAGACATCTGTCAAAATGATCTATTGTGCCATTGGTTATTCTCACAAGCTCAACATCAAAGCTAACAAATGTTCCACCATTTAAACAATATGTACACAAGATGATTTAGTAATGAGGATTTCACCATTTTAATTATGATTTGCAAAGATTCCCATGTTGATGTGGGTTTACATTAAGGTACAAATTTATATGTTATTATTTATTTTCTCCTATTCTCCTTCATGATTCTAGCTCTCTTCCAATTTTCTATTTAAATTATTCTCTATAGTGACTATCAATTAGTAGGCCTCTTCTACTATCTACCTATTTCACATACCCAAATCCTCCTTGATGGACTTCCTCATCCCATTGATGTAATCTACCACCATGTTAATTCCCTCTTGAAGATTCTATGACCTAATTGTTAGCTAGTAGTATTCTTCACTATATCCATTAACTAATATATTCCACCATGATGAATTGTGTAATTGCTTTAGTAGTTTCAACAAATGTTAGCTATGATGAATAATGATTTCAACTTCTCCACCATTTGATCCCACTTTCTAATGTTCATCTTCCCTTTATTGTTACTCTCTAAATAGGCATAATTTTATTATAGTGGAGTACAAACTTTTAAAATTTACCCTATAAGGGTCCATGATGTCCTCATACTCAAAATGCTCATATAGATCAATGATCCAATCTATCAACTCCTTAGGATCCAAATTTCTAATATAGTTTTGAATTTCCACTTTGGGCCTCTTTTCAATGTCAATTATGGCCTTCAATAGGTTATCTCCATTCTCCTCCTTTCTTTCACTAGATTGTATAGGATCTACCTTAAATTCCTCATCATTCTCCTTAGCTCTATGGCTAGGGTTCCTCTAGCAATTTTTCTCAAATGTATCCACCTAATTTTGCATCTTTCAACATTACATATATTTCCTCCACTTTATTGAGAATATTTATTTATAACACCTCACCCTTTTCTTGATAGCATCTTGAATTTATTAAAACTACCTTTGTGTTAGTGATCTATTTATATTCATCAATTATCAACTACCTCATAGTTGACACTTTGATTTATTACCCTTAGGTTGATTATCTTGACTTAACAAACCTTTTTCAATTATTACATAGTAATAAATGATCATTATTCACTTCCTCTTCTTTTACTTTCAACTTAATTTACATCAACACTATCCACTTGTTTTTATCAAACTCATTTTAAAAGACTACACCAACTAGATGTGCTCACATCCACACTAGCATTCCAACTCTAATCTATGATCCACCTCACTTTAATAATACAATTTTATGTAGTCATAGTAGGAGGGTCAATTGAAGGTCTATATCTAAAGTTATAATTTTCTGCAATGGCCTACATATATGGTAGGCAATAGTCATTTTATTACACTTACTTTGATATTTCAAGCATAATTACACTATTTCAAGAATAACCTTATCTTTACACACTTTGTCTAATGAAATCCACTATACCACATTATGATTTCACTCAAATTACTTCATATCATAATCATTTACCCTAACTCGCAACATTCACCTCAAAACTCAAATATCACCTTGCTCTCATTCTACCTTTATGATCCCTTCTTTACCTCTTTCTTCCATGATTCTTCACTTCCTTTTCTCAATCCATAACCAGAAATATAAAGAATCTACATGATTTTCAATTGACTTAGTTTAGCTACAAGATGGGGAAAATTCTAATAAATGTAATGTGTTTCCAACTTGAGATAAAAAAATCATAAATTTAAATAATAAAATGATCCAGAGATTTTTCATATTGTACACATTCATCCTTCCAAGTTAAAGAAATTATTATAAGTATTCATCTATTGGCATGAAGTTGGAATAACTTACCACAAATATAAATAATAACAATTATGTACAAATGTCAATTTACAAACACTCTCAAGCACACCCTTTCATAAAACATTTTTGAATCTCAGCGAAGGGTTCTGAATGTTTTGAAATCTCTGTGAAATATGTGGGAAGGTTATCAAATCTTTGTTTCATGTTTATATTTAATCGATTAATTTTATATATACACTTCGTGTATATATGTTGATTGATGTTATTGTGAGTATATGTGTATTGTCGATGTCGCACATGTATACTATGATATATATGGTGGTTGATTACTCGCATATATAAAACTCATCAATTAAATATAAGCACATAATGAAGAACTCACATAAGACAAGAGCCTCAAACCCATAACCGAAATCAAAACATTCACGAACAAGATCATAACATCTTCAAAATCATACTTAAACAAGGCTAAGGATAACTTATCATTTCCCAAACTATTAACTCGATTTCACTAAACTAGAGGTGAGTGTGTGAAAGCTCGGTTATATATATATATGGTGGTTAATTACTCACATATTATAGTATATGTGTGGGACATCAACAATACATGTATATTCATAGTAACATCGATTGACATATATACATGAAGTGTATATATTAAACTCATTGATTAAATATAAACACATAATGAAGAACTCACATAAGACAATAGCGTCAAACACAACCTGAATCAAAAAAATCATGGAAAGGATTACAATGTCTTCTAAATCATACTTAAACAAGGCTAAGGATAACTTACCATTTCCTAAACTATTGACTCAATTTCACTAAACTAGAGGTGAGTGTGTGAAATCTCAGTTAGGCCTTATTAATGGTTACCATACCAAGCCCTTCTCTTGAGTGATACTTCCCCTCTCTTCTAGAAGCTTCAAGCTGTTATTGCATTCAACTTAGTACATTGCAACAGTAGTTAGCTGATCACAATACAATCATTTGCTTCCTATAATATTTGCATCGACAAAGCATTAGAATATCCACATTACCATACATTTACTTTCATCACATTTCATCAAAATAAACATATCACTCCTTTAAAAGAAATATCATCTTAATGCATATTTTAATATTTCTTTCTCCTTCTAAGCATATTAAAGTCACAATTTTCATTTATCAACATTTTTACTCATCAAGCAACCTAGTTTGTTCTCATCAACAATTTGTGGATGATACTATGTTATTGGGTAAAGCCTCGGTCTCAGAACGTAAAACTTTGAATTCTTTGCTCGATAAATATGGGAGAGCATTTGGATAGTTGATTAATAATAATAAAAGTTCTCTTTTCTTCTTCAACACCCTGGCTCACAGACAGACCAAAATTGCCAGAATCCTTGGTTGTAGGGTGGACTCCTTGCCTGCCACCTATCTTGGCTTACCCTTAAGCCTTAAACCCCCTAAATCCTTTTGGATTTCGTTGGTCGAGAGGTTTAGCAAGAAGATTGCTGGTTGGAAAGGAGCTCTGTTAAGTAAAGTGGGTAAACTTCAACTCCTCAAAGCTTCTCTTCAGAATTTACTGATCTATGCTCTGAGCCTCTTTAAGATTCTTGCTAAGTTTGCGGATGCCATAGAAAATATTCAAAAAATATTTCTTTGGTCAGGTGTCAAAGATAAGAAAAGACTACCTTTCATTGGATGGGATCTGGTGTATAGACCAAAAAATGCCAAAGGATAAGGTCTTAGAAGAATCATAATGGTTAACAAGATCCTTCTAGAAAAATAAATGTGGAGAATTTTCTCATCTTTAGGAAAATGGACTGATATCCTAGCTAGCAAATATTTAGAGAGCAATTGTTCTCTTATAATATGGAAGGAATCCCATCTTCTTCCTAGAGGCTCAACCTGTTGGAATAACCTGATCAATGGGAAAAATATTGTAGATTCTGGAACTGGTTGGCAAGTTAGAAGCGGAAACCAAACTATATTCTAGGAGGATAAATGGTTGTTCAAGGAGCCCCTTATAAAAATTGACCCCTTTAGTGGATGGGATGAGAACTACAAAGCTCGCTTCAGTTCTTACATGAAAGACTATAGTGCGTATGGAAAATGGATGAATTTGTGTCTTGTTAGTCAGGCTCTTGCTCCTATTCAGTCTTCTTTGTTGGTTGTTAGACTTTTCTCTAATCAGTTGGAATTTCATCTTGTCTGGACTGATGAACCCTTAAGAAACTATTATGTTTCGTCTACCTTTGCTAGGATTACTTCTTCCCAGGGTCCTCCTCCCTTTTGGTCGAAGGCTTGGGTCAAACATTTGGTCCCTAAAATCAACGTTTTCTTCTAGATCCTTCTCCAAAATAAGGTGCTCACTATTGATAATCTTTGCAAATGCGACTTTCAAATACCTAATAGATGTTTTCTTTGTAAGATGGAGGTAGATTCAGTGCATCATATCTTCCTTCATTGTCCTTTTGCTGCCTCAATCTGGGAAAAAATAATTAGCTATTGGCAACTTTCTTGGGTTTTTCCCTCGTCTATTGGAGATTTCTTCATTCAATGGAAAGCTTCGACTCACAATTTTGTTCTCTAGCTTTTATGGGATTTCTCTTTCCCTCATGTTTCTTGGGGTCTCTGGAAAGAATGTAACAACAGAATTTACAGAGATAAAGAAGCTCCGGTGGACATTGTTTTTGATAAAATAATCATATTTTTGAAAGAAAATGTCAATGTTATTCCCCAGAAAGTTAGCAATTCCGAGAAAGTGGCTCATTCATCCTATGATCTTATAGTTGCCAAGGAATAGAATATAAATATTGATTTTCCTTGTGCCCCTAAAAAAGCTAAGAAGGATAGGGAGGATTTCCGCTAGTTTTTTCTGCCTCATGGATGGGTCAAAGCTAACTTTGATGGAGCGGCTAAAGGTAATCTAAGGGTAGTAGGTTGTGGTGGAGTCATAAGGGACTCCTTTGGAAACTTTCTAGGTGTGACGACCACTCCTCTTGGTTCCCAAACCAATCAGCTTGCTAAGGCTGTTGGCGCTTTTCATATAATAAAGTTGGCCCATAGTCTTAATTTTAAAAACCTTTGGCTTGAAGGTGATTCCAAAAATATTATTGATTTTCTCCTTGGCAATTCCCCCTCCTCGTGGACTATGAAGTCATGGATTGATGATGGCATCTTGATTCTTGCTAAGTTTGACAATATAAAGATTTCTCATGCCTATAGAGAAGCCAATGTTGTTGTGGATTTTTTTGCTAATGAAGGGGTTAGTAGTAATGATCAGAGCACTTGGCTAAATTTTAGTGATCTAAGTGTTAATGTTCATGCTTTATTGAGTTATGATGAATCACATGGGCAAGAGGCGTGTCATTTGTATGGGACCTAGCTTAGTTGCTTAGTCTGTAAGGTGGCCTGGCACACTTTGTGGGTTCTTAGATTTGGCATGACCATTTCTAGTAAATATTTCATCTCTGTCTGCCCCACTGTGGTTGCCAAGATGGGTGGAGATAGGAAGAGAATTGAGCCGGACAGCTATGAGATGCACATGAGAAATGCTAAGGCTTGGAATAAAGTTAAAAGTTAAGGGTTACTTCCTTTCCTGGAGAAACTCCATGGTTCCAATCAGGAGGCTACAAATCTTTTTGAGAAAAATTGGGATAATGGGAATCTTACCCTTTTTGGTAGGAAAGTTAAGCTCAACAAAAACCTCATAGCTGAAGTGATGAGAATGTCTACTGATGGGAAAAAAAATTTAGGGACAGGGTTTTTTCAGATGAAGCCATCATCAAATTTCTAAAAAAGGAGAAGGAATGTCTAAAATTGGTTAAGGTTGCTAACAACTACTTTGAAGCTGACACCATAAAATCCCTATGGAGAAAGGTTCTTTGTGTTATCATGGAGTACATAATGATGGATGGTCATTTCACCAGGGTCTACGGTTATCACTTTGCCCTGCTCAACCACTTCCGCTACAAGGTTAGGATTTCTTTCCCCTACTATCTTCTCTGTTCTTTGAGAAAATGTTTGAAGGACCACAAGAAAAACCCCAGAAGATTTCCTACTTTGCATATTGGCCTGATTAGATTAATTGTTAAATATTACCAAAATTTACCCATCCCTACTAATTTGGAAGCTTCCCCTGATTCTGAGGAAGATGATACTAAACCTAGCTGCTATGGGTTTTTTACCAATTTAAGTTCGACCAAAATGGTCCTTAGCCTACCTACTATCCAATCTGGTATGAAAAACCCTAACCCCCTTACTGTGAAAGCTCATGTCGTGCCTGAGCCTGGAAGCCCTTCCCTTAAAACCAAATATATTGATAAGAATCCCCAAGCTAAAAACCTTGTCTCGTACTCTGAAGATTCCCCTGACTCTGCGGTGTCTAGCACTAACAATACTAAGCCCTCTACTAGCCTGTCGCTAGATGAAAATGCTAGAATTGGCTCCCCTATTACTCCTAACCATGCTAATATTTGTTTCAACACTGATAGGGATCCCACTATGGATGTTTTGAATTTAGCAAGAAACAATGCTGACAACCATTTCAAACTTTTGAAATGGATTTTTCATGAAATTAATGAGCTAAAGATAAAAAAATTGGGCCCTACAAAGTAAACTGGAAGATTTGGGAGCCAAGGTAGCAGCGCTAAATAAGAAAAAAGGTGGAATGAAGAGATTACGGTCTTAGCAAAGATACCCAGTACCAAGATGGCAAGAACATAAATGTTAAAATTGAGGTGGAAACAATGAAAAGTACTGTCAAAATTATTGTTGAGCAAAACAATTGTATGGCTAGACACAACACTATCATCATCAATGCCATGACTAAGAAATTGGACAAAGCTCAACAGGGGTCTTTGGTGGTTGATCTGGAGGAAATCAATGAAAGAAACCAAGAGGAGGATGCTGACATTTCTAAGAGAACTAGGACCAATTTGAAGAGGAAGGATCCCCACACTCCACAAATGATTCAAACCTTTAAGAAAGGTGTTCAAGATATGTAGAACCTAGAAGCTGAGACAGAGCCTATCTTGAAGACTCTGGGTTAATTGCAGCGGGTTTTTTGTTGGTTTTGCTGCTGGCTTTTTTTGTTTGACCTTCTTGGTCTTTTGCATAGGGCTACTATTTGTTCTAGTTTTTTCCTTTTGTGCAGCTAGTTGTTTATGTTGGACTTTTCTGTCCTTTCTTTTATGTTGTAAACTTTGTGATTTCAGGTCCTTGTAAAACCCGTTTTACCCTTTATTAAAAAATATTTTTACTCATGAAGGTAAAAGTAAGTTAGCATCTATGAAACAAGGTGTAACATAAATAAAAATTCAATAATGAAAGTATGAATTTTTATATTCATTAATTTGTAGGAGGTTTGATAATTTTAATTACAAATAAAGGCCTCATATGTAAACTGAAATGAAAAAAACTAATCTACTAGGAAAAATAAATGAGAACATAGAAAAACACGACATATATTTCTATTTATAAAGTGCATTAACAAATTAATGTGAAAGGCTATATTACACAATCATAGTAATGCTACACGAAAAATGATTATAAAATAATTACCATTAAAGACTCAAATACCAAATCTAATAAAAAATTTCGAATAATTCTTTTGACTTAATTTAAATGGAAAATACATTTTATAAAGTCAATAAAAGAAGAAGAATAAAAAATTAAAAAAATACATTTTTCCCTTATGTCCCATTTCCTCTATAAACTAAAATATCTTTTCTTTTATTTCTACGTTCATTCCCTTTTCTTTCTTTTTTTGGTTTTGCTTTACACTCTTTTTATGTCCTTAATAAGTATCAATAAAAATAATCTTATTTTTAACGTGAAGAGAAACTTACAAAATTTTAGATTCTCCCTTCTTAATGCCCACATGCCATGTCATGATTCTTGCAACCAATGATAAATTTTAAATGAAAATCACTTCTACCAATGGTTTAAATGGTGGAACATTTGTTAGCTTTGATGTTGAGCTTGTGAGAATAACCAATGGCACAATAGATAATTTTGACATCTCTAGCAGACTCCAAATAGTGTGCTAATAGTCGATCAAGCATGTAATCAAATCGCTGTTGTAGGAAATGGAAATGGCTACACAATTATGTAAGGACTTTTGGTATTCTAATTTAAAATCATTCAAGTTGGCATGGTTTTCTTCAAATGCGTGCTCTTATTTTTAAAAGATACATTAATTTTTTAACTTTTTTTTATGGAGGTCATTCACAAATTATTTGTAGCTATCCTAGTCTTTTTGGACTGAACCTCTTCAATTAAGAACCAAAGACTGAGGAATATCCATTCTGTCAAATTTACCTAGAACACGATCCCGACCTCATACACTAAATTTGATGCTGTGTGTCATATAATATTTCATGTTATTAATGAAGTAATTCAGGAGAACACAAGCTATGTAAAATTCTTTCGTTCAGAAATTCTCTGATAAATTTCAATGCGAACAGAACAGCCTAAATACTATAACCAACGAACGTTGCTTGACCTCACGTTGTTGTGTGTCATATAATTCAATATTATATAAATCCAAGTAAAGACCAGATACATCTTACGAATGAAATAATTAAAAAGAAAACGAACTATTTAAGATTCTTTCTTCAGAAATTCTCTGATAAATTTGGAATTCGAACAGAACAGGCTAAAAACTATAATCTCTATTGCTTATAGCGAACGTTTCTTGAGCTCATGTTGTTGTAGTAGTTGTAGCGGTAGAGGGACTGCTGATTCCCTGGCGTTTGGAAGGAAACAAAACTAATATCGCACTGCTCACTGCACTCACAACAACAGGGAGAGCCTTATACATCTTCTTTATATTGCTTTCAGCAGAGGGATACAAACACTGCACAATGTTTTGGTCTGTGAGGGCCATCATAGTAAACACCAGAACCGCCAAAGCAGCATGGAACAAATCCTTCAATTTGAGCTTATAATTTGATTCATTAGAAGGCTTGACTTTACTACCAGTGGCTAAACCATTAAAGGTAGCAATCCCATAGTACACTTTTCCAGTGGAAGCTTCTGTGAAGGTGTCTACCAATGACAAAATAAAACACACAATCCCAAGAATGCCCACAGCTATTCCAACCAGAACCTTGTTGGATGTTTCACAGTCTCCATTGTTGGAAAGAAGATTAGAGAGAGCCTGAAATACAAACAATATTCCAGTGGGCAATATCTTTGCAATGTTTGATGCAGAGGATAATGTGGAATTCACAACCTTGGTAGTTGTTGTGTCGCTTGAAGAAGACGTAGCAGATACGTTCTTTCCTTCCTCGATGGACTTCACCTTGCTATCAGATTGCCGCATTCTTCTTGTTCTTATATAACGGTGTTGGAAATGGAATGGTCTGTTATGTAATCTCTCTTGCACAGCTAGCCGGTGGTCAACTTTGACTGATTAGTACAAAAATTTGACGTTTTGTTTTTATTCGTGATTTTGAACGGCAGTTAGGAAAGATGTGTTGAAATATTTTTCCCGCTGAAGGGCAGTTGCCGCTTGCTTTCATTCCTAGTATTTCCAGGTTAAGTTGACTGCCTATAAATATAGCACATATTTTATCGCTGAGATGTTGGATTGGGCTTATATTTTTTCAGATCAAGATCAAGGGGTCTCATAAAGTAAAAAAAATTATGCTACAGAATTAATTGGAATCTTTTTCTAAAAAATAGCAGCTCCTATCTTTTAGGACTCCAAATTTAGTAGGTGAAATTGAGCTGGGGCTAGAAATTTAATACGAATTTTTTCTGCCATTTGTCTATCACTTAAAATTTTAAATTCCTAAAAATAAATTAAAAATTGGAGAATTTTTATTTATTTATTAATTTTTATCAAAGTACTCCAGTTCGTTCCTTAAATTGTGGAGCTCAAACACTTAAGCTGAATTACAAAATTGAATTCATGGGACCACCAGCTTAAAAATATTCCTAAAAATTCTCAGAAGACCCATTAGATTTTTTTAGGAAAGCCTCCTCCATGAGACCTTACCCTTAGACTATTAGGGGAATTCCTTTGAGCTCAATTTTTTGACTTTTACTGATCTATATTCAATATCAAATGAATAACTTCTTCTTCTTATTATTATTTTTGGACACATTCAATTTTAAATTATACTATTTGATATTATTTTTGAACATATTAGATATGGGAAGTTTCATTTGATATATTATTATTTAAATTAAAATTTAATGTAGGAAGAATTATTTTAATATAATCTGTTAAGTTAAAAATTGTCAAGTTTTAAGTGAATTTATTTAGTTTTTACTTGTATATAATTTTTTATATTTTAATTGAGGTTGAAATAATAAAAACTATTGTAGCATCATTTATTCAAATAATTTATAGATTTGAATGTAGGAGGATCTAACACTTTGATTGTCTTATTATTGATAGCAAAAGTGGTTCACAACACACCATCTTCACAACTAACTCTGAGGACATCTCAAGCACACACTAATAGGAAGAATCCTAAACTCTCCATATCAATGTCACATGAATGTAGTTGTTTTAAAAGACAAAAATATCAAATATGAATAATGAAAGTAAAATAATTGCATCCCAAAGATTCACTTTCTCTCCTATTATAAGAAAAAGTAGCTATTGTTTAATAAATAAAGTCAAGTGCCATATGGTAGAGAATACTAAACACTCTATGATACATCCCATCACTATGATTATTCTATACAATATCATTTAGTACAATCATGCAAATTATAATATTATACATGTCAATCTATTATTTTTTAGTTGTTTTAGTCTCTACTCTTATGCTTGTTACCATTGCACTATATTCTTTTCAAATTATTTCCATAGGTTATACATGTTCAAATCCATTTTAATAGGGTTTCCTTTTCAATTAACCAAAGTATGACAAGAAATCTTCCCTAGAAAAGTTGAGTGGTAGAAAAAAAAAAAAATTGTATTATACAAGTTTAGGGTATGGCTTCAACATAGATTATGGTTTTCTATTTATACTTCCCTAATTTTCCACATATAACATAGGGTATTTAACATTAAATTAATCCTTTTTTTTACCCTTATAGTAGGATAAGGTATTCATATGGCACTTTCCCTATCTTTGAGAACTCTTGTTGTGAATATTGATAAAGATGACACCCAATAGAGATTGGAATTTCACTCTCACGGTCTATAATGAGGCCACAAATATGATAACTTGGTTGATGTATCTCTTTGGATGTTGTTGATTCCTTTTATTAATAAAATGGAGTTTATTGTTTGGTAATAAACTATATTTGTTGTATCACTTTAGAGCAATATTTGATTAGCTAGGTTAAGCTCATTTGGGAACCCCATAACAAGAAATTGAATCGTATCAATGTGAATAACCTCATTTGAGAAAGAGTTTATTTTTTATTTTGAAAATTACTTGAATTCACTTTTCAGATTTTATTTAGATGACTAGGTTGGTTGATTACATTTATTTTTATGGTGTTAAATAATACTTAATGATCTTTTATTTTCATGCTAACTATATATAGTTGTTATGATTCCTTTAGTAAATGATTATATAAATGTTGCAAACTCTAATGAATGTGCTAATTAGCTATATGAGAATATTAATACATATTGAACAATGGTGGTGAAATAAATTATGCATGTGATAAATTGTAATATTAATTCTTTAATATTCTTGTACTTTAGTTATGGTATTTTTGATGAGATTTTGTGCATGAAATGAATGTGCAAGAATGTGCAAGACTCTTAGGCTATGAAAGTTGGAGGCACTAGAGGCTTCTCAAGGATTGTGCACTAGCATGTTTAAATGACACCTTAGAATAATGAGATGTTGACTACTTATTATTCTCTTGTTATGTCAATTGCTCTTGATTAAGTGTGACTAAGGCCATTTTAGTAGCCTTTTTGTGTTAATGGTTATGTACCTTTTATTCATTTGAACAATGCATTTTAACTATTTGTGACATGATAAATGATTTTATAGTTTAAATCTATTTTATTTGGTGAAACTCAGTATATAGGGTTTTGGGATTATTTCAACGCCTATTAAATGTTTCTTTTTTACCTTTATGGTCCATCTTGAGCCCTTTCTACTAAGATTTTTTTTTTACCAAGGAAACCTTGAGGATATTTTCTCATTTACTGAGCATGGTAAAACCATATGTACTCACCTACTTCAGCATGGAATTTTATAAATTTTATAGGAAGGTTTGAAGCATAAGTGTCTTTGACTCTAGATATTGTAGTTCCACATTCCTGGAGTAAGAAAATCCATATTCAAGTTGAGATAATTATACCATTAAGAGGATAGGGCTAAACATTATCAACAAAATGTGAACAATTGAAGATGTGTTTGAAAATAGGTGTATAGTGTTGATGTATTTTAAATTGAAAGTAAAATAAGAGGAAGTGCATAATGAGCCTTTATTAATATCTAATAAATGAAGAAGGTTTATTAAGTCAAGATAATCAACCTATGGGTTATAAATCAAAGCATCGCCACTTAGGTAGTTGATAATTGATGAATATAAATAGATCACTAATACTAAGGTAGATTAAAAAATTCATGACGCTATCAAGGAAAGATTGAGGTGTTATAAATATTCTCAATAAAGTAGAGTAAATATATGTAATGTTGAAAGATATAAAGAACTATGTGGATGCATTTTAGAAATATTGCTAGAGGAACTTTAACCCTAGGGTTGAGGAGAGTGATGAGGAATTTAAGATAGATACCATACATTCTAGTGAAAGAAAAGAGGAAAATAGAGATAACCTATTGGAGGCTATAATTGACATTAAAAAGTGGACTAAAGTGGAAATTCACAACTATATTAGAAATTAGGATCCTAAGGAGATGAGAGATTGTATCATTGATATACAAGAGCATTTTGAGTATGACGACATCATGGATGCATAGATGGTAAATTCTGAAATTTTGTGCTCCAATATGATAAGAATATGTCAAGTTAGAGTGGAACAATAAAGGGAAGATGAACATTGGAAAGTGGGATTAGATGGTGAAGTTCAAATATTTATTCATCATAGCTAATTATTAGTTCAAACCAGTGAAGTAGTTACATAATTCATGGTGGTGGAATATATTAGTGAATGGATATAGTGAAGAATACTACTAGTTAACAATTAGGTTGTAGAATCTTCAAGAGGGAATTAAGATGGTGGTAAATTACATCAATAAAATGAAGGAGTCCATTAAGGAGGATTTAGGTATTAGGAATATAGCTAGAAAGTAGAAGAGGCCAACTAATTGACACTCATTATAGGGATAATTTAAATAGGAAGTGGGAAGAGAGCTAAAATAAAAAATGAGAAAAGGGTAAGTGCACCAAGATGGTTCCCAAAAAGGGGGCTTAAGTAGCCACTTTTTTTCTGAAGTTAGGAAATGCTGACCTTGGACGTGAAATTGAGGATAGTTACACTCAAAATTTTGAGATGGAACAAAAACAAGGATCAAAGTGCTTCGAGACTACTTTCTAAAATACTAATTTATTTTTGAAATGGTTGAGATTAAGGGGTTCAAAAAGAGGGATGTACATAAATTGGTATTTTTTTTGTCAAAAAAACATAACATAACAACTCTTGTACGACCTGAGCACAATGAACTTTTTTGTAGTATTTTTAAAATCGCTATGATCAGAAGTTAGCTAATAGCATCTAGTTGGTGCTCAATGTTTCTGATAATTTTTTAATGAATATTTGATTTTTTACTAATTTTCTAAGTGGGCACTTCCTGAAAAGCAAAATTTTGGTTGTCCTCCCTCTACAAATTTTTGAAAATAATTGATTTTTTTTTTCTTTTTAAATTTGTAGAATGGAGTCTAGTTTATAAAAATGTAATTTATTTGAAATTTTGATGAACAGTTAGTTTATAACAAAAAAACACTAAACACTGCTTTTTGGAAAAAAATAGACATACAAACAAAATAAATTATGAATGAAAGGCTTAACATTGTCGAAAAGTGAAAAAAATTACATCGTTGGATAGCTCAGAGAGAACCTAACATTACCCATGTTTTCAATTTTGTCAATGTTGAACTAGATGCAATCTTGATGGTGAGCACAGCCTATTATGTTAAAAATTGTAGAATTTGCAAAAACACGCCTCTGGCCTTGTTGGGAATGCCCTCCAAGCCTTTGGGTTGGTATTCCAAGGCAAATAATTTCACTTTTTTCTTTTCTTTTTAACGTGAAATAATGCGTGCATGTTATAACATGAGCGCATTTAAAAAAAAAATTCATAAGTGGCCAAAAAATTGGTACCCAACTTCATGCACCCACCCAAAAGGGAGAAAAGAAGTACTAACATAGAAATTTGCACCTTAATATAAATGCATCAACATAGGAATCTTAACAAATGTGGAATGTAGTTTACAAAACAAACTCTCAAATTTTAGAAGCCACCTCTTTACAAGATCTTCAATGAATTTACTTTGTAATTATGAAAAAAAAGGGTATGCGTAGGATCATGATGGGCCAAAAAGTGGCAATATTATGAGTAATTGTAGGGTATGTGGCTGACGACTTTTTTTTTACCCAAAATTGATGAAAGGAAAAAGGGTTTTTAGAGGAGATTCTTAGCTTTCCACCAATATAAATTATGCTTTAATTTGAATTTAATAAATAATAATTATTTATTTTCTATTAGAATTACGACTGAAGTCCCGATCGATAGGCTGATTGAAAAACATCTATAACTTTAAAACTGGTATCATATTTTTTGAATTTGAAACATGCATCACATTCTATACTTCACATACTATAGGATTAAAAAAAAAAAATCATGAATTTTTGATCAAGTTAAGGTGGTCAGACATAATGAAGTTTTATATTTTTAAAAGTTGTAATAAAAAATTCATAATTAATTATTTACTAAAAAAATTACAAAAATATGCATCACATCCAGATGTGAGTCCTCTACTTATATATAAAATCTTATATAAAATATTATCATTTTATTATGGTTAGGGCGGCCTAGACACCTACTTCTTTTTTTTTCCCTTTGAAATTTAAGTACCATGCATTGATATTTTAAATTTTCACCAAATAGATTTAATTTATTTTAAATAAACCTAGTAGTTTAGAAACTACATTCAATTTTCTATAGATTCTATTCTTACATATTTTTGAAATAATATAGATAACTTATTCAAATTTTTACATCAAGCTGCCTAACACTGATTTTTCTAAATTTTTTGCCACTTAAGGGCTTGTTTTTTCCATGATGATCCTGCACATACCCAAAAGAAAGAATGAAACATGAATAAAATCATAATTAAAATTGTAAAATCCTCATGTGTACATATTGCTTATTGTGTACAAGATTAAAATTATAAAATAGTATAAATACAAATGCAATAATGAGATTCCCAAATTGCATATTCATTAATTTTTAGGAGGTTTGATAATTTTTAATTTAAAAATAAAGGCCTTGTATGTAAACTAAAATGAAAGAATTAATTTACTGGAAAAAATAGATCAAAGCATAGTAAAACACAACATGTATGTTTTGTTTAATAAAATATATTAACAAATTAATGTGAAAGGCTAGATTACACAAATCTCCCCTCATGATTCTCACCACATTTTTGTGTGCCTTGAAGCACACCATTTTTTAGTTTCTTGTACATCTCTACATTCCTAGCATAATCTTGTTCCCAATTTCAATTAGTCTGTTTATTCTCTTAACATTAAGAGGGGACTATGATGTGTTATACTAATACTTTTTTTAGTGAATTAGTAGAGGAATCTTCCTTTTGGGAGGCCTCATGAACCTTCTATATGATCTCTTGTATGGGGGATTATTTCAGTGGATCATATTTTCTAAGATTCTAGTACTCCTAATCACAGTACTATCTATAATTTTAACTTCATAGAGTTTGATTGACTTTGCGTACATTGGTTGAGTTGTGTTCATATGTTAACTCATGTAGTGTTTAGTATCTCTCATCTTGATCTACATTTCTTGAAGATTCGATGACTCCAAAAAACACTAGTTCATCATTGGCAGATTTTATAACTTCTACATGCTTCAGGTGTTCTTCATCCTCATGTTTCTATCATCAAGGGACATCTCTTTTAATGGTCTTAAATCCTTCTCTTTCTTTTTTGGAGAGGAGATTTGTTCCCACTTGGTTTCCTCCTTTATTGCACTTTATGAGAAAATTTGTACATGGGTACCTAACAGGGCCTCATAGTTGGAACCCATTTCTATCTATTTGCATTTTTTTGATGTACCCAAATATCACTTAAGCAGGAGTGCTATAGTGAATAATTTATCTATTCACTATATTTAAGTGTACTTAGGTTGATGAGGTTAGACAACATCTTGTCTAACTAAATGTGCAATCTTTTATACCTCTAGAGGTTAACAAGTTATTTGGTAAACCTAATGTGCTACCATTTTGATGTTGAAAATTTTTTCATCTCACCTCAAAGGTTACTCAACACTTGGCATCGAGGTTGATGACTTGGTCAAATAGGTTGTTGGTTTGCACATTCCTAGTGATCCTAAGGTTGACACCTATAGGACACTTGTCTACTCATTTGTGCCACATCATGGGGAACTTTTCAATCCATGTGATAGGTGGATTGCTTCTTTCTTTCTTATTTAAGCAAGGTCATTATACATTCAAACTAACTCTAATGTGAATTACACTGATCATTGTGTGCAAGAGTGTTTTTGTGGAAGGACAAGGTTTTTTGTTATGGTCTTGTTTAGGAATGCTAACACCTACGAGATTTAACATTTGGTTAAAAACGTCAATAAGTAAAAAAAATCAAACGGTCTTGACTCCCTATGAAATCAAGGCTTTAATGATCAAAGGTCAGGATTGTTCACAAGGTATACATTTAAACTATAAGGCTCAAAACAATAATTTTTTACCAATTCACTCCTATGCAATGCCATCATGGGTAACTTTACCTAATGCATGCCTATTTAACATATCAATTCTCTCCATTCTAGGTTTCCAACATGTGCATTATTGTGTTCATTTTAATGGAACAACATTTGTTGTTTATACATGATTGAAAATAATACTTGCATTCAAACTCAATATGCAGCTTAAAAACCATTAATATGTGCAAACAGCCTAAATAGGTAATTCACACATTGCTATTATAGATATAAATTAAGTGTACTTCATAATTAATTAAATCCCACCATTGGTATTATGTGATATTGATAAGGAGAGTTAAGGATTCTTGCTAATGTTGTGTGTGATAGAGATAATCTTAGAGTTGGTTGTAAAGATGACATGTTGTGAACCATTTTTTCTATCTATAAGAAGATGATCTAAGCATTAGGTCCTTCTACATTCTACACTTTAGACTGTTTTTAGAAAAATGTCGTCACAATGGTAAATCTTACTTCAATTTGAAAGAAAAAATATGAAAAAAATATACAACATAAAATCAAATAATTTTCTTTCAAATTTGACCAACTTTAACAACTTAAAAGATTACAATAAAATAATTCTTTGTACATATAAATTTAATATAAATTAATTATTTTTTTTCTAATAACAAATTAAACTTTATAATAAATTAAAAAAAAAAAATTATCAAATAATTACTACAACATGAGGTCAAGAAACGTTCGTTTGTTGTAGTATTTAGGCTGTTCTGTTCGCATTGAAATTTATCAGAGAATTTCTAAAAAAAGCATTTTATATTGTTCTTATTCTCCTGAATTACTTCATTCATAAGTTGTATCTTGTCTTTACATAGATTTATACAATATTGAATTATATGGCACACAACATCAAAATTAGTGTATCTTTTAAGGAGACGGTGCACTACCATAAAAAATAGCATGCATTTGAAGAAGACCATGGCAACTTGCATGATACAGTACCAAAAGTCTTTAGATAATTGTGTAGCCATTTCATTTTCCTACACCTAGCATCACAACAACCATTTGATTATATGCTTGATAGACTACTAGCACATTATTTTGGGTCTGCTAGAGATGTAAAAATGATCTATCGTGCGACTGGTTATTCTCACCAGCTCAACATCAAAGCTAACAAATGGTCCACCATTTAAACAATTGCTAGAAACGATTTTCATTTAAAATTTCATAATTGGTTGCAAGAATCATCACATGGCATGTATCTTGACGTGAAGATAACATTAGACTCTATTTATAGTATTGCAGTTATTTAAATTAATTACATCGAGAGGCGTTCTACAGTTACGGATGGGTGGAAAGAACTTCAGTAAAAAAAAACCCCAACTGATTTAAATTGACGTGCAACTGGCTGTTCAAATCTTAATGTAAGATGATAATGCCAAGAATTATCCCACTTTGTCACGTTCTTGCTGGCTATCCTGCTGGAAGGCTTGAGGACAGTAGTGAAAGAGTTGCATGCATACGTATCTGTGCCCTTGCTACCACAGTTTGCATTAGATATTTTGCACGCAGTAGATGGTAGCTTAATTCAGGCGTACGCGTGAAGGTAATATGGAGCGCCAGTATTACAAGGTGAGAATTTATACAAAATAGAAGGTACCCATTGATATAGGATACATGAAATGTGCTATTCATTCTATGCTTTCCATCTCTTCTTTAAGCACACAGATTTGGCATGGTAATTGCAGCTACAACATTTCATAAGGATTCCACTTTTGCATAGGTTGTAAAGATTCACAATAAATCTTGTAGGAATTGGCTTTACACCTTCTGATTTCATTTGCTTTAGATTCTCTAAGGTGTTTTCAACAAACCCATCTTCATATTTTCCAGCTGCATCATGCCATTTTAACAAATCCACTTTGGGCTTTTTCTACATGCCTTACATTACATGAGATGACATTTTTCAAATGGTTGATATGCTTTATCTATTCTTGCAAATTTTATTCCAAGCTACGGTATTTGAGCGGCTGGAGGAGCCAACTTAGGCCATGGAATACGAATTCATTCTTGTAAATGTATATGTTCTGAAAGATTCTAAATCTTCTGAAGGACCCACTCTATGCATCTCTCGCATTTAATTCCTAAGTTTGATTCTTCCCAATCTAATTCAATTGTTCTTCCATTGCTTGTATCCATTCTTCATCCTTGTTGGCATCAACAAAGGTTTTTGGTTCTACCTTTGACAGTAAACAAAAATTTACTTGTTCACTTGTTCACTTGTCTTTGCAAGCCTTCTTCTGGTCAACACTCCTTCATTCTTATCTCCAATGATATGATCTTCAGAATGATTTCTTTGAACATACTTTACAGGAGTCTTGCTGAGCTTTTTTGGCGTTTCTTATTTCTCTTCAACATATTCTTCTTCATCATGATCTGAACAAGGAGGTGTGTCAAATCTGCAGTTTTCAATTTCATTCAAATTCTAATGTAGATCTTCATCAACTTCCACATTAGTGCTTTCAAATATTCTTTCCAGTATCTTATTATAGAATCTGTATGCTTTAATCTAAGATGAATATCCAATAAATATACCTTCATCGGCCCTTGAATCAAACTTCCCTAATCTTCAGCTCTTCTGATGTAACATTTGCTTCCACCATTGGGAAAAGATGTAAATGAGAGACTATTGTGCCCATAAAAAGGTCATTGAGGATTAGAAACATCTAATATATGAAAAAAAAAATAATAATAATGAAGAGAATAAGAATGAAAAGCATAGCATGAATGAAAAGAAAATAGTTACAAAAAGAGCTTATGGAATATCAAATAAAGGTATAATGAAATGAAGAAGAGGGTGAGGAATATTTTGATAATGAGTTAGCAAATAATCTATTAGCTGAAGAGTATTCAAGATGATAATGATATGATAATGATATTTCCTCACCTACTATAGATAAAGAAGAATGGAAGATAATTATCATAGATTATAAAAATAATGATAATTGCAATTATCTATTTGATAATATTTTATATATTATAAATGAGAATAAAGGGAATTCAAGCATGTGAAATATTGAAGATAGTGAATAATACATTATTAAATTCTTTAAAGCACAATTAAGATGATAATCAAGAGAGAAAAAATAATGTTTTAAATGTTGAAGACAAGAATCTATACTCTCTTTCTTGGAGAAGGTCTCTAGATTCATTTAGAGACCCATTGTCATAATATCTAAAAAAGTTGCATCCATAAAGAGTCATATGTGGGTACCCATTGCACTCTATTCATTTTTAGAATGGGATTTCTATCAAAATAAAAAATTATTAGAAAATATGAATGATCCAGCTTATTTTATTGATGCATAGTGGGGTATTTATACAAACAAAAGAAGGTAAGTGATTGAATTAAATTGTTATAATTAGTTAACTATATACACCTGCCACTACAATGTAAATTGTATACACCTACCACTACAATGTAATAGAAACATTATGCTAACATTCCCCCCTTATTATATTGTTCCTACAAATGTATGCCTTAAACCTTAGAATACCTTGCCGAGGAAACCCCCCTTAAGGCTTATATAACAAAACTTGTTTATTACAAAATAGATATTCATCTTTGTTGAGATATTTCTTTGAAGAAACAAATCTTGAATCAAGTGGAACTCCACCAAGTTACCTCATATCCCTCATAAAGGTGTAGCTTTGAGATGAATTCTTGAGTTCTTCCTCCCATAAACTCGCAAATCATAGAATGTAATTATTGGACAACCATCCACCAAGTTGTCTCCTCAATCCTCATAAAAATATAATCCTTGGTCACAATCCCGTGACCTCTCTAGGAAACCATCCATACAGAGCTTTTCACCAAACCCCTTACTTGTCTCCAAAACAAAAACTTCACAATATATGTATCTTCAAATCTATCATCAGCAAGGAATGTCAAAAATGCTTCTCATGCAAAGCATCATCTCAAAGTGAGAAGCTAATTTGAGATGATGGAATTTCCTCCATCCTCTGTTGCTACCAGCCTCCAATCACATGTTAATTTTTATCCATTTAATGTATTGGATGAGTCTTTGGAGGCCTCATCAAATGTAGCAAAGATAGCCTTGAAAGTCCAAGCATAACTGTTTGAATATCCATTACCACCATTAATGAACTTATTGACAAGATGCTCAACAACTACTTTAATATTTTGGAATACATTTTCCCAAGCACCAAAGGAAATGCCACAACTTCCCAATAAAAAATACCATTTATGAATCCTCATAGAAAATTTTAATATTTAGAAACACAATACAATATTCTTTATGGTATATCTCAATTTCCTTGTAATCCATTCTATAAATTTTACTTCTTTCAAAGAAAAGATCTCCCTTTTTCACTATGTGATAAGCTTTCAACAAATAGGGCTTTAAATAGACTAAGACTCTTGATGATACGTGCATTCATGTTCTTCCCATTTTATCATGAGAACATTCGTAAACAATAATCACATCTCCCATAAAAATCATGATGTTTAAATACACAACCTTATTCATCCATTCTAGTCTCATCTAATTTTATCACCACCTCCCCTTACAGTTCTTAG
Organism: Sequoia sempervirens; assembly: GCA_007258455.2. NCBI lineage: Eukaryota > Viridiplantae > Streptophyta > Pinopsida > Cupressales > Cupressaceae > Sequoia > Sequoia sempervirens. The sequence goes on along the minus strand of VDFB02281492.1, from coordinate 943,330,145 downwards.
TATAGTTCATTGATAGCCACTTTCTTTCTTCTTTGCCACATCCATACACACAAGAACGATAAAAGTAGTGAAGATATTCAAACCCAAACCACCGTTTTGACAAAAATAAGTCATTTATGCTTGCATTGGAGTTTCAGTTCCTATTTAGGTCTCCACACAAGTATAAATGCAACCAATCTTCACATGCTTCTTATTATCAATAATTACAAATACATCACCAGAGAAAAATAAACACAACCTACCACATAGCTTGAATAAATCTAAATTCAGATGTACACCACTTAAATATTTGAAGAGACCATATAGGTTGGCGCAAACAAATGTAGGGATAAATGCGTCACAAGAACAAAAAACCAAATGTTACTTGATCTTCTAACTCTTCCTTAACTCCTCACTGTTTTATTCCTCTACAAACCATAAACATGGGCTTAACTTAGATCTTATAGCCGAATCTTCTATGCAGACCCTTCTTGGGCGGCAGTGCTTCTCCACTCCCAAACTACTTCGGCCGCTTCTCAAACAAAGGATTGACCACCTTCTTCTTCGCAAGTGATGCGGGCTTCACCCCTAACTCTTCACTTTCCTTCCACACTCATAACCATGAATGACAATCCAAACAACTCTGGGCTCAGGCAAGGTAAAAGGAGACAAGTCAATCGCTGCCGCCTTATGCCATTTTCTTCCCCCAAAATTCGATGCAAAGGGATAGGAATATTTATGGCTCTGATTGTTAGTTGTGTGAAGCTAAATTTAAGAAACTTCTAATTTTGAATAGATGTTTCTATATTTTTTCTTATTGTTTAGAAACTTCTCATTTGGAAGTTTCCTCTTTTTTATAAATATGTCAAATGGTCTCCTTGTTATAATTTTAATCTTGCATCGCGAAAAGTGTGAAAAAGAGGAGATTTTGTCTGGAGTTTGGAGCTTCTGATGAAATGTATTTTCTGCTGTAATAATAAAGTTATTGATCCTTGCCTCATGGTTTTTTCCTCCACATTGGAGGTTTTTCCACGAAAATTTCTATGTATTCTGCACTCTTTGGTTTGCTGTGTATTTTTTTTTCTAAGTTTATTTTTATTGATGTTGTTATCATACATACTCTGTTTAAAATTTCATAACAACTGATATCAGAGTGCTAGATTGATGGAAGTTTTGGTGTGTGTAGGATTTTTTTTTGTTGAGCAGCATGGAGGTCACAACGAGTGACATGGAGAAGTTAAACAGGGCTAATTTTTCCCTATGGAAATCCCAAATGGAGGATATATTGATTATGAAGGATCAATATTTTCTGATCGAAGGAATATTAAAGAAACCCACAACGACAACAGATGAAGATTGGAAAAAGTTGGATAGAAAGGCAGTTGCAACCATCCGTCAATATTTGGCTAAAAATGTGTATTTTAATGTTGTTGGAGAGAAGACAATAGCAGAACTATGGAAAAAGCTTCATGATCTATATGAGAAGAACACAACATCAAATAAAGTTTTTTTCTGATGAAAAAATTATACAATCTCAAGATGAAGGAGGGTGCTTCAGTAGTAGAACATTTAAATGAGTTCAACATAATTACTAGTCAAGTTGCATTTGTTAAAATAACTTTGGATGATGAGATTAGAGCCATCTTACTAGTGTGTTCAATGTCAGATAGCTGGAAGAACCTGATCGTAGCTATTAGCACTTCGACGCTTGGAGGAATTCTAAAGTTTGATGATGTTAGTAGCAATTTAACGATAAAGGAGTTGTGGCATAAATCAATGATAACGAACTAGGGAGGAGAAGCCTTAGCCCTAGATGATCATGGTAGAAAATTTGATCAGAACAGACAAGGGCATTCAAAGTCAAGAGGAAGATCAAAATCAAGAAGAGGTAGAATCACCTTTTATCATTGCAGCAAACTAGGACACGTGAAAAGAGAATGTTGAATATGGAAGCGAGAGAAAAAGGAAAAAAAAACCATCAAGTACAAATGAAGATACTATGACTGTTGCATCAGATGGTGAGGTATTAATTACTATTTCATATGAGGATGCGTGCCTTTGTACTTCTAATCATGATATTGATTGGATTTTAGATTGTGGAGCCTCCTACCATGCTACCCCAAGTAGAGAAAATTTTGTTTCTTATAAATCTAGTAATTTGGGTAAGGTTCTCTTGGGTAATAATAATTTATGTAATATTCAGGGAGTGGGAGATGTTTTAATAAAAATAGAAGATGGTTGTAGTTTATTTCTTAAACAGATTAGGCATGTACTAGAGCTTGGAATGAATCTAGTTTCAACTGGAAAGCTAGATGATGAAAGATGCCATATAGTATTTGGCAAGGGATGATGGAAAATTGTAAAGGGTTCGTTGGTTGTTGCAAAGGGGTAGAAAATAGGCACTCTTTATACATTAAAATCAAAGTTGTAGAAGTCAGATATTGCTATTGTTGCAAAGGAGCCTGCAACAGGTTTATGGCACAAAAGACTTGGACACATGACAGAAAGAGGCTTGAAAATACTTGCTGAGAAAAACCCTTTTCCTAGAATAAAAGGTATTGAATTTAAATTTTGTGAACATTGTATTATGGGTAGATAGAAAAGAGTGTCATTTATAAGGAATAATTCAAAAAGGAATGCATAAATATTAGATTTGGTGCATTATGATGTTTGTGGCCCATTTAATATTAAATCACTAAGAGGGGCTGCTTATTTTGTTACTTTTATTGATGATGGATTGAAAAAGGTGTGGGCTTTCCCTATTAAGAGTAAGGATCAAGTTTTAGATGTTTTTAGAAATTTCACATGGCTATTGAAAGGGAAACTAACAAACTATTTAGATGTATTAGAACAGATAATGGTGGGCAGTATTGCTCCAAATCCTTCGAATAATACTACAGTAAACATGGGATAAAGAACATAAAAAAAGTTCTTCTCACTCCACAACAAAATGGAATAGTTGAGAGAATGAATAGGACAATACTAGAGAAGGTGAGAAGTATGCTTTCAAATTTTGGTTTATCTAAACATTTTTGGGTAGAGTTTGTCTGAACTGCTTGTTACTTAATAAACTACTCTCCCACAACTTCATTAGAAAAAGGCATTCTTGAAAGGGTATGGACTGGTAAGGAGTTATATTATTCTCATTTGAAAATTTTTGATTGTGAAGCTTATGTTCACATTCCTAAAGAACAAAGGTCCAAATTGGATGAAAAATCATTGAAATGTATTTTCTTAGGATATGCTAACAATGAGCTAGGTTATCAGTTGTGGGATCCTCTAAAGAGAAGAATTATCAAAAGTAAGGATGTTATTTTTAATGGAGAACAAATGTTTAAAAATACTAACAAAAGTGTGGAGATGCAGAAATTTGTTGAAATTATAGGACATCAAGAGGAACATCAAGAAAATATGCCACCATTACAAGAAGCCACTGCTAGAAATAATGACCAACCATTACAACATAATGGAAATGAGGAACAACAAGAAGTAGAAACTGTGCAAGAGCCATTACAAGAGATTCCAGTTCGCAAATCTGCTAGGCCTCAAAAGGTTTCACAAAGATATCCTCCCTCAGATTATATTTTATTAACTGATGAAGGTGAACCTAGTTTTTTTTAGGAAGCTTGTCAAGATGAGCATAGTAAAGAATGGAAGAAAGCAATGGAGGATGAAATGGACTCCTTGCAAGAAAATAGAACTTGGGAGTTGGTAAAGCTTCCAAAATAAAGAAAAACGCTATGAAACAAATGGGTGTACAAGATCAAACATGAGGGTGATGAGAAGAAGAGATACAAAGCAAGGTTGGTCGTGAAGAGATTTGCTCAGAAAGAAGGTATTGACTTCAATGAATTTTTTTCACCTATTGTTAAAATGCCATCCATTAGAGTTATTATTGGTCTTGTTGATGCTCTACATTTGGAATGTGATCAGTTAGATGTAAAGACTACCTTCCTTCATGGAGAATTGGAAGAGGAAATTTATATGGAGCAGCTAGAAGGTTTCAAAATAAAAGACAAAGAGAACTTGGTTTGCAAGTTGAAGAAGAGCCTCTATGGGTTGGACCAAGAACCTCACCAATGGTATGAGAAATTTGATTCATTTATGTTGGAGCATGGTTTTAATAGACTAGAGACTGATCATTATGTCTACATTAAGAGATATGACCAGGATAAGTACATTATATTATTGTTATATGTGGATGATATGTTAGTTGTTGTACAAGATAAGAATATGATTAATAGGTTGAAGAAGGATTTGGGTAGCCAATTTGCAATAAAGGATTTGGTTCCAACACAACAAATATTTGGCATGAAGATCATACATGATAGAAAGAAGAAAAAAATGTGGTTGTCACAAGAAAAATATATTGAGAAGGTGCTTGATAGATTTAATATGAAGGATGCCAAGCTAGTTGGTACACCCCTTGCTTCCCATTTCAAATTGAATTATGATTCATGCCCTTATGATGACAAGGAGAAGGAAGAAATGAAAAATATTCCTTATGCCTCAACAGTTGGTAGTTTAATGTATGCCATGGTATGCACACGGCCAAAAATTGCACATTCAGTGGGAGTAGTCAGCAGAATGTTAGTTGTGAAGGTTAAATTTAGTTTCAAGTGTGAGAATGTTAGTTGTGTGAAGCAAAATTTAAGAAATTTCTAATTTCAAATAGATGCTTCTAGATTTTTCCTTATTGTTTAAAAAATTCTCATTCAGAAGTTTCCTCTTTTTTATAAATATGCCAAATGGTTTCCCCTATTATAATTTTAATCTTGCATCGAAAAAAGTGTGAAAAAGAGGAGATTTTTCTTGGAGTTTGGAGCTTCTAATGAAATGTATTTTTTGTTGTAATAATAAAGTTATTGATCCTTGCCCCATGGTTTTTTCCTCCACATTAGAGGTTTTTTGACATAATTTTTTGTGTATTTTGCACTCTCTAGTTTGCTATGTATTTTTTTTCTTAGTTTATTTTTATTGCTCTTGTTATCATACATACTCTGTTTAAAATTTCATAACACCAATACCATATGTCGGCAAATATGAAGGATCTGGTTTATTTCATTGATGCATAGCAAGTATTTATACAAACAAAAGAAGGTGAGTGGTTGAATGAAATAGTTACAGTTAGTTAATTGTATACACCCCCCACTACAATGTAAATTATATACACCTACCAGTACAATATAATAGAAACATCATACTAAAAAGACTATCTAGGTATCTTTTTTTCCTTTAATTAAAAATTTGGTAGTTTCTTCAATCACAATAATTGAGATGAATATGAAAATAAAGTCACCAAAGGTTTGAGATCCTCAGAGATTCTCAATTACAGGTAAGAGCATATGTTCCATTAGTTGTCTATTCTCTTTACTCTAAACCATATCAAGAACAACATGCGCATAAGAGTGAGGACCTATGGGTAAGATAAAAGATGTTAAAACAATTAAATGAGATAAGAGGTATACATTTTTTTTGTTTTTGTTTTTGTAGTTTATCTAGTCTCTCTTTAGTTAAAGATTGATTGTAAGGAGCTATCTCTCCAAGCAAGGAAACACTTCCTATAAATGATCATGTCCTCATTATTTCTTCTAGTGATTAAGGAATAAAACTTGAGTTTTGAATAATATTTTTAATATTTTCAATAAGGCATAGTTGCATTGCACTTTGATAATGGGTTGATAATGACATTTTTTTTAGTGTCAAAAATATTGTAAGGAATTTTCTTTAAGATTTCTAGTCAAAATTGTAGTTTTTATGTCCGTTTAAACCAAAAAAAGTGTGTTGAATTTGTATCCAATATACAATTCCCATTATTTCCAATGCTCATATTCTCTTTTTTCCCTCTCTAATTTGATATCATTTTATCAAATTTCAACATAAAATTTTAAATGCAAACCTCTTTGGATCCATACTGTCCTAATAATAAAAAAACTCAATCTAGATAAATGATCCAATCTATAAGCCGCATAGGATCCAAATTTATAAAATAGTTTATAATGCCCATTTTACTCCTTCTTTTCATGTGAATAATGGCCTTCAACAACTTCTCTTCCTTTTCCTCTTTCCTTTCACTAGATTCTATAAGATGTACCTTTAATTCCCGATCAATCTTATTGGCCCTAGGGTTTGGGTTCCTCTAGAATTTTTTCTTAAATGTGTTTATCTAGTTATACATATGTTTTAATATTGCAAATATATCCTCCACTTTGTTGAGCATATTTATCACACATAACCCTTTCTTCAATGATATTTTTAATTTATTAAACCTATCTTTGGGCTAGGGATCTATTTATATTCATCACATGTAAAATACCTCATAGTTCATACTTTGATTTATAACCTTCTAGTGGATTGTATTGACTTGATAAACATTACTTAATTATTACATAGTAAAAAATGATCATAGTACACTTCATCTTCTTTTACTTGCACCTTAGTTTACATCAACACTCTCCAACCCTCTCCACCAAACTCATTATATATAAATACATCAAGTAGGTGTGCTCACATCCATGTCAACAATCCAAGTATAATATGTTATCCACCTCACTTTGAAATAATCTGATATAGTCATAGTAGGAGGGTCCATTGAAGGTCTATCTAAAGTTATAATTTTCCAACATGACCTAATTATATGCTAGATTGTAGTCATTTCATTAATATTACTATGGCATTTCAAAAATAATTACACAACCAAATAACCTTAGATTTATATACTTTTATGATGAATTCAACTATATCACATTATGATTTCACTCAAGATTGCACTCCATGTTGTTGAAATACAAATGATAGAGAGGAAGAGAATAAAACCAGAAAAATGCAAACCCAAATATTATATTAATCAAAATACTATTTTACAGAGCTTCAACTCTTTCACAATCAACTTCATTACAAATTTATAAATTCCTTATTGCTCTCTGCAGAGCTAGACTCTTTCTAGAATACTAAACAAAATGTAGACAACACCATATATAAAAACCTAAGCTCATTCGAGAGACAAGGGACAAACATAAAATAATATATTTTATCTACCCAGAAAGCATGTGAACCCAGTGGTGAGTTAATGAGAAATATTTCCAAATCTTTCCATAATCTATCCACAAATATTTTTCTTTAATTCTACGATTGATTGTGGTCTAATGTTGATACGAAGGCTATTTGTCTTCAATGTTGATACAAAAGTTAAAACAAAGCATGACAAGTCCAGCTAGGCAAATTAATGAAGCAGGTGAGATTATATTTCCAACACTCCCCCTTAATCTCAACTTGGGAAATTCATCTCAAACATTTCTGGAGCATCCATCTTCATTTCTAATGCAGAGGGAATGGACTTTAGGAAAAACACACAAAGATTACAAGGATTTCAATGAAGCACTCTCAAGCCTCTTCCAGGCACCCTACAGGGGATAAGCCTCAAAGTTTCACTTATGACTTTAAACCTTCACTTATGGACCCAAACCCTTGGGAAGCTTTTAAAAGACTCAAAAAACTTGTCTTGAATGGTTTCAAGCCCCAAACCTCTGACTTAAACACAAACTCACTTTTTGCACCTTGACTAGGCTTCTAGCCCAACTAGGCCTCTAGCAATGGTTTTTTCGAATTTTCACTCAACTTCCCCAAAATACCCTCCAATATAATGATTGTTTCAATTGTGGTTTCTGATGATAAAAAAAATATCAAATCCCTGATGGCACTTGTTTTGGATCAAACCTACCAAAATATGTTGTTTCCTCAAATCTAAGCCTAATTAGCCCTCTTTTTCAAAGAAACCCTATTACAATCTCAACTCCAAACCATGATACTTTCAACAGTAGCTTAAAATGTTTCCAAACCAAGTAATTTCAAGTTTTTTAGGCGCCTATGACACCCTTGACACCCTCAAACACAAAACCCTCACTAAATTGCTCCAAAACTAGGGCCTCTTGAAAATTAGCTTTCCCAACACTTCCAAAACCTTCTATTGGAATTTTCACCAATAACTCAACATATATAAACACCTTCAACTCAGAAATATACCCCTTATTAAGGTGGATCTTCTGCTGCTACACTTTAGCCTCCATTTTCGTGCACTTTGCATTGTAAAAATACGGTGTACACCCAAATATTCTTCCTTACCTACATGTCATCTTGTTAGATTTGTATTATAAATGTTATAAAAGATCCATTTCATAGGTTACAGCATCGTTCCTTCATGAAATGGATCAAACACCCATGAAAACCACAAAAAACTAGTGAAAAATCTGTGTTTCCTTAGGACAGTTAGCAATATAATATAAATAACTAATTATAAATGTGTATCAGGACATGAAAAGGCCTAAATACATGTAGATAAAAGTCTCTAAATAATTCCATGGTGCATTTCATAAATAGAAATCAGATATTCATAAAAAAAACACAAGAAAATGCAAGAAATTGTTGTTTTATTGCTTCTTCCTGTAGTAGTCCGTACAAAATCCGTACCAGCAACCAAACCTCCATAAAAATTACTTCCCTAACCTTATAGACTCATCCCCCAACTGTCCCAACTGATTGGGATTGGTTTGATTACATTAAAGTTGCTAAAACTCCTAAAAGTCACTTTCCCGCCCAAAGGTGGATTTCAAAAATCTGAATACTCCAACTTGAAATTTATTAACTCCTATAAACTAAAACCTTCTAAAACTTATTGAATTTCACTATTCAACCTTAATGAACCTAATTAAAACATCATATACCTATTTAAACTCCTAGAACATTATTTTTCCATTTACATTGCATTTTGGTCCTATGGTCCTTATCAGGACCCTTAGGACTTTTGACTCCTTCAATATTTTTATCCATTTCAAAACCCATTATAGGTTTCAAGATGTTATATTTTATGCTCTAAGATGCTTGAAAAGTCTTCATGACCCCTGCATCCTCCTAGCCCTTGAAGTGTTCCTTGAAGTGCTTGGGTGCTCTTGCACCATTCTCCCCAAGAAAGAAAAAGTTCTTGCCCCAAGAAGTATCCAACTTGTTGCTGCCATAATACTCCTTGTTCCTATATGTTTGCACCTTCCTATTACCAAGCATGAAATCTCCCAAAGTTACCTTCTTCCTTTTCTGCCAACCTTCATTCATGTCACTCATCATGTTAGTGTCAAAACAATGTTTTGTTTGTCTTCTTTGTTGTCTGATCTCAGTTTGTTCTTCTACCCTATTTTTTCCTCTATGCCACTGATTTCCTTGTGAAGAAACACCACCCCTATTACCCTCAACAATAGGGAATTCAATATTCCCTACCTTAATAATTTCCAAGTCCCATAGGTTCTAATTTTTAGGACTGTATCCTTCACAACCCTACTTTAACTTGTCATTTCTCAACCAGCCAATACCTTCCCCTATCTTACCCTACACTTTCAACTGCAAATGCTTCTCAAAACAGATCACAAAAATTTCATTATACTGCTCCAAAGGCAAAGGAACCAACTTATATCTAATATCTCCTTTATGCACCAAATATGTATTATGGAATCCATCATGCAATGTCCTTCTGGCATACTGCCATGGTCTCCCTAAGATGATATGACCACAAGTCATTGGAATGACATCACATAGCACCCTGTCCTGATATGATCTAATTGAAAAATCTACATAATCCCTCTTACAAATCTCTACATGTTGCATTTGAGTTACCCAAGTGGCCTTGTAGGGAATAGGATGATCAAAAGTTTCAATTCCTAACTTGGCTACCATATCAGTTGAAACTAAATTACTATGTGACCCTGAATCTATGAGTAATCTACATATTTTACCATGATTGAGACAATTGGTCTTGAAAATAGATACCTTTGGCTCTTGATGAAGTCTTTCTCCTTGCTTGACCATAAGAAACTCACCATCAGTCACAGGGTCTACCATAAATGTTTTTGATTCCTCCATTTTGTCCTCTTCTTCTTGTACCAAGTTAGCTCTTCTTTCTCTGCCCCTATCAGATTGTTCCCATTTAGGAAACTTGAAGGAAGGATGCCCTGGTTCATTGCAATTGAAACACCTACCTATGAATGGGCCTCTACCTTGTCCAAATCTGCCCCCTCCTCTAGGAGTGTATCCACCTCTTTGATCTAAAACCACCTCTTTACCTTTTTCATTGCTGCTCTTATCAGTGCTGCCTTGTCCTTGCTCTCTATTACCTCTGCCCCTATTTGAACTACCTCCTCTTCCACCATTGCTTGACCTTTCTTGCTTCCTTTTCACCTTTTCTTCTGCTCTAATGGCCAATTGAAAACATTCTCCTAATGTCCTTGGTGTCTGCAAACTAATCTCATCTTGTAAGTTATACCTCAATCCATTGATATACCTGGCTACTTTCTCATCCTCTTCTTCATAACCTCCTCTGATACCAAGCTTGTGAAATTGCTCAATATAGGACATCACATCCATGTCCTTTTTTCTTAAATTATGCCTCATCCTCTTCACATGAATTGTGTAATTAGATGGTAGGAATTGTTCCTTGACCAAACTCTTCATCCTTGCCCATGTAGAAACTTTTTTCAATCCCCTAGCCATCCTATCATTCTGAAAACTAGTCCACCATGTCAATGTCGTACCTCTCAACTTGGTTTTGGCAAACTTAACCTTCCTCTCCTCATCCATCTCTTCAAACTCAAAATAGTTCTCTAAGGCATCAATCCATCCTAACACCTCCTCACTATCCATCTTCCCTTGATAGATAGGCAAATCTATGTGACTCTTTCCTCCATGACCTTGTACTAACTTCAACAACCTCACTAACCTCCTTTCTTCAGGGTCTTCTATCTCACTTGCAGGTTGTTCTTGATTTACTCTCACATTCTCTTCATCTTCATCATTATCTTCTTGGTTTTCTTGTTCTTCTCTCCTATTTATCTCAAGGCCGTTTATCCTTGCTTGCATAGTATCTCTCTCCCTTCTCCATTTCCTTTTTTCTCTTGCTCTGGCCTGCTCTCTTGCTGCTTCTTGTTCTCTTCTTTCCCTTCTTTCTTTTTCCAAGGTTTCCCTCAACTCCTCCAACTCTCTTGCTAACTAATTTTTAGGTGCCATTGTTGATTCTTCAATCCCTAAAGGACCTACTCACTGCTCTAATACCACTATGATGCAGAGGGAATGGGACTTTAGGAAAAAAAACACAAAGATTACAAGGATCTCAATGAAGCACTCTCAAGCCTCTTCCAGGCACCCTACAGGAGATAAGCCTCAAAGTTTCACTTATGACTTTAAACCTTCACTTATGGACCCAAACCCTTGGGAAGCTTTTAAAAGACTCAAAAAAACTTGTCTTGAATGGTTTCAAGCCCCAAACCTCTAACTTAAACATGAACTCACTTTTTGCACCTTGACTAGGCTTCTAGCCCAACTAGGCCTCTACCAATGGTTTTTTTGAATTTTCACTCAACTTCCCCAAAAGACCCTCCAATATAATAATTGTTTCAATTGTGGTTTGTGATGATAAACAACATATCAAATCCCTGATGGCACTTGTTTTGGATCAAACCTACCAAAATCTGTTGTTTCCTCAAAATCTAAGCCTAATCAGCTCTCTTTTTCAAAGAAACCCTATTAAAATCTCAACTCCAAACCATGATACTTTCAACAGTAGCTTAAAATGTTTCCAAACCAAGGAATTTCAAGTTTTTAGGCACCTATGACACCCTTGACACCCTCAAACACAAAATCCTCACTAAATTGCTCCAAAACTAGGGCCTCTTGAAAATTAGCTTTCCCAACACTTCCAAAACCTTCTCTTGGAGTTTTCACCAATAAATAAACATATCTAAACACCTTCAACTCAAAAATATACCCCTTATTAAGGTAGATCTTATGTTGCTACACTTTAGCCTCCATTTTCATGCACTTTGCATTGTAAAAACATGGTGTACACCCAAGTATTCTTCCTTACCTGCATTTCATCTTGTTATATTTGTATTATAAATGTTATAAAAGATCCATTTCATAGGTTACAACATCATTCCTTCATGAAATGGATCAAACACCCATGAAAACCACCAAAAACTAGTGAAAAATATGTGTTTCCTTAGGATAGTCAGCAATATAATACGAAGAACTGATTATAAACGTGTATCAGGACATGAAAAGGCCTAAATATATGTAGATAAAAGTCTATAAATAATTCCAAGGTGCATTTCATCAATAACAATCAGATATTCATAAAAAAAAAAACACAAGAAAATGCAAGAAATTGTTGGTTAATTGCTTCTTCCTATAGCAATCCGTACAAAATCCATACCAACAACCAACCCTCCATAAAAATTCCTTCCCTAACCTTATAGACTCATCCCCCAACTGTCCCAAATGATTGGGATTGGTTTGATTACATTAAAGTTGCTAAAACTCCTAAAAGTCACTTTCCCGCCCGAAGGTGGATTTCAAAAATCTGAATACTCCAACTTGAAATTTATTAACTCCTATAAACTAAAACCTTCTAAAACTTATTGAATTTCACTATTGAACCTTAATGAACCTAATTAAAACATCATATACCTATTTAAACTCCTAGAACATTATTGTTCCATTTACATTGCATTTTGGTCCTATGGTCCTTATCAAGACCCTTAGGACTTTTGACTCCTTCAATATTTTTATCCATTTCAAAAGCCATTATAGGCTTCAGGATGTTATAGTTGATGCTCTGAGATGCTTGAGAAGTCTTCATGACCCCTTCATCCTCATGGCCCTTGAAGTGTTCCTTGAAGTGCTTGGGTGCTCTTGCACCAATTTCCATCTCTAACATTTTTGGAGCATCCATTTTCATTTCATACATTGCTTACAAAATGTTGTGGCATTTGATTGTGCTATTTCTTTACCCATTGACAACTTCAATTGAATTTTTATGATCTCATACAATTGGTATCCTCTTGATATCTTCTGATCCTTTTATGAACTCCTCTTTCTTACTTTGTCCCCTTTTTCTTTGTAAAATGAAAATGAATTGAGAGTTGCAGATCTTTCCATGTTCTTTTTACCGTGGTTTTCAAACTTTACCTTAGATGGTGTCCTCCTATGGAGCAGTGGTGCCTTTAACAACTATGGTTGTGACCCTTTTAACAGTTGTAATCCCTTCCTTTTGACTTCTTTTACTAATGTTGCGACATCAACAATATGATTTTTGTGTGTTGCTACACAAAATCTATTCAACTGATTATTGTCCTTTTTCTATCTCTTTCTTTTCTTTCTCTCATGGTTGCAACCAAGTTTTTAGACCTTTTAGAATATCTTCTTTTTTTTTATATCAACTCCAAGATCTTCTAATCTTTTCTCAAACATTTTCTTTGTTGATAACTTCAAACCATTTTCAAATTTTTTTTTGGCTCCTTAAAGCTACTATGACAATCCTTCAAACCATTGATTTTTAAATCTTGAAAAATTTAATGTAGAAACAAACTCACTATTTGCATAATGTGTTACAACACAATGATCAAACCTCTCTTGTTTGCTATCTTTGATGACATATGAATTCTTATACTTGAAAAAAAAAATTATCATACTTGTGATCTTCCAACATGGTCCATAAACCCATCCACAATCCATTCTTATGCATCTTGTCATTGATTCATTCTTCCAATCTTTGTTCAAACACATTTTCTCACAATGATTCTTTAATCCACATATACTGCAAGGATGTAAATTCCAACACTTATCCTTGTTATGAACTTTCCTATGGCAATGTGTACACTCAACACTCTTAATTTCTTGAATGAATTTGTTTGAACTTGTAGCATAATTCCCTTTACCTATGACATACTAGAGACAGGTTCATACTTCAACCTCATAATTGGCTCAATTGGCTCTCTCATTCCTTGTTCATGTTTTCCTAATCCTTGTCCTTTATATCCCATTCTTTTCATAATTTTCATACCAACATTGTCATCAAATCAAATAACATTTACAAAATAAAATTTAGATCAATAACATGCTCATCTTCACCAATACATTCTTCTTCACAAACAATTTCAGCAAAGTTACACTTATCATTTGATTGATCAAAACACAAATCATTTGTATCACATGAAATATCACACACAAATGGATTTTTCTTCAAACAATCATTTTCTCGTTGCAATTTTAATATTTCATCCTTTTGAAAACTATTTTCTTCTATTTATTTTTCAAATTTTGTTCCAAACCTTCAAAAAACTTCAACTTGATTTATATTTCCTTTTTCTTTTTCAGACCATTATAATTTTTCTTCCAATTCTGTATTTTTCCTTTTAACTTCAACCAATTCTTTACTCAAAGCATCATTTTTACATAATATTTCATATCTCTCTTTTACTCTTTCTTTTGAAGTTGCTACCAATTCTAAATTGCATTTCTTAACGTTTAATAATTCTTCTTCTAATACATCTTTTGCAGTTACTAAATTCTTATTCTCCTTTTTAACTCTTTTTCTTACTTTCCCCATTTGTAATAAAATTTTTGTACTTAAACCTTACTTGATTTCGTTATAGAGATTTATCTTCTAGCAGCTTTGCATGCCTTCACTCTATTTCCCTTGTTCAGTGACTATTGCAACTCTTCTCAAATTGTGAAATAGCTTCTTTAACACAGTGTTCTCCCATCGATTGGAAAAAATTGCTTACTCCTTTATATTTGTGCCCTAGCATGAAATTCCCTAGCTGCAACACTGCAAATCAAATCTTTGTCTTTAATTGAGTGGTGGACCTCTCCTTCTAGCAGCCTCCTATGCAACTTCCCTAACTTTGAATTTTGCATTCAAAACATAAACTGATAAATTTCTCTTTCTTTATCTTTTAATACCAGTGATTTGTTCAACTTCCTGTCAATTTAGACAACTATGAACTCTTCTAGTGGTAGCTTTCAATTTCCTTTCAATGACTTCGGACTAGCTTTGCAACTCTTCCTTTGATCATGAAACTGGTTCTCTTCAAAATATCCTTTGACTAATTAAATCCTTCAACAGCTACAAATTTGCTTACAATGTCAACAAAGTCTTATTTCTTCTCTTCACAATCTTCTTATTCTTCACCCAATCTCTTTCAAACTTGAGTGTTTTCTTTTGACAGACTCTAGCAGCTGCTATCAAACACTTTTTCCTTACAATACTTCCAATCTTCAACCAGTGGCTTCAAGATTTCAGATTCTCTTCTACAACCAACTTCAACAATATTGCGAACTCTCTAGCTTGGGCAGTGGCTAACAATCTCTCATTTATGGGCAATGATAACTTATAGTTCAAACCAATGATTACTCTCCTCTATTTTGAACAATACAATATCATCTTTGACTACTCGATTTAGACTATGATGACTTTCTTATTTTCAGCATCCTCCAAAAACATCATCTAATTTACATTATTCAAATATATTCTTCTTGCATTGGCTCTTTATACAACAATTCCCTTCTCTACAATATTTTTGCAATTTACAACATCAAATACTTCATTTGATAGGGACGACAAATGATCTCCTTTATTCATTGGCGGCTCCAGACTTATTTGGAAATAAATTTAATGAACTATTCATGTGATGTGAACTACCAGCCTTAACTTGACTCTTTCAAATAAATGACTTATAGATCTCTATTGGTAGTATCTCCAAACATTGCAGTCTTTTCCCTTATTCCACGTGGGTAGTGACAAACTTTTTTTTTAGACTTTACTGGGCTTCTTTACTATTGCATGCTTTCTCAAATCTATGGATTCTTCTCTTGGAATTCGACTCTTTAAATATGAGATCTACTTTTCTATTGGTGACTTCTTCATAGCCCTTTAGCAGCATGGATTTTTCCATACCATTGACGAATTCCTTCGTCGTCAATAATTTCTACTACTCTTTGATGCACCTCATAGCTGCGGCCTCTCTTCTGCAATTTACTTCATGCAACTTCTATCAAATATCAAATCTTGTAGCCTTCTTTTGAGGCTCCTTATAACAGTAGTAGAAATCCTCTATTCCCAATTAGCACAACTAACAAGGCTCCCTCCATTTTTCACTTCTTCAACAAAGTTCTACTCACATCTTCAAGATCTTCTACTATAAGCTCTGGTACCACTTTCTTGAAATACAAATGATAGAAAGGAGGAGAATAAAACTAGAAAAACACAAACACAAATATTATATTAATAAAAATACTATTTTATAGAGCTTTGGCTCTTTCATAATCAACTTCATTACAAACTTCTAAATTCCTTACTGCTCTCTATAGAGCTAGACACTTTCGAGAATACTAAAAAAAATGTAGACAACATAATACATAAAAACCTAAGCTCATTCGAGAGACAAGGGAAAAATATAAAATAACATATTTTATCTACCCAAAAAGCATGTGAACCCAGCGGTGAGTTAATGAGAAATCTTTTCAAATCTTTCCATAATCTATTGACGAGGGAGCAAACCCGAGACACAGAAATAATGCACACAACTAGAAAACTTTATTATTATTAAATAATGAAAATATTACATGCAGAGGATCTCAAATCCTCGAGCTCTGTGATACATCTAAGCTACAGAAGTTTTAGAAAGAAATTACAGAATTACCGAAAATCCCCTTTTCGCAGCATGTGAACTCTTTCTCCAAAAAGCTATCCAAAAATCAGAAACTAGCCCATAAATAGCCCTTTTTCGGTTTGGAACCAAAAAAAACATTCGAGTTATGAGTTTTGGAAATTTGGCACCAAAATTACAATTTGAAATTCAAATTTAAATTCACATTCAAAAATTAGCACATTTCTAAAATATGCACCAACTTCTGGAAGCCATAACTTTTAATCTGACTGTCGGATCTTCAATGATAATACCTTTTCAGAAAGCTCTCGAAAAGGAGATGTTCCGCTAACTACTTTGGAATTTCTACAAATTTTTGGGCCCATCCAGAACCGTTTAGGGCCTCAAATTGGACTTGGAAGGTTTTTCAGGGAAAAAAATAAAAACTGGAACTTGAATAAATTTCAAACCATGAATGATCTTGACCTGGTTCTTT
>VDFB02281492.1:943236419-943313104 GCA_007258455.2 Sequoia sempervirens | reverse complement strand
TAGAATCTATAGAAAAAATTTCATAAAACTCTAGTTTACATCATCTTCAAATTCCTCACGGTTTAGTTGCTATAGGTGTCTGAAAGTGAAGATTTAGTTACAAAAAAATAGTTTAGTGTCCAGTTTGGCCAAAAATTGTAAACCACTATTGTGGGATCAACTCCTTTATCAGGTTCTCCCTCATGGAACTCCTTGGAATACACAATTGAATTCCCTTAAATAACATGCCATCCTGGATTATGAAATCCAACCACTTCGTCCTGTCAACTGTAACAGGCTCCTTGCAAGCTTTCCAAGCCTCTTCTTGGCTCATCACTGCTCCAATGGCACAACCACTGGCATCACAATCCACCTGAAAAACCTTGTTGAAATCTAGGAGGGCTAAAACTGGTTGCTCTTTCACCTTCTTCTTCAACAGATCAAAACTCTTCATTGCTCTAGTGCTCCACTTGAACTCTTTTCTATCCCCTCTCATTGTTTCAGTCAGGGGTGTGCAAATACTACTTGAGAACACAATGAACTTTCTATAAAACTATCAAACCATGGACATAGCTCACCTTGATGCTTGAGTTCTTCAGGGTAGGCTTGCATTCTAGAATGAAAAGCATGCCATCTTTAGGGTCCATCACGGACCTTCTATTTGAGACAACAAACCCCAAGTACACTAACTCCTTTTTAACAAAACTACACTTTTTCAAATTTATCAATAGTTTCTCCTCTCTCAACTTTTCAAAGACCCTATGAATATGCATCAAATGCTCACCCAGGGACTTACTGAATATTAAAATATCATCTAAGTACACAATAAAAAAATTCTCGAGAATCTCTTTCTATAGCTCGTTCATGAGCCGCATGAATGTGCTCGGTGCATTGGTTAGCCAAAAAGGCATTACTAACCACTCGTACAGGCCCTCCTTGGTCTTGAAGGCAGTCTTCCATTCATCACCCTCTTGAATCTGGATCTGGTGATATCTGCTCTTCAAATCAATCTTCGTGAAGTACTGTGCTCCATTCAAACAGTCCATCAGGTCATCCATCCTTGGCAAGGGAAATCTATACTTGATTGTTATCTTATTTATGGATCGGGAGTCTGTACACATCCTCCACTCCCCATCCTTCTTTGGTGCTAGTACTGCAGGTACTGCACATGGGCTCAGACTCTCTCGAATCAAACCCTTTCTCAACAAATCCTGAACTTGTTTGTTCAACTCCTCATTTTCTGCATGAGTCATTCTATGAGTTGCCTTATTTGGCAAATTAGCTCCAGGGATCAAGTCAATCTGATGATTGATCTTCCTCATTGTTGGTAAACCCTCAAGTACATTATAAAAAATAATCTCCTGAAACTCATCTAACAGTCCAAAAACTTCTACTGGCACCTTCTCACTATCTTTCTTTTCCATTCTAGGAATCAATGCATAACACATATGCTCATGCTTTATGCCTTCTAAAAATTTCCTTCGATCAACAAAAAAAATTCTAGAACTACTGCATACCTTTTCTTCGTCCTTCTTTAGGGGTTTCAACTTATGACAGACTCCATCCTTCATCAGGGAATAAGTGTTTGCATGGCCATCATGTACATCACACCTATCAAACTGCCACAACCTCCCCAACAACATATGACATGCATCCATGGGATGATATCACAGAGTACCTCATCACAATAGCTTCTGATCTTGAACTTCACTAGGAACTGCTCATTGACCAAAAATTTGTGGTCCTTCTGCAACCAGGCAATCCAATATGGCTGTGGATGCCTTTCCCTTTTCAGTTTCAACTTTGTAACCATCTCTTCTGACACCAGATTATCGGTGCTCCCACTGTCAATAATGACCTCACAACATTTGTCTTCACACTTGCACCTTGTGCGGAACAAATTCTTTCTCTGTTTTGGCTCCTTCTCTTCAGTCACCAAGGCTCTTCTAACCACTAGGGCTTCTCCCCTTTCTGCATCATCTAAATGCTCAGATTGAGCCTCCTCATCTGCATGTGCAACCCTTCCACAACCTTCTGGCCTTCTATCTGTCCTTCCTTGGTGTTGTGGACATTCATAGGCTCGATGCCCTTCTTCACCACAATGGAAACAAGTTCCTCTGAAACCACCTCTTCCGGGCCCTGGCCCAAATCTTCCTCATCCTCTACCTCTTTGATCACCACTGTTTTGATCACGAGGGTGGTAGAAGTTATCATTCCTCTAGCTTCGACTGGTACCCACATCTTCATTTTTTCTTTCATCCTCATTTCGGCTCCCAAAAGATCTTCCACTACCCCTTCCACTTTGACCTCCTCAGCCTTTTTGCTTGCTGTCAAATCTTTTGTTCATCTTCTCCTCCACTTTCAGAGAAAACTGGTATGCATCCTCAATGGTAGTGATTCTGACCAGGCTTAGCTCCTCTTGAATGGTCGGTCATAACCAATTAAGATAATGGGCTACCTTCTCCTTGTTGGCGTCTGGATGGCCCGTTCTAATGATCATCTTGTGAAAATCTTCTGTGTATTCTTTCACAGATCTACTTCATTGCTTCAACCCTTACAATTTCTTTAGCAGATCTAACTCGTAGTCTACTGGTATAAACTTCTTCTTTAGTTTCTCCACCATGCAATCCCAACTACTGATCTTTCCTTTTCCTCTTCGACTTCTCTCCAACTGGACCTCTTTTCACCAAATATTGGCATGGCCCTTCAGCTTCATTTTTGCAAACTTAACCTGATCTGGGTCCTCTACTTCTTCATACTCAAAATATTCTTCTAGCTCATTGATCCAGTCGATCAACTCTTTTGGGTTCAGACTTCCAGAATAACTGGGGACTTCTATTTTGGGTCTTTTTTTGATCTTCGAAATGGCCCTTATCAGCCACATCTGATCTTGATCAATTGCTTCTTCTTCCTCTTCTATGTCTAAATCTTCCACATCTTCTTCATCCTCACTTTCTCCTCTCCTTCCCGGGTTTAACCCTCTTGTCATTTGTTCTTGCAATGCATCAATTTGTCTCTGGAGGGCTCTGAAACCCTCGGCTTCCAATGGATCTCTTCCACCAACATTTATGCCACCTCTGCCACCTCTGGCACCACCACGCCTACCAGGAATCACTCTTGGAGGCATCTTGAAGATTTTGAACCCAAAACCACGGTCCTGGTGCAAACTGCCTCATGATTGGTGATCTGCTCACATGCTCAAGAAAACCCGCTCTAATACCACCTGACGAGGGAGCAAACCCGAGACACAAAAATAATGCACACAACTAGCAAACTTTATTATTATTAAATAATGAAAATCTTACATGCAAAGAATCTCAAATCCTTGAGCTTTGTGATACATGCAAGCTACAGAAGTTTCAGAAAGAAATTACAGAATTACCAAAAATCCCCTTTTCGCAGCATGAGAACTCTTTCTCCAAAAAGCTATCCAAAAATCATAAACTAGCCCATAAATAGCCCCTTTTTGGTTTGGAGCCAAAAAAAACATTCGAGTTATGATTTTTGGCAGTTTGGCACCAAAATTACAATTTGAAATTCAAATTTAAATTCACATTCAAAAATTAGCACATTTCTAAAATATTCACCAACTTCCGGAAGCCATAACTTTTAATCCGACCATCAGATCTTCAATAATAATACCTTTTCAGAAAGCTCCCGAAAAGGCAACGTCACCCAAAGTAGTTGTATGGTTGACTACTTTGAAATTTTTGCAAATTTTCGGGCCCATCCGGAGCTATATAGGACCTCAAATTGGACTCAGAAGGTTTTTCAGGGCAAAAAGCAGAAATTGGAACTTGAATAACTTTGAAACCGTGAATGATCTTGACCTGATTCTTTCACCAAAGTGCTTATTTTTCTGTCTTGAACCTTCCCATAAATTTATGTCTTCCCACGCCTTCAAATTCACACCTACTAAAAATAGCATTTGAGCATAAAAAGCAGAAAAGTAGTTCTGAAAGTTGGAAACTCTTATTCGACGAAAAGGGTATCCAAAAATACAAAAACATCTACAAAAAGCAAACAACAAGAACAAAAATGGAAAAAATCTTTTTGGGTGATGCAAGATTGCCCTCACACCACTGGATGGTCCTGCATCATCTATCCATATATATTTATCTTCAATTCTGATATGGAAGTTGATACGAAGCATGACAGGTCTAGCTAGGCAAATTAATGGAGCAGTTGAGATTATATTTCCAGCACATATCACACTCTGTCTTCTTAACTCACAATATTCACTTCACACCTCACACTCTCTTTACTCCCATTCTACCTCTATGATCCCTTCCTTACCTATTTCTTCTATCCTTCTTCAATTCCTTTTCTCAATCCACAACCCAACATATGTAGCATATACAAGATGGGGCAAAGCCCAATACCACAAGTAATGTGTTCTCAAGTTGAGATAAAAAAAACTTATAAATTTAAATAGTAAAATGATGGATATTATTCACATGGTCCACCACATTCATTTTCAGTGGTTAAATAAATTAATTCAAATATTTCTATATTGGCATAAACTCCAAAAAAATATAAAAAAAAATAGAAATAATAAAAATTATACACAATATCTATCCATAAGCACTCAAGAAAATTTTAAAAGTTTTTCCTCATCCAAATCATCTCAAATTTTAGAATGTCATTATTCAAGATTAACTCAAACTATGCTCAAAATTGTAAAACATAACTTCAAATAGCGATGATACGTGCTAATTTTCTCTACCAAAAAGTTGTAACCTTGAACTCAAAAATGAACACACAACTAAATGAAACTATAACATCCACTTTTCTATGATGATGAAATATTATCACACTAGCACAAGATGGTCTTGCATCAAATTATCTAATCTCTTGGATTGGTCTTTAGCTTTCAATATTTTATTGATGAATTTTAGCCCTATCCTTTGATGAAATAATTTTTTGGCCTTAAAAGTGGGTCTTTGTACTATAGGAATGTGGAGCTAGATCTTTGAGAGAAAAAAGCACTTGAGTATAAATTCCTCTTAAAAAATAAATAAATTACCATGCTCAAGTAAGTGAATCAATATTGGTTCACCATGCTTAATACATGAGAAAATATTCTTAAGGTTTTCATCATAAAAAAAAATACTTAGACTAGGTCTTAAAATGGACCCTAGAGATAAAAAAGTTAAGAATTTTATAGGCATTGAAATAATTCTAGAACCATAAATTTGAGTTTCACCAAACAAAACATATTTAAATCATAAAATTAGTTACCATGTATTGAGTAGTTCAAATACATATAAATAAATAATAGGAACATAACTATTAAAGCCATAAGGCTAATAAAGTTTCCATAGTCAAACTTAACATATAAGAATTGATATAACTAGAATAACATGTAATCAAAATATCATTAATCTATGGTCTCAATGATGATAGTAGGTGATCCTGATAATCCTGCAATGTCTCTAACTTTTCTATCCTACGAGTCTTGCACACTCATTGCATGCACTATATCTCATCATTAAGACCATAGGTAAAGAAAAAAATATTAAATTTTGCTACTCACACATCTACACATACTTCTAATTTAAATATACATTAAAGCTATAAAGCATTCATATATGCAAAAAACTAAAATATGTAAATCATATATATTCTATAATTGATTAAACCCCACCATTCAAGTATATAAGAATCTTTATATAATTGAATACACAAATTTTGTAAAATTTATTATTCATATAAAATCGATTTGTATCTCATCCTATCAACAAATTTTAATATTATATTTTACCACATGCATAATTTATTTAACCACCATTATTCAAAATGTGTTAGTATTCTCACATAATTGATCACCATGTTCATTAGAATTAACAACATTTACATAATCCTCTACTATATGATTCATAATGACTATGTAGAGTTAGCATGAAAATATTAGAATCATAAGTATTAGTAAATACTAAAAAAATTTAATCAGTTCACCTAGTAATCTAAATAACATTGAAAAATTCAATTCAATTCATGTCTATAATTAGGAAAAAATATTTCTCAAATGAAGTTATTCAAATTGATACAATTCAATTAAATGTCATGGGGTTTCCAAGTGAGCTTAGCCTAGTTTGTCAAAGATTTCTCTAGAGGAATACAAATAACATAGTTTATTATCGAACTAAAATCTCATTTGATTCATAAAAGGAATCAACAATATCCAAATAGAGATATGTACCAAGGTATCTTACTCCTTATGTCATTATAGACCTTGAGACTAAATTTTCACTCTATTAGATGTCATCTTTGTTAATGTTTACAATGAGTGTTATCTAAGGTAGGGAAAGAGACATAAATATCTTATTCTACCCTGTGGGTCAAGGTAAAGGAAAATTTTATGTTAAAATACCTATGTTATATTACACAAGTGGTGTTGAAAATAAGAAAGGATAAATATAAAGTTGTAAGCTATACCAAAGGCATACCATAGACTTGTATAATCCAAACAAAATTTCTCTCTCCCACTCAATCAATTTAGGGACAAGTTTATGTAATAATTGGTGAAAAAGAAAATGAAACCATATAAAAATAGATTAGAACATTTATAACTTGTAAAAATAATTTGAAACAATACAATGCAATGGTAACAAAGAATATGAGTGGTAACCTAAAGAAAACTTAAAAAAAGAGATTACCTTGTATAGTATTATAATTTACACAATTGTAGTACATGAAATTGTATACAATAATAAGAGTGAGCAAACGTATCATAGAATGTCTAGTATTCTATGCCTTATGGTACTTGATGTTATTCTTTTAATAATAGCTACTTCAGTTTATAATAGGAGATAAAGAGAAACCCTAGTATGCAAATATTTTCATAATATTATTCATACTTGATATTGTTGTATTTTAAAACTACTAGATTCATATGATATTGATATGCAAAGTTAATGATTCTTGCTATTATTGTGTGTGCTTGGGAAGACATTTGAATTAGTTTTGAAAATGATGTGTTTTGAACCACTTTTGCTATCTATAATAAGACAATCAAAACATAGATCCTGTTACATTCTATTCTTTAGAATATTTGAAAAAATGACGGCACAATGATTCTCATTATTTCAATATGAAAGAAAAAAAAATGAAAAATAACATACAATTAAAAATCAAATAATTTCCTTCAAAACTTGACCATTTTTATCAACTTTATATATAACAATAAAATATCAAATAATTATACATTTGAAATTAAATATTTCCAACAAAAATAAAAATAACATAAATTACTTATTCATTTGAAATTGAATATAGATCACTAAAAGCCAGAAGATTGAGCTCGGTGGCATTACCCATGTCTCCTAACTAATAGTCTGAGCGGCGTGAATAAATTCCTTTACCCATCTCAGTGACAAAACATATGCTATATTTATTGGCAGTCAACATAAATTGGAAATACTAGGAATGAAAGCAAGCGCCAACTGCCCTTCTCCCTGGAAAGATATTTCAACGAATCTTTCCTAACGCCCCTTCAAAATCACGAATCCAAAGAAAGGCAAAATTTTAGAAATAATCAGTCAAAGTTGACAACCTGCCGGCTGTGCAATAGAGATTGCATAACAGACCATCCCATTTCCCACCATTATATAAGGACATACCATTGCTTTACAAACGCAGATAAATCAATTTATCTTCTTCAGCATATATATCTTCTTTTCAACTGAATTTCACAATCAGTAGTGTGGAAAGAACACGAAGAATGGGGCAATCTGATAGCAAGGTGAAGTCCATCGAGGAAGGAAAGAATGAATCTGCTACGTCTTCTTCAACCGACACAACTACTACCAAGGTCGTGAATTCCACATTATCCTCTGCATCAAACATTGCAAAGATATTGCCCACTGGAATATTGGTTGTATTTCAGGCTCTCTCTAACCTTTTATCCAACAATGGAGACTGTCAAACATCGAACAAGGTTCTGGTTGGAATAGGTGTGGGCATTCTTGGGATTGCGTGTTTTATTTTGTCATTGGTAGACACCTTCACAGATGCTTCCACTGGCAAAGTGTACTATGGGATTGCTACCTTTAATGGTTTAGCCACTGGTAGTAAAGTCAAGCCTTCTAACGAATCAAATTATAAGCTCAAACTGAAGGACTCGTTCCATGCAGCTTTGGCGGTTCTAGTGTTTACTGTGATGGCCCTCACAGACGAAAACGTTGTGCAGTGTTTGTATCCCTCTACTGAAAGCAATATAAGGAAGATGTACAAGGCTCTCCCTGTTGCTGTGAGTGCATTGAGCAGTGCGATATTAGTTTTGTTTCCTTCCAAACGCCAAGGAATCAGCAGTCCCGTTACTACTACAACTACTACAACATCATGAGGTCAAGAAACATTCGTTATAAGGAATAGAGATTGGACTATGTCGGCTGTTCTGTTCGCATTGCAAATTTATGAGGTAATTTCTGAAAAAAATCTCAATACTTCTCATTCTCTTGAATTACTTCAGTCATATGTTGTATCTTTTCTTTACCTACAATTCTGTTTGTTTTAGGAAAGGTTCATTTTCAAACTACCTCATTAAATTTGCTCTTTTGTATTGATACTACAAAATAAAGACCAACTTGTAAGATGACCTGTGTTCTGAGATGTTTGAAGGTGGTTTCTCAAGTTTAAAAATGATAAAATATCAATATGTGCTTCCTCGTTCGTTGTTGTAAACATTTTTGGGATTTTAATTATCATATAATTATCAATGTTATTTTAAACTATATTAATGTTTAGTGCCATCGAATATTTAAGAAATTATAATATGATTTATGTGATGTCCACATGAAATAAACTACAAGGTGTAATAGTTGATTTAATTAATTAAAATAATAATACTCTAAACTTGTCATTAAATTGTTGAAGCATTCAAAGATAAAAGTAAGAGTTTTGAAAGGGTAAAAAAAAACTATAAAAAATGTTCTTAATGTGTATATAGATTTAAAATATCATGATGCACTATAATAAATAAAGTTCTTTTCAAAAAGTCTAGTCTATTTAACTATGATTTTAATATTCTTGTACATCAATATATTCATATAATCATAATACATATTTAATGAGGTAACAATATGAATCTAAATTAATATGATATAACACAATTAGATGATATAAGTGTAAATGTAGTGTTGTAAGAAGGTCAATCAAAATGGAGAATTATGTAATGCCTCTTTATTGAACTCTATTCTAAAAGATTAATTAGTTAGGGAAATTTTAACACTTATAATATTCTCTATGTACTCATATATAGATGGTTATTCATTCTATTATTATGATTCAAAATTATCACCTTGCCTTCTCTCTCTTTGGGCACTCAAGTAGTCAAGAGTTTAAATTATGGTGTGAATAACAATCATCATTAAATGGCTAGCTATATAAATTAAATTTCATTTCACAAACTAATCCAAAGATAGTTCACTCAACTAACCAATCTATATACCATAGAAATTAAATTTCAAGTATTGAATGACCTACAATATAGAAGGATTTATAAAACATTAGAATCCTTAGTGTTTATTGAAATGATATTCAAAATGCCCTCCAATAAAGAGATGGGAGAGAATTAGAACCAATTATAGCAGTTCCAAATCCTTTTTTCCACGGACCCTGATAAGCTCATATGGACCCCTTCCAAGTTAGGTAATTACAAAGTTAGCCTACGCTACTCATCAATCATTCAACAAGGAAATGTTGAATCAACAAATTAGTCCCATAAAATATGTTGGAACTTGACAATTCTTCAAAAATTTGGGTCATTTGCATGGTTGGCTCTCAAAAAGCATATCCTTACCTATGAGAGATTGGTGAAGTTGGGAATATCTACTCCTTTCAACTATGTATTATGTGGCCAACAAGAAGAGGAAATGAGCCATCTTATAGTAACTTGTCAATTCTCACAACAGTGCTAGACATGGCTCCAAAACAAACTAAATTGGACCACACCCCTCCAAAAGTCTTTGTTAGTAATTACTCATGGCTGATGTAGTGTAGAAAAATGTCTCTCTACATTTTCACACTTTTTTGGGCCCTCCCTACTAAAATTGGACTTCTTCATGACTTATTTGGTCCTATTTTGCATCCACAAGCCTTACTTAATGCATCTTTCTAAGGATAATCCCAACACATATCTAAAGACCAATCATAATTTAATGTTTTTGGTTTGTATGACCTAGATTTAGTGATCTAGGACTCATACACCACCTTGAGCGTATGAGTCTCACCTAAGTTCTAGGGCCTAAACCTGAATTTGGAATATAACTTAACCTTTCTTGAAATTTGTGTCCCAAGCCTAGCCTAATGGGACTCATATGCCCTAACTGGAATATGAGTCTGGCTTAGCTTGGACCTATTTTAAATTCAAACTCTTTGTGGGATTTTATTCTCCTAGATCTGATGTTGGCTTGTAGTGTTGTAATTTTGAGATATTTGGCATAAACAAGTATAAATACAAGGTTATTTCACATATTTTCTCCTAGCAAGTGATCTTATAAGCATTCAAGTGAGAGTATTCAAGACAATTCAAGAGTGATTATAAATCATTTTGGACCATTATTTAAGAATCAAGCATAATGTCAAATTCATCATGCATCCTGTTTGCTTTTGAGCTAACTGTAGTAATGGAAAAAGTAAGCCTTTTCCCTTACTTGGTTTGATAATTGACATTAAAGCTAAACTAATGATGTCTTGGAGTGGTTTTGTAATGTTTTGTACACATTCACACTATTCTAGGACCTTTATTTAATTAAAACATTCCATAATTGATCCTTTGCAAGGGTGTTGTAAAGTGTTGTAAAACACTTTCACACTTTTCTAGGATGTATTTGCTTAATTAAGCTCAATGGGCCCCTTTCTGAACAAAATGAACATAATTTGTACCTTTTTTAAGTGTTATAAAGTGTTTTAAGACACTTTCACATTTATCTAGGTGATCTTAATTAATTGTGGACCTTAATTCGAGTTATTAACCCCCTTTTCATTCAAATTTAGGCCTTGATTTTGACGCCTCTCAAAAATCTATCTCAACAATCATAAATTAATTAACAAATTATTTCCTTGGGAAAAGTTTGGTCTTGCTAAGTTGATTCAAGACCCATTCACCCTTAATGGCGAATGGGTCATCCCTTAATAGGACCCCCCTTTCTTAGTTGATCTGGAATGAGTTTTTTGCCTTCCTTCAATCCCCCAAAGCTTGGTCCTGGAAACTTAGCTAGGACCCATTTTACCCTAATGGAAAATGGGTCCTCCCTTAATGTGATCCCCATTTTTTAATTTCATTCTAGTGGGAATTTCATTATGATTCTTCCTCGATCTAGTGTCGGTCTTAATTCTTTGAATTTCAAGGTTAATCTCTCAATTTAGTATAAATAAGGGGTTAATTCACATTGTTTCATCTGAAGAATTTCAATCACTCAAGAATTCAAGTGATCAAGCATTATAGAGCATTTCAAAAGCATTCATAAGGCATTTCAATGTAGATTTGAAGTCTTTATAGCAACAATTCAAGATCATATCATCACTTCAAGGGTTTGATGCATGCATTCATGTTGTTGAGCTAAGAGTTGGATGTAGCATTGAAGATCTACTTGTAACTATTGCTTACATCATTCTCAAGGATCCTATGTCTACATTCTTCATGGCCACAACATGATAGTTTGTAGATTTGCTTCATAATACATCTTCCAAGGTGATATCATTTACACTATTGCATATTCATGCTTATTTTCTTCATTTCATCATTTGTTATAGTTACCTACAAAGGGGTTTGATTGAGGAAAACCCCCATTCACTAACAAATCAACACAAATTTTTTTTGTTGGGTGTGTGATTACAGATTTACAAGTTGAAGATCAAGTTGAGCAAGATTTGGAGCAAAGTTGTCAAAGTTGAAAAGTTGTTAAAGTTGTCATTCAAAGTGCAAGATCATGGAAAGAGATCTACAGAATTACATACCAACTTCTAGAAGCTGACAATAGGGAATTTACCTAAAATCAGTTTTCCAAAACCCTAAAAGGACCCATTTGCCACTGAAGGCGAATGAGTCCTCCATAGCTCAAAAACAACAACTTTCTAGCTAGGTACATAGCTTTTTATGCTGTAAAAAAATCCCCCATAGTTTCTATAATAGTTAGGGTCATTTTCTAATTGTCATTTGCATTATATTTTCCATAATTTTAAGTGATTAGGACCCTAGAAAAATTAGTGGTCCATTATCCTGTTAATTCATTTTGGTGGACCCTATTTTTCTACTTTTCACTAAAAATTTTAATGTAGGTTCTTATGATTCAAGCAAGCATTCAAGTCAAGTTTCATATCTACAATCAAGATTCAAGATCTGCATTCATGCTATCCATTTCATACAATATTGAAGCCTTCATATCAAGGGTTTGGTGAGTTGCAACATAGCATATTTGTTCAATCATCATTCCTTCATTTCATTTTATTTCATTTCAAGGTTTGATTAACAAAATGGGGTTTGACAAAGGAAAGCCCTTGTCCACTAACAAAATATCATTTTTCCCTCTCTTTGATGTGTGATTTATAGATCTAGGTTGAAGATCCATTAAGGGGCAAGATTGGAGAAATTTTTTCAAGTTTTCAAAGTTGTCATCTATATTGCAAGATCATAGAAAGTCATCTATAGGTTGTAATTCAGTGTTTTAGTCTCAGAGATTTGACAAGAGAGAAGCTACAAGAGAACATTAGGTGATATGAGAGTTTTAGATCAACCCTGATACTAGGACTAAATCACCACTTGTGGTCTATGAGTCCCGATATACCATATTTCAAGCATTTTTTGTAGATCCTAGTTTAGTAGTTTTAAATTTTGGATTTTGGCCTTGAACCCTAAACTGGGAATAAATCATCCCTACTAGCATATGAGTCCTAGTATGCATTAAAAATCATATCTTTGGGAGTGCAGACTCTGTTCCAAGCTTCTTCAATTTTTCAAGTGCCCCTTTGTCCTTTCTCAGTTCATTCTTCTAATTTTCTGTTTCATATCTTGGGTTGCATAGTTAGGTTAACATATAATTGCATTTCTTTCTTTCCAAGCCTTTTCTTGGTGGTGAACCCCCTTTTATTCTTTAATCACACCCCTGAGAAACCCTATTGCAGATCACTATTCCTAGTTCCATCCTTAGATTGAGGCCTCTAGGGTTTCCTTGAATGAAACTTGAAGGAGATTAGTGGTTCTATCTCCCAAAACATAGAGTGACAATTTTCTATGTTTGAACTGATAATGAATAAAATATTTATTCTCCTCAATTTGACTAATAAGCAACTAAACCATAATATGTTGCTTATGGTGGGAAAGGAACAAAAGAATATTAAAAAAGGAGCACCATTCAATCAAAAAAGTAATATATGTAAAATAAAAAGAATAGTCTCTGAGCTAGTAATGACCAACATGTATAAATCAAATAGCATAGGAAAATTCTTCTCAAACTAGGTGAAATGAAGAAACATAGGGTTTATCAAAATGAATGAACAAGATGATAAACCACTAGGTTTTTCTTGGGTTTCACTCAATCTATGAGGGGTAAAATTCATAAATAATAATTAGAAGTTGTAGACATGCAAAATTGACATCATGCATTCCTCATATTTAATTAAATCATATTCACCCTATCAATTAAATAAATCAAGTTTATTTGATTAATCTCTTAAGTTATCTCTTTAATTAAATAAATCAAGTTTATTTAATTAATCTCCTAAAGTCATCCATTTAAATTAAATAAATTCATCTTTATTTGATTTATCACTAACATCATCCTCTTTGATTAAATAAATCAAATCTTTATTTAATTAAATCTAAAATCATTTTCTTCTCATTTTGATTTATTTTAATCCTAAAATCTAAGTCAAAATTCAAAATCACCTAATCTCCTATTAAATTAATTAAATCCTGATTAATTTAATCCTAATCACCGGAATCCTCTAGATTTTGCAAATTGCACATAAATCAATTTATTTGATTTATTATTTCCTCATTTTCATTCAAATAGGGTATCAAAATGGAATATTCTTCAAATTTGAATTTTCCCTCCCACATGTCGTGTCCTCCAACATGGCATTAACTCCTCTTACATTGTCTCTTACATGTCTCCAACTTGGCATTTAAGACTCTTTCTTCTCCCTCCAACAAGCCATCTTTTGAATTTCAAATCTCCCCCTCTTTGGCACATTGACCAAAATGTGCACAACCTTCCTCCATTGACATGTTGACAAGTGGCATCTTGTCATTGGCCCATGTTTTGTCCCACATCCTCCATGTTTTGCATTCTTCTGTCCTTCTTGGTTATAAATAGAGGCCTCCTCTATTGTATTAATCCTCCACAATCTTAGTATCTTTCTCCACAACTTGATCACTTATCATCTTGCATCTTCATCATATTTGGACCTTATAAAAAAGGGGTTGGGAAAGGGCTATTTTCCACATAAAAATAGCACTAATCCCACTATAAGATGTTATTTTGATCATTTGAATAAGTATTCATTGTGTTTTGCTTGCCTTTTGTGCTTTGTTTCCATTATTCTTGTGTTCAAATGAATTTTATAGGGAGTGGTTTATTTCAATTTACTAACAATTACTAATCTGGTATGTTTTATATGTTGTTAGTGATAAGAAATTCACCTCACATTTTGGTGCCCAACGTGGGGCAAAAATATAGTCTTTGTTTCTATTCATCTCTATTTATTTTTACGCATTAGACAGAAAAATAAAGACTGTATTTTGATTTGATATAGGACTGTAAAATCTATTGTTTCTGTTCAAGCTTTAATCTCGAGTTCTGTCACTATTCAAGAAAATAGTTTTTGTTTATGTTCATAAGGACTTCAAAGATGTGGCACTAAGTTACTTCATGCAAAGTCTTTGTTTCTTCATAAAATCCATGTTAAAATTAGTCTCTATTTTTGTGCATCTCTCAGAAATCATGAAGCCATTGCATTTGTAGGAAATTTCAATATCTCCAAATCAGGTTTTGAAAATGAAGACTAATTGTTTGACAAAGTACACATGAAAATAGTCCAACTTAAATCCTTATAAATTTAATTTGAGCCTTGATCATCATAATATTATGTTTTGATTGTAATGTTTCAATTTTAATTGCATGCTGGAAACAAAATTCAAACATATCCTACTTGGAAAACAACATGAAAATCATTCTAATTCTGATTTTTTTTTCACTACATTATCAAGCATCATATACACATAACAATAAACATATTGGAAGAAAACAGTGTTAAAAATTTGGAACATTGTTAATGTTGGATTTATATATCATGTGTCAACATGGAAATATTAATGCTTATCATTTGTCAATAGGTGATTCTTAAGCAACGATGGCTAGTTTCCATCAAACATCTTTCCAAACATAGGTTAATAACTCAGAGAAAGCTAGCCAGCTCATCATTTGCAAATAAACACTAGCAGCTGGGGGATAGGAGAGGCCATTGGAGTTGGATGGACACGCACGCTTTTTGGGCCTTATTTATTTATCTCTGTCAATTTTCATCCAAGCTGTGATCTGATCTGCACAATGAAAAATAGGAGTAGTTTGCTTCTTATCATCTTCAACTTATTCTTCTTTTTTTGGTGCCTTGGTGAGAATCAAACCCGCAACTCATGGAGACGTTGCTGGTGGTTTAAATTTGATGTAAGATGGAGGCCAAAATGGTGGAGGGCATAAACTATAGCCTTCATTTGTACATGTATTACAACACTACTTTTCTTTGCGAGCGTCTTTGTGCAGAATATCCTTAAGAGGCTACAACTTACCAAATTGGAGAAGTGAAAGGTCAGTAAGCATTTGAAATCTAGGTAGGATAATTTGCATATATCCTTATTTCAATCATGGGATTGAGCTTAAATGTTGTTCTGAACTTGAATGTAATTGTTCTAAATGTTATTCTGAAATAGATAGTTTTGCAGGTGAAGTCGCCATCCAACATCTATGGTAATTAATGCAATAAAATAACATTTAACACACAATTGCAGATATAGAGGAAATATTTATTAGAGCTTGTGATGATTGAATACTTTATTAGAGCCATCCAATATCTGTATATTTTTCTTTCTACATTGGTCGAAACAAAATTATTAGTTGTTTAATGCCTAACAATAAGATAGATTATTTTCAAACTAGAGATCGGTGGGGAAATATTGAATTACATTTTATAGTTGTCTTAGCACTACCAACTTTTTTGAGAAGAAAACAAATCAAGGTGGAAGACACAAAACACGTTTCAGGTACAATTCATAAATACAACCATTGTTTTTGGTAGACTCTAAAATTGATAATTTCCTATGTCCTATTTGCTTCATGCAAGTATGGGAGTAGGTGATAAATGTGTATAGTATATATATAATCTCCTGGTGGTTAGTTAACTATTTAATGGCTCAGTGCATTTTTCAACGCATTATCTTCACTATTTATGGGAATTCTTGGATTTGACCTTTTTGTTTTGTCGGTGAAGTCACCATCCAACATCTATCTATTAATGCAATAGATAACATTTGAAACACTATATTGTTATATTTTGTGTGTGATTGAGTATTATGATCGCTATTTATTGATGAGCCTAAAATGTGCTCATAGTTTGGATGTTATGATAAACTTTTAATGCCTTTACTTTTGTTATTTTGTGGCTGTTTAAACTCTGTTGAAACCTTTTATTGGGATATCCTATGGAAAAATACTTTCATATTCCTGCAGCTTATTGTGTTGACTTGATTACATTTATTGCCCCGTTGACTCCCTAAATGACTTGTATAACACATACAATTTTTGAATGATGAAATAGATCTAAATGTGTGATTAATGAACATATATCATGTATGTTCCATACGCCTTTTCTTTCGCATCTGTTACCTTTTGTTTCGCAGGTTGTTGGAGAATGATCGAGTCAAGCACAACTGATCTCAGCCTTGTAGTAAAGTCCATTTCCTGCACGACTTCGAGGAAGCTCCAGTGAAGACTCTTTGACCGAAACCGTTGGGAAAGATTTTTAATGACAGTCAATCTGGAAAGAGTGGAGTGCTAGATTCTCTCCGGATTGGGTTGAACGCATAAATTCATTTATGAAGTTTGTTCCTTGATTCTGGGGTACACTTTACGTCCATGTCTTTCTTTGATAGGGTTAGTTAGTTAGTTGCCCTCCTGATTTTAAATAAAGTACTCCTCCTATGTGAGTGAGAAGGAGATGATAGTTAGAGTAAGACAAGAAACAAAGTAGCAGATATCATGTAAGAATCAGTATGATAATGAAAAGCAGAATCTGTTTGACAAGAGACAGAGTTTGTTGTTAGTTTCCATATCAACAAAATAATGTATATCATTCTATTTTCATGAATAAAGTTCAATGAAGTTTTGAGTTTAGCACCTACGTAATCAGTAGATGCTTGCTAAGGGGGCCTAGTTAGTAAGTATCTGTAGCTAGTTAGTTAGTTGTTCTTTTCTGTTGATCTTCAGTTAGCTTTCATCTTTGAAGTTTTCATACAAACTCAGTCTTATATTGCTCCTGCAGCATAGAGAATCCATCCCTGATTGTTCTGCACATAAGGCCAGTTCATAGTTTGTGTTTCAGTCGTAGTTGTTATGGTTTCTATTTTAATCAAATCATAGTTGAGTTAAAGAATTTTGCATTACCTTCCTGTGGCGTAGATAGAATTCCTTTCCAGTATTTATTTCTGCTAAGATTTGACTGAAACTAGTTCTTAGTGCATATATTTTTCCACACCATTTAAAGTATACATCCCCTGGTTTGACAAGCAAATGAACATCCACAAAAAGATATTAGTCACCTGTCGGAATGTCCAATTCCCAGGAAAGGTTTTACTGTGATTTTCATATCTTTTTGTGGGTCGACCATTTTTGGCACCGTTGCTAGGGATGACATCCATCTAGGAATTTGTCAGAAGTCATTTTTAGCATTAGTTTAGCTTGTTAGTCAAAAATTTTCTAAATCTTTCAAGCCACTATTCACCATATTGCATGCATAGAAGAAGAAGAGATGCACTGGGAAGGTTCATCCCTGAAAACCTGTTTGTTGAACTGCCATTTGACCCAGCTGACAACGAACCTGAGGAAAACCCATTCGTTGCGTTATTCCAGCAACCCAACATGGCAAATAACCCACCTAATAATCCACCTCCTACTTTTGAGTTTCCTATTGTTCCCCAATGAGATACTGACAATCTTGAGAATATACCTTCTTCACTGCTTCCAAAATTCTATGGCCTAGTCACAGAGGACCCTGAAACTTTTCTGTTTGAGTTTGATGTCCTCTGTCATAGTTATGACTACAACACAGACGCTCATAAACTGAAGCTATTTCCTTCCACCTTGAAGGAGGGAGCTCTCAGATGGTTCATGAGTATGGGAAGATGCATCGTTAATAGTTGGGCCACCATGTAGATGAAATTCCTTGAAAAGTATAAGGAATACTGTAAGAGTGCCAACAAAGGTGATGACATATTTTGAATTCAGCAGAAGGAGGATGAAAGTTTGGAAGATTATATTTTTAGATTTTTGCTTTGACTTAAGAGGATCTCAAACCATACTCTCAACGAGGACTCTTAGAAACTACTCTTTCTAAGGGGAATCAGTGATGCCTGTATAGACGCCTTGGACCTAACAGGAGGAGGTGATATAACCCAATTGCCTTGGGATGATATAAAGAAAATATGTCTTAACTACTCTCGAGCAATAGTTAAGAAAGGTCGAGGTCATCATGCTACAGTGGGGAAGTCTTCTTTTGGTGGAGTTTCCCAGATGGAGATAACAAATTTGCTATCTGACTTCAAGCAGGACATCATTAATAATATGGCTACACAATTGGACACCATGCAAGCTCAGAAAAAACATGAGGAAGCTAAGGTAGTTTTGGCTAAGTTCTGCCCATACTGCAGACAGAAGAAGCGTGACTGCAGATACAAGATGGTGGCTAATTTGGAAGCTATGAAACTACCTACTGACTTTAAGCTAGTAGAAGGTGATGATGATCAAGTGTTCTTTGTTGCACAAAGGAGACCATAGGCCTAAAGACAAGGTATGCCTCAAGATCCTTTAACTTTTGGTAATCCTTATTCTGGCTATAATAACCAATAGAAACATGCATATGGACTATCACCACCTTGGAATCCACCTCAACCAAGTTGGCCTAATTATCAGACTCCATAATGGCAATCTCCTCAAGGAGGTTGGCAGCAGCCACAAGGGCAATGGACCCCACCTTTAGGAAATTGGCAATAAAATCCTCAATGGAGAGGCCCTCAGCAATGGCAAAACTAGTCCCCTAGATTCCTGCAGCTTCCACAGCCACAACCACAGGCTCTCATGCCACCTCCTACAACAACTGCCACAAATCTTGGACCTCAAAAGCAAATGCCTATGCCTACCCAGCCGTTGCCAAATCCCAATAATAAGCAACAACAGCAGCGACAATAGCCTGTGTATCTTACCAAAGCCAACTAATATCAAGCTTATGCCTTAAATGTTAATGACATCCATTTGAGGTCTGGAACCACTTTACCTGCTCCAAAACTGCCTCTGATTACTGAAATACCAGATTCTCCCCTTAAAGAATCTACTGCACCTGATGTTCCTGCTAAACATATGCCCATAACTGATACAGTTTCTAAGGAGTCTATTTTACAAAATTAAGACAACCCACCTTTTCCTCAGAGGTTGCAAAGTACTGCATCTAAATCCATGGAAAAACCCACTTTTGACATTCTAGATCAGCTCAAGAATGTACAGATTCAAATCCCTTTATTTCAGGCTATTAAAGATATTCCCATCTTTAGAAAAGCTATTAAAAAGGCATGTTTGAAGAAGCATGGATGAAAGAAAAAGGATCCTCAAACAATTCATGTCTTAGGGAAGTTGGCTAATATAATGTTGGGAAATGTAGTCATTCCAAAGTATATTGACCTTGGAAGTCCTGTAGTGCAGATACATATAAATGGCCAAATTGTAAAAAATATGTTGATTGATTTAGGTGATGCCATTAATGTCATGACAAAGCATACTGTGGACTCCTTGAATATTTCAAACATTAGGTCTACACCCACAATTTTGTAGCTTGCAGATAGCTCCACAGTTAAATCTGATGGGATAGTGGAAGATGTAATTGTCACTCTTGAATCTTAGAAGTATCCAGCTGATTTTACAATATTATCAGTTAAGACAACATTAGGAGGGTATCCAGTTATCCTTAGTAGACCATGGTTAGCAACTACTGATGCTTTTATAGGATGTCGTTCTAGAGATATGACCATTTCTGATGGACAGTCCACAAAAAAATTGGCTCTGTATCCGCCTGCTAGACCTCAACTAGATTTGTCCCAACCTGTTTGGCCAGATATGGGGGAAGAAACTGAAGAAGCCAATTCTTTGGCTCAATTAATGATGATTCAAAATGATCCATTCTCACAAATTTAGAGTGCGGATGCTTTGCTTTTTCAAATTCTACAGTACAACTCTGATATGGGTAGTTTATCTGATCCAAATGGTAGCCATCTACAATGTTTCCTGCAGCAACCAGATTCTGAAAGTTTACTGCCTAAACTTCCAACAATTTTTCATAATTTTCTTTCACAAGAGGTACAAACATCACCTGTAGATTCTATGAGTAATCT
The DNA here is from genome assembly GCA_007258455.2 of Sequoia sempervirens. Lineage (NCBI taxonomy): Eukaryota > Viridiplantae > Streptophyta > Pinopsida > Cupressales > Cupressaceae > Sequoia > Sequoia sempervirens. The sequence continues at coordinate 943,292,472 of VDFB02281492.1, read as the reverse complement.
CACGAAGCAGATAGAATTGTCTCCAAGTCATTGTTTGAATGTCAATAGCAAGCTGTCATAGTCTCAACAGGCTGACTTATTAAAAATGCTACAAGATCAGCATAAAGCTTTTGCATGGGAATATGGGGACATGCAAGGAATAGATCCTTGAGTTTGTACTCATAGGATATATATCAAAGAAGATTGTTCACCAGTTAGACAACCTCAAAGAAGAGTCAATCCAACACTTAGAGAAATAGTTAAAATGAGCTTCAAAAGTTGTTTGATGCTAGCTTTATTTATCCAATATCTGACAGTCAATGGGTTTCTCCACTAGTCATTGTCCCCAAGAAAGGAGGAAAATCGAGAGTGTGTGTAAATTACAGATAGTTGAACCGTGCCACTAGAAAAGATCACTTTCCACTACCTTTTGTAGACCAAGTACTAGACTCACTATCTGGCAAAAGATATTTTTCCTTTTTGGATGGTTACAGTGGGTACAATCAGATAAAAATTGCCTCTAAAGATCAAGATAAGACCACTTTTACCTATCCATGGGGAACATTTGCTTATTTGGTCTTGCCTTTTGGTCTATGCAATGCACCAGCAACATTTCAGAGAGCAGTAATTAGTATCTTTGCTGATATATCTCATGACTATATGGAGATTTATATGGATGATTTCACTACTTATGGAGTCACATTTGAAGAAGCACTGGTGAATTTAGAAAAGGTATTGAAAAGGTGCAGAGAGTAAAATTTGTCTCTAAATAGTGAAAAGTGTTTTCTAATGATGGAAGAAGGTATTGTTCTAGGTCATCATGTTTCAAAGAATGGAATTCAGGTCGACCCTGCTAAAATTGAAGTTATTTAGAATTTACAAACTCCTGCAAAACAAAAAGATGTCAGAAGTTTCCTTGGTCATGCAAGGTATTATACAAGGTTTATAAAAGACTTTAGTAAAACTGCCAGTCCACTTTACACCTTGTTAACTAAGGATTCTCAATTCGAGTGGACAGAGGCTTGTGAAAAATCCTTCCTGCAACTAAAGGACTTGCTTACTAAAGCCCTTGTTCTTCAAGGTCCAAAATAGAATTTTTATTTTCACATTCATGTTGATGCTTCTGATTTTGGTATAGGAGCAGTTCTAAGTCAAAAATAAAATTCAATTGAGCATGCTATTTACTTTATCAGTAAGAACCTTCAAGGTCCTAAGCTCAACTATACTGTTACAGAAAAGGAGTTGCTTGCAGTAGTGTATGCTTTGAATAAATTTAGGCATTATGTCACAGGTTATGAGATATTCATCCATACTGACCATGCAGCAATCAAGTATCTGATGAACAAACCTGCCATCTCTAGTAGGTTGGCACGATGGCTCTTGTTGTTACAAGAATTTGATATTACAATAATTGAAAAACCAGGAAGAGCTAATGTTGTAGCTGGCTTTTTATCAAGACTTCAATCAGCTTCACCTGTTGAATACGAGGTCATTGATGATAGGTTCTCAGATGAACACTTATTTTCCATTGATGCACATACACCATGGTATGCAGACATTGCCTATTATCTAGCAGCAAATAGAATACCAGCTCACTTTTCTCCAAAAGAAAAGAAATTGTTAATAGAGAAAAGTTTTTAACTTTTCCTGGATTGCAAATTGTTTATTTTATACTGTACCTGATCAAGTAATGCGAAGATGTGTAAGAGAAGATGAGACTTATGATATCTTGCATGCTTGCCATGATGAACCATGTGGGGGACATTTTGCAGCAAAAAGAACATCAATGAAGGTTCTTACAACAGGGTACTATTGGCCAACATTACACAAGGATGTTGTGGCCTATACAATAATTTGTGATAGATGCTAGCGTATGGGAAGACCAACTAAGTCAGATGAAATACCACTATATCCGTAGGTAATAGTCACCCTTTTCGATAAATGGGGGATGGATTTTGTAGGACTAATTGATCCACCATCAAATGGCAAGTCATACATTCTAGTTTGAACAGACTATGTAACAAAATGGGTTGAGGTAAAAGCTATGACTTATGCTCGAGATAACAAAGTTGCTGAATTTCTATATGAACAAATTTTCATAAGATTTGGAGTTCCCAGAGAGCTTGTAACTGATCAAGGAGCTCAGTTTACGTCGAATCTAATCATTGCACTAATGAATGACTATAAAATCAAACATAGGAAGTCCAACCCCTATCACCCTCAAGCCAATGGTCAGGTAGAGGTAACAAACAAGGAAATTGAGGCGATCCTCACAAAGACAATGCAGATCCATAAAAAAGATTGGAGCAATAGACTTCCTGAAGCAGTTTGGGCCTACAGAACTACATGGAAAACAACAACTAGGTTTACACCTTTTGAGCTGCTTTATGGGAAAACAACCATGTTACCCATAGAATTTGAGCACAAAACTTTGAGGACAGCTCTTGAACTCAATATGGACATATCTGAAGCACAGAAGGACAGTCTCCTAAAGCTAAATGCTTTGGAAAAAATGAGAAAAGTTGCCCTGCAACACACAGAAGTAGTCCAACAACAAAGGAAGAAGTGGCATGATCAACATATCAAAACTAGGAAATTTTCTGCTAGTGATTGGGCTTTGTTATATGATTCCAGATATCAAGAAAACCAGGGTAAGCTCACAACACACTGGCTTGGCCCCTATGAAGTTGAAAATGTGTTCGACAATGGAGCTGTACAGCTGGTGACAATTGATCCAGTCCATTTTAAATTGCTAGTTAATGGCCACTGACTCTGGTTGTACCATAAACTAGTCTCAAAGGAAGAATTCATACAGCAGTTCATTTAGATTCCTCCCGCTACTCTTCCTGCAGCCAAAGGCTTTAGCCTTTCTCCTGCAGCTTCACCGTAATTTTGAAAATAGCATGCCCATAATAAAGGTTTTCTTTTTAAAAAGAAACCCCTTTTTTCTCCATTCTCATTTATCACCCCTATCTCACTTCTTTATCTTCCATCCATCCATCACATCCATCCATTCCATCCATTCATCTCGTCCACCCACATCACCCATCCACTTCATCCGTCTACATCACCCTTAATTAAGATATCAATCCCAACTGTCAACTCATGCAGACACTGTCATCTTTCTTCACACGTACGTGCAATTATCAAAGGTACACCATATCTTTTCTTATTGCATATTTAATTTATTTTATTCTATTCATTTACTACTATGCATATACCAGTCATTATTACCCGATCTTTGCCTATTTTTTAGTACATGTGAGGACACATGTCATACTTTAAGTAGGGGGCAGGGTAATCCACCTTTTAAAACCTGTCTTTTCATCACTGCCATAACTGCACAAATAACCTTTCTTTAATACTTTTCTGGTACTTTCCAAATATGATCGCATGTCCTTTATTGCATGTTTTTCTTATAAATTACGATTAAGACTGCTTGTTCAAAAATTTTATTTTTGGAAAAAAAAGAAATGTGACGGCACGACAGAAGAAAAACCAGAGAGAGAAGGGAAAAACAAAGGCAGAAGGGTCCCTAGAATCCGACCCTCATTCTCAGAAAAGACAATGCTCTTCTCCTGCAGCACCTTCCCCTACAGCTGTCTCTCCTACAACAACACCTGTTGCTATCACCAGTTCACCATCATCCTCTGGTAGCGCAGAGCCTCTTAGTAGACAAGAAAGAGGAAGGCTACCAGAACACCTCCTACAGCCGCATCAGTGCCAAGAAGAGTTTCCATAAGGAAACAATCTAAGACCTCCCCTGCTTCACCTCAACCAGAGGTTATTGTAATTTCAGAAGGGTCTGTTGAGTCTGAATTTAATGTTTCTCAGAATGCACGTCCAAGAATGCTGCTTAGAGTTCATTCGTTCCTGAAGAGGAACAAGTTGAGACAAAAGAAACAGGGCATAATGAGCAAGGGTTACCAAATCTTGATGATTTGGCTACTGCTGATATGTAGTTTTCAGAGGAAGCACATACTTCTCCACCGCAGCAACAAGAAGAATTTATTTTGCAGCAAGAGCAAGAACATACTGAACAACTGAATGAGCCTAGTGAAGTTATATTTCACCCTGCAATTTGTAAAGCCATTGTTGTGTATAAGATGTTTTTAATTGAGTTTCTAGAATATGTTAAAGCTAATTGGGAAACAGTTACATTACCAACCCTGACTTTCCGACACATAGCCCAGATTGACATGCAACAAAGTCTATGGGAAGTAGAAAAGAAGAAATTGAAAAAGGAAATTGAAAGTCAGAAACAGGAAATTGCTGAGTTGAAAGCAAAAATGGATGAAATGTTAAAAGTAACTAGTCAGATTATGGAATGAAGACCACCACCCAAAGTTTATGCTCTGTGCCTTAAAGAATAGTTCTTATGGTTCCAACTAATGAGAATTTCCAGAAACCAAGATCGTATACTTCATACCTTCAAAGAATTTTATGAAGCATACCAGGCAACCCCTAATTGGTTAAGAAATTCTCTGTGTGAATTCTATTTACATGGATTTTTAATTTTATTTGAAACAGAATGGAATCCTCTTCTGTATATTGGTGATATTCATTTGAGAGAATTTATGTCATGGGCAGCAAATGAGGAAAATTATGGCACGCAGTGGGAAACATATGAGGAAGCTAAGAAAATTGAGCCTGTTCCATTACGCTCTCAAAGTTTAAACCCCCATGCAATTTTGAAAGACTGGTTTGCTCTGACATATGGCATTAATAATGTTACAACCAGAGAGAAAATATTTGATATCAGGAAACAAGTATATGATGAATTCCAGGCACATCCATATTCATTTTGGAGATTGGCATACACCAGAAGTGAAAAAAGGTGGGAAAGATTAACTGTTGGGTTAAGAAGATCAGAACCACACAGTCCCCTAAATTTCACAGCAGCTCTCAAATGATCAAGCAGATATATATAGTTGGGACTTCAAACGAGATTTGAACTGTGGTTGCCATTGACATTCAGACCCCCTGTGCTAATGTGGCCCCTCTATCCTCACCAGGCTACAAATCTTAATAATAATTTAGAAGATCGAAGGTATGAAAGGTGTTAGGCTTTCAGAGGATTTTATTACAGGTTTGGAAATCCATTTCAAAGTCATGCAGCAACCACTGACTTTAGAGAAACCACTAGGAAAGTTAATGCTGGAGGACCAGCATTGGGCTAAGTAGGGGGCAGTGATGAGCCTAAAATGTGCTCATAGTTTGGATGTTATGATAAACTTTTAATGCCTTTTGTTATTTTGTGGGTGTTTAAACTCTGTTGAAACCTTTTTATTGGGATATCCTATGGCAAAATACTTTCATATTCCTATAGCTTATTGTGTTGACTTGATTACATTTATTGCCCCGTTGACTCCCTAAATGACTAGTATAATGCATACAATTTTTGAATGATGAAATAGATTTAAATGTGTGATTAATGAACATATATCATGTATGTGCCATACGCCTTTTCTTTCGCATCTATTACCTTTTGTTTCGCAGGTTGTTGAAGAATGATTGAGTTTTGCGCAGCCGATCTCGGCCTTGCAGTAAAGTCCATTTCCTGCATGACTTTGAGGAAGCTCCGGCGAAGACTTTTTGACCGAAAGTGTTGGGAAATATTTTTAATGATAGTCAATCTGGAAAGAGTGGAGTGCTAGATTCTCTCCAGATCGGGTTGAATGCATAAATTCATTTATGAAGTTTGTTCCTTGATTTTGGGATACACTTTACTTCCACGTCTTTCTTTGATAGGGTTAGTTAGTTAGTTGCTCTCTTGATTTTAAATAAAGTACTCCTCCTGCGCAAGTGAGAAGGAGATGATAGTTAAAGTAAGACAAGAAACTAAGTAGCAGATATCATGTAAGAATCAGTATGATAATGAAAAGTAGAATCTGTTTGACAAGAGACAGAGTTTGTTGTTAGTTTCCATATCAACAAAACAATGTATATCATTCTGTTTTCATGAATAAAGTTCAATGAAGTTTTGAGTTTAGCACCTGTGTAATCAGTAGATGCTTGCTAAAGGGGCCCACTTAGTAAGTATCTGTAGCTAGTTAGTTAGTTGTTCTTTTCTGTTGATCTTCAGTTAGCTTTCATCTTTGAAGTTTTCATACAAACTCAATCTTATATTTCTCCTGCAACATAGAGAATCCATCCTTGTGACTGTTCCTGTAGCATAAGGCCAGTTCATAGTTTGTGTTTCAGTCATAGTTGTTATGGTTTCTGTTTTAATCAAATCATAGTTGAGTTAAAGAATTTTGCATTACCTTCCTGTGGCGTAGATAGAATTCCTTTCCAGTATTTATTTCTACTAAGATTTGACCGAAACTAGTTCTTAGTGCATATATTTTGCCACGCCATTTAAAGTATACGTCCCCTGGTTTGAAAAGTAAATGAACATCCACAGAAAGATATTAGTCACCTGTCAGAATGTCCAATTCCTAGGAAAGGTTTTACTATGATTTTCATATCCTTTTGTGGGTCGACCATTTATCTCATTAATATTGCGGTTTCTATCATTAATTCTTGGCTACATAGAGTGGATGAATAGACTAAGATCAGAAATTGACGTTTCTTGTCCTATTAGATTTATTAGTTTATGTCTTAAAGGCATGTAAAGGAAAACAAGAGGAGCACCCTTAAATTCTTTACTCTTCCTATCAATCTTAGGCGTCTACCCTCTCTCATATTTAAGTGTCTATATATTTAATAATGCAATTCAATATTTGTTGGCTATGTTACGAAAAGAATACTTTCTGTGACTTTATGAATTGAGGATATGTGAGATCCAAGCAAGCTTTATCATGGACTAAAGTTAAACATTTCCTATCAAATTCTTGAAGGAATCAACATAACATTTATATCATCATCTGCACCAAGAATCCCCAAAGCACAACTTTCTATTTATTTGATTATTGATTCCTTGTGAATGCATTCATTATGTTTAAAACTATATTCATTATATCACTGATTTCTTGAAATATCATACTTATTATTTGTGATAACTTTGTACTGTTTGCAGGTTAGCATTGGAATTGGGCATGAGAATCAAATAACAAGCAAATTTGAACTAGAAAAGTGGACAGTGAAATTGAAAAGAGCATTTTTAAATGCTATTGTAATAGTCCAGAGCATCCATTTGCTACTTTTATTTTCTATTTTAGGCCAACTAGATCAATTTGGATTTAAAATCAATCATTGTTTTGATTTTTTCAAATTTGGGCTGAAATTGAACATTAGGAACTTACTAGACTATGATTTTGGGCTAAAATTGAACAAAAAAACTTCACACTTTGTCTTGGTGCTTTAAAAAGAACTCAATTTTTCCTTTATAAATTAAAATGAACAAGTGCTTCTTTGTTTTTTAATTTCTTACTCCAAGTAATACCATTGAAAGGACGTATGTGCTTCTCTCACACCTCACGATGATCTTGAGAATCAAAATGCCTTTTGGCGATCTTAAGGTGGGTAAAGTAATTTCCTCCACATTTCATTTTGGGATTAAAATTGAACTAAACATCTTGTGAGTGTGAGTGGAGCATATTGTGTACATTCTCTCTCTTTGTGTTGCATTAAATATTGATTGAGTTATGGGTATTTTTTTCTCACTTTTGTTTATCTTAGAGGGCTTGCCTTGTGGGAAAAAGTAATCACCCAAGGGAACAACCCAACCGGTAACACGCTAAAGGCCAAGTGTATTTCCAGCTGGTATATAAGTGTGGATACTAGAACAAAGGCCAGTATCACGTGGTTGGTTTTGATGAGAAGGGCAGCAATGGTCTCTCACTGCATGGATCAATCCCTATGAATAGAACATCCAAATTAAAAACCTTGTATAGAAAAGGCCAAAATCCTTGATCTATTTGTTGGTGCAAGAATGGTCATTCTGAAGCCAGCCCACATTTTTAAGACTTTTAGTAGAAATGGAAAGTATGACATGGGAGTTTCATGGGTGTTGATGCTTGGCTACCCCGTATAAGTGAGTGTTGTGGAGGGGATCCAGTGGGGTCAAGCATCTAACCATTTGCTAAAAGTAGGTATAGATGGACTTGTCCAAGTGGGGATTCAATAAATATAGTCTTTCATATCCATAGGGTTGTGCATTTTCTTGAAATCAAAACATTTTTCTTGATCAAAAACATTGAAAAAAACAAACATTTAACATGAGCATCAAATCTCAAGCCCTTTAGGAGAAAAAAATATCCTTGAACAAATTCACATGCTATTTCTTTCCCTTGGGATTCTCATCCTTAGAGGCTTCTAAGAATTTGGATTGCATCTCAATTTGCTCCTACTAAGGTCAACATTAGGAAAAATTTTCCTTGATTTTCTAGATTTCCACATAATAGACTTTGTGAGATGAGAGAGAATTAGGACATTCGACATCTAGTTTCAAAAGCTAATCAAGAGTGTATTTGTGGTAAAAATAACTCATTAAGAAAATTTGAGAAACAATTGGACCCTACACATGTGCTGGCATCTTTCGGTCATTTGGTTTTCATGCAAACATTGGTCTTTTGGTTTTGAACTACTCTTAGAGAAAAGCATGTTATTCACTATCTTGGTCTTGTAAATGAAGTCCCTCTTAGGTTCATTTAGGACCAAATCAAACACTTTATTCATCCCAAACTTTTATCATCTCATCCCACAAAAAACTTTAGAGCTTTGGAAACATCATTTTAGACTTGGGTAAATCATCAAAATCAAAATAACCTCATTTAGTTAAGAGAATGGGAATGCATCCTTTCTCATACCTCTAGTTAAATTAGAACACCTTTGAACGAGCTCATCCTAAGATAACATCTAACATCTTAGGGTTTACAAGTTCATTTATCCAAATCAAACCAATCAAAATCAAATCTTAAAGTCTAGCATCGATTTGAAGTTCCTAAAAGTTTGACACCCATATCATTCATCCCTTTCATCTTTCATCTCATCATTGGTCCTGAACACCTTAGAGGTTCAATTTTGCAACAAGGTCAAAACACAAGAAAAAAATGGAATATAAACTTGATTAATACATCATGAGTGATCCAAGTCAACCAAACTATCAAAGCCTTACAATGCCACTTAGTTATTAGAAACTCACATTTATACAATCCATACATAGAATCATTATCTCCTACAAACCTCAATGGTACAACAAATGTGAGTATGCCCAGTCAAAATTTTGGAACACCTTTCCCGATGGTAGATTTAAATCCAAGACCAAACCTACAAATCTATCAATCAAACAATCAATGCATGAGTATTCAAATGAACAACATTATCCCACCGAATCCAATCATGCCAAATGTGAATATACCAAGTACAACTTTACCAAACATGACCATTTCGACTCCACACTTGGTAAACTTTGGGATATATATGTTTTCAAATCATACAAATGTTGTTCAAAGCCCAAAAAAGATGTTAATAACTCCATGTATTGATCCAAGTCATGGTAACACCATGCAAAATCAAGGCAATATGTTTTCCAACCACAACAATGTTCAATTTCAACCTATAATTCCAAATCTAAGCATCATCCCAAATCAAAACATTGTCCAAAATCAATTTTCCCATGATCCCATACAACCACCACAAGTTCACCTTCCAAATATGTTTGAACAAGAGAATCAACTATATCAAGGGAGTCAAAATCAAAATCAGGATCAAACTTCTCTAGATCAACTTGCTTCACTTGCCAACTAATTGACTTATTTGTCCAAGAGACCTTTTCAATCCAAAATAAATACACTCTACCTTTGGTTGAACCATGTCATCAAAGCATTGAGTTGTTTCCACAACCATATCAAGAACAATATCTCCAATGTCAAGAGGTTGGATATCAAGATTAACAACATCAACAACAAACCCAATTACCCCATCTCAAAGATCAATCACCACATCTCCAAAATCAATCACTGCAAGGTCAATTTAAAGTACAAGTCTTACAGGGTAACAAAAGAGAATACACACCACTTGGGAAGCCAATCGAATTAGTCATGCAACAGTTGGTGTAGGAAAAACTCATCGCAATTCCCACCTATGAAAACTATCAAGATCCCTTTGTGAAATCACCATGGTACAATGAAAATCAGTTTTGTGATTTTCATAAAATAAAGGGACACACAACATTAGATTGTATTCGACTCAAAAATATCATCCAAGAACTAATTGATCAAAAAGTAATAATTGTTGGGGACAATAATCAGGATTCAACCACTGGCAATAGCATTGAAAATTTCTCTACCACAACTGTTGAAAACAATGTTCAAGACCTATCCATCAATGAGCACATTGAAGATGTTTCCACCTCATCCGACGACCAACTCACCATACATCAAGAATCACTTTTAAGTCATCTATTTCAAGGAGTGTTAGAGTTATTTGATCCTATTGACATAATCCATGATCCATCGACCAATGAGCATGTTGAAAATATCTCTACATCAACTTATGAGTTAGAAGACATATCTCAAGAATTTATTCCAAAGCAAGATCAAAAATTTTCACCAAAGTCTAGCAATGGTCCTTTCCAAGACATGTTGACCCCCTTTGACCTCATGGTTATAGATATTGAAGGAATCCTCAACTCAACATTTGATCCAATTTCACTCAGAGATCAAGAGGATATTGATCCACTTCCCATGTCTAATGACGACATCCAAGAACCCTTTATAAACAATCCATCCTTTGAAGCTGACCCTTGTCAAGAACTTGATCCAAAGCATGTCGAAAGCAATTCCAAAATCATTCAGGATCAAGAATTTGTATCTCCAAGATACTACAATAATCTAATGGAAACTCTCCTATCTATACAAGATGATCATATCCACATAGCACATAATCCTCCATCTACCCATGAGATGCTTTAGATGGATGGACACATAGATGATCTTCATTTAGAACATGATTCCTTTACTCCTAATATTATTACACAAAAAGAGTAGGTTATTGATTCCTAGAGTCAAACAAAGTTGTCAACATCAAGATCAGATATATCCCAAATACAGACTAAGGACATCATGTATGAAGATATCCAACATTATCCACTCAAGGAAATAGATCGAAAGAATAGGATATTCTGGAGTCAACAGAGCAACAAATTGAAATAACATCATCTACAATGGTTATTTATTAGAGAACACATTCTAAACAAGAGCTCTCAGAATAGGCAAAATCAAAGCATGAAGGTGCTACTACCACCATACTAGGGGAAACTATGTCTCAAGAAAACATCAACATAGGGAGCATGAAGAATCCTTATGATGAAACTAATGCCAATACTACAACTACCATGTCATGAATCTTCATCCACCCATCACCCCATCCAAAAATTGGGATCAATGTCAAAAGAAAGATTTGAATCAAAGAACAAAGAATGTTATCAAAGAAAAAGAAGTTAAGAAGCATAATGAAAAAATCAAATACACATGGATACCAAAGAATACAAAGAAAGATTATCCCTATCAAACTCCATCGGTCAAAGAAACTATGGGAAAAAATAAAAAAGGGAAAAGTATCCATCAAAAACATCCACAAAAGCAAAAGCAGGCTTCTCAAGCAATGTACAAAATATATCAAGCAGTTGGTCCTAATTCAATACACACTTCCATATCCACCCATTATTGCTCATCTTCCCAAGTTTGGAGAGTCAAAGGTTCCAAACTATCAATCAAACCATCTTTTATCCCTAAACACACTCCATCCACACCTCCACACATGATATACAATTCTTACATTAACCATGTATTAGAAACTACCCTTCATCATAAGGATTCGTAAGGCACTTTATAGCGATGTGCGCACAAAGACAAAGTTAACTCCGGTATCAACATAGCAGATCAAAAGTCTCAAAAGTTGTATTCAAGTGCATGTATCTTGGAAAAGTAGCTTCTTCAAGTAGGATAATGATGACACATTATGAGAGAAGAATCTACATCAATAACACCAAATGGTTCATCATGAGCTTAAAATCTTTCACAGAAAAACACAAAAAGCACAAAAAACATAAAAAACATGAAAATCCAAAAAAATAAAAAATCATGAAAATACTAAAGATAAAAATTATCCTCTAGTGAAAACTGCATCGGCGGTGCTTTGGAAAAGTACCATGATGAAAACCTAGCAAACATGCATCATGTGTAGAATCGAGCATCTATGTGTGCCACTTCAAGTGAAAGCATCTCATTCCATCCATCTTATCCATAATAAATCCATTTCATCCATGAACCTTTTATCCAATCCATTTTCATTCATCTATGCATCCATCTTGATCTTGACAAGGTTTGGTACACACTTTGCATTTTCTTATGGTAAACACCATGACATGAGTCATTTTCATTGATCCTATCCTATGCAACATTATTTGAGTCATGAAGCATTATCCAAATGATCATTCTTTATCTGAACACCTTAGCTTATCGCAAGATAATCCTTGGCATCCTTTGCATGCTTACCATATCCATCCATCCACACACCTATCCAAGCATCCACCCATGGCATTATGTACATTTCTAAACACTGGGGTGGGTATGCACATCTTGCTTTAGGAATAAAACTTGATCTATATCCTCCAAATTATGTGGTGATCCAAACATTGGAAAACATGAAATAAAATTGGTCAAAGCATTTGTGATCCAAAATCTAAACCACTAGCCCATGGCACATTTTGATGAACATATGTTCCTTATCAAGCTTCATCTTTCATAGAACATTGATCCAAACAACCACTATTAGTTGCATGTAATGTGTGCTTCAATGTCACACCAAATCATCCAAAACATGGGTATGTGTAGGATCATGATGGGCCAAAAAGTGGCGATATGATGGGTATTTGTAGGGTATGTGGCTGATGACTTTTTTTTACCCAAAATTGATGAAATGAAAAGGGTTTTTAAAGGAGATTCTTAGCTTTCCCCCAATATAAATTATGCTTTACTTTGACTTTAATAAATAATTATTATTCATTTTCTATTTGAATTATGACTAAAGTCCTAATTGATAGGCTGATTGAAAAAAAGTTATAGCTTTCAAATGGTATCACATTTTTTGAATCTGAAACATGTGTCACATTCTATGTTTCACATACTATAGGATTAAAAAGAAAATTGAATTTCATGAAGTTTTGACCAAGTTAAGGTGAATTAGGACATATGAGTTTTATATTTTTTAAAACTTGTAATAAAAAATCATAATTAATTATTCACTTGGAAAAAAATTACAAAAATATGCATCACATCCGGGACATGAGTCCTCTACTTAAATAAAAATATTATAAAAAATATTATCGTTTATTGTCGTTAGGGTGGTCGGACAAACACCTACTTCTTATTTTTTTCCTTGAAATTTAAGTACTCTTGCATTGAAATTTCAAATTTTCCTTAGAATGGATTTTTTTATTTTTAAAATAAACCTAGTAGTTTAGAAACTACATTCAATTTTCTATAGATTCTATTCTTACATATTTTTGAAATAATATAGATAACTTATTCAAATTTTTACATCAAGTTGCCTAACTCTGATTTTTCTAAATTTTTTGCCACTTAAGGGCCTATTTTTTCCATGGTGATCCTGCACATACCAACATCTTTTTTTTCAAACCAAGCTTCAAAATCCTAATCAATCAAATACAATCAATCCATCATCATCTTGGGATATCCTTCCCAGTCCTCATGTTGCTTAACAATATCCTTGTGTTGTTTTGTATCCTCAACAATGTTATCATTATTGATCTTGATCAATCAAATCCAGTCAATCCCTCATCATCTTGGGATATCCATCCTAATCCCTATGTTGCTTAACACTATCCTTGCATTGTTGTGTATCCTCAACAATGTTATCATCAACAATCCATCGATCCGATCAATCAACCTTAGCTTGGTTTTCAACAAAATCCCAAAATAGAGCACTGATATCATCACACATATCCATATCCAAAACATCAAAATTGTGCGAAAAATCAAAAAACATTCAAAAAACCAAGAAAACCCAAAAAACATTAAAAAACCAAGAAAGTCCAAAAGCATTTAGAAAACCAAGAAAATCCAAAAAAAATCAAAACATATCAAAAACATAAAAACATTCAAAAAACACAAAATCCAAAAAATCATAAATTCTAATAAAACCAAAAAGTTCAAAAACACAAAAAATCCAAAAATGTATTCATATGAAAAATTTGAAAATCAAAGCATTTGAAAAATCTCAAAAATACCAAAAACAACCTCAAAACATTTAAAAACATAAAAAACATTCAAATATTTAAAAAAATCCATATGTCTCATCTCGCTTTCACCCGCAATAATCTCATCCATAATAAAACAATTGTTAGCGTCATCCTTTGGCAATACAAACAGAAATAAGCACAATAATCAGCAAAAACAAACTTCAAATGCAAAATCAAAATCGAAGAAACAAACCTTTAAATGCAAAATCAAACTCTTGATCATTCGAAAACATATCAATCAACCTTATACCAACAACCTTTCCAAGCAACCTATCAACTTGCCACCATCCACTAACATGTCTTAGGATGTATCATTTCCTACAATGGGAATTATCTATTGGAAAACACTTTGGATAAACAAAACGACATGCCACTATCCACTAACATGTCCTAGGATGTATCCTTTTCTACAATGGGCATTATCTATTGGAAAAACACTTTGGATAAAAAAAACAATGTTTCACCATCCACTAACATGTCCTAGGATGTATCCTTCCTACAATGGGAGTTATCTATTGGCAATTGTTTCGGTCCTTATCCTAAACAAAACAAATCCCTTTGGCTAGAGGTATGAAGAACATTGACTTGTTTGCATGCTTGATCTTTTCTTTTTGATTTATCTTATTGCACTCATTCCAATGACCTCTCGATGATGTCTAATCAAAGCAATTTAGAGAGAAATGAATGGGGCATCGATCATTATATTTTCTTCTACTATGCTTGTTGGACATTCTTGTAATATAACTTGGTGAATACTTGCTTTTTTAGGTACATCCTAGCAAGGTTTCTGTATGTCAAGTGTGAAAAAGAATACTCCTATCTATTTTTTGAGTCAAAGTCCATTGCACTAGGTACAACGCCATCCTAGTTATTTATACCTTGATGCATTGTATCTATGTGTGTTATCAAACATAAGAATTGCTATAGAGGCTATGTCAAGTGGACACTCTATTATACATTCTAATCCACCTAAGTAGTCCTTTTAAAGTTCCAATTCCTGATAAGAAAATCATCCATATCTTATCATCTCTAATAAAGTTGGCTTGTTGAATCCTCTTGTCATCATCTCATTTCTTCTTTTCCACGCTAACATCATGTCATGAATAGGTAATCATCATCACCAATGCATCCATCTTGCATCCACAAACCATCAACATACTATATATCATATCATATCATATACAAAACACTAACCATCTCACACGCATGGTCATCATCATAATATAGATCTATTAGTCCAAGCATCTCATAAAACCATACATTTGCATAAAACATACATTGCATAATCATATAGGCATCATCCATCTCATTAATCTCAAATGTAGTACATCATCATTTTAAGTTGTTTAGGATAATATAGATTGGTTATTCTAAGCATCTTGAAACTATCTCATTTGCATCATTATCATAACCATCCATATGTCCATCTTGAACCTCTTTGTGGCAAGATCGACCTTCAAATCAAATCTTTTCACTCAATCTCTAGAGGGGACAATGTACCAGTATACTTCTTTCCACTGGGGCATCCAAAAAAAATTAGAAATTTTTGAATTTTGATTGCGAAAAGTTAATTCTTTGAACCAATGTAGGAAGTACATTGCTTCAAAGAGGGGAAAAATGTAGACATGCAAAATTGACATCATGCATTCCTCATATTTAATTAAATCAGATTCACCCGATCAATTAAATAAATCAAGTTTATTTGATTAATCTCCTAAGTTATCTCTTTAATTACATAAATCAATTTTATTTAATTAATCTCCTAAAGTCATCCATTTAAATTAAATAAATTCATCTTTATTTGATTTATCACTAACATCATCCTCTTTGATTAATAAATCAAATCTTTATTTAATTAAATCTAAAATCATTTTCTTCTCATTTTGATTTATTTTAATCCTAAAATCTAAGTCAAAAGTCAAAATCACTTAATCTCCTATTAAATTAATCAAATTCCGATTAATTTAATCCTAATCACCTGAATCCTCTAGATTTTGCAATTTGAACAATAAATTGATTTAATTGATTTATTATTTCCTCATTTTCATTCAAATGGGGTAGGGTATGTACAACATCATGATGGGCCAAAAAGTGGCAATATGATGGGTATGTGGCTGACAACTATTTTTTTACCCAAAATTGATGAAGTAAAAGGGGTTTTTAAAGAAGATTCTCAACTTTCCACCGATATAAATTATACTTTAATTTGAATTTAATAAGTAATTATTATTCATTTTCTATTCAAATTATGACTAAGGTCCTGATTGATAGAATGATTGAAAAAAATCTATAGCTTTCAAACGGTATCACATTTTTTGAATCCAAAACATGCATCAAATTCTATGTTTCACGTACTATAGGATTAAAAAAATAAAAATTGAATTTCATGAATTTTTGACCAAGTTAAGGTGGTCAAACATACGAGTTTTTATATTTTTTAAAAAGTTGTAATAAAAAATTCATAATTAATTATTTACTAGGAAAAAAATTACCAAAACATATGCATCACATCGGGGCATGAGTTGTCTACTTATATCTAAAATCTTATAAAAAAATATGATCATTTTATTGTGGTTAGGGTGGTCAAATAGACACCTATTTCTTATTTTTTCCCTAAAATTTAAGTACCACTGCATTAAAATTTTAAATTTTCACCAAATAGATTTTTTTATAAAAAAAAGCCTAGTAGTTTAGAAACTAAATTCAACTTGCTACAGATTCTATTCTTATATATTTTTGAAATAATATAGATAACTTATTCAAATTTTTACGTGAAGTTGTCTAACTCTGATTTTTCTAAATTTTTTGCCACTTAAGGGCTTGTTTTTTCCATGATGATCCTACACATACCCGACATCAAAATGGAATATTCTTCAAATTTGAATTTTCCCTCCCACATGTCTTGTCCGCCAACATGGCATTAAATCCTCTTACATTGTCTCTTACATGTCTCCAACTTGGCATTTAAGACTCTTTCTTCTCCCTCCAACAAGCCATCTTTTGAATTTCAAATCTCCCCCTCTTTAGCACATTGACCAAAATATGCACAATCTTCCTCCATTGACATGTTGACAAGTGGTATCTTGTCATTGGCTCATGTTTTTTCCCACATCCTCCATGTTTTGCATTCTTCCATCTTTCTTGGTTATAAATAGAGGCCTCCTCTATTGTATTAATCCTCCACAATATTAGTATCTTTCCCCATAACTTGATCACTTATCATCTTGCATCTTCATCATATTTGGAGCTTATCAAAAAGGGGTTGGGAAAGGGCTATTTTCCACATCAAAATAGCTCCAATCCCCCTATAAGATGTTGGCTTTATCATTTGAATAAGGATTCATTGTGTTTTTCTTGCTTTTCATACTTTGTTTCCGTTATTCTTGTGTTCAAATGAATTTTATAGGGAGTGGTTTATTTCAGTTTACTAACAATGACTAATGTGGTATGTTTTATATGTTGTTAGTGATAGGAAATTCACCTCTCATAGAAATCAATCTTAATTGTTATAATAACAATAAGGGAGGTTTTAAGAGGTTGAAACAATGCCTAACTTGTTGAAAAAGTGTTTTTTGTGGGTCACTAAGGACTCATTCTCCCAAAGTGGTGAATGGGTCCCTGTTAGGGTTTCTGAAAACTAAATTTTGGGTTTTGCTCTTCAATGTCTGCACTTCCAACTCCCAGGTGACAAACTCTTGAAGGTTGGAAATAAATCTTGTAGAGCTCTTTTTGTGATCTTGCAATGTAAATGAAAACTTTACAACTTTGAAAACTTTGAAAACTTTCAATCTTATTCTCCACTTATTGTTCATTGTCTACACTTCCAACTCCCAAGTGACCAACTCTTGAAGGTCGGAAATAAATCTTGTAGAGATCTTTTTGTGATCTTGCAATGTAAATGAAAACTTTGCAACTTTTAAACTTCTAAAACTTTCAATCTTATTCTCCACTTGATCTCCAACCTTAAACCTACAATCACACATCAAAGAGGAGAAAAACTTGTTGATTGTTAGGGAATAGGGGTTTTCCTTGGTCAAACCACATTTAGGTAATTAAACCTTATGATCAAACAATGAAATGTGAAAATGAAATTTGAAACATGAAATGATGATACCTTTGGAATGTAAATCAACACTCTAACATGAAGTCACCATGAAGAATGTAGATCCCAATCTTCAATTGGATGTGAAACAATGCTTGTAAATGGACCTTCAATACTACTATGATGTAGAAAAATGGCCCCTTATCATTTTCATGGCCTTTTAGTTCTTGTTTCGTGGTATTTGATCTCTTTTTCTTTGATTTTATGTTGTAACATGGTTTGAACATGCATATTTAGGTACTAAAATTCAACTAATGACATCTTGTGAAGGTGTTGTGAAGTGTTGTAAGACATTTCCACACTCTTCTAGGCTCGATTCATTACAATTTACCTAAAATTCACCTTTTCATCACTAAACAAGTCCTATTTTGAAGTGTTGTAAAGTCTTGTAACAAGATTTCATGTTTTTCTAGGCATAACTTCACTATTTACCCCTTTCTTATGCTTTATTTGACCCTTTTATGCCCTTGTATGCTTTAATTAAGTGTATTTTTGAATGTAAGCCTGACAAACAACATTAAATACAAGACAATTATCGACACCCATTTTCAGGTCCTAGGTGAGACGCATTCGCCATGGGTGGCGAATGAGTTCCCCTTGGCCCCAAATTCAAAATTTTTAAAATTTCCTTTTGGATTTATATTCAAAACCACTTGTTGTCGATCTGCGATGAGGTATGAATTGGTTACTAAGGCACAAGATTGTATAAATAAATGATTTTCACCTCAATTTACATCTCTCCAACATTCACATATCCTATTCAAAAAATCTCAAGCATTCAAGCATCTTACAACATCTTATGAAGCATTATTAAAGCACTTTGGAGCATCCATTAACATTACTTCAGATTTGCATCATCAACGGTTTGGTAAGTTGATAGCATTTGCATGTTATTAGTTTATCATTTTCTTTTATTTCATTATTTTATCAAGGGTTTGATTACCAAAGTGGGGTTTGACCAAGGAAAACCCCTATTTGCTAACCCTCAACCATTTTTCCCCTCTTGCATGTTTGTTTGCAGACCTTTGTGTGCATATTTTACAAGCATTTAGGTGATTGAAGACTGGTCAACAAGTCAACTAGGTGCTTCAAGTGAAATCAACCATATTTCAAGCTTGAAGAAGGTTTTCTATCTATTTCCTATAGAACTGACTTTGGCAACCCGACAAGCAGACATTTCCAGTTCTGGTGTTGCAGAGTTGTCCCTTGATTTCTCAAAATTTTGGGAGAGGACTGGTTCACCACCAATGGTGAATGAGTCCCTCTGTGGATTTTCAGCAACTTTAGACATTGATAAGTAGGAGGTATTTTCGACAGCGTGTCAAATTATGATATTGCTATCAAGATTCAACCGTGTAGTTTTTGAGTCAAACTCATTGACTCATGTTTCATGAGTAGTGGTTCACAAGAACCCATCTCTCATGATAATGAATGGTCCACTTAGCACTCATTGCATCTAGGTGATGCTCACAGAGATGAAGCATTGGGCCATCTCGGGAGGTCACCCATCCCAGTATTGCTACAGCTCAAGCGCACTTAACCATAGAGTTTTCTCCAAGGTTTAGCCCACTTAGCTTACAACCCCATTTGCAAAACCTTTAGCAAGTGTTGTGCCTTATGAACTATTCATTATAGATCCCCTTTAGCTCATCAATTGATAAGTAGGAGGTATTTTCCACAGCGTATCAAATTATGATATTGCTATCAGGATTCAACTGTGTAGTTTTCGAGTCAAACTTATTGACTCATGTTTCATGAGTAGTGGTTCACAAGAACCCATCTCTCATGATAATGAATGGTCCACTTAGCACTCATTGCATCTAGGTGATGCTCACAACACTTGTTGAAGGTTTTGCAAATGGGGTTGCAAGCTAAGTGGG
The DNA here is from genome assembly GCA_007258455.2 of Sequoia sempervirens. Taxonomy (NCBI): domain Eukaryota; kingdom Viridiplantae; phylum Streptophyta; class Pinopsida; order Cupressales; family Cupressaceae; genus Sequoia; species Sequoia sempervirens. Next base: position 943,272,302 of record VDFB02281492.1, on the reverse strand, counting down.
GTTAACCTTGGAGAAAACTCTATGGTTAAGCGCGCTTGAGCTGGAGCAATACTGGGATGGGTGACCTCCCGGGACGGCCCAGTGCTTCACCTTTGTGAGCATCACCTAGATGCAATGAGTGTTAAGTGGACCATTCATTATCATTAGAGATGGGTTCTTGTGAACCACTACTCATGAAACAAGAGTCAATGAGTTTGACTCAAAAACTACACGGTTGAATGGCACAACACTTGCTGAAGGTTTTGCAAATGGGGTTGCAAGCTAAGTGGGCTTAACCTTGGAGAAAACTCTATGGTTAAGCACGCTTGAGCTGGAGCAATACTAGGATGGGTGACCTCCTGGGATGGCCCAGTGCTTCACCTCTGTGAGCATCACCTAGATGCAATGAGTGCTAAGTGGACCATTCATTATCATGAGAGATGGGTTCTTGTGAACCACTACTCATGAAACATGAGTCAATGAGTTTGACTCGAAAACTACACGATTGAATCCTAATAGCAATATCATAACTTTAGAAATCATTCACAACATTCCATATTCATCAAATCCTTCCCAAGTCCACTATATTTCATTTCATTTCTTTCTATTCTACATTATTTCATCTTTTAGTTCATTGTTTGCATATCACAATGTGTTTTCCAACATAGTTTAAATCTTAGTTTTGCATTCACAATAATTCATTCAAATCACTTACATTTAGTTCATTTCATTTATCTTAGAAAACATCATACATAACATAATTTGAATGAACCCTTAGCATTTTTTGGACCTATCTCTCTCCTTTTAGGTGCAAAACCCTAGAAGTGTTAGAGAAGTCCATAGGAACGAAAAATCTACAGTTCATTTTGGACACTTTCCATTTCTGATTTCATTTGGATATTGCATTCTAGATTACACTTGCATTAACATTTAATTATGACATTGTTTTGTTTTTTCATTATAGAACTTTTCATATTGCATTAGTGAAAGCTTCATTTAGGTTTCATTTTTGCATTGCATATCATTGAAAAAACTAAAAAACTGCATTTTTCATCCTTAATAGCATTCTGTAGAGCATTAAAATCACATTAAAATTTCTAAAAAACACAAAAAAATATCATACTGAGACTCATTCGCCACCCTGGGTGTATCAATCCCTCTACACTTTTTAAGCAACACTTCTGGCATTTTTGTACATTTTTTTTTTGTAGTTAGTTCTTTGTTACAGTTAGCATAGTTTCTATTATTTTCATTTAATAGCTCCTAGATTACCTTGGATTTTCATTCACCCTATCCTTTGTGGTACCTGTATGAGTGTTTGGTGCCCCATTGATAATACTTTAATGAGATGAAGTTCTAGTCTCATGGCTTCCTGCGATAGCACTTTCGTTTTGGACCTTGGGATTCAAGAGCTCCTACTCCTAGTATGGACAATGGTGCATTAGGCATTGACAATACCACTTCTATGTCTTCACCTTTCCATCTAATGAATGTTGACACCCAAAAAAACTCCCTCTCGCAAGAAAAGGTCATTAATATTCATGAGGATTTTGCACATTTACAACAATATTTGTCCCTTGAAAACATTTCCACCACTGCCATACCTTCAATTGAAAACCTTCATCGTTTGATTGAAACTAATGATGGATTGCAAGTTATGAAGAGAATTGCTGAGATTTACAATAAACATGCCTCTTCTAATACCCAATTCACAAACATTCTTGTAAGCCAAGGAGGACCTCAAGTTCCTCCCCCTTCAACCATCACATCCATACCAACTTATACCAATCCGCAAGTCCACACAAATATGCACCAGGTTAATTATGCAACTACTTCTTTCCCAATTCCAACTAGCATTCGTACTTCTCTTGTGGCATCACAAGTCGCCTCCACCACCTTTAGCCCCCTTAGTATTCCTTTCACATCCCCTAACATAACTTACACTTCATCACCATTTTCTCTTCCACCTCAACCCACTTACCCCGACCCTATCCTTACACAACTCCTTAACATTGTTTCCTCCATGCAACACCAACTTTCCACCATTAGCCAAGGTCAAACCACTTCACCCACATATCATGTCTATAGCAACCCTTTATCCTTAGAAATCTTATGCACCTTGATGCCACAAGGGATAGAAATTCCTTGGTTTGAGAAATACGGAGGTAAATGAGACCCTATCAACCATGTTAATGCTTATATAGCTTTATGTAGTGATTTTGTCCTTGATGATAAACTTTTAGCCAAATTGTTTCCGAGGACCTTGAAAGATACTGCATTAGAGTGGTTTTCCAACTTTCCCAATCATTCCATCTATTCCTTCAATGAATTTGTGGATGCTTTCATAAGTCACTTTCAAGTTCACATGTTGCCTAAAAAGACAATGGCCAACCTCATGAGATGTAGACAAAACATTGACATAAAAGTAACTGATTTTATCTCATGATACCAATCCTTATATGCTCAAATTTATGTCAAGATTCCTGATGTGCATTTGGAAAAGATGTTTATCAAAAATTTGCACACAAACCTTATTTATGCATTTATGCACAAATATTTCCTTCATTTATTCATTTATGCACAACCTTGTGTGAATATCATAACTTGGTTTCAAATCGTCATCCCAAATCCACTTCTAATCGAACTGAAAAGCCCGAACATAATAATCACAACTAAAATAACACACAACACTTTTGTAAACCAAATAGAGGCTTCTTACAGTTCAATCTTCCTTCACAACCACAACCAAGTCAACTAGTTCAAAATCAAGTGGCAGCTGTTAAAACAATGGTGCCTTATACCTATGGGGACCCAAAGAGACAATTTACACCCTTACCCGACACCCTCCATAAAAAAATGAACCAATTACTTCAACAATGCATGCTCACTTTACCACCCATTAGACCACTTGACCCAAATCAGCCCTTACCACCGACCTTGAAACATAATGCTTATTGTCATTTTTATTGCGAAAACAGACATGACACTGCACACTGCAAGCGTCTAAAACATCTAGTTCAAGACCCCATTGATTTAGGCCATTTATCCATTGTGGGTGTTCATGATCAAGGCAATAAGTCCATTGCACCCCCTAACCAAAATTTACAAATTTTCACCAATCCCATGCCTAAACACAATACCTCATTTGTCAAGGCTAGTGAACCTTCAAACACAGATGTAATGAATGTTGATACAAATAATGAACAACTTGATACAGCTCCAACTGTTACCCAAGATAGTCCTATGGATAAACTTGTGGCTGCGATAGATGTTATCCCTCGTAAGGGCCAAACCACTAAATCTCTTGATATCACTTTTTTCACTAAAGATATACTACAAAAACTTCTTGATGGCCCTCTCTACATAGCTGGCAGAATCTATGATAAGCCCACTAATGGGATATTAATAGATCTCGCTTGTGACAAGAACGTGATCACAGAGGAGTTTCTAATATTACATGATCTATTCAAGACGATTATAATAAACCAATTTCATGGATTAAGAAACATAATAGTTTTTCATGCCCTACGGTTGGATCAATCATACTCCCCTTACAAATAGGACCTAAAACTTTGGAGGTAATATTTTGAATTATTCCACAATCCGACCAATTTTTTTGCGGCTAGGCCACCCTTGGCTTTGCTCAATGAAAGTGGTCCCATGAGTGGTTCACAAGTGTTTGAAGTTTCCACATGGTAACAAAATATTTACCATAGACCATATTGGCTTTAATCCCTTATCGTCTAAAGGTAACTTTTCCTTAGAAGCCTTTTGGCCTGAACCTATGGAACCCATCACACCTTGAAAGGACTTCTTTTTCATAACCTACCAAAAGTTCAAAGCCAAACACATAGTTGAATTGTATCTTTGTAACACATCCCCGTCCACTTCCACACTTCCTATCATAGATGAAACCATACTTCAACCTAAGTCCAACATTGAACAAACCATATAACCTCATGACCAACCACCCTTAGACACTTCCCCGCCATCATTTAAACAACCAAGGGAAAATGAAACAACTCCTATCATGCCTACTCACATTAAACAAGTGTATAAAGCCAAAGAGAAAGTCATTGACCTGTACTCTTTAGTTTCTTCCATTCTTCCCTCTTTGGAAGTAGAAGACCCCATGACGACTCAATCTACTCTTACAACTCAACAACTTCAAAATATAATTAAACGAAACCACGGTGCTAGTGAATGTAGGCATCATCACTGTCTCCTCACTTGTTAGTCTTGCATAGAAGAAAATAAAGAGAATCAACTTCTGCCTTTGACAGAAGTAATAGATGACCACCCTCCTCCTAACTCGCCACAAGATAGTCCAGTGAAACCTTCACAACAAAATGAACCAATCTAACAACCATTGCTTTTGATACATCCTTGGAAATCACCCTTCATCCTCCCATTGTCATCAATCTTGATGATGATGATGATGATGCGATGATAGAAAAAATAGATGAAGAAGTGTATAACAATTTAAACTCTTTATTTTCCTCTACAATGAGCTAAAAAGATAAATCCTCTCCACCAAGTGAAGAACCTAGTACGACTCCTAGTTCGGCACTTGCAATTCTTCCTTTGGATAGTCAACTGCCCTCACATTACATTGAACATGATTGGGAGGTGGATGATTTGTTAGATGATTGACTTACATTTGCCTAGATAGCTAATTTTTGCATTTCTCTTGTACTTTTGCATTTTCATGTGTGTATCATGTTCCCCCTTAACATGTGTTTGATGTTTCCCTTTACTTGTACACTTCTTCTATTTGTCCATCTCTTCTTCTATTTGTCATGCATTGTCTTTTTTGCTTTTTTTATGCGTTCTCCTTTTGGGTATGATGCAAAGTGTAGAGACGCCCTATGTCTCTTCCATGTTGACCCAAAAGGTCCTTGTCTTTTTTGGCTTTGTTTTGTGTTCTCCTTTTGGGGATGACGCAAATAATAGAGACACCCTATGTCTCTTCCATGTTGACCCACAAGGTGCTTGTCTTTTTCTCTTTTTTTTTTGGGGATGATGCAAAGCATTGAGACTGAAATGTCTCCTCCATGTTGAGCCAAAATATTTTCCTTTTCTTTTGCCTTTTTCATTTTCTTTTCGTTTGTGTTTTCCTTTTGGGGATGATGCAAAGCGTTGAGACCACAATGTCTCTTCCATGTTGACCCAAAATGGATTTTCATTTTCTTTTGTTTTCACTCTCTTTGTGCCATTCTTCTAGTTCTATGTACTTTGGGGAAGAATGACAGTTTCGAGCTCTTTCATAAAAACAATACAACAACAAACATACTAACCCCAAATCCATAGATTCCTTATGTGTTTGGTGTGCTTTCTTTTCTGTGGGGAAACTCCCTTTTATTTTTTCTTTCATTTTTATTTGACATGATGCAACCTAACTTTGAAACATATGACTTGGCATAGGGCTTTCCAAGTTGGCTCTTATGTCTTTTTTTTCCTTTTGTATTTTCTTTCCTTCGCTACTTTAAAGTAATTGTTCACAACATGATGTGTAGAAATTCCTTTAAATTGGGTGGCATACATTACCATAATTCATTTTCATTCTTGGTTCCTAGTGTAGCCTTGTCATTTATATGATGTGTTTGTCACTTTTTGGATGACATTGGGTGTGATGTCCTTCATAAGTGTGATCTATCTTAGCATATTACAATCCTCTTGGTGGCGCGATGTGACACATTATATCCCCTTAGTTGTGAATATACTATTCTTTGATTGGTCCTCTTTTGGAGACATTAGACAAAATGTTCCCTAAGTGACTGACCTTGCATGAACTTAACAAGACTCCTTTGAACATCTCTTGCATTCTACATTACTTTTCACATTTTTTACATTTTTACATTTTGCATTTTTTGCACCTCGGATAACACAACTTGCATGTCTGTGGTACATTGCTTTTTGTTCATGAGTTCTAAGCATATGAACCTTCACTTGTATCATGAAGCACGAACTGACATTTCACTTGTGGTTCCTTGTTAGAGTTATTAGGAGGTATAACTTTGATATGGTTGAGCGAGAAGCCCACCTAGAGGCATGACTTTTCCCCATAGCCACCTTTGTGAGTGCATACCAACTAACATATGTATCTTACCTTTTGGGATTTCTCATGCCACTGATGATTAGAAGTTCTATGGCCCCAGAGTGAGTAAATTTGGGCCTTCTCACCTGGTGGACCATCACAATTTTTGTTGCCCTAGAGTGAGTATACATTCTCAATCAACCTAGATCTAATCCACAATTAGTTGCATAGACGATGGAAGCTTCATCTGATTCTCAACACTTGTGTGTTCCTTCATTCTTATGCTTAATTTGCCATGGGATCTTCATCTTGGGGGCTTGATCATCCCTCTTGATCATTGTCATCCATCTTGCTAACATAAGTGCATTTGAACCCTCCTCTCAATTTTCATGGCTACTTTAGTGTGAGTTTGAAGCAAGTTCATCCTCTCACTAAAGTAGGGGCTCAATGTGCCATAGAAAATTGGCCCCTTGTCATTTTCATGGCCTTTTAGGTCTTGTTTCATGGTGTTTGATCTATTTTGCTTTGATTTTATGTTTTTGAAAAGGAAAAAATAGGTTTTACAGGGACATGAAACCACCAAGTTTAAACAACAAAAGATAGAGCAAAATAAGTCCAAACAAATAGACAGTTGTCCCAAAAAGGAAATGACAGCACAAAGAGACAACAAGGTCCAAGAAAAAGGACCGCCACAAAGCCAGAAACAAACACCAATGCACTACTCCAAGGTGTTCAACAACTCCTCGACCTCCTTTTCAACATCCTTCATATCCTGTAACCCCTGCTTGAGGATTTGAGCCGTATGTGAAGAAATCGAGGTCTTCCTCTTCGTATTAGCCCAGGTACGAGTCAAAATCCCTTCAACAGCAGATCTGTTGTAGCCTCTCTCCGCATCCAAATCCACGACCAACAATCCCTTTTGATTTTTTTTGAGCTTTTCCACCATAGCATTGATGATAATAGTGTTATGCCTAGAAATTTTGAGATTATTTGCCACAGTGGCCCTAATATTTTGGCCTATCTTGGACATATCTCACTTGAGCCTTGTCAATCTTTCCTCCTACAAATTTTGTCTTTTCCTCAGTAAGGGGGTTTCCTATCCCTCATTCTCATTACGATTCTAGCAAATCTTCTGCTCCAAATCCATGACTCTGTTGCTGAGATCTCTATTACGACCTTTCAACTCACAGACTTCCCTTTGGGTCCACTTGAGAATAGTGAAAAGGCCATCCGTGCTTTTTTCCACCACACTCACAATATCCTTAGACTTGAGCTTATTCAAGGTAGAATTAATTTCATCCTGATTAGGGGAATCATTCGAGGCATTCCCAAATCTTCCAAACGCAGGGGCACTAGTGGCTGACTCTTTACTGACCATAGGTTTATCAGAAAGAATTTCCATAGAATTCCTAGAGTACGAGACTAATTTCATAATAGAGGTACCTTTAAAACCAGAGACCAAACCCAGGGTAGGGCAGCCAGGAGACGGCTGGAGATTAGGATAGGGTGGCGAGGCAAAACCCGGGATAGGGCAATCATGCAAAGACTGCAGATTAGGACATGAAGGCATAATAGAATCCTGAATGGCATTCTGACAAGAAAGGGACTGGGGACCAATGGTATTAGGACCAACAGGGGCACAAGCAGGAGGGGCCAGGGGGTCGTTCTCCCTGCTACTTTCAGTATCCTCATCATCCAAATCCCCAATATCCACAATTTTAGGCAAAGCAGGTAAATTTTGATAATGCTCATAGATGAGCCTAACAAGACCAGGATGAATAATAGAAGTCCTTCTAGGGTTTCTTTCAACTTCATCAAGGCAATTCTTCAAAGAAGAGAATAAGTAAAAAGGTAGAGAGATACGAACCTTATGACAGAAATGATTCAAAATGGCAAAGTGATAACCATACGCCCCAGTGAAATGCCCGTCAACCGTGATATAATCCATTATAACTCTTAAAACTTTCCTCCAGATTTATTTAATGGACTCCACATCAAAGTAGCTATTGGCAAGCCTAACCAACTTAGCCTTCTCCTTATCTTTTTTAGGAAATCTTATGACCGCTTCATCAGAGAACCGACGGTCCCGATAAAATTTCACACCCTCAGTCGAAAGACCAGTAATCTCACCAATTATTTCCTCATTCAGCTTAACATTCCTTCCAAACAACACAATCTCACCATTTTTCTAATTTTTGACAAAATAGTCTAGCATCCCCTCGTCAATACCATGGAGCCTTTCCAAAAACAGGACTAAACCTCCCTTTTCAATTCTTTCCCAGGCTTTAGCATTCTTTCTATGCTCTTGAAAGCTGCTCAGTTCCACACGTTTTCTCTCTCCTACCATCTTCAAAGCTCTGTTATACCACACCCTACAGTTGCTTTGGGTCTCGTTTAAGCATGTTTTATCAAACACCTAGAAAGCATGTCGGAGACTCTTCTTCAAAAAGAAAATGACATCGGTCCTATCAAATCTAATGAAATCAACGTACCTAATCTTTATCCTCTTCATCATGATGAACACAAGCTTCTCTTCCATGCATTGAATCATAATAAATTATCGCTTTCACCTCAGAATGGAGGTAGTCATTCTTCCTCCACATGTTTTCCCCACCCTTCTTAACCCCTTCATTGGCAAAGTAATCAGCCACCTTATTGGCTTCTCTGTAGGTGTGGGACACTTTCACTTTATTGAATTTCCTTAATAAGATTATTGTATCTTCGATCCACTTTTTAATGGTCCACGAGGGAGGGGTAATCCCAAGAATGCAATTTATTATATTCATTGAATCACCCTCTAGCCAAAGACATTTCGTGTTCATCTTGAAAGCTAGGTTAACTACATGATAAGCCCCCACAACTTCCACAACATGATTAGTTTGGGTGTCGATGTCCACAACAAAAGCCGCAATAAAATCCCCCAAGTTGTCCCTTAAAACACACCCACTGCCAGCTTTCCCTGGGTTGCCTTTAGCAGCACCATCAAAATTGGCTTTCAACCAACCTAGAGGCGGCAAAGACCATCTTGCATTCTCCCTCCCACAAACATCAGTCGTGGGGACATTTAGCACTACTAATTTTGAATTCCACTTTTCAGCCATAGCAATATCGAAAGGAGACAAATTAGCTTTATCAACCATTTTTCTTGGCATTAAAGATAAATTTTCCTCTATTTCCCTTACAATTTTTTCATACAAATCCCCCTCCAACTTCTCTTTTTCCCTAAACACTTTATTGTTCCTTTCCTTCCAAATATTCCATGAAACAAAAGGTAGAACAAAAGACTAGAGCTTTCGCACAAAAGGATTTTTTGAAGGAGCTTTCCATTGCAAGAAAAAGTCTTCGACTGAAGTAGGGGAAACCAAAACCAAATCAAGAAGCACAAAAATTTTACCCCATATGTGCGAAACAAAAGGGCAATGAAGAAAAAGATGATTAACAATATCAGCTTCGTTCCTGCACATGTACCACCTATTAGGTAATTGAATTCCTCTTTTTCCAAGATTGTCCAGAGTGAGAATCTTATTCTGTAGCATTATCCAATAGAAAATATTGATTTTAGGGGCCAGGTAATTAATCCAAGCCTTAGCCCAGAAGGGCGGAGGCTCCATTAGACTAACCAGCATAGAAGTAGCAGAAGAAACTAAAAAAATGTCAAACGAATTTTCTAACCACACAAGAAGATCATCCACCTGGTGTTGAGCTAGTCTTAGGGCCCTGAAGGCTGACTGAATAGGGCTAAGATCCTGACTGATGGTCTTCAAATCAACCCAACCCCCATTCCTCCAATAGTCTTTAACAAAGACCCTGAATTCTCTTTTACAATCATTCATCCATTTACTGAAATTCTCATTTCTGATTAACGGATCTTTAAAAAGCCATCTATCTTCCCAAAACCTAACATAATTTCTTTTTCCAACCAGCCAACCAGTTCCCATTTCCAGCAACTTTCTACCTTTGCTCATATCATTCCAGCAAACAGACTCACAGGGTAAAAGAGAAGAATTTATAACCTCAATAAGAGACTCACAGTTGCTAAAATATTTGGCTTTTAATGTATCACGCCATTCCCCTCTCAAAGTAAGAGTTCTCCAAAGCTGTTTTGCAAGAAGGGATAAATTTATCACTTTAATTTTCCTTAGGCCTAGGCCCCCTCTCGATTTAGGTCTACAAACCAGATCCCATCCGACGAGTGGCATTCTCTTCTTATCCTCCACACGAGACTAGAGAAACCTTTTCTAAATTTTTTCAATGGCCTCAGTATACTTAGCAAGAATTTTAAATAAACTAAGAGCATACATAGGAAGATTTTGTAAAGAATCCTTTAGGAGCTATATTTTTCTAGCTTGACTGAGAAGAGCTCCTTTCCACCCCGACAACTTCTTATTGAATTTTTCAACCAAAGAGATCTAGAACGAGTCCAAGGGTTTAATGCAAAGAGGAAAACCAATATAGGTTGACGAGAGAGGCTCAATCTAGCATCCAAGAATCCGAGCAAGTTTAACTTGTCTATGCTCCGAAGTATTGAGGATGCTCTGATTTTATGTTGTAACATGGTTTGAACATGCATATTTAGGTACTAAAATTCAAATAATGGCATCTTGTGAAGGTTTTGTGAAGTGTTGTAAGACATTTCCACACTCTTCTAGACTCCATTCATTACAATTGACCTAAAAATCATCTTTTCATCACTAAACAAGTCATATTTTGAAGTGTTGTAAAGTCTTGTAACAAGATTTCAAGCTTTTCTAGGAATAAGTTCACTATTTACCCCTTTCTTATGCTTTATTTGACCCTTGTATGTCCTTGTATGCTTTAATTAAGTGTATTTTTTAATCTAAGCCTGAAAAACAACATTAAATACAAGACAATTCCCGACACCCATTTTTAGGTCCTAGGTGAGACCCATTTGCCATGGGTGATAAATGAGCCCCCCTTGACCCCAAATTCAATTTTTTTTAAATTTCCTTTTGGGTTTTTATTCAAAAACACTTGATGTTGGCCTATGATGAGGTACGAACAAGTTACTAAGGCACAAGATTGTATAAATAAGTGATTTTCACCTCATTTTACATCTCTCCAACATTCACATATCCTATTCAAGCAATCTCAAGCATTCAAGCATCTTACAACATCTTATGAAGCATTATTAAAGCACTTTGGAGCATCCATTAACATTACTTTAGATATGCATCATCAAGGGTTTGGTAAGTTGATAGCATTTGCATGTTGTTAGTTTATCATTATCTTGCATTTCATTTACTCACACCTCATTTTCTCAAGTTTTTTTGTACGTTGATTTGTCTTAGGCTTTACCTTATGAGGTTGTTCTTTAGGTTAATGGTTGGCCTTGGCCTTAGTTGGTGGATTACAAAGGTATCCCTTCACACTATAGACATTTTTTTGCTACTAGCCACTTGGCTCGTGACTATCCTCATGGCTCTCATCTTGTTTCTTTCTCCACTTGGTGGAATAATGCTCTCTAGGAACATTTAATGGTGTACCCTAATGTTGAATCTTCTTATGACTATGAGGATTCCAAACCTCCTTTTCCTTTTGTGTAGATGAATAATCCTATTGTTGAGGGTTTTGTTTCTCCTAGATGGCTTTTGGTGTACTGATTCTAGACAAGGCTTCTCCTACTGTTGTGTGTGTTGCCTCCCCTAAGGCCCATGCTACCCCAATTTCGAAAAAGGTTGTCTTATCTATGAATCATATTGCTTCAAGATTGGACTTGGATGCTTCACTTGAATTATATATTGTTCCAAGGTAATAGTACAAAGTTGTGTCACACTTTTGGCCAACTTATCAGCACAACTGAATTTAAGTGTTTCTAAATAAAAATCAATTTCAAATGGTCAAACATATGATCAAGTAAGATTCATTCTAGCTAAGTTAGATATTTCCACAACCTTTCTAACAAAAAATGTTGGCTAAATGCATATGTAGCACAACTTTAAGGCCAATTTACCAGAAAAATTAAAATTATTTGAATAACACCTACTCATGTAAATAACACTTTTTTTAAATATTAAAACACCCTTTTGTAGATTAATAAGTGCAGTTTTAAAAAATATATATACTTTAATAGTTTAATTATTATTTATATTTTATTTTTTATACTAACTAAAAGTAGGTTATCAACAAAAAATATTAGGTTGATTACCACGCCAAGAAAAAAAACCAAAACTTATTAAAAAATCTTGAAAAAAATACGATGCACTAGATAAAAAAATCTATATCAAGATGGTATAATTTTTTTTTTGTATTTTAGATTAATATTTAATATGAAAGTTGACATTGAATGGGAACAACTAATTTTTAATACACGAATATTTTAATATTTACTTAAAAATATATATATTTATCAAAATTGGAAAAAAATATATCCATACATTAAAGTTTCAATTTATAAATACACACAAAAGATTTGAAAGAAAAAAAATTACTATAAAAAGATTGACGTCTCATGTAACTTCATTTTTCAACATTTTATTAGCAACTAAATTATAGTGTCAATTTATTAAAAAATATTTAAAAATATTTTTTTAATTTTTTAAATATAAACATAAAATATACACATTTTACTAGTTTACATCATTTCAAAATTCAAAACATATAAAATAATTTTTTTAATTCTTTTTTTCTTTTACTATAAAATAAAATTATACTTAAAAAATACATTTAAAAAAATCATAAAATAAATGACATGGGGAAGTTTTTGATTTAGATCTCTTTAATATGTATTTAATAAATAGATTTTAAATAAAATTTTAAATTGATTTTTTTATTTTTTTAAATAAATAGATTTACTATAAATAATTTATTAAAAACTATTTAAATTTTTTATTTTTTAATTTTATTAAAATGTATATTAAATGCATTTAATACTATATATGTCACTTATTAGTGATTCAAGTTTAAAAGTTGGATCAACATTGGTTTTTTCATTTATAAAGTCTAACACAACTTTGTACTTTTACCCTCCACTTGTTAGTTACTCTGTAGGGGATTCTCCCCCTTCTAGTCTAAATGTTTCAAATTTGGTTTTTGATTCTTCTTGGATAGTTGTGCAATGTAAAAAGAAATGTACTTCTAAGAAGGTCCCTAGTTTTGATTAACAAGCCCTTGGAGGCAAAGTCATTGAGTTCTAGCTCTCGAACTTGACTTGTTTCTCTCTAGTTTTCTATTTCTATTTTTAATTTTTTTGGTGGCTTTGTTCTTACTAGTCTATTTGTTGTTGTTTTTTTTTTCCTACTATTTCTATTTGGTTGTTGTGTTTGGATAGTTTATTTTGTTGGGTTGTTCAACTATGTTGTATTCTTTGTATGGGATCAGGGCCCTTCCTTGCTTTTCTAATAAAAAACACTTGGCATGAGGTGGATGATAATTTCACCATTTATAGTGGTGTAAGAAGGGTTTATGAGATTTTAAGGGATGCAAGAAAGAATATTTGACTATAAGTAAGAAGTGGGTAGTTTTTATTGACTAAAGGAGTTAATATTTTATCTTTTAATGGCTCATTTTTATCCATTTATGAAGTTGGACAAAAATCCATTTTAATTTATGAAAAAGCTTAATATATTATTGGAGAAAATATGGAGGAAGACTATAACACATGGCATATTATTCTATGATGTGAGTTACAAGGTATATTCTATGACAATTTTATGACATAGTATCTTATGAAAGATTTTATGATAGAGAATAATGCTATTTGTAGCATATTCTACAATGACATGGGATTTACATGTCTATAATAAAAAAAAAAAATTGAAAACTAAAATTACTCTCTAACTTCTATAATTGAGATTGCTTTATGCATTTGTCTTTGAAATTTTGCAAGAAATCATTTGAAGAAGGATGTTGGATTCAAGTCAAGATTTTGCAAGAAAATAAGAGAAAGAACTAAGGAAAAAAGGGTTTTGAAGATTTTCACCAAGAATGAAAAGGAAAGAGAATAATTTCAAATATCTTCAACTATTTAAACATGATGGTAGTATCTTCTACATCAAATATCAAGCATTTCAAGTAATGAATACTAAATTTGTTTTGTTTGAGCAATTTGTTGAGGGTAGATGAATTTAGTTTATTTATAAATTTTATTTTTAAACATGGGTTTATTTAATGATTAGATATATTATTCTACATTTTATTATAAAAAAATTATTTAAATATTATCTTTTAGTTATTTAAAAAAAATTATTTTCTTTAGTTGAATAATTTTTAGAGTTTGAAAAGAAAAAGTACATGAATTTGATTATTTTATAAATTTGTTGGATCATAATGTGGTGGGGCAGTTCCTAAAGAAAACTCCCAAAGTTAAGAATAACTTCAAGGTTAATGGAGGATGATAACTCTAAGTAAATTTGTTTATTGAAATTGCACACCCTTTAGTACAAAAGGAGCCTAAATCTCATAACTAGTGGTCCACATGAACCTAACTCTCATTACGTAGGAATGGTTCCATTAGTACTCATTGCATCAAGGTGATGCTTGTAGTTATGAAGCATCAAGGCTTCATAGAAGCTCACTCATCTTAGTATGACTCCTTCCCACTCATTCTTTCACCATGTATTTTTTGCTAAGATTAAGCCCATTTAGCTTACTACCATATTTATAAAACCTTTAGCAAGTGGTCTACCTTGTTACTCATTCATTATAGTGCTCATTAACTCATCCATCAAAATTAATGAGGTAATTTTAATAATATGTCAAATGATCATATTCAAAATAGGGTTCAATTGAGTACCTTCTTAGTTAAACTTAGTGACCCATATTTAATATGCAACAGTTTAGATGAACCCATCTCTCATGAGCATAAATGGTTGACTTAGCATGCATTACATCTAGGTGATGCTAATATAAGAGTGAGACATTGAGTCTTCCATGGAGGTCACTCATTCCAATACTACTATATCTCAATAAGACCTAGCAATGAATCTTACCCAAAGATTGAGCAAACTAAGCTTGCTTTGCTATTTTAATTTTTTCTTAGCAATTATTGTGACTTATGATGCATTCATCATAGAGATGTTTTAGCTCATACTTTGATAACAAGGATGCTTTTTCATCATGTGTCAAATTATGATATTTTATCAAGATTCCAATACATGGTTTTAGAGTCAAACTCATTGACTCATATTTTATGAGTAGTGGTCCACACAAACCCATCTCTCCTCAGCATTAGTGGTTAACATACTAGTCATTAAATCAAGGCGATGTTAACAAGGTTGGGGATTTCAAACTTCTTAAGAGGTCACCAATCTAACATTACTATAATTATACCATGCTTAACCACGAATTTCAACAAACGATCAAGCCCACTTACTTGTCACCCTATTTACAAAGCCCTTAGCAAGTCTTGTGCCTTCTAAAGCATTAATTATAGATCTCTTTTACCTTGTGTATTTATAAGTATGAGGTATCTCTTGAAGTGTGTCCAATTATAATGTTTCATAAGAATTCAACTCCATATTTTTTTATGTAAAATTCATTCACCTATTTTTCATAAAATAATGGTTTATATCACAAACACATCATTCATATGTATAAATTATCAACTTAATACTCATTACATATAAATAATTCAATTTAAACAAGTATATAGCAATCTCACTATATGTCCTACTACTTGTATTTGACTGCAACATTGTAAAAAGAATTCAATCAATTTTGAATTCGATGGAAGCGGAATAAGAATTATTTAGTTCCATCCTGACCGATAGAAAAATATATTAGAGAAGATGACAACGTTACAACACGGATACCAGGAATCACATAAAACCATACAAGTTATTAATATTGAATTGGAAAAGATTGAAGGCTGGTACGCGGAAGAGGATCAACAAATGAAGTTGCAGGAGAGTAGACCAATGTGCCATCTATGCATTTCACCAGTTCTTTCTTTCTCCTAGGCCAACACTGAGAAGGGATTTCAAGCCTTTCAATCAATAAGTTGGAGTATTTGTTGATGAGAGCTGGATCTCTTCCCGAGGGCCTAAAGGGTAGATTGATACTTCCTTGAAAGCCATCAAGTAAGTCCGAATAAACCTCCAAGTTGTGGAAGTTTGTAGGATTATATGTTTGTTTCAGCATATGTGTGCTGCTACTGTCTAAAGTAATCTCTACTCCCACGTGAACATATGCCCAGGGAAGCCGGTGCAGAAGCCTTGTCAGCCATCGCATGTTTTCGTAGATAAAAATACCAGGAACTTTAGGAACCAAGTCCTTCTTGTTTACCAAACATAACACTTTCATACCGATCTCTTTCATGTGTTGGGAAAATGACAGATTCCCACACAGTGATTTGAATTGAGCTCATACCATAATCATTCACCACGATTTGTCTGATATCGTATGCGCTTAGGGCTACCAGTGAAGCTTCCAAGCTATGTCCAGTAAATGTTATGCTCAAATCTTCTTCATGGTGTTTGTATTCCTTTACTAATTTGGTTATCTCACCCATTACAATGTTCCTCGCACTAATCCTGCATTAGACAGAATCGTCACAAGTGGACGTATAACATCCGAGAAAGCCCTTCTCTATCTTGGTATCTGGATTTGAAAAGGTTTGGATGTTGGAGCATGTTGCAGCCTCGGATGTCACTACAGGAACCAATACGTCTTTGAAGTTTTGGATCCATTCATAAAGAGTTTTCGTGCCTCCCCACGCAACTGGTATGTCAAGTCTTCCCAATCTCTTTATCTTAGCTGGGTCAGTGCAAACCGCAATAAAACCCATCTAAGCACCGCCTTCTCTTGACTCCTCCCCAAAAATCAAGTTCAAAACACTAATATTGGTGTATATATATTTGGTAACTTGATAACCACGCCCAAAATTTATGGTTTCCAATCTCTGCGTGAGACAGCTTTTGCTACGCTTACAATTCCCATGGTTCGGGGAAGTCACCGATTTATCAAATACATCATAGCATTGCTGTGCAAAATCACCATATCTGAGTATCTCTGCTTTGACAAGTGGGTTAATTGGATTGAGGTACCCATTCCAGTTATTGGCACTGTGGATATCTCTCCATCTATCACCAACCTTCAATTTGCCTGCACCTTCTACATGTCCATCAGTTTTTTCATTTGGAGAAATGGTATTACATTATGACAAATAAGATTCAACCTCTCTCCAATGATCAAAAGCTAATTGAGATGCTGACATATTCTCAACTCTAACAATTCTTACACACACTTGCAGCTCTGGCAAGAAATCTCTTGTTTGACGGCCTAATTCGCAAACTTTGCTCATTTCAAAAGTTTCTCGTAGTTGATATAAATAAGCAGTGGGATCATAGTTGAATTTTTCGTAGCATTATAAATGAGAGAAAGAACTAAGAAGGAAAAAAAAGGGTTTTGAATATTTTCATGAAGAATGAAAAGGAAAGAGAATAATTTCAATTATCTTCAACTATTTAAATTAGATGGTAGTGTCTTCTATATCAAATATCAAGCATTTCAATTAATGAATATTGAATTTGATTGAACAATTTGTTGATGGTAGATAAAATTAGTTTATTTATAAATTTTATTTTAAAACATGAGTTTATTTAATGGTTAGATATATTATTCTACATTTTATTATAAAAAAATTATTTAAATATTATCTTTTAGTTATTTACAAAAATTGATTTTCTTTAGTTGAATAATTTTTAGAGTTTGAAAAGAAAAAGTAGATGAATTTGATTATTTCATAAATTTGTGAGATGATAATGTGGTGGGGCAGTTCCTGCAGAAAACTCCCAAAGTTAAGAATAACCTCAAGTTTAATGGAGGATGATAGCCTTGAGTAAATTTGTTTATGAAAATTGCACACCCTTCTACACAAAAGGAGCCTAAATCTCATAACTAGTGGTCCACATCAACCTAACTCTCATTGCATAGGAATGGTTTGATTAGTACTCATTGGATCAAGGTGATGCTTGTAGTTGTGAAGCATCAAGGCTTCCTAGAAGTTCATTCATCTTAGTATGACTTCTTCCCACTCATTCTTTCAACATGTAATTTTTGCTAAGATTAAGCCCATTTAGCTTACTACCATATTTATAAAACATTTAGCAAGTGGTGTGCCTTGTTACTCATTCATTATAGTGCTCATTTATTTCATCCATTGAAAAGAATGAGGTAATTTTTGTAGTATGTCAAATGATCATATTTGAAATAAGGTTCAAATGAGTACCTTCTTAGTTAAACGTAGTGACCCATCTTTAATATGTAATAGTTCACATGAACCCATCTCTCATGAGCATATTCACTTAGCATTCATTGCATCTAGGTGATGCTTATATAAGAGTGAGACATTGAGTCTTCCATAGAGGTCACTCATCCCAATACTACTATATCTCAAGAACACCTAGCAATGGATCTTACCTAAAGAATGAGCAAACTAAGCTTGCTTTGCTATTTTAATTTTTTTAGCAATTATTGTGACGTATGATACATTCATCATAGAGTTTTTTTTGTAGGAATTAATTTCTACCACCACCAACCTGTAATTAATGCAAATAATGCTTAATCTAGAAACATCCGTAAAACAGATAAGTTGGCAGGTAAAAGAAGAGTCCAGAAGGGAAGACCAATGAAGGATTTTCCACATGTTTTAAATACGTTCTAGACAATTCTAAATTCCCGACATCATGTAATAGGTTTGCGTATCGGTGGCAAGATGGATGTATGAAGGCAGGCATGAGCATCGGTAGCTCTATATTATTCAAGACATTAATCAAACTCTATTTTGTTTTAATGTTCTCTCCTATGTTGTATAATTGTTGTGTTTGTCCATGTCCATCCACCCCTACAAGTAGTATCAGAGAAAAATTGAGGTGAGTTGAAGATCGCCGATGCAAGTTCATCCATGCTGAAGCATTTGTGTTCATTGCAAGCAGATCGTTGTTGAAGGACCATTGCCAGATCGGATGAGTTAATGTTGAAGAATATTTTGATGAACTCAGTCGAAGCTAAAAACATAAAGATCGCAGAGTTTAAAGAATGGGCAGCAGCCAAAGTTTATTGAAGCCGCCTTTACTAAAGAAAGATCGTTGTTGAGTTTTTGACGCCGCTAAAGACCAGTATATAGCCAGTTGTCATCGCCCAGAAAATGAGAGATTACTTGGTGGATCGCTGAAGAGCCAGGCTTATTGTTGCCAGTGAAAGGAGAAGCATTGCAAAGTCAAAAGAGGCACAGGAGTTCTGTCAAAGTCAAAGAAGCTGCCAGGCTATCCGAAGGAGGAGCAGACCCAGTCAAGCAAGTAGGAGCAAGTTTTGTTTGTAGCCGCCACAGTTTAAGGGGGAGCCCGTAGGCATAAAGATCATAAATATTGGAAAGGTATTTGTGGCTGGTTGATAAAAGTTATTGCATCTTTAGACAGTAAAATGTGAAGGTAAAATGATGAAAAATGTTATATAGAAAGTGTCACAGAATTTTAAAAATGTTGTTATCAAAAGTCAGATAATGTCATGTCAAGAAGTATTACGTATCTCTAATAAATTGTAAAAGGTTGTTGAAAGTTATAATTTGTGAAGGTCGAAGAAGGATTGCTATTGTGGGAAGGCAATTTGAAGGTGGGGAAATCAAGCATTGAAAGATTGTGGGATCAAGAAGGTTAATCAAGTATATAAGGTAAGTTGAAATTGTTTGTTCTAATGGGAAAAGTTGATAGAGTAAAGAAAGAGAAAACAAATAATTTAGAAGAAGAATTGATAAAGGTGAGGAAAGAAAATACAAGTTTAAAATGTGAAAAGGATCTTTTAGAAAAATAATTGACAAAATTAAGAAAAGAAATGGGAGCAGAAAAATGTAAATTTTTAAATGAAATTAGTGATTATACAGAGGCAATTGAAGAGCTAGAGGATAGGTTAAAGTTTGTGGAAGAAGTACATAATTGGAAAATGAAGGAATCATGCAAACTTGAAGAAAAGAATAAAGAGCTTGAAGAAAAGTTAAAATTGTTTGATAAGATTAAGAAAAGAAATGAGGAATTGGAACAAAGAGTGAAATTGGTTGATGACTTAGAAGAAAAAATGAAGAAATCAGAAGAAGAGAATGGTTTATATAGGAAGGAAATCACAAAATTAAATGAGGAAAATGAAAGTCTGAAGTCAAAGAAATTGGCATGTGATGTTTCATGTAGTACAGAAGATTTGAAATCATCATTTGATAAGTGTGCTTTTACTAAAATTGATTGTGATAAAGATTGTCAAGATGAAAATGGTAGTAATAATGAGTTTCATTTTGCAAAAGCTACTAATTGTTTTGATAACAGTGTTGGTTTGAAAATTATGCAAAAAATCGGATATAAAGGAAAAGGTTTGGGAAAACATGGGCAAGGAATAAGAGAGCCCATTCAGCAAGTTGTGAGGCCCAAGAATGTAGGCCTCGGATATGGTAAACAAAATATAACTGATGTTGCTAGTGTTACAAGATCATGCAAATCAAGTAAAAGAATGGAATGTTCGTATTGTCATAGAGAAGAGCATAAGAAAGAGAATTGTTGGGATCTTAATCCTTGTTCTATTTGTAGTATGAGAAATCATTATGAAAAGACATGTTGGAATAAAGATTCCATGTCAGGTTGTATGTGTATAGATTGTGGATGGGCTTTTGGATCAAATTGGAAAAAGATTACAGGCATGATAAAAAAAAAATGTTCAAGTATAAAAGTTCGCATGTAAAAGGTGATGGCAATTATGGAAAGTTTGAAGGTACAACAAATACTTTTGGCAAGACATCTATAGATGGAAAGTTTGCAGGAAGTTCAAGATTGAAGTTTTGAAAAATAAAGGTTTGAGAGATTGTTGCGATAGTTGGACAAAGACAAAGGCATCATTAGGCACGAAGATCATCAAGATGGAAAAGAAAGGATTCGAGAAGTCTAAAGACTTGGTTGCAACCACAAGGAAAAGAAGATAAAAAGAAGACAACAGTCAATGGCAAATGAACAACAAAGGAATTGGAGAGTGTCATAGCATTTGTAATAAGACAAGAGAATGACATTAGAATTGAGAGTTGTTTGAAGCTATGAGAGAAAATAATTTGAGGAAGTCCGTAGACTATGTTAGAGACAAAGGAAAAGAATTTGCAAAGAATAATATTTCATTGACACAATTAGTGCTTGTAAATGGGTACCTAACAAGGCTTTAAGCCAAGACCCATCTATACTAGATCATGGCATGTATATCTAGAGCAATTTATTTGTGGTAGAAATTAAGGGGGAGAATTGTAGGAATTAATTTCTACCACCACCAACCTGCAATCAATGCAATTAATGCTTAATCTAGAAACATCGGTAAAATAGATAAGTTGGTAGGTAAAAGAAGAGTCCAAAAGGGAAGACCAACGAAGGATTTTCCACATGTTTTAAATACATTCTAGACAGTTCTAAATTCCTCTTTAAAAGAGGCATTATGTAATAGGTTTGTGTATTGGTGGCAAGATGGATGTATGAAGGCAGGCATGAGCATTGGCAACTCTGTATTATTCAAGACATTAATCAAACTCTATTATGTTTTAATGTTCTCTCCTGTGCTATATAATTGTTGTGTGTTTGTGCATGTCCATCCACCCCTACAGTTTTAGCTCATACTTTGATAACAAGGATTTTTTTCATCATGTGTCAAATTATGATATTTTATGAAGATTCCAATACATGGTTTTAGAGTCAAACTCATTGACTCATATTTTATGAGTAGTGGTCCACACAAACCTATCTCTCCTTAGCATTAATGGTTTACTTACTTGTCATTAAATCTAGGCGTTGTTAACATGGTTGGGGATTTCAAACTTTTTGAGAGGTCACCAATCTAACATTACTATAATTATACCATGCTTAACCATGAATTTCAACAAAAGATCAGGCACACTTAGCTTTCTGTCGCATTTGCAAATTCCTTAGCAAGTCTTGTGCCATCTAAAGCATTCATTGTAGATCTCCTTTACTTTGTACATTTATAAGTAGGAGGTATCTCTTGATGTGTGTCCAAATATAATATTTCAAAAAAATTCAACTTCATATTTTTTTATGTAAAACTCATTGACCCATATTTTATAAAGTAGTAGTTTACACAAATACATCTCTTAAAACATAAATGATCAACTTAATACTCATTACATCTAAATAATTAAATTTAGATAAAATGTATAACAATCTCACTATTTGTCATACTACTTGTATTTTACTGCAGTATTGTAAAAAGAATTCAATCAATTTTGAATTCAATGGCAGCGGAATAAGAATTATTTAGTTCCATTCTGACCGACAGCAAAAATATATTAGACAAGATGACAAAGTTACAACACGGATACCAGGAATCTCATAAAACCATACAAGTTATTAATATTGAATTGGAAAAGATTAATGGTCGGTACGCGGAAGAGGATCAACAAATGAAGTTGCAGGAGAGTAGACCAATCTGCCATCTATGCGTTTCACCAGTTCTTTCTTTCTCCTAGGCCACCACTCAGAAGGGATTTGAAGCCTTTCAATTAATAAGTCAGTGTATTTGTTGACGAGAGTTGGATCTCTTCCCGAGGGCCTAAAGGGTAGATTGATACTTCCTTGAAAGCCATCAAGTGCGTGCAAATAAACCTCCAAGTTGTGGAAGTTTGTAGGATTATATGTTTGTTTCAGCATAGGCGAGCTGCTACTGTCTAAAATAATCTCTACTCCCACATGAACATATGCCCAGGGAAGCCGGTGCAGAAGCCTTGTCAGCCATCCCATCCTTTCGTTGATAAAAATCCCAGGAACTTTAGGAACCAAGTCCTTGGTGTTTACCAAACGTAACACTTTGACGCCAATCTCTTCCATGTGTTGGGCAAATGACAGATTCCCTACGCGAGGAGAAGCGAAAGAAAACACTGTGACCTGAATTGAGCTCATACCATAATCATTCACCACGATTTGTCTGATATCGTATGCGCTTAGGGTTGCCAGTGCAGCTCCCAAGCTATGTCCAGTAAATGTTATGCTCAAATCTTCTTCATGCCGTTTGTATTCCTTTACTAATCTGGTTATCTCACCCACTACAATGTCCCTCGCACTAATCCTGCATTTGACAGAATCCTCACTAGTGGACGTATAACATCTGAGAAAGCCCTTCTCTATCTTGGCATCTCGATTTGAAATGCTTTGGATGTTGGAGCATGTTGTAGCCTCGGATGTAACAACAGGAACCAATACGTCTTTGAAGTTTTGGATCCATTCATAAAGAGTTTCCGTGCCTCTCCACGCAACAACTATGTCACGTCTTCCCAATCTCTTTATCTCATCTGGGTCAGTGCAAACCGCAATAAAACCCATCCAAGCACCGCCTTCTCTTGACTCCTCCCCAAAAATTGAGTTCAAAATACTCGTATTGGCGTATATATATTTGGTAACTTGATAACCACGCCCAAAATTTAGGGATTCCATTCTCTGGGTAAGACAGCTTTTGCTGCGCTTACAATTCCCATGGTTCGGGGAAGTCCGCGACATGTCGAATACGTCATAGCATTGCTGTGCAAAATCACCATATCTGAGTATCTCTGCTTTGACAAGTGGGTTAATTGGATTGAGCAAGCCATTCCAGTTATTGGCACCGTGGATATCTCTCCATCTATCACCAACCTTCAATTTGCCTGCACCTTCTACATCTCCATCAGTTTTTTCGTTTGGAGAAATGGTATTACATTCTGATAAATAATATTCAACCTCTCTCCAATGATCAAAAGCTAATCGAGATGCTGACATGTTCTCGATTCTAACAATTCTTACACACACTTGCAGCTCTGACAAGAAATCTCTTGTTGGACGGCCTGATTCGCAAACTTTGGTCGTTTCAAAAGTTTCCCGTAGTTGATATAAATAAGCAGTGGGATCATAGTAGAATTTTTCATAGCATTCTAAATGGAGGATTCGTGAGATGATTTGCTGAATAAAGGGAGGCGTTTTCTTCGCAACTTCTCTTATATTTGTCAAACCAACTGGTCGTTGGGGTTTTTTCAAAGAATTTGGTGAAGAATCTTACCCTAGTGCTATTCTTGTATTTTAAAACATCTTAAAGATCGAAGAGATGTATATAATAAAATAAAGATTATTAGTTTATGTTACGTATACTTATGCATCAATTAGATGTAAATAAAAAATTGAAATTAAATAAAACTATCAAATTTCTATATTTTCAATAGTAATTTTAAATGAGGTATTTATCTATTTTGGATTTTCTTGTTGTTGTGAAGTTAGTAGATGGATCAACTTCTTTAATTTTTCTACATTTTTATTTAAATTGATACAAAAACTTTTCTTTCTTTTTTTAATTTTAAATTTTAAGTTCTAAAATCTCAACTATATTAATTATAGTTATGCCATTGAAATCTTAGGATTATTGTGAAGTGTGGGCAATCACTATATATGTAGGGTATAGACTCATTAGTGGGTGATCTTATTGTTAGAATGGAAATATTTTAATAAAAAGATTACACTTAATGAATTTTATCATCATTAAATTTTACCAATGTCTAAAATTAACATTGCACATTTTCAAATCTTTCACATTATGGAAACTTCATTTTTATACTTCGATTTCCAATATGATTTTGACTTGTTGATGTCTATGATATTGACTGCCTCTGCTATTACTAATTGTTTATTAGGGTGTATTGAACATGTATTTTGTAATATGTGTCAAGAGTGATCTACATGGTTGATTTGAATAGTTATTGTATTCATGAATTCTCTTCTAATTTTTTATACTTCAACTCAAATTGATGAAAAAAAACAATTACATTATTAGATTTTAAATTTATTGTGCTAAAATTTTAACCATATTAATAATCACTGTTTCATTGAAATGATAATAAAGTGGCGAGTTCGGAGCATTCACCAAACATGTAAGTTGCAAAATTATCAGTTTCATTAGTGTTGGAGTTAACAACCCAAGATCTTCAATCTGCAACGCCAAAGAACCTCCACAAGAGATAGAGAGAAGTAACAATGGAAGATGCCATTCCACCAAACAAGGATTGCAATATGATACAATATGATCAATGCAATACTATACAATGCTATATGCCAAATTACAATATGCTAGAGATGCCTTGCTTATAAAGGCAAGGATGAGAGATAGGATAAGACAAGATCATGACAAGTGTCTTAATCCTATCACATGAGACAACTAGCTCATAACTACCTAGGAAAGTGGAAATTCTACATAAGACAACTAATACTTATCTAGATATGACAACTAATATCCTAAGTAAACTTAACATGTGAATTAAGTCCCCTAAGTCCCTAGTAAAGGAATAAACTAGGTATAAGACTTATTCACACCAACATCCCCCCTTAAGTGCAACTTAGGGAGGTAAAAACAAATGCATAATGCAAAAGATGGGTCCCGGCAACTAGGCCTGATGAGGTACCCATGTACAAAAAAAACTCTCACAAGCAGAGAAAAGGAGAAAAACTCTGTGGGAGAAAACTCCTCTCCAAAAAAGAGAAAGAAACAAAGAAAACTAATGAAGGAAGGAGGACTCCTTAAGACCCCCCAAGGACAACTTCCTTCACCCCAAGCATCGATCGCAACTGAAGATAACGAGGTGATGCCAAAGGTTTAGTGAAGATGTTTGCAACCTACTGATCTGTAGGCAAATACTCCAAGCTGAGAACACCATCCTGGATGAGCTGCCTGATGAAGTGCATGTGGATCTCAATATGCTTAGTCCGCTGATGCTCCACTGGGTTGCATGAAATATGAATGGCACTCTGATTGTCACACAAAAGAGTAGTGGGCTAAGTGGAAGGGAATCCAAACTCAGTCATCAACTGACGAAGCCACAAAACCTCTTGACTAGCCAACACTGCACCTCGATACTCAGCCTCTGTTGATGATAATGCAATAGCAGTCTGCTTCTTGCATGACCATGCAATCAGACCAGAACCAAGGCAAAAGACAAAGCCAGAAGTAGACTTCTGATCATTGACATCACCAGCCCAATCTAAGTCAGTGAAGCCCACAATCTGAGATGCACTTGAAGTGTAGTGAATGCCAAAATGAGTAGTGCCCTGAATGTATCTCAAGATACGTTTGGCGGCCTTCCAATGACTCTCATGAGGCTCCTGTGAGAAGCAAGAGACAAGTCCAACCACAAAGGAAATATCAGGACGACTATGTGTCAAGTACAAAAGACTGCCAACCAACTGCCAATACAAGGTAGGATCAACTGTAGGCGTAGTGCAACTGGTAGATAGTACAACACCTAACTGGAATGGAGTAGGGGCAGGCTTACAATCAGCCATGCCAAATCTTTGAAGCAAGTCAAGAGCATACTTCTGTTGGAAAATGAAGATCCCCTATGAAGTCTGATGAATCTAAAGACCAAGGAAGTAATGCAAAAGACCAAGGTTAGTCATATCAAATCGCTCCATCAATGCTCGCTATGTACTCTGAATCATGGAAGTAGAACTCCCTGTGAGAATCAAATCATCCACGTAGGGCACAAGTATAAGTAGATCCTCTCTATGTCTCTGTGTATAAACTGTGGGATCAGAATGGCAGCGAGTGTAGCCGGAAGCAAGCAAGAAACTATCCATCTTCTCATACCAAGCCCGAGGGGCTTGTTTGAGACCATACAATGAATGTCGAAGCCTGCAAACAAGTGAAGAGTCCTGCACAAAACCTGGTGGCTGCTCCATATAGATCTCCTCATGAAGATCCCCATGCAAGAAAGCACTCTTCACATCCATCTGATATACTGACCATCCCTGTGATGCAGCTATAGCAAGGACAAGGTGAATAGAATCCATCTTGGCAACAGGAGCAAAGGTCTCGGAATAGTCAATCCCTTCAACCTGAGGAAACCCCTTTGCAACAAGATGAGCTTGTACTTGTCAATGGAACCATCTGCTGCATACTTGGTACGATACACCCACTTGCACCAAACCAACTTTCTTCCCTTGGGAAGAGGCACAAGATCCCAAGTATGATTCTTCATCAAAGAAGAATACTCATCATCCATAGCACTATCCCACTCTGGAATACCTGAAGCATCTGAAAACTTCTTAGGATCATCTGAAACTGCATGACTCAAAAGACTAATTCCAGAAGTCTGAGAACAAGTGCGGCGAGTGTCTGTGGGATCACCAACAAGAGGACCAACCTCCTCAAGAGTAACTCGAGCCCATCATGGCCTAGTGGGTGAGTGAGGAGGAGGTTCATCAAGACCATCATCAAAGTCTTCCTCAAGTAGCAAAGTGTCATGAATTGAAGAAGACTGAGTAGGTTGTGATGAAGAAGAAGTCGAAGGAGGATCTGGTTGGGTGAAGGTCTCAGAAAACTGAACATCACGTCAGAAATGAACCTCTCATGTGTCAAGATCAAATAATCTGTATGCCTTCACATCCTCACAATAGCCAACAAAGATGTAACACTGACTCTTCTTCTCCATGGATTTACATCGACCATTCGGAATGAATGCCCAAGCCTCACTACTGAATACTCTAAAGAAGGATACATTGGGCTTGTGATGAGACCAAGCCTCCTCAGGGGTCATATTTTGCACTGCCTTGTGGGGCATATGATTCTGAATATAGTTGGTGCAATTGATAGCTTCGGCCCAAAAGGCAGGAGCAATGGACCTAGACTGAATCATACAATTCGCCATTTCCCTGAGAGTCCTGTTCTTTCTCTCCGCCACACCATTCTGCTGAGGGGTGTAAGGAACTATGTGCTGATGAAGAATACCACGCGCACTGCAAAAATCTTGAAATGCCTGATTAACATACTCCCCCCCATTATCTGTGCGTATCTATCGAAGAGAAAAACCTGACTGCTTCTCCACAAAGGTTTTGAAGGCCTTGAAGTTGGTGAGGACTTCACTCTTGAGCTTCAGAAAGTAGACCCATGTTCGGTGGGAAAAATCATCAATGAATGTTAGCACATACTTGTCCCCTAAAAAAGAAGGAGTTGGGAATGACATAAGATCACTATGGACCAACTTAAGGGGTGTGGTTGTACGTGTAGCATGACGCTTAGGAAAAGGATCTTGATGTTGCTTGCCAAGAACACATCCTTGACAAACACCATCTGTGCAAGTGATCTTTGGAAGACCAACCACTAAGTTATGTGCTTTCATTTGCTGAAGATATCTATAATTCAAGTGCCCAAATCTCTCATGCCAAAGCTTGCTCATTGAATCAGCATGAGCAACAAAACATGAACCTGATGAAGACTCAAGTCCATCAAATCGATACAAATGATTCTCATGATCAGCTACTCCTGTAGCAACAACCTTCTCAGGATCTTGCAACTGTCTAATAGTCACATTTTGTGGAGTAAACTCAACTGACTTCCCATCTCCAGAATGAAAAATCTGATATATGGAAAGAATATTCGTCGAAATATCAGGAACAAGAAGAACATCCTCAATGCACCCATCTAGCATCTGAACAGAGCCTGTCCCCAAAACTAGAATCTGTGAAGAGTTCCCAACTAAAATTTGAGAAGTAGAAGTATGAACTATGGAATCAAGAAGATCACGTGAATTTGTCATGTGATGTGAGGCACCTGAATCAAGAATCCAACTATCTGAAGGTAAATGCATAGCTCGTGCAGAAAGAGCTTGCCCTTTGCCCATGGAAGAAGGCTTAGCCACTGAAATATTGTGCTTCTTCATAGCTTCCTCCAAGGCCTCTAATCTCTTAAAGCAATGAGATGCATCATGTCCAATTTTGCCACAAAATGAACAAGGATCTCCTTTCTTTTTCTTGGACTTGGAAGAAGAATCTCTAGAGGTAGAAGAAGAAGGAGATTGAGTGGACTTCTGATTGTTCTTCGGCTTCGGTTTGGAGGGATTCTCACTACCAGAAGATGATTCTGCTTTGGGCTTCTTCTTGTTCTTTCCTTTACCCTTGGATGATTGAGCCATTAGAGCATGATTCATAGAATTAGGTAAGGCATCCAACTGAATTAACTTGGCCTCCTCCCTAGTAAGACGCTCACAAAACAACTCAAATGTAGGCATTTTGTAATCTTTCCCCATTGCATCCATGGTTGAATAGAAAGTAGAAGAAAACACTTGATAAGGGCCCTTTAACTTAGACAGAATCAAGAAGATACATTCATCACTAGATACATCATGTCCACATCCTTTCAATTGTGACAAAATCATCTTGAATTATGCAAGGAAATCTTGCATTGAAGGAAACGCATCTGGAGAGAGGGATTGTAGTTCTGCTTGAAGTTGCAAGGTTTTGAAATGATTTATTTTACCATACAATTCTTCAAGTTTGTCCCAAACATTCTTAGGTGTTTTGCACTCTGAAATATGAAACAACAGATTATCAGATACATGTAAGCCAATGAGCCCTTTTGCTTCATCCATTTTACATCTATGGACAAACTTTTCATAATCCCTTGTAAATTCAGGTTGTTCTGCATCTAACATTGGCCATAGACCCTTAGATTGTAACAATTGAGTCATTTTTAGCTTCCATGTATGATAATTGTGTGGAGTGAGTGGTTCAATTTGCCTTAGATCCACCATGAACACCAAAAAGTAAAGGACAATGTGGCACTTAAATTGTGCCTTTCACCCCCCCAGAATGTATTAAAAACTAATTTTGCAACCCCCCCAGCAAATTACAATGAACAAATTTTTGCAATTGTACAAGTGACAAGCTCAAATCAACCGTTTATAACACACGGTGATTTTTACAATTTTTTAGAATAAGGAGCTTGCAAAGCTGAAAACAGAGGTTACAAATAGATTCCTTGCAATTTTTTGATCAATTTCAAAAAAAAATTTTGCCAAATTTTGACTTCGTTGGCAAAAGTTACATCAAGAACAAGCAATAAATGCACTTGTACCTTCAAGCTGAAAAATTGGCAAAAAATGGAAAAATCTAGAAAATGACCTGCACCACTACGAAGTTCATCGAACCAGCTTTCCGATGATATCTCGTTTGCAAAAATCCGACTTCGTAGCGAAAAGTTATGCAAAAATGAAAAAAAGGCCTATTTTAGGCACTTTGAAGGCTAAACAGGTGCAAAAAATTGAGCCCTCGGGGGCTGGCTCCTGGTCACCCACGTGACCGTGGGCTGGGCTGGTTCAAAAATTCCACTGGTTTTGTTTTAACTGCTAGCGGTTTCCAGTTGTGGGGGCGGTTTAGATGACCGCTAGCGGTCTGGCTGGCGGAGCGGTCGGCTGCGGCTGGCGGTGGAGACTGCTAGCGGCTCCCGATGGCTGTTGGTGGACTGGCCACTGGCGGCTGTTAAGCCGCTGGCAGACTCTTAATAACAGTCCGCAGACTGTTAATAGTCTGTAGCTTAAAATAAAAGCCGACAGACCAAAAATATACAATGAAATGCGCTTTTTGAAGCGCTTAAAACCTTTTATAATTTTTTTGAAATTTTTCAAAATAAAAATGCCAACCAGAAATGAAATTAAATTTTTTTATTTTTTTTTGAAAATTTTTCTGAAGACACGCGTACCTGCGCAGGGGGGTCATATGGCCGCCTCTGCTAAAAAAAAAATTCCCCGAAGACAATTTTTGCCGAATATAGGCAAATTATATATCAAAAAACTCGGAAACGGCCACCCAGATGCAATGGAAGACTTATTTTTGGCTCAAAGTGCTCTTGTAAAAATTTGTTCACCAGATCTGAGCTCGAAACCCTTCTTTGCCAAAGCTGCAAATGGTGACGAAATTAAGTGAAACAAAAGCCAGATCTGAATTTTTCGAGCCTCCTAGACATAATGGGACAGCCTAAAATACTGTCACTATAGCCAAAGCACTGCAATCACCAGATCTCACCAAAAATGCAAGCATGCAATATAGGATACAAGAACTCAAAAAATGACAATAGAAATTGATGGAAACTCTCTAATAAAGAAATGGAAGGGGCTTGCCAGATTCAAAGCTCTGATACCATGTTGGAGTTAACAACCCAAGATCTTCAATCTGCAATGCCAAAGAACCTCCACAAGAGATAGAGAGAAGCAACAATGGAATATGCTATTCCACCAAACAAGGATTGCAATATGATACAATATGATCAATGAAATACTATACAATGCTATATGCCAAATTACAATATGCTAGAGATGCCTTTCTTATAAAGGCAAGGATGAGAGATAGGATAAGACAAGATCATGACAAGTGTCTTAATCCTATCACATGAGACAACTAACTCATAACTACCTAGGAAAGTGGAAATTCTAGATAAGACAACTAATACTTATCTAGATATGACAACTAATATCCTAAGTAAACTTAACATGTGAATTAAGTCCCCTAAGTCCCTAGTAAAGGAATAAACTAGCTACAAGACTTATTCACACCAACAATTAGAAGGTGGCCTTATTAGTGTCAAGATGAACATATTTCAAATAAGTTTTTCTATTTCACAAACATTATCAACATTTTATTTTAACAAAGTCTAAATTTAAAATTACATAATTTGGAAATTCACTTGTATACATGAATTTTTAATGCAATTTGAGCTCATCAGTGTTTCTGATATGACTTCACTTTGTTTTTATTAGTGATTTCCTTGTAGGTTTTATTGAATGTGGATATATTATTCTATATTGAGTGATTTGATTGTTCAATTTCCGTGCTTGATATAAGATGGTCATTGTAAGGTGCTTTGAGCAATTTCTAAATTTGAAGTTTAATTGAACATGACTATTGCATCACATTCCAAGTGACCTCATTAGATGGATTTATTAAGCATGGTTTCTATTTACCAATATAATTTTGTGTATGTTCTAGGATAGATTAGGAGATGCTATACATATAAATCAATGACATCAAACAATAATAGAATGTCTTTACCATACCAACTTATTAGAGGCTTATATGTTTTAGGACACCACGATAAATGCAAGGAAAAGTAACTAAAAATGAGATATATGGTAATACCTTAAATGAGAGGAGATATTATGAAATTTAGTGAAGTACAAGAAAATTATTAACATCTTAGGGGAAAAACCTAACAAGATGAGGAGATTAGAGTCACTCTAGAAGATATCTAGTTCATCTCATTTGAAACATCTTACATTTGTCAAATATCAAAAGTATTTTGTGCCCATACACTAAATGGAGTTTCATAATTAGTATAGATATTGTGTAGAGATAAAAATTCAATACTCGATCTATCAATATTGAATATTAGTGAAGGGAAATACATAATTAATGGATTATTATTAAAATTAAAAAGGTAGATTTGTAGAGTGGAGAAGTGTTGTCAAAGTATCTGAATTCTTATAATTCTCATAACCACCTAAACAATGTAATATAATAAATCTATGCTAACATTCACCCCCTTATTACATTGTTCCTACAAATGTACCCTTGAAAACTTGAAATTTGCATTGTCAAGGGACCCCCCCTTAAGGATTGCATAAAAAAGCTATCTAATTACAAAATATATATACATAATTTAGAAGATATTCCTTTGAAGAAATAAATCTTGAATCAAGTGGAACTTCATCAAGCTACCTCATGACACTCGAAAGGGTGTAGCTTCAAGTTCAATTCTCAAATCCTTAGAATACCATTTTCCAAAACTTCTAAACCACTGATTCTCAAATTATTTGACAAAAATCCATATTGAGTTCTATAAACATTGGGCTCCATCAATTTTCCTAATGAATCTTGTAAGGGTTTAATTCTCAATCATAATCTCATTAAATCACTGGACAACAATCCATATTAAGTTCAACACCAAATCCCTTGTCTCAAAAAATTAAGCTTCATAATATATGTATTCTTCAAAACCATCAGCATCAATAAGGAAAACAAGAAAGAAAGAGAAAACAATTCTCATGCAAAGAACAATCTCAAAGTGAGAAGCTAACTTGAGACGATGGAAATTCCTCTATACTCTAGTGCCACTAACCTAAAAAATAACCCTATTACATAATATTTGTTTGATGTCTTGCATGAGTTGTTGGAGGCCACATTAGGAGTACCAAAGATATCCTCAAAAGTCCTAGCATAACTCTTAGAAGATCCATTGGTAACATTGATAAAATTTGCTAAAAGATACTCATCAATTGTTTTAATGTTTTGGAATGCCCTTTCCCAAGCACTAGTGGTAAGAACATAGATTACTTGACTGACACATCTCAGGGAAGATATATCAACTGCTTGGCATCTTACAATACTCATAAAATTAATTTGAATCGCATCTTTATTTAACATTTGACTTACCAAGCCAAGTTACCACTATTAGGAGATGAATGAAAATGATTATCTAGCCATTTATAAATCCTCATATATTGCAAATGAGTGATTGTCCCACTCTTGATTGGATGATTTGGTGGGTCCTCATTATCTTCACCTCTAGCTGATTAAACACTTTTTAATTAGTATCCAATTTTTAAATCTTACACAATGTGTCACATACCATATTTGCATAAAAAGGATAATAGTTGTATCAAAGAACCTTGTTAAATATATTTTTTAGTGGTTTCAACTACCTGTGAAAAACTTATAGTCTTCATATAAAACAAGGTGCTCAACTATAGATGCCACAGTGTACTAAGGATCTCTTCAATATAACTTGATGCCCTTTCTCCAATACCAGTTGGCTAATCATTGAAAGTTCATTTACTTTATTTTATTCCCAAAAAATTCCAAGTGTCACAAGATATTAACACACACTTCATAAATAATTAAACCTCCTCCCTAAAAGCCCTCAAATATAACTCTAACTCAAAATTTATATAAAAATACGGAGTCCCTGTCATTAACTCAAAAAACTTCTTTCATATCTATAAAACTCTTAAAAATTTCTACCGAGTGAAAAGATCCATTCTCCTTAGATTTTTTTTTAAATAAAAGATCCACTCAAACAATGAAATCAATGAAAATTTTACCACAGATGTAAGCTCATACATTTATGTGCTTTGGTTGAGGTCCAATCTTGTGGATTACTTGTGATAGAGGAACAACCTCATTTGATGCTAATCTTCATTCAATATTTTGGATGATATATAGATTTTACAATCGTCCTCATCTATCCTCTAACTATGGAACAAGCCCAACTATCCCATTAATTACATTTCACATCTCAATATCTTGCTTGAATTGTTGTCTCCAAAAATCTTGGGCTTGAAGTTAAAACCAATAAAAACTAAGGTGGTTACTGATGATTAAACTTGGGCTTTAAGGGAATTGAGAGGATACTTGGTGATTTTTTTGGGTTTTTTTTATATGAAGTGATACGGGACTATGGGAGGGAATTTATGGGATGATATGAGCTTGATTTTGAATAGGATATGCTTAGGAATAAATTGGTAAAATATTTTTCTATGGTTTCATTTTTTTGGTAGTGTGATTAGGGAGGAGAGTTCATCATGGAAAGACTCATCAAGTTGGTTATACAAAGGGATGGAGGACTCATGGTGGTCATGCTATTTTTTATTAGATGGTTTTAATGGGTTGGATGAGGTTAGGGTCTTGGATGGTATTGGTAGAGTGATAGCCCCATTCACTTAATGTAATTTTTCATATTAGACTTGTGGGGTAGTATGAATCCATATTATCATAATTTCATTTTGGATAAATTTATCCATGAATATTTTCATCAATTTTGCATTAAGTGATGGATTAGTGATATATAGATGATTAGATGAATAATTAAGTGTATTAATTAATTTTTAAATATTGGTAAATATGAATTACATAAAAGGCAGAGTCAGTGGTTATGTTTTGAAATATGGAGCTTGATACATGGATGGAAAATAATATAGGTTTCCCATATCAAAGGTATCATAGGGGTGACAAATTTTTATAAATGTAGGTATCATAGGGTAGCTTTGGATATCAATTTCTTGGTCACAAGATGATTGATTGATGGGTGAATGATGGAATCTTGAATAAAGTGTACTAGCAATGATATTATCAAGGGATTTAATTTTATGCTCATCTTGATCAACAAGACTAGCCATCATCATTAGTTTGGAATATATGTTCAAGATGGTTATCATGAGGAGACTCATCAAAATAAAATGGATTCATGATGCTCATTTGATGAGTTGGAAGAAGATAAAAGATGATATTAGATAAAATGAGATTTTTTAAACGAAATATGGAACATATTATAATAAATGGGAGGAAAACTTATTATATTTAAATCTCAAATATGGATTATGTTGCGGTTTGGAATAATTTTGATTGATTTTGGATAAATGAATGGATTATATTAGTCAAATTAAGGTTAAAGAGTTATGGAACATGGTGTTGGAAAAATCAAATTGATTTTGGGTAGAAATAGTCGTTAAATAAGTAAAAATGTGATTTTGGGTAGAAATAATGGTTAAAGAATTATAATTGATTTTAACACAATTAATTAAAATGTAGGTGCCCTAAGGGATTATGAATTCATATTAAGCTATGGATCCAATTATTCACATATTTTTAGGGTTCTATGAAGTGTATGGATTGAAAAAGTAAAGGTTGGCATCAATGTGATAAAGGATACAATAACATTAATGTAAAAATGTTGTAAGATCATATATTCATTGATATAAGATGCAAATCCCCTAAAGCATAAGATTTATCATAAGCATATGAATTGATTAAATATAGGTACATTGAAATATGGTATAAATTCTTCAAACTATGGAATTTAAATAAAAATGTTTTATAAAGGATTTTTTTTTTATTTATAACAGTTTAGACCTATCACCTTAGAATGATGATTTTGAGGATGAATTAGATAGATATATTTGAGAGAATAAGATGGGTGAATAATAAATACCTTAGATGGTGATTCAATTGGATTTGATTATACACCTATGATAGGCTAAGTTCTTGACAAATTATCGTCTAGATTACCTACTTGAGATATGTTAATTTCCTTAGAAAGAATTGAAT
>VDFB02281492.1:943059729-943236319 GCA_007258455.2 Sequoia sempervirens | reverse complement strand
TAGTCATGATTAGGGACCTATAGGTTATATTGGTGAAGCAAAGCACCAAGTAGGTCTTACAAGGAAAGGCCTAGAGCATGAATCAGTGACTGATTCCTCCAACCCCTCTCCCTATCAGATTGGTATTAGAGCAAGCAAAAGATTTGGGATTGATCTTGTATGTCAGAGACAGAGTCTAGCGGTTCTAGCATCATGGTGACAAATGCTGAGTTGGCTAAGAGGGTTGAAGAAACAAAGGAAGACAATAGGGTATTGAGAGAGAAGTTAGACCAACTTGAGCAAGCACTGAATGTTATGCGGTTTGATGGAAGAATAGCAAAAGAAGAAGAGGTTGCAGAGGAGGATAGAATCCCTAAACCTAACCCTGTATTGAAGGAGGATCCCTTCTTGAAAGCATTGAAGGCTTTGAGTGGAAAATCACTTGAAGGAGTACCACTATTTAGTGGAAAGATGGAGGCTGATTTAGTTATGGATTGGATAGAGGGAATGTAAAACCATTTTGAGTGTGATGGAGTCACTAAAGCACAAAAGGTAAAGGTGGCTAAATCAATACTAAGAGATTCTACCTTAACTTGGTGGAAATTCATTCAGACAGAGAGGGAGAAGGAAGGCAAGCAGCCTATCTCTACTTGGAAGGGAATGGTTGCCAAGGTGAAAGAAGCATACCTACCTAAAGACTATGAAATTCAGTTGCATAAGAGGAGACATAGTTTAAGGCAAAGAGATCAGGATGTCAGTTCTTATACTAAGGAGTTTCAAAGACTTTGCATGAGGTCCAATGTCACAGAGGATGAAAGTATCAAGGTGGCAAGGTATCTCAACGGTTTGAAGTGGAACATTCAAGAGGAGATGGTTCTCTTAAGCCCCAAAATAGTGCACCAATGTTATCAATTGGCATTAAATATTGAAGAGAGGAGTAAGAGGAAGCAAGATCAGACTTCTAAGGGCAAAGGCAAAGGAAGAGATCAAAGAGGACAGCATGGTGCCTACCAAGGTAGAGGCAATGACCAAAGAAACCAAGGAGAGTCAAACCTCATAGAGCATGGAGGTGAAACATGTACAAGAGGTGGACATAACCGGGGTAGAGGACCTCAAGGAGGTTCAAATAGAGGAAGAGGAGCAGGCAGGCAGGAGCCTTTCCTTGTATGTACCTACTCTAGGCCTTTCCTTGTAAGACCTCCTTGGTGCTTTTCTTCACCAATCTAACCTATAGGTCCCTACTCATGACTAGGTGCCCCTGGTTTGTCTAACCAACCCCTCTTCTATCATTCATCAAGATCATACATTGACCTTCTTACCCCTCCTAAATTTTGGACCACATCCATTACCTCCACATAAACTGGACATCCTTGGTCTTCATGGTTCCCACGCCGTGATATGGTTATGCAAATGAAAATGAAGAAAAGTAATCATCTCCTTATCCATTGGCTAGAAGAATGCATGCTTAATGTTTTGATACATGATATCAGCTCTCTCTTCTACTCTCATGGTTGAATATCAAAATCTAGTATGGTGGGCCTCTAGAGTTCTAGTCATCTTTCTTCCCTCTCTTCCAATCTAATATTGACCTGATCCATGTCTTCCCAAAATTCTTAATTGGCTTTGTTTTTGAAAGCTGAAGTTTCTCCTGAGTCACCAGTGTAGCTCTCTCTACCTTTTCAAACTCTTTCATTGCTACAGATCATCTTTGGGATTTAGTCATTTGTACCACATGGTTGATGTGTTTTGAATCCTTGCATCTAAGGGGTTTAAAACCTTAGGGGCCTTAGATGAGAAAAAGAAGTAATGTTTTTCTTTTCTTTTTATGTGAGGACCTAGTAGTGAGATAAAAGAGGACTGTATAGAAAAATGAAAAAAGAAGACATAGAAATTCATGGACCATACTATATCACCTACATGCTACCTAACAAGGACATGAATGTAGTAGATTTAGGTATGATAGGGGTATTGCAAGGTATATTTGAGGAATATATAAGAATGAAGAAGAATTAAATGGATCAAATTAGTGTCAAATGTTTTCCTAAAAGATCTCCCACACCCTATTAGGGAATTTAATCATTTCTAAGCATTTTCCACGTCCTATGGGAAAGTTTGAGGAGGTTCCAATAGTTGAGAGTTTAATGAGTACTTATAACTTCTTTCCATGCAATCATGATTAGTTAGAGAACATATAGGGAAACTTGATGAGCTATGCAACAAATGAAGAGAATATAGGGTATTTTGACCTAGTCTTAAGCATCTCCAAGCATCTAGGAGATATTGAAGGAGTCTTGACTAATAGATAGGGTCGAGGATAGAAGTTCTATTTTTGGTTACATTGAAATCATGTAGGACATCCATAGTCTTATTCTTGGTTATGTTGACATTACAAAAAATTATATAGGATGGAGTAGAATGTAGCTCTACCTTTGTCAATTCCATGTTAAATTTTTATTATATATAGCTTGCTAGTGTAGGAACTCTAAGAAAAATAATCATTGTAGGACCATTCTTAAAAGATTTCAAATAATAAACTAGTGAACCCATATACTCTTATGACTATATATACACAAATCTAGATTAAACTTAGAATTCATTAACTTAAAGTTCTCTTTATTCTATATTACCTCAGTGAAAGTTTGAGCAAATCTACTCGCACTCGGAGGTGTTTCCTTGAAACCTCCAACAACACTCTGTTCAACATCCAAAACCACATATTAAAATGCTATTTGTAAAACAATGCTATTAACACATGTAATAAATTTATAATTGTTTACTAACTTTACATACCCCACTAATAGGTGTATTGCAAAAATAAGTAGATTGACTGGTGTACCTAGGGTCAACACTGTGACCCTGCAATTTTATTAAAATAATAAAACTAAATTAGTTAATCTTGCATTTCACAATCAAAATTTAATAAACTAAATTCAATGAACATGTTGAATTTACCTAACCTGCCAACACCATATGCATCATGCACGTCACTTTCCATGCATGCACCCCTCCGAGGGCTGGTAGGTCATACCAACAAGGGATTCCGCAAGATCGACACACACATGGTTCCTCAAGGCCACCACCAAGACTCCCCGGGATTGCACCGCATAAATGGGGCTAGGTGGTGGATGACACTGAAATAAGGGATGTGATTGTTGCAAAGTCTCTACATCAAAGACTCTCCTTGGCAAATCGCAGCATCACAATCTACTCAATGAGGGTGGCTCTAGCTGCAGAGGTCATTGTCTCCGCCATGTAGGATCCAATTGTGCATCGAATTATCCCCGTATCGGACTCCCCCACCTCTCCCCTGAAACTCCCTCATATCAAAATAATTTAGGATTTGGTTCAATACAAACTCACAATATAATTTCCTAAGAAAATATTGGGGGACTTCACAGTTATTGCACGGTGGGTAATCAAAGACCATATACCATCTGTCATAAAAATGGTTCCTAATCTCTTGGTGGTGGCACCAATGAATAGGAAACCTCTTTGCATTGAGGGTGAGATTTTGATTTGTTCTAGGGTCAGTGAATAGAGAGCACAAATCGCCTTTAGTAATCTTTAAATCTTTTACTTGTTTATATGATAATTTTTCTGCATAATATGCCCTCGATGTTTCCCTCCTATTTTTCCATCCAAATATTTGTTGGGTAATTGCATCTACATTTTTTAACAAATCCTTCAATGAATCTGCTAGATGTATTCTTTCTGTGGTTGAAGAATTTTGATCACTCAACCTACTAATAAGATCCTCAACTTCTTTTCTATTGTTTTCAATTTCACTCCTCAAATTTTCTTGAGTGCTAGGAGGGTATTGAGAGAATGGTGGGGGAGGTTGATTTTGTTGTTGAGGCTGATTTTGTTGAGGCTGATTTGGTTGAGGATTTTCCTCCTCTTGTTGAGGATTTCCTACAAATTAAAACAAAACATTCATTTCTAAACTAAAACAAACAAAATCAATTTAAAACTAACAAATTCAAAACAAATACCAAACAATACTTACCTCTTGCATCTCCTCGTTGTTGTGGTGGCATATTTGTGAAGAAATCCAATTACTGTTGATGAATTTTGAAGAAATCACCTCTCCAAGAATGCGAGCGTGTAAAACAAGATTTTTTGCCGCGGGCAGAGCTAAAACATAG
This sequence comes from Sequoia sempervirens, assembly GCA_007258455.2. Lineage (NCBI taxonomy): Eukaryota > Viridiplantae > Streptophyta > Pinopsida > Cupressales > Cupressaceae > Sequoia > Sequoia sempervirens. Next base: position 943,232,195 of record VDFB02281492.1, on the reverse strand, counting down.
AAAAAACCAAATGAGAAATGATATTTGGATTCACTTTTTTTTTTTGCTTTTAAAAAACCATAACGCGGACGCGTTATAATGCATTCGCATTATGGATTTTTTTTTCTTGTTTGGCCACAAAAGTGCGACCATCTTGGTGCACTTACCCCACACCAAACACATAAGGGTACGTGTAGGATCATCATGGAAAAAACATGCCCTTAAGTGGCAAAAAATTCATAAAAATTAGAGTTAGGCAACTTGACATAAAAATTTGAATAATTTATCTATATTATTTAAAAAATATGTAAGAATAGGATCTATAGAAAATTGAATGTAGTTTCTAAACTTCTAGGTTTATTTAAAAAAAAAAAATCTATTTGGTGAAAATTTGAAATTTCAATGCAGTAGTACTTAAATTTCAGGCAAAAAATAAGTAGGTGTCTATCTAGCCACCCTAATTACAATAAAATGATAATATAAGATTTTAGATATAAGCAAAGGACTCATGGCTTGATGCAATGCATATTTTTTTGTAATTTTTTTCCAAGTAAATAATTAATTATGAATTTTTTATTACAACTTTTAGAAAATATAAAAACTCATATGTCTGACCACCTTAACTTGGTCAAAACTTCATGAAATTCATTTTTTTTTTAATCTTATAGTATGTGAAGCATAGAATGTGACACATGTTTCAGATTCAAAAAATGTGATATTGTTTGAAAGCTATAGATTTTTTTCCATCATCCTATCGATCAGAACTTTAGTCATAATTCAAATAGAAAATAAATAATAATTATTTATTAAATTCAAAGTAAAGCATAATTTATATTAGTGGAAAGCTGAGAATCTCCTTTAAAACCCTTTTGTTTCATCAATTTTGGTAAAGAAAAAAGTAGTCACCATTATTACCCTACACATACCCATCATATCGCGAACTTTGGCCCATGATGATCCCCGCATTACGCATAACGGTTCTATGGATTTGGGGTTAGTATGTTCGCTGCTGCAATTTATTTATGAAGGGGCTCAATTGTCATCATTCCCCAAAGCAAATAGAACTAGAAGAATGACACAAAAGATATAGAAAAAGGGGGAAAATAAAGTTCGCTTTGGGTCAACATGGAAGAGACATCATCAGGTCTCAACACTTTGCATCATCCCCAAAAAGGAAAATAAAAGCAAAAAATAAAGAAAGAAGAAAAGGTGAAAGAAAAGTGAAAAAGCTTTTGGGTCAACATGAAGGAGACATTTCGATCATGATGCCTTGCATCATCCCCAAAAGGAAAAGATAAAACAAAAGAAAACAAAAAAAAAGAAAAAGAACCATTTGGGTTAACATGGAAGAGACATAGGGAATATCTACACTTTGCATCATCCACAAAAGGAGAACACAACACAAAATCAAACAAGAACAAGACCTTTTGGGTCAACATGGAAGAGACATAGGGCATCTCTATGCTTTGCATCATCCCCAAAAGGGGAACACAAAACAAAAGTGGAATCGACAAGGACCTTTTGGGTCAACATGGAAGAGACATAGGGCGTCTCTATGCTTTGCATCATCTCCAAAAGGAGAACACAAAATAAAAGTGAAAAAGATAATGCATGATGAATAGAAGAATAGAGGTACAAATAGAAGAAGTGTACAAAGAGAGGGAACATCAAACACACGATATATGGGGGAACACGATATGCACATGAAAGGGAAAAAGAAGAAAAATTAAAAAGAGAAAACCAAAAAGGATAGTTAGGAGAATGCAAGTCAACCATCTAACAAGTCATCAACCTCCCAATCATGTTCAGTGTAATGTGAGGGTGGTTGACTATCCAAAGGAATAATTGCAAGTGCTGAACTAGGATTTGTACCAGGTTTTTTCACTTGGTTGAGAGGATTTATCATGTAAGCTCATTGTAGATGAAAATAGAGAATTTAGGTCGTTATGCACTTATTCATCTATTTATTCGATTGTTGCATAATCATCATCATCATCAAGATTAATGACAATGAGAGGACAAAGGGTGATTTCTAAGGATGGATGTATCAAAAGTAGTGGTTGTGGGATTGGTTCATTTTGTTGTGATTGTTGCACTAGAATATCTTATGGCAGGTCAGGAGGAGGGTGGTCATCTATTACTTTTGTCAAAGGTGGAGGTTGATTTTCTTTATTTTCTTCCATGTGAGATTGACGATCAAGGAGATAACGACGAGACTGATGTTCCCTAGCATTGTGGTTTGATTTAATTCAGCTTTGGAGTGGATTGAGGCATCATAGGGTCTTCTACTTCCAAAGAGGGAAGAACTGAAGAAACTAAAGATGACGGGTCAACAACTTTCTCTTTGGCTTTATACACTTGTTTAATGAAAGGAGGCATGACAAGAGTTGTTTCATTTTCCCTTGGTCATTTAAATGATGGTTGAGAAGTATCTAGGTGTGGTTGTTATTGAGGTTTTATGGTTTTCTCAATGTTAGACTCACATTGAATAATGGCTCACCTATGATAGGAGGTGTGAAAGTGGACGAGGATGCATTACGAAGAGACAATTCAGCTATCTTTTTGGCTTTGAACTTTTGATAAGCTATGAAAAAAAAGTCCTTTCAATGGGTGATGGGTTCCATGGGCTTAGGCCAAAAGGCTTCTAATGAAAAATTACCTTTGGAAGATAAGGGATTAATGCCACTATGGTGTATGGTGAATATCTCATTGCCATGTGGAAACTTTAAACACTTGTGAACAACTAATGGGACCGCTTTCATTGAGAAAAGCCAAGGGTGGCCAAGCTGCAAATGAAATTGGTTAGATTATGGAATAATTGAAAATGTTACCTCAGAAGTTTTAGGTCCTATCTGTAATGGGAGTACGATTGATTCAATCATAGGGCATGCAAAACTAGTATGTGTTTTAATCCATGCAGTTGGTTTATTATAATTTTCTTGATATAGCTCATGTAATACTAGAAACTCCTCTGTGATCACATTATCACCACAAGCGAGATCTATTAATATCCGATTAGTGGGCTTATCATAGATTCTACCAGCTATGTAGAGAGGAACATCAGGATGTTTTTGTAGTATGTCTTTAGCAAAAAAAGTGATATCAAGAGAGTTAGTGGTTTGGCCCTTACAAGGGATAACATCTATCGTAGCCACAAGTTGATCCATAGGACTATCTTCAGTGACAGGTGGAGGTATATCATGTTGTTCATTGTTTGTATCAATAGTCATTACATCGGTGTTTGAAGGTTCACTAGCCTTGACAAATGAAGTAGTGTGTTTAGGAATAGGATTGGTAAGAATTTGTGAGTTTTGGTAAAGGGGGTGCAACAAACTTATTGCCTTGATCATTAACACCCACAATGGATAAATGGCCTGAAACAATGAGGTCTTCAACCAAATGTTTTAGATGCTTGTAGTGTTCAATGTCATGTCCATTTTGATGATGAAAATAAGAATAAGCATTAGGTTTGAAGTTGGGTGGTAATGGCTAATTTGGATGAAATGGTCTAATAGGTGCAAAAGTGAGCGTGCATTGTTGAATTAATTAGTTCATTGTGCTATGGATGGTATAGGGTAAGGGAGTAAATTGTCTCTTCAGTCCCCATAGGTATAAGGAATCATTGCTTTAATAGCTTCCACTTGAGTTTGGACTGGTTGGGTTGGTTGTAATTGTGATGGAGGAGGCAAATTGAACTATAAAAAGCCTCTATTTGGTTTGCAGAATTTTTGTGTGTTAGTTTGGTTTTGATTGTTGTTTTCAAGTTTTTCAGCTTAGTTTGAAGTGGATTTTGAATCACAACTTGAAAGAAAGTTATGGTATTCACACAAGGTTGTGCATAAATGCATGAATGAAGGGAATTTCATCATAGTTAGCTTATCTTGAAGATTTGTGTGCAAATTTTTGATAAACATATTTTGTAGATGTGCATCAAGAATCTTGACATCAATTTGAGCATACAAGGATTGGTATTGTGAGATAAAATCCATTACTTTTTAATTTGTGTTTTGTTTACATCACATGAGGTCAACCACTATCTTTTTAGGTGTCATGTGCACTTAAAATTGACTTATGAAACCATCCACCAATTCATTGAAGGATTAGATGGAATGATTAGGAAAGTTGGAAAACCACTCTAAGGCAATATCTTTCAATGTCCATTGGAAACACTTTGGCTAATAGTTTATCATCGAGGAAAAAATCACTACATAAAGTGGTATAAGCATTAACATGGTTGATAGGGTCTCCTTTACCTATGTATTTCTCAAACTAAGGAATTTCTATCCCTTGTGGCATTGGGGTATGTAATATTTCTAAGGATAAGGGGCTGCTACGAACATGATATGTGGGTGGAGCAGTTTGAACTTGGCTAATGGTGGAAAGTTGATGTTGCATGGATGAAATAGTATTAAGGAGTTGTGTAAGAATAGGGTTGGGGTAAGTGGGTTTTGGTGGAAAAGAAAATGGTGATGGAGTGTAAGTGATGTTAGGGGAAGTGAAAGGAATACTAAGGTGGGTGAAGGTGGTGGAGGGGACTTGCGATGCCACAAGAGAAGTAGGAATGCTAGGTGGAATCATAAAAGAAGTAGCCACATAATTAACCTGATGCATAGTTTTGTGGACTTGTGGATTAGTATAAGTTGGTATGGATGCTATGGTTGAAGGGGGAGGAACTTGAGGTCCTCCTTGGCTTACAAGAATGTTTGCAGATTGGGTATTAGAATATGCATGTTTATTGTAAATGTTGGAAGTTCTCTTCATCACTTGCAAGCCATCATCACTTTCAATCAAACGATGAAGATTGTCAATGGCAAGTATGGCAGTGGTGGAAATGTTTTCAAGTGACAAGTCTTGTTGTAAATGTGCAAAATCCTCATGAATATTAATGAACTTTTCTTGTGGGAGGGAATTATTTTGTGTGTCCACATTCATTGGATGGAAAGGTGAAGGCATAGAAGTGATATTGTCAGTGCCTAATGCACCATTGTCCATACTAGGAATAGGTGCTCGTGAGATCCCAAGGTCCACAAAGAAAGTGCTATTGTGGGAGGCCATGAGTATAGAACTTCTTCTCACTAAAGTATTATCAATGGGGCACCAAACACTCATACAAGTACCACAAAGGAGGGAGTGAAATTAAATGCAAGGTAATCTAAGAGCTCTAAAATGCCAATAACATAAATTTTGCTAACTGTAACAAAGATCTAACTATAGAAAATAGAAATGCAGACAAATGTCAGAAAAATGCTAGAAGTGTTGTTTAAAAAGTACAAAGGGACTGATTTTCCTAGGGTGGTGAATGAGTCCTTGTATGATGTTTTTGTTTCTTTCTCATAAATTTGAATGTAATTTTAATGCTCTACAATTAATGATGCAAAATGGAAATTTTTAGATTTTTTCAATGAGACGCAATGCAAAAATAAAATCTAAATGAAGTTTTCACTAATGCAATATGAAAAATCCTAGAATGCAAGAACAAAACAATGTCCTAATTAAATGTTGATGTAAACATAAACTAAGATGCAATATGAAATCAGAAATGCAAAATGTTCAAAATGCAAGTTCACCAAAATGAACCATTGATTTTTGGATTCCTATGGCTTCTCTAGCTCTTCTAGGGTTTTTCACCTAAAAAGGAGAGAGGTAGGGCCAAAAATTCTAAAAGGTTCATTCAAATTGTGTTATGTATGATGTTGTCTAAACTAAATGAAGTAAACTAAATTAAATTAAATGATTTAAATGAATAAATATGAATGCAAATCTAAGAGTTAAACTATACTAGAAAACACACTAAATGATCAAATGATGTAGAATAGAAAGAAATAGGATGAAACAAGGTGCACCTGGGAAATATTTGATGATTTTATAATGTTGTGAATACTGACTTAAATTACCAAAATTTCATAGTGGACTCATTCACCCAGGGTGGTGAATTAGTCCTCGTACTGGTGAAAAAGAGTTGGAAACTGGTTTATGACTATTAGGATCTGAAATCTAACAAAATTCAAATTTTTAGTCCTAAGGTGCAACTCATTCACCACTGGTGGCGAATCAGTCCTCTCCCAAAATTTTGAAAAATTAGGAGACAACTCTACAACACCAGATCTAGAAATCTCTGATTGTTGGGTTGCCAAAGTCAATTCTACAGGAAATGGACAAAAACCCCTCTACAAGCTTGAAATATGATTGATTTGACTTGAAGCACCTAGTTGACTTGTATACCAATCTTCAACACCAAAAATCTTGTTAAATGTGCACACAAAAGTCTACAAAGACACATGCAATAGGGGAAAAATAGTTGAGGGTTAGCAAATAGGGGTTTGCCTTGGTCAAACCCACTTTTGGTAATCAAACCCTTAATGAAACAATGGAATGGAAGTGAATGATAAACTAATAACATGCAATTTCTATCAACTTACCAAACCCTTGATAATGCAAATTTGAAGTAATATTAATGGATGCTCCAAAGTGCTTGAATATTGCTTGAATTGATGTTGTAAGATGCTTGAATGCTTGAGATTACTCAAAGATGATGTGTGAATGTTGGAGGATGAATACTTGGATGAATGGGATGTAAAATGAGGTGAAATTCACTTATTTATACTATCTTGTGCCTTAGTTACCCGTTCATACCTCATCATAGGCCAACATCAAGTGTTTTTGAATAAAAACCCAAAAGGAAATTTTAAATTTTTTGAATTTGGAGCCAAGGGGGACTCATTCGCCACCCATGCCAAATGGGTCCCACTTAGGACCTAAAAATGGGTGTGGGGAATTATCTTGTATTTAATGTTGTTTGTCAGGATGACATTCAAAAATACACTTAATTAAAGCATGTGAGGGCATAAAGGGACCAAATAAAGTATAAGAAAGGGGTAAATGGTGAAGTTGTGCCTAGAAAAGTGTGAAATATTGTTACAATACTTTACAACACTTCAAAATAGGAATTGATTAATGATGAAAAGGTTATTTTTAGGTGAATTGTAATGAATAGAGTCTAGAAGAGTGTAGAAATGTCTTACAACACTTCACAATACCTTTAGAAGATGTCATTATTTGAATTTTAGTACCCAAATATGCATGTTCAAGCCATATTACAACATAAAATCAGAGAATAATATAGATCAAACACCATGAAATAAGACCTTAAAGGCCATGAAAATGACAAGGGGCCATTTTTCTACGACACATTGATTTTGATGGAAAATGGCTATCCCTATGGAGAATTTGTATTCTCAATCAACACAAGATATGGTTCAACATCAATACAAATAGGTACGTTATTCAACTTCTAGTATTTTACAGAGTTGTGCATTATGTATTTTGATAGATACCACTTTGCCTAGTCTTGAAAGTCTTGATATTTTTTTGTTGGGGTAAGCAAAGTTAATAAAAGCTTTTGCTAGTGCTTTCTACTTAATCCCATTGTATATCTATTAAGATTTGTTTGAGTAACATGTATTGAATATTTTATTTCTTTTGTGTAATGTGTATTGAATATTGTCTCATCTATTGACTTTGCTGATTTGGTTGTAGACTCCAATATGTTGGATTGTAAAGGTTGCTTGTTATGCAAATTTATTGTATGAATCTGTTGACTTATTTTGTGCAAAGGGTTTTATATTAGTATCAGTGAAAATAGTGCTTAACATGCCAAGGTTTGAGTGTTTTTATATTTCTACTCAAGTCCTTTAAACTTTAAAGTATTTACTTAAGCATGGTATTTATATAATAATTTCTTAGTATTGTTATGCTTTGAACACTTGCATGAAAGCTAAGTGTTTGAAAAAGAAAACAGGATGACTAGAGGGGAAATTTAAAGGATGCAATTAGAATCAAAGGAGGGATCATTGCCAAATAGTCCAATTGGAATGAAAATTCATCTTCATTTTAAAGTATCTACCTAGTCCAGGGTTGGAAACCTTGTGCTAAAAGTTATTGTCAACTAAGAGATGTTGTGCATGTTTTGCACACACGCCCCGCCGTAGGCAGGGACCCCCTTTTTTTTGCTCCCGACAGGCTGCTTTGCTCTTGTCTTATTTTGCATGCCCCATTTCCAAGCCCAAATTGGTCATGTACCATCAAGTGATCAAATTCCCCTTACCAAATTCACCTACTTGGGTAGGTCTAAATTTGTGGAGAAATAAAGTCCCATCCCCTTTCTCTCGCCTTTTTGTCTTGTTTTGGCTATTTCGAAAACATCCGTGGACCCTTGTCGGTCCAGTTTCCACATTTTTGGCTATGGGGACAACTTTTTGGTGGATTTGGGATGTGTTTGGGGTGTTTCAATGAACTGCTAAGGTTTCGTCAACGTTTCGTTAAGTTTCGATGGTTTCGGAACTTTGCCTCCGGAATTCCCTTCCTCTTTGGTTGTTTGGAAACATCCGCGGACCCCCGTCACTCTCGTTTCCACAATTTTGACTTTGGGGTCACCCTTTGATCTATAGGATGTGTTTGATGCTTAAAATGAACTTCCGTTTCCCTCACAAGATTCGTTAAGTTTCGTGGTTTCTGAGCTTCGCCCCTTTGTCGCGAACATCCATCGCCTATAGCGCCCCAGCCTCCGTGAGTCCGGCCCTCTCAGCTTCCGGCTTCCGCTCTCCATGGCTGTTTCGAACTTCGCCTCTTCGCGGGTCAAGCGAACCTCCGCAGCCATACCTCCTCTTCCTAAATTTTCCTCGAGCTCCAACCTCCATGGCTATTTTTCGTTTCCCACCCTCTGTACATATTTTTGAACTTCAGCTAATTCTCCTTTCTCCGTCTTTGAGTTCCAGTTCTCCATGGTTATTTCGGCTCTCCGTGAACCTCCGTGGCCACCTTCGCTTCCGTATCCCAGCCCCTTCGGCTACTTCCGAGCCGGTTCCCCGTTATTTTAAACATCTAGGAAGCTCACTCTTCCCCAAATGCTGAACATCTCATATTTCGCCTCTTTCCTCGTTACGGAACATCCTGAGGCGCCTCTTCCCGTTGTTTTGAATATCTTCGAGCCCACCTTCTTCCCTTTATCGTTTTATTTCCGTTTCGTTCCGCTTTCCGCTTTTGTCGGCTTCTCCCTAGCGCTTTGCACTTTAGTATCGATATCGTTTTGGTCCAAATGAGTCTAAATATGAATATCAAGATATTTTGATGATGCATGGATAGATCTAAATGTAAATTTGTAGGTTTGACCTGACATTTTCCTTGACTCATGTATAAATGTGTAATTTACCATTGCTCAGGAGTCAAGAAGCCTCCGTAGGGCTCACCCTAAGAGGCCTATTGAGGGAGTTGTCCTACCTTTTTCTAGATGGTGATGATTTCTAAGGAGATTTCTACCTGAATTAGGGGCCACCAATCCATTGATGCCAATCGTCGACAAACTCGTTTGATCAAAGGAAGAACACTGCAAGCACATCAAGCAAAAGACAACTTTCAGGTAGTTTTAGCTACAGTGAAAAGGGAAATCAGCTAAATGACAAAATTGCTACAGTAACTGGCACTAGATGACAAAATAGGGAGAAGATAAAGAATGTATTTTAAATTGCTAGATAATGAGGGGTAGGTGAAACCCTAATGTAATTGAATCTAATCCACTCATTGTAATTGAATCCTAGCCATTCATTTGGGCTTTGGAAAACTATAAATAGGGGCTTTCCCCTCATTTGTAAGGGTTGGAGAGCTATTGTAAAAAGCATTTGCAGTAATAGAAGACAACATTGCATGATCTATGGATGTTCTCTTTGATTTTGCTCATCTTGCATGCATGGTTTTTCCTTCCATAGTAGTTTTAGTTGTAGATTCTTGAATGGAGGTGATAATGGAAATTGCTATTTTGGTATTTGATGAGCTTTCAGCCCATACTTTTAGCACTTGTTGATGACAAGGTGTTGTGCAAAGTTAGCCTGGGCTTCTTTATTCCAATGCTGCAACTTAGTTCAATTGCATGTTCATGATGTGCATATGCAATATGAAAATCAGCAGACCTTAGGAGATTGCACTAATTTTGTGTAGCTGTAGGTTTCTCTTGGTCAAGCAAAACCCAGTTTAGGAAGCCTGTCTACTTTAGCAGCCACCATTGTTACTGTTCATTCATAGCTTAGGATTAGAATATCTTTCTTAACCCTTCTCCCTTTGCTATTTTTTTTAATCCTTTGTTAGGGTAGGACCCAAAGCATCACTATGAAGCTAAATCAGATGAAATTGATGAGTTTTAGCTTGTTGTTTTGAGTGGACAGCCATTGTTCATTCACTTTCTGTACTTTGAAACTGCATTTGCAAACCCAACTTCCCATGCTTTGTAACTCATCCGTAAGTCCGCCTTGTGATTCCAGCAAATCACATCAAACTACTGAGGTATCTAAGCACTGTCATGACCTGGTATTCGAGAGACCTTGGGATAGTGTTTTGCAATCCGATTGTGGGAGATTGTCTTTCAAGAAAGGTAGTGCACCTATGCACTGCCTGTGTTGAAAAGTGCATAAAAAACACATCAACAAGAGATTCTCTGGATCTAATGGTACAGGTGCTAGTGTAAGCTATTATGTAATTCAAGTAAAATCAATTGCACGGGACTGACATCTTAGACCTTAAAAACACCTTTTCTTCCCATTTTAGCTCTGAGACTCACCAACTTCAAATATAAATTTGATGATTGTCTTTAAACCAATCATTTTCTTCTATCCTATTTTATTTTATTTCTGAACTATCAAATAATTCCCTCATTCTTTGCTTGCAATTGTTCTTTAGAATATGAAATTATAGTTTCCTTTTAGAGAAAATATTCAGCTTTTTACCAGGTTTCTGCAAATTTTTATAAATGATAATATTGTTGTGAGGTTTTGCAGAAGACTGAAAATTATGACTTTCTTTTACATTTGTAAAACTAGGTTTTGGGTTCCCTTTCAATTGCATGGCAATTCTTTTTGGATTACCCAATTATCAAAGAGCTAATTTGATTCATAAATGATTGCATTTAGCTATAAATAAAGCAGAATAATCCCCAAGGATTTTGCATAGGTCTAGCAAATTGATTTTATTTTTGATGTCTTAGATCATAAAGGGGATTTTATGTTCGGTTCATGTATTGCTTTTCAAATTGGGAAATGTTTAAGGGAAATTTTATCATTTCAATCCCTTGTAATGAAGAGAGTAGTTGTATAGTGTAGTTCAATCATGGGTGTCTTGGATGATGAGATCCTTGTAACTATTCTTGAAAAATTGGACGATCTCAAAGAAAGAAAGTCATGGTGCCTAGTCAACAAACATTTTTTCTCTTTGGATGCAAGGTCTAGGAAGGAAGTACAATTAATGAGATCATACTTGCTACCTATAATTTTGCAAAGATACAACAAGATTCAATGTTTAGATCTATCTCTTTGCTCCCAGATCACAGATGAAAGTTTAGGGGATGTGGCTCACATCATTGGGAATTGTCTGCTTTCCATCAACCTCTCAAATTTGTGGACTTTCACTCAGGTATAAAAAAGCTAGTTGAAAGATGTCAATCTTTGGTCGAGGTTGATCTTTCCAATTGCACTGAAGGTATAGCACATGCCCAAAATTTGTAATTTTGAAACTAGTGAAATGCAAAAAAATCATGGACATGGGTCTTGGATGCATAGCTATTAGATGTGGGAAGTTGGAGACTCTAAATCTTAAGTGGTGTGTAGGGGTCACAGACCTTGGAATTGAGCTGGTTGCTATCAAATGCAACTAGCGGTGGAATCTTGATCTTTCTTACTTACAATTATGAATTTGACTTAAGCCTTAGTTAACTCTTGTTGTTAATACCATCTTTTTTTTCTACATGTATGTATAAGTCTTGTCATGTGAAGGAAAAATTAAGGTTTTTGTTCTGTGTTGGTGCACTTCTCTTTGGAAAGGCCTTCTCTCCTGTTCCAATAATGTGTGGTTGTTGCAAATGAACCCTTTTCTTCCAGGTAGGGAAAATTTTAAGTAATAATACATTCTTAGAGAATCTAGAAGGTTATGAATCTTACTTAATAATTTCCAATATTATTTCTCAATCTTTTTCAGTTTGGTTAAAATGAAAGCTATTTTTCAATTTCCATAAATATTATTTTGTGTGATTTATATTTAAATTTTTCACAAATATTGAAGAAAAAAAAATGTTAACTAAAAATTGAGGTTTGTCTTCAGTTTTAGTTTACTATTTAAAAAAAGTCAATTCACCAGTACTGAAGAAATAAATTCTCTCAACGCAAGGTGATTAAATTCACTAGACATGAAAATTGTTGAGTATGCATACATTCTACAAAGTTTTAGTCTCTAACTAGTGCTTCATTCTAACTAATGCTTTTAGTTAGGCATTATTTGGTAGCAGCACCATTTGCTTAAGCTGCACATTTATTTCATATACAATAAATTACACACATAATTTTGCACTTAAAAATGAGAAATGTTAATTGAATCCATGACTCCATGCATCTTGATTCTTAGATAATATGAAAATTCTAACCTCATCCATATCCTTTCTTTTTACTCCTTCCAATGTGAGTCATATTGGTATGATTTTCCTTAACAACTAAATTGTTAGATTTGGGTGTTGGAGGTTTTAAGTTTATTTCAAACATAATATTGAATTCTTGGATGAAATTTTCATCATGTTTTACCTGATTATTTGCAATGAGCGAATTGTTTTGGCGATAAGTGGTGAGTCATGCTACTTTCCATAAACATAATATATAATAAGGATTGTTACCTCAATAGTGATTCAAGGATTGTTCACTTTTTTGGTTGCATTTGTTTTGAATTAAGCTCAAGATTTAGCATAACTGAAATGTGATTGAATTCATTATGCTTGAAATTGGATCACTGCATACTGAGAAGATCTATTTTTTTGCAGATAACCAACAAGTGTCTCGAATCTCTTACACATTTAAGTCATCTTGACAACTTAGCATTGGTTGGATTTGTTGGTGTGGGTGATGAAGGCCTTATTTATCTAAGGAAAAAATCTTTACAAGTATGGAAAATGCATCAGAAAGGATCCTTATTAAAATAATAAGCTAATGGGAATGGATAAAGGTAAAATAAGTTTCATATAACTTGATTATAGGATTTGAAAAAGTGGAAAGAGTTTCATATGCTATTTTTGCTCGTAGGGTGTGTTTACAAGTGTCTATGCCTGTGTACATTTTTTTATGTCGGTGTGTACTTGGGTGGTTGTGAACTTCTATCCATGTTCCATAAACATGCATACATACATACATACATACATACATACATACATACATAAATACATACATACATGCATACATACATACACACACACACACATTCTTATGCATATACATATACATACATACAACATACATATACATTCATAGACACACATATACTTACACATATGCATATACATATACATACATACAACATACATATACATTCATACACACATAGACAAACACTTACACATATGCATATGGATACATATACATTCATGTTGTATGTATGCATTGTATCTACTGTAATTATGTTCTGTTTTAAAGTGCAGCACCGAGTAAGTGCTTTGTTTATGGTTAGAATAAATAAGACTAAGTTATTCAATCATAATAAAGTAAAAAGATTGTTAGTAGTTAGAACAATGTTAATTAGGAGTTCACTCCATAAAATATATTCAATCACATTTCGTTATGCTAAATCACATTTCCTTCTAACCGTGATTATTCCTAAGTAAATATTAGTAAACTCAAGGCCAAATTACTAATCCAATCACAGAGCATTTAATATCCTTGGAGGGCTTAGCCATAGGAGAGCATGGGAGAATGTGACTTGATGGGATGCCTAGGACCCTCTAGACCCAAGAGTAGATATACCATCCCCCTTGGTCTCATGTGGCCTATGCCATCCATATGAGGTGATCTACCTAGGAGATGTCCACTTTCCATTATCCCCTTATCTTGTCAACCATTTCCCTCTCTATGGTTTGACCTCTTGTGTTGAGTCACTGTGATGGAGGGGTGAGATTACATGAGTGCCTTGAAAATGCCATCTCTCTTAAGCCCAAAGCATTGTACCCTTGGTACCCCTTTGGCCTCATTGGGACTATTGGTCCCCCATTTTGAGGTGGCATACCTAGGAGAGTGTCCCATCACCATTCCCCTCTTGTAATCGAAACCTCCTCTATCATGGATAAAACATTCAAGACATATGACAAACAAATTTTAATCATATTTACTTGCTATAACGAAACATGCATAACAACAATGCATCACCGGTACCTTGATCTTCTAATCAAAAAATTCATATTTCATACCACCGATTTAAGAAATCAGACTATTGTACACATGCCAATTTATCAATTATTTCCAATTTAGAGGGTGCAGATCTCTATTTCATTTTAATTAATTTATTCTTATAGATGATCGCTGGTCTAAATATTCCTCTTCTTCAATTGATTTGTTCCACACACTCAAAAGATATCATTAGTGTAAATCAAACAAATAAGAATCTATCATCCATACTTACATTAAAGCATCATAATTACTTATAAGGCTCAATAATTGCTGCAATCATCATTATTGCATAATCATATATAATTCACATATATAGATATCCTATGTGTGTGTGTGTAATTATACTTAACTTAGCTTACTTCTTGAAGCATGTGCAATTCATAATTATTCCTTTGTTGCAATTTGGTTCATATTTTGTTCAATTATTTGTGTGATTAAAAACAAATTGAGAATGATGAGAGGCAGATATAAACTAATTATATTATTTGATTTATAGATTTTCAAGAAAGATGACTAAAATTGATTTTTAATTTCAGAGAAGCCTAATCTACATTTAAAAAATTATTATTCCATCTGTTTTGATATTAAGTGCACATATTATATTGCTTGCTAAAGGTGACTAAAATATTCCATATTTTGTCTAGTCATACTCCAACTTATTTTAATCATATGATGCATAGAGAAGTCTAATCCAACTTTTTAAACTCAGGCATGTATGGTGTTATGTATATTCAACATTTTTCTTAATAATTATGTTTTCTAAAATATTATTTTGAATGTCTTGATGTCAAATTAACATGTTGGATTTGTACAACTTTGTTCCTCAATCTTTTGTATTTGGATACTAAGAAATTTGAATTCTTTTTGGGATTGTGCTTCTGGTTTCTAACTTTTATTAGCTGATAGGCTTATTGTGTACACTTTAGTCATAATTTCCATCAGCCATCCCAGTTTTTAACCCTTCCAGTGTTCAGCTTCTGGTCATAAAGGATTAGCCATTACTTAGTGGGATTTCATTGGGCTTCAATTTTTATGGTGATTATGTTGCTTTTCCAAAGTGTTGCTCGTATTACTCACCTTATATTATTTTCTTGTCTTGTCACTTGTGCACCACTTGTGTTGCTTTTTGGCATAGACCAACATGTTTCGCATGTCTTTAGTAACTTCAGACTTGCTTTAATTCCTTCTCACTCCTTCAAAATTGGCATTAATTCCTATGTACTCCTTCATCACGAGACCTACATCCTCAAAATTCTTTTGGTGATCGATCCTAATGTATTATTTTCAATGTAAACTTCATGATTTTGAGCCTTGCTATGTTTAGGAACCCATTTTTTGCATCTCTGGTTTATTTCCTTGCCATCTTCATTCCTTTGCACCTATCATACATGGAAAACAAGTGTTGTTATATTAAAATGGAAACCCCTACTTAGATTTTTGGTGGGAAGAGTCAGGTAGTTTTCTTAACCAACCAATAGCTACAAGGTTCTGGTTAAATCTAGTTTCTTGACCCTCAAGGAAGTGTAAGGGCTTACTTAGTTATTCGCTTCCTTCATTGATTTTCTGAAGAGGTTTTAACATATATATCTAGTTGCAAGTTTGCAATGGGTATCTGATTTTGTAACCCATGAGTTTGATTAGTGTTTGGAGAAGTCTTTACCTAGTTTTTGGAGCAGATATTTTGTGGAGCCAGGTCCTAGGATTATGTGAGTGAAAGATAAGTGATTTCCCCCTTTTTAAGAAAAAAATAGTTAGAGTAAAGTATTAGTTTTAAGGATAAGAAACATGAGAAAGATATTTTGTAATAACGTTCCAAGTCTAGGGTTGGGAAAATTTCAATAGATTGATTATATGAAACTATAAAGAGGCTTTAAGTGTGGTGAATGATTTTTGGAAAATTTCCTTTCAAATAATGACACCAAATATTATTTGTTTATTTTGTTTTTTAAGAAACAATGTGGGTTGTTATGGTATCACACTTACCTAATTCTTGTGTCTTCTATTCTCCTTTCAAAAATGAAGCTCCATAAATTGCATTTTCTGTGTATGTGTTTTTAATTATTTCAATGTGAGATTTTATTTATTATTTATTATTGATTATTTAATTAAATATTAAATCTAAGCTTCATAGTTGTGTGTGATCAAATTTAAAATGTGAGTTTCATTTTTCGCTATTCCTCATGAATTTTGAATAGAAGTTTCCACTTCCTAGAAATTTTAGGAATCATGGATTATCTTTTCCTCCAAATGAGCACTGTATTATCCCATAAATTGTTTATGATTTTGATGAGAAATTATTGTGTACATATAGATTTTGGAGTTTTTTATTGATGCAACCACAATACTCTATTTGAAAGAATCCTTCCTATTTGCTTAAAAATAATAGAGTAGAATTTTTAAGTGCATGTATAATAGTTTGAAGGTCCAAATAAGCCTTTAACATAACCTCTAATCCAAAATTGTCTACATTAACCATTTAGAATCAATGTATTAAATCAATATATAGTTTTGTATATTTATATTATGTTCTAAACAATTTGTTTGTTGCTAGCCTTTTCATTATCATGTCAGCGTTTTCAAATTATAAATGCTTAGCTTGGTGGTTTTATGCAGATATCATTGATGCAGCCATAACCTGCTATGATCCTTGTACCCACCATAAGAAACAAGGCCTAATTACCTACTTGATTAAATATTTAGGTTTAAGATTAAAACTAACAATCCAACATAACCTCCATGCAAGTATATCCTTAATGTAATATATTCATAATCATTATATCTCAGTTTTGTATGACTTATTTGTTGGTAGTATTTCATATTTAGGTTTTTATTTCCAAATTCTAAATGCTTGGATTGATGTTTCTAGGGGATAAAAAATGAAAAATATGAGTTACAGAGCTTATTTGTTACTTTTTCTTATGTACTATAAATCAGTTTTCCAAAAAAATTGTAGAAATTATCATGGATAAGTTTTTGGTTTAGGTGAATTAGTATTCTACCCATGACTTTTTTTTATAAAGATAAATATAAAATTTGAGTTGTTTCTTGTTGCTGACAAAATCTATTGTGAACTTGATGCTCACCATCATAAACAAACCCTAAATGTCTATATGATAAAAACAATAGGAATAGATATATTTAATTTTATGATTAGAACAAAAAAATCCATGATAACACTTATTTAGGAATCTTCTAGATAGGTGATACACACCATTAGACCTTGATACTCGTAGTTGCTATAACCTTGATGCCAACCATAATAAACCAACCTTTAATCCATGAATGGCTTAATTTAATAGAGAATAAATATTTTGCATATGTATTTTTAGTTTTAAGATAAAAAATGAACACTTAAACATAAACCTCTTTCAAGAATCCTCAACATTGATCTCAGTTTTGTATGTTGAATATGTTCCTAGTTTTCTCACATTTATATTTATGTTCCCAATATCTAAATGATTGGTTATATGTTTATGTAGGAGCATGAGTAGGCTATTCTTGATGTCTAATTTTGTGTTCTTACAAAGAAAATGTCCTATTAATGAAACCTTATTTTTAAAGAAAAATAGGTTATGGATATTCATAATATAAAGGTGGGCCTATATAATTATAGAAAATAGTTGTTTTTTTCTAAATAAGTCAATAAAATGGTAGATTTAAATATCTTTTGTGCATTTGGGTTTCATGTGCTAATTATATATTTTCTTATATGCAATATTTTGATTGATATAATCCTTGTGTGTCCACAATTTTTTTGATAGTTAGTTTTCTAATAGTGATAGTCGGAACTAGGAATTCACCTAATTTTTATGTAAATGTGAGTAATAAATTTTGTGATATTTTGGAATAACCTTGAGCTTCTGTGGTATTCACTAGCTTTTGAGTGGTAGATTAACATTAGGCTATTGAAGAGTTTAAAGAATTTCCAAGGATGTAGCAAAAGTGGGATGGTTCTAAGGATTTATATTTTTTTTTTTATACAAGTATTCTAATGTCTAAAGAAATTAGAAACAAAACCAAAGAAGGTGCAGTATTTTGGTGAAATTGGTTGTGAGTAGTTTAGTTGATGAATTATGGCATGATAAAATCCTGAAAGGTTTGAAATGAATAATCGTCTTGTTGCAAGTTCTATTCGAAGGGTGACTTGACATAGGAGTGCAGCCGGGAGCAGAAGAGGAGTCACACAGTTTCCTGGATCAACTTATCCTTACAACAGTAAGATTTTCTAGAAAAATATTCTCAGTAACTTTCATGAAACTGGCGTGTGCAAATATGTGAAAGAGTGCAGTGTTATTCTAAATGGGACAACTACCTATGGTAAATACTTTGTATTCCATATTTTTTTGTTGTCTTCATATTCTTATTGTAAAATTTCATATGTCCCACCTTAATTCGTCACTTTATCCAACTTATAAGAGAGGTTCACTTTCTGTTGCTTTTGTTGATTAGTGCATCTAGGATGATTTACAAGGTTTACTTTTAAAATCACCTGCAATTCAGTTATGTACTACAATGGCACGTACCTTGTAACACCTATTATGTTAAATTACCTCCAACAATTCTTCACTTCTATTGTTGTTCAAATATTTTCTTGAAAAAGTAAATTTATATGGTTTATTTATGGAGAAGATATTTATTTTTGCTAACAATACATAATAAAAAAAGCAGATAAACTAAATATTCTTGTTTTTGATAAGTAATGATAGTTCATGCTTTCCTTTTTTCTCTTGAACATCTAGTAGCAGTTTCAATTGTTTTATCATTCAAATTTTCCTTTTCAACTTTCTTGTCTATTTTTGATTCATGCTTATTTCTTTATGTTTAGGAACAGATATTGATATGAACCATTCAAATCTAGAGCAACAGGAGGGAGCATCCAACAACCAAATCCAATGTTATGGCTGGTGGATGTTCAAAACTTCTGGATGTGTATCAGGACAGTCAATATCTATGGATAATGGAAGTATTGAATCTCCCTCTGGAGATAATGGTGCAGTAACCACTATGGTTGCACCAATCAAGCACATTGCAAGGGAACCTATAGATTCTCTTGACATAGATTCTCCTCAAATTGTAGGGTGAGCCTCATCCGAATTTTGCCATGATCCTGGTCTGTTGGAGTGTATGCACATCATTAGAAAGAAAAGGCATTATAATTAGACTCATTTTGTAATAACGTTCCAAGTCTAGGGCTGGGAAAATTTCAATAGATTAATTATATGAAACTATAAAGAGGCTTCAAGTGTGGTGAATAATTTTTGGATAATTTCCTTTCAAATAGTGACACCAAATATTATTTATTGGTTTTGTTGTTTAAGAAACAATGTGGACCCTTATGGTATGATACTTACCTAATTCTTGTGCCTTCTATTCTCCTTTCAGAAAAGAAGCTCTGTTAATTGCATTTTCTATGTATGGGTTTTTAATTCTTTCAATGTGATATTTTATCAATTATTATTGATTATTTAATTAAATATTAAATCTAATACTTTTTATTTTAAATTAGTTGATAGGTTTATTGTGTTTACTTTGGTCAAACATTTTCATTAGCCTTCCTAGTTTTTAACCCTTCTAGCATCCGTCTCTCCATCAGAAATGACTTCTCTACCTATCAGCTCATCGTTGCATGTCACTACATGCAACTGCTAATTTTACCTTGTTGTGGGATTTTTTGTTCATTCATTGAGGCAGATGGCATTGGTAATGACATTGTTCTAGTTGAGGGTGAAATGGCCTTTGATATTGAAGTCGCGTAGTGTGAATATTAATGATGATTCGTCTCTTCTATAGTCTTCATAGTTTGTGATTTGTAGAGTGGGAAATAGTTGCTAGATGGTGCATTTTTCAATAGAATAGTGGATTTGTATTTTTTTCATTAGTTGTGATACTAGTTTTTAGATGGAAAGAATATATGTAGCTGACTTGCTGGTCGCAATGATTGCATTGAGCATTCTTCTTCTCGAGTGTTTCATAAGTGTCGAATTTGTAATTGCATTTTGGAAAAAATGCATGGAATAGATTTGAGAATGCATTTTTTACTCTTAAAGCTCTAGAAACCTATAACATGTGTTTGAAAATTGTTATACAAGGCACAAAAAAGTAAGTTTGAATGTAGAAGTTCAAAAATTTGGAGATAGTTACCTTAAACATTGACTGTACTAAGCAATTCATATTTTCCATTATTCTTTTGTCATTCAATTTGTTGATGAATGTTGAAAATCTTGTGCAGAATTGTTTTTTTGATGTCCTTTTTACAATGATGAACAACATCAAATTTTCTAGGAAAGAAAATAGAAACTTCAAGTATAAGTTTTTTGATGAATCATCATTATCACCACATAATACTAAGTTTTAATTTTAGCTTTAATAGAACATTGTCTATTATTGTTCATTTTTTAACACAAAAGTTGATTTCAATGAACCTTTTTTCCAAAGACTAAATTCTAGAAAGACACATTGGAAAGAAGAAGAAAATCTGTATTTCAAAGAATAAGGCATTCAATACTATCATATCTTATCTTTTTCAAAAACGTGAAAAAAATTTAAATCATCTTATAAATGAAAGTGATTCATAAGATTATTGGACTTAGAAATCAAGTAATACAGTAAATGCAAAACTTAGTTTCTTTAAGAATGAAATAAAAGAGAACCTACATATGTTCTATGTATACAAATTTAAAAAACACGGGCCTCAATTTTCATGTGTACATATTTGTACATTTATAGTAATTGCTCAATTTAGATCCAGTAAATGTTTCAATACCCTCAAATTGCTTCTTAACATGGGATGAGAGAAATATCATGTTCTAATACATTTCATTATATTGAGAAATTCTAAAAGACCAAACTAAGATTGTCAATGAAACAAAATAAATCTTTATTACCTCAACTTTCTGTCATTCAGACTGCCTTCTATTAATGGAAAAATAAATGCAATTAATGTTATATCAAAAAATTTGGAGGCAAAGTTGTTAGTGGCAATGTTATAGGTTCTAGGCCCACATGTATTTGGAGGGGAGGATTCCATTCTACCTACTTGTGAAAATATGCAAAGATGGTGTTCACAAATTTATGCACATATATATAGGAAAATGAAAAGGATCTATGAGGAATAATTCGATATAAAATATTTGAAAATAAAATGGAATATTAAATGAAGAGGTTCCCTCAAAGGAGATGGAGCTCCTTCCCTGATGCAGATTTTATGAGACTCAAGAAATATATTTACCCAAAATAATGAACCCAGAATAAAGCATAAAGCTAACTGAATAAGATGGTATTGGCATGGTGTGATGGTTTAAAGGTGGCATTTTTTTTTCTTGCCACCAAGGTTCAAACCCCATTTAAGTGGTATTGTTGAATGGTTGTATTCTAGTTCATAGCTCCTATTCAAAAGCATTTACCCCTTGAATAAAAAAAGCTAACTGAATAAGATCTTATGAACTGATGAGGAGAATGAAGGGAAAATTTAGAATTCTAAACCACGTATATGCATATTAAAGTCTAGAGATGAAGTATCAAACAACCAAGGCTAGAACTATTGTTAGTAATAGTGACATGTAAGTTATCATGCTTTAGAAATAAAGTATAGATTTTGAGAGGAAAATTTGAAGCCTATGTGTTGTAATCTTACAAGAAGCCCTGCTTTTCTTAGTATGACCATAAGGATAATCTCCAAATTTATAAATAGAGTAATATTTTCTTATAAAGGTACTTGAATGTACATAAAACAAACATTGAGTCAATGTAGCTACAAGATAGACAAATGGGAAGTGACACTATGAAGTAAAAGATACAAGAGAATAGACTTTTCAATTCAAGTCAATTTAGTATGCCTATGAAATAAAAATTTCAACAACTTGCGTAAGAGATTAACAAGAACTCAGATTTCAACTAAGACCTTTTACTTTAGGTTATAAGTAAATAAACATGATTTCAGCATATATTAAAATAATAGGATAAGAGAATACAAGAATTTAAAAATAGAGGCTAGTTTAGACACATAATACAATAAGTTATCTAAATCTTTGTATCAAAAAACAAAGTTCAGGGGTATGTGCAAAATCATGATGGGCCAAAAAGTGGAAATATGATAGGTATGTGGCTGACGACTTTTTTTTTCCAAAATTAATGAAACAAAAAGGGTTTTAAAAGGAGATTCTTAGATTTCCACCAATATATATCATGCTTTACTTTGAATTTAATAAGTAATTATTATTCATTTTCAATTCAAATTAACTAAAGTCCCGATTAATAGGTTGATTGAAAAGCATTTATAGCTTTCAATTGGTATCATTTTTGAATCCAAATAAGCCACATTCTATGCTTCGCATACTATAGGATTAAAAAAAAAGAAATTGAATTTCATGAAGTTTTGACCAAGTTAAGGTGGTCTATATACGAGTTTTTATATTTTTAAAAAAATTGTAATAAAAATTTATAATTAATTATTTACTTGGAAAAAAATTCACAAAAATATGCATCACATTGGGACATGAGTCATTCACTTGTATATAAAATATTATAAAATAACATTATCATTTTATTGTGGTTAGGGTAGTCGACATACACCTACGCCTTATTTTTCCCTAAAATTTAAGTACTACCGCATTGAAATTCTCAAGTTTTCACTAAATAGATTTTAAAAAAAAAAAAAAACCTAGTATTTTAGAAACTACATTCAATTTGCTATAAATTTTATTCTTACATATTTTGAAATAATATAGATAACTTATTCAAATTTTACGTCAAGTTGACTAACTCTCGATATTTTGATTTTTTTGCCACTTAGGGCCTGTTTTTTATGATGATCCTACACATACCCCTCACCTCAGGATGGAATTTTGAAAAAATGAACCTTCCTACTAAATGACATAAATTATATCAATAGTTTTGTCAAATAACCCTAAAAATTAAGGTTATTACGATAGGAAATTTTGAAAAAACTGAGAGATTTATGAGATATTAAGTTCTGGGTATGCAGAAATCCATCATAATAAATAGCGTATCAATTATACACAATTATACAGACATTTACAACCATAATCCAGTACATGAATCGTGAATGAAGATAATAAAACACAAAGACTAATTTTGGGCAAGCTTAAATTCAGAGATTGAGCTTTTGGGTATGCATAAATTCGAAGATGAGCTAATGGGTATGTACAAATTCAAAGATTACGCTTTAGAGTGCACAATTCAAAGATTGAGCTAATGGGTATGTCCAAATGCATCATAGCATACAATATGCCCAATCTCCAAACTTACAGAGATATTTTGCAGCCATTTCTTGCAACATTAAATTTTAAATCAAGACAATCTAACAAACCTTGACTAAACAATGTTCTGACCAAGTACACACACTTCGATGAGCCCTACAATATAACATTTTAGCTTAAAGCACGTCAACAAGTCATCTCAGCAAGCAATATGCAATTAATGTTCAAAAACCCACCTGAAATAATCAAATTCAAGTGGATTGGGTTGACGAATGCAATTGAAAAATTGACCCTCAGAACAAGCGAATTGTTTTCAGATTGTCTTTAAAAAAGAGAGATGTGACACAGTGAAGAGTCCGCCTCATGTGGATAGCAGAAGATAACATGTTACATATGAATGGCATGTATCCAACAAACCTGATGCCCAAAAATGGAAATTATTCGCTAGGGTGTGTTGTGTTGTGTTGTACTGTAATGGAAAACACAGGAATCAACTTCAAGTGCCCAAAAAATTCCTTGAACAGGAAAAAGCGTTAGCACATTCAAAACCCCTTGTAAATATGTCCCTAAAAGCGAGAAATATGGCTTTGGGCATTTGAAAGCTTATAAAAAACCGCACCTATATTCACCACATTCTTTATAAAATTGAACTGTTCCATACCACAATTTGTTTTCTAAATTTACAAGCAGAGGTTGCCTAATAAAGCATGGATTTTATTTTGAGGGCGTGCATAATAAAAAGAAACAAAAACTAAAAAATAACAAGAATTTTTCCACAAATTTCATTGAAGTTTAATTATACCCAGACGAAGAATCAGAGACAAAGCCATTACAAGAAATAAAGAAATGCATTAAGATCGGAGCAGGAGGCACCAACCTTAGACCAACCCTAGACCAAAAGGAGATGATTACACGTAGCTGTCAGATTCGATCCTATTGTGTGACAACCCTTACCCTTTCTTTCAATCCGCCAGGCTGCCATTAGGCATCAAATCATAGACCAAAAACTGTTTGTGGCTGTGGGAGTTAAAGTTGATGCAGTATCCCTGAGTGGTAGCAGTCAGGCCTCCAACAAAACAATCACAATTTGCATTTAATGCTAAAATAAATTCATCCAAATTTATCTGTCATCTTATTTTTCTAATTTCTTATAGAAAAATGAATAATATAGCTACTCTTAGCAATAGAAAAGAGATAAATAATAATTTTTAGATATAAAAATATGTTCTTAAATTCAAATTATAGAAATACAAAGAAATATATTTAAATTATAGAATATGATTGGCTTGGAGCATATCAAATGCACATTGAATGATTGCAATAGTAATCTGCCTATCCATAAGAACTAATATATACTTCATCTACGTAGACATTTTACAATATAATATATTTTTATATTTTTAAAATATTTAATATTATAATATATTTTAAATTTATTTTCAAATTAATAAATGTTTTTAACTAAAGCTATTTAGATATAAAAAAAGATTTAAAATTTATTGGAAGTATATTTATTTCGTATAAAATTATTATTTAAAATAGATGTAAAGTATTGGATAGAGGAAAAAAAAATGAATTTTATATATTTTTTAATTAATCTAAAAATATTTTTTATGTGTATTATTATGTGTTTTTACATTAAATATAGTAGTTTATTTTTAATAAATTTTTTTATATAATAGGTGTTTGGTTTAATATAGCATATTAACTAAAAAAAAGTTGTTTTAGAAAAAAAATCAGTAGGGAGGAAAAGAGACCAAGAGAAATAAAAGATAATAGAGTAATCTTTAGTGGAATGTGGGATTCTCATTTCTCTAATATCCAAAAAACAATAGTAATTTCATAGAATTGTAGGGGTCTCAACAACACCCCACAACAAAAGGCAAATAGAGGTCTTATTTGGGAATAAGAGCTTAATGCTATTTTTCTTAGAAAACTAAGATCTTAGTGGAGGATATGAGTGCTTTCAAAAGGAAGTCATTTTAGTGTATTGGTGATTTAGGTTTTCTTAGAGGGTCGACTTGTTTATAGGATCCTTACCAACCAAATCCTCATTCTTCAATTGCGAGCTAACAATATTAGAGTAAGAATACAATATTTGTAGGGTAGGATTTTAATTGGTACTATTATTATTTCTTTATTGAAGGGACCATGTAGCATGTTTATTCGAGGATTGAGAAATGGAATGAATGTTTTTTTTGAAATATCTTTTGGAAAAAAGACTAAGTTTAGCAAAACTATATTTTAGTACTTTTCAAATTAAGAAATTTGTTATGAGTTTAGCGAGACTTGTTGAGGAATCTTGTATTGGTTAGTTGTAGGAGGGAGATAAGAATATTTTCTTTTCAATAATTCCATCAAAGTAAGGAAATTGACGATATTATTTTAGCGATCACATCTTCTCATGGTACTCATATTTCTTCCTTTTAGGATACTTATAAGGAATTTTTCATGTATTTTTTTCTTTATTTGAGGAAAATGGCCTTAGTATTGTGAAGGGGGAGATGATTAATTTTAAACCATATTCCTTCTTTGGTTTCTAAAGATAAGAATAATTCTCTCATATTAAGATTTTCATCAATTATCACGACAACATACACCTTGTGCTTCCAAAAAGATACACTTGAAAATAATATGTGTAATCTTTTATTAGAATTAAATTGATTACATTATGAGCTTGCCTATATAGGCAAGGAGATGAAGGTAGTCATTTGAAACACAATAATTGAGTAACCCTTCTAAGATTGAACACTCTCTAACTTAGATGGCATGTGTTCTAGTGAGTGGAAAGTGATCATGTAAGAGGTGTAAAAGTGTCTCACAAAGTGGGAACACTTGTCTCAACCACACAAGGTGATAAAAACCTATAAAATTACTCTAAGTGAGCTTAAGTGTAGTGTAAATAGGAATCAACTAAGTAGACAAAGACCTAACTAGTTTTACAATACCTCTGTTCACACTAACACCCCCTCTTAAGAGATACTTAGGGAGTAAGAAAAACACTAAAAGGGTGAGTCTCGACAATAAGGCTTGGTAAGGTATGCATTTACAATGCAATCTCTTACAATTGGAGAAAAGGTAGAAAATCTAGTTGGAATAAAACATCTCTCCAAGAAAAAGAATAAGAAGGATTTAAAACCTTTTTGAAAATATATCCCTTAATGATAGGAACACGATGATGAACAACTCCTAAATTATGTGAAAGTTTTAAACTTTAATGATGATGAACTGTTTCTATTGGAATAAACGAATTACCAAGTAATGTGGATCAAGATGTGAGATACAAAACACTACATGAGTGAATTGATGAACACTACTCAACCATTGTACAATTTTTTTTTATCAAACTCTATGAAGTCTATAAAGAAAATATAAATGTGATAAGGAGTACTAAAATCTCAAAATATGATCCACTGCAGTAATTCCCCATTCAAGAGATCAAGATAGAAGGTTCATCAACTGCTTCATTGAAAGAAGCATTAGCATCACATCATAGTAATCAAGATAGAAGGTTCATTAGGCCTCCAAAACACAAGGTTCATCTACTGCTTAATTGAAAGATACAAATTAGCATAACACATCATAATCCCACCTTAATGCTAAGAGAAATAATTAGACTAAGTCAGATTGAGAGTGCACAAGCAATGCAGAGATGTACAAGAAATTGAGAAGGAATGTGCTTCAAGGAAAACCCGTATGAGGTAATAATATTGTGGATCCATTATTGTGATGGTACAACCCCCCATTACACTTTATAATTTAGTGTAAGTAAAATAACTTCCAAAATTCCCTTCACAATTAGTTTTTTGGTACTTTATAAGAGTGCATTTACAACCTTTATTTTCTATTTGAATTTTGCAAGTTTATTTTCATGAGTTTGATTAAGAAGATATAGATTATGTTATGTCTTGAAAAGCTCAAAAAAAGAAAAAAGACATAAAATTTTAATCCCCAATTATGATGACCTCCCTTTAGCCAAATTCATTTCAAAATAAACTTTTACAAATTTCTTAGCTAAGATAAAAGTTACAACTCTCTCTATCACATTCCCTTTGCCAAATTCATTACAAAAGAGAAAAAAATGACTACTCTTGTACAAAATTTTTGACTAAGGAAAAAAATATTTGTACAACACTTAACTACTATGGAAAAATTCTCCTCCCACTTACAAGATCTTAACAACTGATAACAAGACTAAATGTAATGATTTCACTATGACTAGAAGTTGTTAGCTACCAAGAGACAACAAAATAAAATAAAATAAAAAAAGACACATGCCATGTGAAAGAAAACAAAATCATATTTTTCCTCTCCTAATGACATGATGATTTGGCATTCTTTTGAAGGAGTCCCCAAAAGGGTTTGTGTAGGACTTTGCATATGAGTCAAAGGAGATTATGGCCATGTAAGACTATTCTATAGAGTAGAGGCTTGGAGAGAAGGTAATTATGGATATTATGCATGCATCTAATGGTGAAGAAATATTATGTGAGGAATTATTTGAGAAGAAAACAATATTAAAATTTCTTCTTTCCTTGCAAACAGTGCATGGAGTGAATGCACCCTCCACATGGACTCTTAAGATGTTGATCTACAGAGAGAAAATAGAAAAATGTTGACTAAGTAGACATTGCATGCCACCAATGAGCTTCCTATTTTGTATGTACTCAACCTCAACATGGGAAATTAGAAAATATGGCATTGGGTAAAAGAAGGAAATTGGGTCCACGAAGAGGGGATGTTTTGGCCAAAAAAAAAGCCACAAGAATCATGTACGTGTTTTTAAAAAAATGGGTACCTGGTTAGGAACAACCAGCTAAACCTAAATTCAAATGCATGCCCATTATGCTTTGAGTACCCACTAAGAAATGGATACCCATTATAATGGGTATGTGTTATTAAATGACTACCCATTTGGAAAAGTATTTATTTTTGTAAATAAAAGACTATCACATCATTTTCTCCCTATAAATTTGGAGGAAAATGAGAGTGACTCAGAGCAATGTGTATGTGTTTCAAGGACTTGTGCCACCCCAAATTTCAGCTTCCATCTCTTCTTGTTGAATCCAATGACCTCAACGACCTCCAAGTTGGTTAAATTCTACATATTTTGGCTTTATATCTTGCATTTTTTTTTTGTAATTATAGTTTAGGCTTTGTTTATTTCATTTTACTTATTTTTTTCATTTTATAGTTTTTAAATTGTATTTGGGAAAAAAATCATCATCATAAACCAAAAACCTTAAATTCTAAACCAAAAACCACAAAATATATACCTAATTTAACTAAATCCCTAAACAACACAAACCACAAAACCTAGAATTAGAAACCAAAAACCTAAACCCTATGAACTCCACAAAACATAGACCTAAAAACTAAAATCCTTGACCCTAAACTCTAAACCACAAAACCTAAACATAAAACCCTAAACCCTAAACCATAAACCATAAAACCTAAACCTAAAACCCAAAACCCTAAATCATAAACCCTAAAATTGATATTCAATTCATCCGATAATTAAATATCAAATCTCTTTTATAAGACATATTTCATAAAAAACCAACACATTTTAATTAATATATATTTAACATAATTAATACATATTCTTATAATTATAATTTAATTAAAATTTTGAATAAAAATCTATTATCAAAGGGCCAAATTATTTTTTGATGCATAAGAAATATTTCATAAAAAAACATATTTTAGTTAATATAATTTTAACATAATTAAAACTGTGCCATAGAAAAATGGCCCCTTGTTATTTTCATAGCCTTTTAGGTCTTCTTTCATGGTGTTGGAACTCTGTTGCTCTGATTTTATGTTGTAACATGGCTTGAACATGCTTATTTAGGTACTAAAATTCAAATAATGGCATCTTGTGAAGGCGTTGTGAAGTGTTGTAAGACATTTCTACATTCTTCTAGACTCTATTAATTGTAATTCGCCTAAAAATCACCTTTTTATTCATCAAGTCCTATTTTGAAGTGTTGTAAAGTCTTGTAACAAGCTTTCATGCTTTTCTAGGCACATCTTCACTATTTATCCCTTTCTCATGCTTTATTTGGCCCCTTTATGCTCTCATATGCTTAATTAAGTGTATTTTTTAGTATTATCCTGACAAACAACATTAAATACAACATATTTCTCAACACTTGTTTTTAGGTCCTAGGTGAGACGCATTTGCCATGGGTGGCGAATGAGTCCCCCTTGGCCCCAAATTCAAAAAAAAAAATTCCTTTCAGGATTTTATTCAAAAACACTTAATGTCAGCCTATGATGAGGTATGAAAAGGTAACTAAGGCATAATTGTGTATAAATAATTTATTTTCACCTCATTTCAACCCCCATTCATCAAGTTCACTTATCCACCTATTCACTCAAGCATTCAAGCATTTTACATCATCTTTTCAAGCACTATTCAAGTACTTTGAAGGAGCCATTACATTACTTAAAATTTACATCATAAAGGGTTTGCTAAGTTGATAGAAATTGCATGTTAGTTTATCACTCCTTCGAATTTCATTATTTTACTGAAGGTTTGATTACCAAAAGTGGGGTTTGACTAAGGCAAACCCATATTCACTAACCTTAAACCATTTTTTCCTATTACATGTTTGTTTGTAGACCTAGGTATGCAAATTTGACAAGATTTTTTGGTGTTGAAAATTGGTTTACAATTCAAATAGGTGCTTCAAGTCAACTCAAGTCTATTTCAAGCTTGGAGAAGGCTTTTTGTTTGTTTTCTATAGAATTGAGTTTGGCAACCCAACAAGCAGTAATTTCCAGATCTGGTGTTGCAGAGTTGTCTCCTAATTTTTTTAGAAATTTGGGAGAGGATTGATTTGCCATATATGGTGAATGAGTCCCACCTTAGGATTGATAATCTAAATTTTATTAGATTTTAGACCTTGACAGACAAAAACTTGCTTTTAACAATTTTTCACCAGGAGGAGGACTAATTCACCACCCTAGGCGAATGAGTCCCACTATGAAAAATCAATAATTTCAACTAACATCTAGAACACTCCATATTCATCATAGTTCATCCAGGCATGCTCATATTCATCATGTTCCTTTATGTTATTCATAATTTCTTGATTTACTTCATTATTTGCATATCAAAGTGTGTTTTCAAACCTAGCTTTAATTTCACTTTTTCTTTCATTTTCATTGATTCAAACTAGTCAATTTCATTTAGTTAACTTGATTTAGGTTATATAACATCACACACAACATTAAATTGAATGAACTTTTAGGTGAAAAACCCTAGAAGAGTTAGAGAAGTCCTAAGAGCCAAAAATCAACAGTTCATTTTGGTGAACCCAACTTTTGAGCACTTTGAATATCTAATTTCATTTACATATTACATCCTAGTTTGAATTTTCATTAACATTCAATTAGTACATTGTTTTGCTTTTGCATTTTAGGACATTTTATCTTGCATTAGTGAAAACTTCATTTAGAATTCATTTTTTCATGCATCTCATTGAAAAAAGTAAAAATACACATTTTGCATCATTGTTTGAATTTTGTAGGACATTAAAATCATCTTAAAACTTCTGAAAAATACAAAAAAATTGTACACTGGGACTCATTTGCCACCCAGGTCGATTCAGTCCCTTTGTACTCGTTAAAAAATATTTTTAGCACTTTTCTAGCATTTTTCTACATTTTTGTTCTCTGTATTTAGATCTCAGTTATAGTTAGCATTATTTCTATTATTTTCATTTCAAACTCTTAGATTAGTTTTTATTTTCATTCACCCCTCCTTTGTGGTACTTCCATGAGTGTTTGGTGCCCCATTGATAATACTTTAGTGAGAAGAAGTTTTAGACTCACGACTTCCCACAATAGCACTTTCAATGTGGACCTTGGGATCTCATGAGCTCCTACTCCTAGTATGAACACTAGTGCATTAGGCCCTAACAATACCACTTCTATGCCTTCACCTTTCCATCCAATGCATGTTGACAACCAAAACAACTCCCTCCCGCAAGAAAAGGTCATTAGTAATCATGAAGAATTTGCACATTTACAACAAGACTTGTCACTTGAAAACATTTCCCAAACTGCCATACCCGCCATTGATAATCTTCATCGTTTGATTGAAAGTGATGATGGCTTGCAAGTGGTGAATAAGAATGCTAAGGTTTACAATAGACATGCCACTTCTAATACCCAATCCGCAACCATTCCTGTAAGAGAAGGAGGACCTCAAGTTCCCCCCCTTCAACCATAACTTCCATACCAACTTATTCTAATCCACAAGTCCATAAAACTATACATTAGGCTACTTCTTTCCCAATTTCCACTAGCATTCCTACTTCTCTTGTGGCATCGCAAGTCCCTTTGACCACCTTCACACCTCATAGTATTCCTTTCACTTCACCTCATATCACCTACACTCCATCACCATTTTCCCTTCCACCTCAACCCACATACCCCAATCGCCTTCTTACACAACTCCTTACCACTGTTTCATCTATGCAACATCAAATTTCCACCATTAGCCAAGGTTAATTCACTCCACTTACATATCATGTTTGTAGTAGTCCCTTATCCTTAGAAATTTTATGTACCTTGATGCCACAAGGAATAGAAATGCCTTAGTTTCAGAAATATGGGGGAAAAGGAGACCATGTCAACCATGTTAATTCCTATACAACTTTATGTAGTGACTTCATGGTTGATGATAAACTATTAGCCAAACTATTTCCAAGGACCTTGAAAGACGCTTCCTTAGAATGGTTTTCCAACTTTCCTAATCATTCCATCCATTCATTCAATGAATTGGTGGATGCTTTCATAAGTCACTTTCAAACTCACATGACACCTAAAAAAATAATGGCTAACCTTATGCAATGTAGAAAAAAAATAGATGAAAAAGCAACGTATTTTATCTCATGATACCAATCTGTTTATGCTCAAAATGATGTCAAGATTCCTAATGCACATCTGAAAAATTATTTTATCGTAAACTTGAACACACACCTTTAGGATAAATTAACAATGATGAAATTCTTGTCATTTATGCATTTATGCACAACCTTGTGTGAATACCATAATTTGGTTTCAAGTCATTATTCAAAATCCACTTCTAACCAAGAAGACAAACCTGAACACAAAAATCAACACCAAAATAACCAACAAAACTTCCACAAACCAAATAGAGGTATTTTGCAGTTTAATCAGCCTACTCAACCTCAATTGCAACCAACCCAATCCATTCCAAATCAAGTGGTAGCTATTAAAGCAGTGGTGCTTTATACCTATGGGGATTCAAAGAGACAATTTACTCCCCTACCTAACACCCTCCATAATACAATGAACCAATTAATTCAATAATGTTTGCTAACTTTTCCAGCCATCCAACCGCTTGATCAAAACCAACCTTTACCACCCACCTTCAAACCTAGTGCTTATTGTCATTTTCATCACCAAAATGGACATGACACATAACATTGCAAGTGTTTCAAATATTTAGTTCAAGACCTCATTGATTTAGGTCATCTGTCAATTATGGGTGTGAATGATCAGGGCAATAACTTTGTTGCACCCCTTAACTAAAATTTGCAAATTTTCACTAATCCCATGCTTAAACATACTACGCCATTTGTCAAGGCTAGCAAACCTTCAACTACTAATGTAACTATTCATACAAACAATGAACAACATGATACACCTCCCCTTGTTACTATAGAAAGTTTAATGGGTGAGCTCATAGTTATGATAAACATTATCCCTTGTAAGGGTCAACCACAAAGTCTCTTGATATCACTTTTTCTGCTAAAGACATATTACAAAAACTTCTTGATGGTCCTCTTTACATAGCTGGTAGAATCTATAATAAGCCCACTAATGGGATATTAATAGATCCCACTTGTGGTGAGAATGTGATCACAAAGGAGTTCCTAGTATTACATGAGCTATATCAAGATGAATATAATAAACCAACTACATGGATTAAGACAATTACTTGTTTTGCATGCCCTACGATCGGATTGATCGTGCTACCATTAAAGATAGGACCTAAAACTTTGGAGGTAACATTTTCAATTATTCCAAAATCTAACCAATTTTGTTTGTAGCTAGGCCACCCTTTCCTTCACTCAATGAAAGAGGTCTCATTAGTTGTTCACCCACAAGGTCTTTATCTTTTTATCTTTTTGTCTTGTGTTTTCCTTTTGGAGATGATGCAAGGCAATGAGACCGAAATGTCTCCATGTTGACCCAAAATATTTTTCATTTTCTTTTTTCTTTTTCATTTTCTTTTGTTTCACTTGTGTTTTCCTTTTGGGGATGATGCAAGGCATCGATACCACAATGTCTCTTCCATGCTGACCCAAAACAGACTTTCTTTTTCCCTTTTTCTTTTGCTCTCTTTGTGTCATTCTTCTAGTTCTATGTGCTTTGGGGAATGATGATAGTTCTATGCTCTTTCATAAAAGGGTATGTGCAGGATCATCATGGAAAAAACATGCCCTTAAGTGGCAAAAAATTTAGAAAAATCAAAGTTAGGCAACTTGATGTAAAAATCTGAATAAGTTATCTATATTATTTCAAAAATATGTAAGAATAGAATTTGTAGAAAATTGAATGTAGTTTCTAAACTACTACGTTTATTTTTTTTAAAACAAAATCTATTTGGTGAAAATTTGAAATTTCAATGCAGTAGTACTTAAATTTTAGGGAAAAAATAAGTAGGTGTCTATCTGACCACCTTAACCACAATAAAATGATAATGTCTTTTTATAAGATTTTAGATATAAGTAGAGGATTCATGGCTGGATGTGATGCATATTTTTTTGTAATTTGTTTCCAAATAAATAATTAATTATGATTTTTTTATTACAAATTTTAAAAAATATAAAAACTCGTATGTCTAACCACCTTAACTTGGTCAAAACTTCATGAAATTCATTTCTTTTTAATCCTATAGTATACGAAGCATAGAATGTGATGCATGTTTTAGACTCAAAAAATGTGATACCATTTGAAAGCTATAGATTTTTTTCAATCAGCCTATCAATTAAGACTTTAGCCATAATTCAAATAGAAAATGAATAATAATTATTTATTAAATTAAAAGTAAAGCATAATTTATATTGGTGGAAAACTGAGAATCTCCTTTAAAAACCCTTTTTCATTTCATTAATTTTGGGTAAAAAAAATGTCGTCAGCCACATACCCTACAAATACCCATCATATCGCCACTTTTTGGGCCATCATGATCTTGCACATACCCAAAAACACATTGCAACAATGAACATACTGACTCCATATCCATAGATCCCTTGTGTGCTTGGTGTGTTTTCTTTTTTTGGGGGAAACTCCCTTTTCTTTGCTTTTCATTTTCTTTGACATGACGTAGCCTAACTTTGAAACATATGACTTGGCATAGGGCTTTCTAAGTTGGCTCTCATGTCTTTTTTCTTTTTACATCTTCTTTCCTTTGCTACTTTAAAGTAATTTCTCATAGAACGACATATAGTAATTCCTTTAAATTGGGGGGCATACATTACCATATTTCATTTAAATTTTTAGTTCTTACTGTAGCCTTGTCATTTCATACGATGCATTTGTCACTTTGTGGAAGACATTGGGTATGATTTCCTTCATGAGTGTGATCTATCTTAGCATATTACATTCCTCTTTCTGGCCTAATGTGACACACTGCATCCCCTAAGTTGTGAATATACTATTCTTTGATTGGTCCTCTTTTGAAAACATTAGACACAATGTTCCCTAAGTGACTGACCTTGTGTGAACTAAACAAAACTCCTTTGAACTTCCTTTACATTTTACATTTTTGCATTTTTACATTTTTACCTTTTTTTCCATCTTGCATGACTATGGTACCTTTTTCTTTGTGGCGACTTGTTAAATTTATCAATGGGTATAACTTTAATATGGTTGAGTAGGAAGCCCACCTAGTAGCATGACTTTTCCCCATATCCACTTTTCTATTTGTTTGTGATTAAATACCAGCTAGCCTATGTATCTTACCATTTTTGGCTTTCTCACCCTATGGAAAACTAGTTTTGTGGCCCCAGCGTGAGTACATTTGGGCCTTCTCACCCAATATACCATCATGTGTTATGTCATCCCAGAGTCAGTAAACATTCTCTCTTTCAAACAATTAGCCTAGATCTAATCCACAACTAGTTGGATTGATGATTGAAGCTTCATCCAATTCATTTCAACACTTGTGTGTTCCTTTGTTCTTATTCTTAGTTTTCCATCGGATCCTCATCCTAGGGGCTTGATCATCCCTCTTGATCATTGTATCCCATCTTGCTAGCATAAGTGCATTTGAACCTGATTCTCGATATTCATGGCCACTTTAGTGTGAGTTTGAAGCAAGCTCATGCTCTCATTAAAGTGGGGGCTAAATTTTTCATAGAAAAATGGCCCTTTGTCATTTTCATAGCCTTTTAGGTCTTCTTTCATGGTGTTAGAATTATGTTGGTCTGATTTTATGTTGTAACATGGCTTGAACATGCTTATTTAGGTAATAAAATTCAAAGAACGACATCTTGTGAAGGTTTTGTGAAGTGTTGTAAGACATTTCTACATTTTTCCAGACCCTATTAATTATAATTCACCTAAAAATCACAAGTTTATTCATCAACAAGTCCTATTTTGGAGTGTTGTAAAGTCTCATAACTAACTTTTAGACTTTTCTAGGCACATCTTCACTAGTTATCCCTTTCTCATACTTTATTTGGCATATTTATGCTCTCATATGCTTAATTAAGTGTATTTTTGAGTATTATCCTGACAAACAACATTAAATACAACATGTTTCCCAACACTTGTTTTTAGGTTCTAGGTGGAACCCATTTGCCATCGGTGGCGAATGAGTCCCCCTTGGCCCCAAATTCAAAATATTTTAAACTTCCTTTTGATATTTTATTCAAAAACACTTGATCTTGGCATGTGATCAGGTATGAACATGTAACTAAGGCACAAGTGTGTATAAATAAGTAATTTTCACCTCATTTCAACCCCCATTCATCAAGTTCACTTATCCACCTATTCACTCAAGCATTCAAGCATTTTACATCTTTTGAAGCAACCATTAACATTACTTCAGATTTACATCATCAAAGGTCTGTTATGTTGATAGGAACTACATGTTGTTAGTTTATCAATCCTTTGCATTTTATTATTTTATTGAAGGTTTGATTACCAAAAGTGGGGTTTGACCAGGGGAAACCCCTATTCACTAACCTTAAACCATTTTCCCTATTGCATGTTTGTTTGAAAACCTAGGTATGAAGATTTGATAAGCTTTTCTGGTGTTGAAGATTGGTTTACAAGTCAACTCTTGTCTATTTCAAGCTTGGTGAAGGTTTTTTGTTCGTTTTCTGCAAAATTGACTTCGACAACCTAACAAGCAGTGATTTCTAGATTTGGTGTTGCAAAGTTGTCTCTTGATTTTTTATAAATTTAGGAGAGGACTAATTCACCACCTGTGGTGAATGAGTCCCACCTTAGGACTGAAAATCTGAATTTTGTTAGATTATGGATCCTGACAGACAAAAACTATCTTTCGACAATTTTTCACCAAGAGGAATAATTCGCCACCCTAGGCGAATCAGTCCCACTATGAAAAATTAGTAATTTCAACTAGCATCCAAAACACTCTAGATTCATCACACTTCATCCAGGTGCACTCAAATTCATCCTGTTCCTTTAGGGTATGTGCAGGATCATGATGGGCCAAAAAGTGGTGATATGATGGGTATGTGTAGGGTATGTGGTTGACAACTTTTTTTAAACCCAAAAATGATGAAACAAAAAGGGTTTTTAAAGGAGATTCTCATATTTCCACCAATATAAATTATGCTCTACTTTGAATGTAATAAATAATTATTATTCATTTTCTATTTGAATTACGACTAAAGTCTTGATTGATAGGATGATTGAAAAACATCTATAGCTTTCAAACGGTATCACATTTTTCAAATCTAAAACATGTCACATTCTATGCTTTGCATAGTATAGAATTAAAAAAAATGAATTTCATGAAGTTTTGACCAAGTTAAGGTGGTTAGACATATGAGTTTTTATATTTTTAAAATTTGTAATAAAAAATTCATAATTAATTATTTACTTGGAAAAAGATTACAAAAATATGCATCACATCCAGCCATGATTCCTCTACTTATATCTAAAATCTTATAAAAAAATATTATCATTTTATTGTGGTTAGGGTGGTCATACATAAAACTACTTATTTTTTCCCTGAAATTGAAGTACTACTGCATTGAAATTTTAAATTTTCACCAAATAGATTTTAAAAATAAAAATAAACCTAGTGGTTTAGAAACTACATTCAATTTGCTAGAGATTCTATTCTTACATATTTTTGAAATAATATAGATAAATTATTCAAAATTTTACGTCAAGTTGTCTAACTCTAATTTTTTCTGAATTTTTCACTACTTAAGGGCCTATTTTATCCATGATGATCCTGCACATAGCTTTTATGTTCTGTATAATTTCTTCATTTATTTCATTATTTGCATATCATAGTGTGTTTTCAAAAATAGCATTAATTTCACTTTTGCATTCATTTTCATCCATTCAGATTAATCAATTTCATTTAGTTAACTTCATTTATGTTAGAAAACATCACACATAAAATTAAATTGAATGACCTAGTTTACATTTTTGGCCTGATTCTCTCCTTTTAGGTGAAAAACCCTAGAAGAGTTAGAGAAGTCCTAAGAGCCAAAAATCAATAGTTCAAAAACATATTCTAATAATTATAATTTAATTAAAATTTTGAATAAAATTTTCTTGTCAAAGGGTTCAAGCATTGTTATAATGAATATTACTTGTTTAGCTTTACTGAGATTAAAAAAGTATACTATTCATAGAAAAAAGGAGGGTTGTAGAGAGGCATATCCATACAAACTAATTGGATAAATATAAAAAAATGATATAAGAAAGGGTTATGCCCAACAAAAATATAAGAAGCTAGTACAAATAAAAAAGGGGGGGAATATTTGTTATCTTTTTCCTTAGATATTAGTAGGGCCAACATCGTCATTCAACTCCAAGATAGTTAGAGTGTTTGCTTCTTGACCAAGAGGGTTTTCTATAGGTTTTTGAGTACATGGAAAAAAAAGATAGTTAAATCAACTAAAGTAAACTTTCCTAAGAAGGAAACCTAGAACCACATCCTCTCCTAATGGAAGATATATAAGACATGTATTCCTATTGACTAGAAGGAGAGGTACTCCTAGGACTTGGGAGGTAGACCCTTGAAAAACAACATAGTGATAGTTATTGTTAGGATTGTTAAAATTACATCTTGAAGGCTAGCTAGACCCACATATGATCCCATGTATAAGAGAGGGAGAGTTAGTTGAGAATATGAAAGTAATGTAACAATAATTATCTAGTGATCTAGTAACTCAAATAGATAAGAAACCATAAGTGCAATTTTTCAAGTCTATACTTAGATCTACATAAGCATATTAATGCATATCATTACTTTGGTATATAAATAGTAATATGTATAATTAGAAAAAATATGGAAAATGACCTAATTTCTATGATTCCAAGGCAAATTATGTGGTAGATAAGGTGGATCTCCAATAATAGGAACATACCAAACAAAATGGGTTAAGTGAAAACATTTTTTTCTATTAGAAAGCTGGATACCTCATAATGCAAGTTACC
This sequence comes from Sequoia sempervirens, assembly GCA_007258455.2. Taxonomy (NCBI): domain Eukaryota; kingdom Viridiplantae; phylum Streptophyta; class Pinopsida; order Cupressales; family Cupressaceae; genus Sequoia; species Sequoia sempervirens. Next base: position 943,193,062 of record VDFB02281492.1, on the reverse strand, counting down.
TCATAATCCAAATAAAAGAGTGAACTCAAAAATTACTTAGGACAAAATGAATCAAATAGTATCATGCAACCCTAGCCATAAAATTCTCAAACATGTAGAAATACGAACCCCAAGCAAGCCCAAAAATGCCAAAGCATTCCCAACATTCATCAATCAAAAGCAAGGCAATCATACGTACCATTTGGTGAAGCAGAAATCAATCTCAGAGATAACAAATGCAAGTTTAATGGCACCTAGCAAAGACAACAATGAAAATTCTAAGGAAATCACCACTAAAACAAGGGTATGTGCATGATCATGATGGGCCAAAAAGTGGCAATATGATGGGTATGTGGCTGACGACTTTTTTTTACCCAAAATTAATGAAACAAAAAGGGTTTTTAAAGGAGGTTCTCATATTTCCACCAATATAAATTATGGTTTACTTTGAATTTAATAAGTGATTATTATTCATTTTCTATTCAAATTATGACTAAAGTCCTCATTGATAGGATGATTGAAAAAATCTATAGCTTTCAAACGGTATCACATTTTTTAAATCCAAAACATGCGTCACATTCTATGCTTCACATACTATAGGATTAAAAAAATAAAAAATGAATTTCATGAAGCTTTGACAAAGTCAAGGTGGTCAGACATACGATTTTTTATATTTTCTAAAATTTGTCATAAAAAATTCACAATTAATTATTTACTTGGAAAAAAATTACAAAAAAATATGCATCACGTCGAGACATGAGTCCTCTACTTATATCTAAAATCTTATAAAAAAATATCATAATTTTATTGTGGCTAAGGTGGTTAGATAGACACCTACTTCTTTATTTTTCCATGAAATTTAAGTACTACTGCATTAAAATTTCAAATTTTCACCAAATAGATTTTTTTCTTTTTAAACAAACCTAATAGTTTAGAAACTACATTCAATTTGCTATAGATTCTATTACTACATATTTTTGAAATAATATAGATAACTTATTTAAATTTTTATGTCAAATTGCCTAACTCTAATTTTTTTGAATTTTTTGCCACTTAAGGGCCTGTTTTTTCCATGATGATCCTGCACATACCCAAAATGCATGAAAAATAGAGGGATGATTTAGTTTTCACAATGGTCAACCAAATACTCTAGAATATACAATGCAAGGTCCCAATAGAGGACTAAAGTTACCACCATAGATTAATTTGATCCACTAGAAGACTAATAACCATGTTACCAAAGTTTGATAGACCTAACACCCACTTTATGAAGAACTTGATGGGTATAGAGCCAATGAAAAACTAAAAAGTATCTTGAACTTTGGCAGCCAACCTATAGTTACTTTTAAGTTAAGGCTAAGATAATGGATATCCATTTTGGTTTGGTATTACCAAACTAGAATTAAATTTTGCATGTTTTTATTGTATTTCCACTTTTGGCTCATCATGATCCTACACATGTACAACATCAAAACATATAGTATTTTTTATATTACAATAAATTACTTTACACATGTTGGATAGACTAACAACGATTGGGAAAGAAGTGTAGATGATAGAAATTGAACATCAAGATATGTGTTCTAACTAAGTTTAGGATTCATTTCATGGGATTTCAGGAAACAACAAATTTTTTCTGTTTCCACAACTAAAGCTAAATATATATTAGAATATTTAATATTATGTCAAGTAATTTGGCTATGGAAAATCCTAATAGATTTGAAGGAAGAACAAAAAGATAGTACATGGTACAACTAAATTTTGTGGCAACATATTATCAATAGCTTTGGCAAAAAAAAAAGTCATCTATGGACATGAAATGACTACAAATAAGGTTTTCCCAAAATTGAAAGGTAGATATAAAGGGTGGAAATAGACCCTATCTTCCTACATTCATTAGGAAATGAGATCTCCAAAATGAATTAATTAACAACCCTTAGGTGAATCAACCCAATGTGATAATCTATATATTTCTTTATGCTTGAAGGATGAGGGTCAAGGTCAAACAACACTTTGGGAGAAAAACTAAAAAATAGAAAACCAACTCCAAAATGCAAGATATCACTTGGATCTTTTATATTAAGCATAAAATTGAGAGAAACACCAAAGTTTCTAGCAGATCTGAGAAAGGATAACATTGTGCACATGTCATAAATGTTGTTTCTACAAGTATGTCAAGCATTTATTCACCCATGGGTGAATGGGTCTAGGTCTCTTGTTTTAGAAAAATCTGAATTTGAGATTTAAGCCTTGGATATGCACTTCTCTCCTATACCTCTAAACTCTCACTCCCAAATTTGAATCTCTGAAAAATATACAAAAAAAAACTTTTTGTTTGGTGGTGGATGGGAGTTTGTCTCAGTCAAACCCCGATTTTGGTAAATAAACCTTGATGAAAAGTACATATCTAGGTATGTGCAGGATCATGATGGGCCAAAAAAGTGGCAATATGATGGGTATTTGTAGGGTATGTGGTTGACGACTTTTTTTTAACCCAAAATTGATGAAATGAAAATGATTTTTAAAGGAGATTCTCAAATTTACACCAATATAAATTATTCTTTACTTTGAATTTAATAAATAATTATTATTTATTTTCTATTTGAATTACGACTAAATCCCCGATTGATAGGCTGATTGAAAAACATCTATAGCTTTCAAACAGTGTCACACTTTGGAAATCCAAAAAATGTATCACACTCTATGCTTCGCATACTATAAGAGAAAAAAATAAAAAATAAATTTCATGAAGTTTTGACCAAGTTATGGTGGTCGACACACAAGTTTTTATATTTTTTAAAAGTTGCAATAAAAATTCATAATTAATTATTTACATGGAAAAAAATTACAAAAAAATATGCATCACATTCGGACATGATTCCTCTACTCATGTCTAAAATATTATAAAAAAATACTATCATTCTATTGTGGTTAGGGTAGTCAGATAGACACCTACTTCTTATTTTTTCCTTGAAATTTAAGTACTACTACATTGAAATTTCAAATTTTCACCATATAATTTCTTTTAAATAAAAAACAAACCTAGTAGTTTAGAAACTAAATTCAATTTTCTACAGATTCTATTCTTACATATTTTTGAAAAAGTATAGATAACTTATTCAAATTTTTATGTCAAGTTGCCTAACTCTGATTTTTCTATTTTTTTTGCCACTTAAGGGCCTATTTTTTCCATGATGATCTTGCACATACCCATCTAAAACATGAAACTTTGCATTTAAGCGTTAATATTAAGTGTGTCTAAGATTACAAGAGATTAAATGCAAAAAACCCTACCAAAATGTGTTAAAATAGGATCCCTAAATGAAATAATGAAAAGTGAGAAAGACCTACTTTGGGAGATATCAAATCAAACTATTAGATAATAAATCTGAATATACCTTCCTTTAGGTAGAAGGTAGAATGATAAAGAAGATTGAACCACTTAGGAAACAAGTCATTAGGCATGGTTTAATTGCTTGGTGCATCTCCTAAAACCTAGAATCCCTCATGATCCTTCATAGGCATGTATCATGAATCTTTTACAAGTTTTGGTCTTGTTAACAAAATGAGCTTTAAGACCTGAAAAAAAAATAGAATGTTGCTCAAAGACTTTAAATTTGAATGCTCTATTAATTTTTCTTTGCTCTTGAATGTAAATCCTTGTGATCATATGTGAATCTCTTTCTTGTCTAGTGAAAAATGATTGAAAGAATTAACTTTATAGGGTTCCTTTCTAATTTCCTATTTATTAGATCCTGAAAGCCAACACTTAGAATTTGAATTTACGACCTTGAAATGCTTCCAAAAACATGTTTAAAATAATTTTTTTGAACTTAAATGGGATCCATTCACGCATCAGTCAATGGGTCATTACCTTAAAGCTTAGGACCTAATTTATCTCGGCGCATTGAGTTGATTAATAGAATTATTCAATGTTTGAGTTATAGTGTTGAGAAATAAATAAAATAGGCCTTGGGATGCATTACAAAGGGTATTAGGGGCCCATTAATGAGGTTTAAAAATTCATAAATGCAAGGTAATTAAAATAGGTCCAAAATAAGTGTAAAATTGTACTTTTACTTAGAAAGGAGTACAATTAGTCTTTCTTGTATAGCGGGTTGTAAAATAGGGGGAGTAGTGAGGTAGTATTTCAAACTTTCAAAGACATATTTACAATCCTCATTCCACCTAAATTTATCTTCCTTCTTAAGAAGTTGTGTAAAGGGTAATGTCTGATCTACCAAGGATGTTACAAAATGATGGATGGCTTGAATTCTTCCTTGTAAAGTACACAACAAAGAAATGTTTTTAGGATGTGGCATGTTGGATATAGCATCAATTTTAATTTATTTCACCTCAATTCCTTTGTGGGATACTATAAACCCTAAAAAATTTCCACTATCCACAACAAAGACATATATTTTTGGATTCGGTCTTATTTTATACTTACTCATTCTTTCAAAAAAATTGAAGGATGTTAACATTTTATTGATAGGTTAAAGATTTGAATAGAATATTGTGGCAATGGAAAAATTATCCCTCTAACTTTTCTTGCTTGTTTGGGGCCTGCTTGTTAAATTAAGCTTAATGTCACCTTGATTTAGTGTTATATTGTGCTTGACAGATTCACATTAGGTCTTGGGCCCTTGTGAACTAAGTGAATTTAATTGTACCTTATTTAGGGTGTTGTAAAGTGTTATTCCACATTTTCACACTTATCTAGGGGTTTTATAATTAATTGGGCTTTTTTATGCCTTAATTAGCCTAATTTTACATCCAAATGCCTTAATTAATGCATTTTTCCTAGGATAATCCTGATATAAACTAGCATCCAATCATAATTCACGTCTTTTTAGGTTTCACTTAGGTTTCGGGGCCTCAATCTTGATTTCACATGAATCTAGGCAATTTTGAAAATGTGTCCCATAATTAATGCCTAATAGGACTCATACACCACTTCTAGCATATGAGTCCCATATGGTCCAAAATAAAATTTAATTTAAGTTATTGGTGGGATTTTATCCTCCTAGATTTGATGTTGGCTTGTAGTGTTGTATTTTCAGAAATTTTTGTATAAACAAGTATAAATACAAGGTTATTTCACTCATTTTAACCTAAAAAGAAATCAAGTGACCTACCAAGCTGAATAAGCATCCTTATATAAATTTTTATTTCACAAAAACATTCAAGTGTTTACAAGATCATTCAAGAGTCTTCAAGAGCTGATTATCAAGTCTTTTGAAGCCTAATTCAAGTATCAAGCATCATGTCAAAGTCATCATGGGCCATGTTTTATTTTTGAGTTAACAATTGTGATGCAAGGTTTCATGATTCAAGCTAGCATTCAAGTCAAGATCTATCACATTCAACCAAGATTCAAGATCTACATCCACTAGAGCCACTTGATACATGTTTTCAACACTTTATTGCTACAGTTTTAGTATGTTGCAACATTGCATATTGTTCATTCATAATTCCTTCATTTAATTTCATTTTATTACAAGGTTTGATTACCAAAATGGGGTTTGACCAAAGTAAACCGCTTTCCACTAATGAAACAAAATTTCTCCCCTCTTTAGTGTGTGATTTTCATATTTGAGTTGAAGACATATTGAAGATAAAGTTTGGAGAAATTTGTCAAAGTGTTCAAAGTTGTCAAAGTTGTCACCTTGCATTGGAGATCACTGAAAGACATCTACAGGTTGCAAATCAGAGATTCAAACACATAAATCAAGTGGAGAAGATAGAGAAGAGATTGAAGAGTAGACTAAGACTTTGAATATCCAAAAAATCCAAACTTGATTGATACACCAGTTCTAGCGTATGAGTCCTAGTATAGTGAAATTTACAGTTTTCAAGAGTTTCAAACATATCTCTGCTAGATTTTTGTTCCCACCCAAAAACCCGAATTTGGGACTAAATCACCTAAACTAGCGTATGAGTCCCAACAGACATTAATTTCAGTGTTTTCAACATTTCAAGGGGTATGTACAGGATCATCATGGAAAAAATGGGCCCTTAAATGGCAAAAAATTTAGAAAAATCAAAGTTAGGCAGCTTGATGTAAAAATTTGAATAAGTTATCAATATGATTTCAAAAATATGTAAGAATAGAATTTGTAGAAAATTGAATGTAGTTTGTAAAATACTTAGTTTATTTAAAAACAAAATCTATTTGGTGAAAATTTGAAATTTCAATGTAGTAGTACTTAAATTTTAGGGAAAAAATAAGAAGTAGGTATCTACCTGACCACCCTAACCATAATAAAATGATAATATTTTTTTATAATATTTTAGATATGAATAGAGGACTCATGTTCTGATGTAGTGCATATTTTTTGTAATTTTTTACCAAGTAAATAATTAAATATGATTTTCTTATTACAACTTTTAAAAATTATAAAAACTTGTATGTCTGACTACCTTAACTTGGTCAAAACTTCATAAAATTAATTTTTTTCTTAAATCCTATAGTATGTGAAGCATAGAATGTGACAAATGTTTCAAATTCAAAAATTGTGATAGCATTTGAAAGCTATAGATGTTTTTCAATCAACCTATTGATCAGGACTTTAGTCATAATTCAAATAGAAAATGAATAATAATTATTTATTAAATTCAAAGTAAAAAATAATCTATATTGGTGGGAAGCTAAGAATCTCCTTTAAAAACCCTTTTTATTTCATTAATGTGTTAGAAACCAAGATCAGATTTGCAAACTAGAATAGACTTTCCACAGAAGAGAAAAACAAAAAGGAAAGAGATTTGCAAAAGAATGTGCAACATAATATTATTCGAGAATTCAATAATTACAAGATAATGATTTTCTTTATAAAAGCAAAGATGCATAACCCTAATCTTATCTTGAGCAACAAGATAGCTCAACAAGATAAGGATGACAACTAATTAACCTAGGAATTAAATAATTACCTAAGTAAACTTATGTAAAGTGTAATTAAATATTAATTAAACCAACACCCCCCCCCATAAGTGCAACTTAGGGAGACTAATAAAGCATGCACCTAAAAATACGATGAATGCAAGAAAGCATGAGTGGGTCCTAGCAACAAGGCCTGATCAGGTACCCAAGTACAAATGCAATAATGAGGTAGAGAAGGAAAACCCAATGGGACAAAACCCCCCTACAATGAGATGACTACTGCAAAGAAGCACTGGAAGAACACTATGGAGTAACACTGGAACTACAATCTAACAAGCAAGGAAAGATACTTATGTCTACAACTTAAACCAAAACTGGAATCATGATAATGTGATAGCAGACTCGATGCCAAAGAACACTAGAAAACTCACAAACTGGAACAACCCTAGAATCTATGAAGCAACAGTAGATGAGATGATGATAGAATCTAGAAACTGTGTATCTCGATGCCGATGACAAACTGTGACTAAAACTCTTCCATGAGAAGGAGTACCAAAAAAAGACTTTGGAACAATAACCATAAAAACATGGCCCTCAAACTGAGAAGAATTTGAACCAATGAGGATCATTAAACATAATCTCTCAATTGAAGTGTGAACTGATGAATCTGATATGTGTCAAGCTATAGCAAAAATGTGGCCAAAAGAAACTAGGAAACTAGATAATCCATACGAGCTATTATCAGATCAAGATGGATATGGAGATCAAAGTGAATGCACACTCTAATCAGATTATTATCCAAGAAACCCCCTTGATGGAACTTTATCTCAGTTCATCAGCCACATACCCTACACATACCCATCATATCACCACTTTTTGGCCCATCGTGATCCCGCACATACCCCAAATCTTCATCCAAGACTCTTCATATTCCTATGTGTACACCTCTGATTCCTTGACATTTTTTTTTGAATTACATGCATTTTTAGGTCATTTATTGAATATTTGCATTGCATTAGGTTTAAACATTAGGTATTTTATTTCATTAGTCTTTCCAAGCCCTAGCTTGGTGGTGAACCCTTGTTTAGTTTCTAATCAGACCCTAGGACATCCCTATTGTAGATCTCTTTCCCCTTTACATCCTTGGATTGAGATCTCTAGGGTTTCTTTGAGTGAAACTTGAGCAAAATAGAAGGAGCCCTCTCTCTTTCCCATTTTTCTTTTGTTTCATTTAGGTGAACTTGCATTTAGAACATCTTAATTTTGATTTGGAGTGCATTATCATTCAAGATTTAGCTTGCATTAACATTTCATTTGCATTAGTTAATTGGCATTCTAGGGTTTCTAATTCTTGTATTAGTGAAGGTGAATATAGGTTGCATTTTTTCATCTTACATCATTGAAAATCATCTAAAATGTACATTTGTATTTAGTCTATAGATCATCCAAACCAAAAAACATAAAAAATCACTTAAATTTTTCTTAAATTTGTTAAAAAATACCTCAATGGGACTCATATTCCGCTCTAGGAGATTTACTCCCAATGTAGATTTTAAATTGCATTTTCCAGAATTCAAAATTCTATTTTTGTGCTCTTGTTTGTTATTGATAACTTTCAGTTTCAGTTTCAGTTTATAGAGTTTTTGTTTAATTGCATTTAGCTTTATTTTATTTATACTGCATTTGCATCCATCTTTCATTTAGTATCACTTGCATGAGCTTTTTTACTTTGTTTCCTATTGCTAATACTATAGTGAGACAAAGTTTGAGACTCAAGTCATCCCGCGATAGTACAAACATCATGGATCTTGGGTTATCTAGCTCTTTCACTACTAGTGCTGACACTAGTCCACTATATAGTTAAGATCTTTGGATCGTACCTTAACAATAAATAATGTCACAATCCAAGGATGAATTCAAATTCTCCCTCCCACAAAAATTTCCTCTATTCCTACCTATAACAACACTCAAGTTACAATAACAATGCAACTGACTAGTAATTTGTTTCCTTCCTTGGGTATTTTTGCTAGCATCCATAGTACCTTTGTGGCATAAAATGTCATATCTCATACCACCTTACCACCTATAAGCATTACATTCACTTTTCCTTCAAATGCATACACACCTCTACCATATTCAGCTTCATCTCACAATACAAACAATGACCCTCTCATAAATCAACTTTTGCAAACTATTTCATCCCTTCAAAAAAAGTCTCTAATATCAATCAAAATCAAAATGGCCCACTTGCATATTATGTCAAAATAAGTCCCTTGTCCTTGGAGATATTACAAACACTGATGCGACAAGATCTAAAGGTGGCTAGATTCAAGAAATATGGAGGGAAGGGGGATCCTTCTAACCATGTTTTTGCTTATAATACCTTATGTAGTGACTTTATTCTTGACAATAAACTCTTGGCTAAACTTTTCTCTTGATCCTTGAGGGATATTGCCTTAGAATGGTTTTCTTCATTACCAGACAACTCAATTTGTTCATTCAATTAACTTTTTGAGGTTTTTATCAACCATTTTCAAGTACATATGACTCCTAAAATGACCTTGGCCAATTTAATGAGATGTAACAATAAAGAAGAGAAAAATATTATTGAATTTATATCATGCTCTAAACCACTTTTTTCTCTGGGTATGTGCAGGATCATCATGGAAAAAATAGACCCTTAAGTGGCAAAAAATTCAGAAAAAATAGAGCTAGGTAACTTGACGTACAAAATTGAATAAGTTATCTATATTATTTCAAAAATATGTAACAAGAGAATCTATAGTAAATTGAATGTAGTTTCTAAACTATTAGGTTTGTTTAAAAATAATAATAATCTACTTTGTGAAAACCTTAAATTTCAATGTAGTGGTACTTAAATTTGAGGGAAAGACTAAGAAGTAGGTATCTGTCTGACCACCCTAACCACAATAGAATAATAATATTTTTATAATATTTAATAGATAAGTAGAGGAATCATGCCCCGATGTGATGCATATTTTTTTGTAATTTTTTTCTATGTAAATAATTAATTATGAATTTTTTATTACAACTTTTTAAAAATATAAAAACTTGTATGTCTGACCACCTTAACTTGGTCAAAACTTCATGAAATTCATTTTTTCTTTTTTTAATCCTATAATATGCGAAGCATAGAATGTGACACATGTTTTGGATTCAAAAAATGTGATACCGTTTGAAAGTTATAGATATTTTTCAATCAGCCTATCAATCAGGACTTTATTCGTAATTTGAATAGAAAATGAATAATAATTACTTATTAAATTCAAAGTAAAGAATAATTTATATTGGTGGAAAGCTGAGAATCTCCTTCAAAAAACCTTTTTTTTCATCAATTTTGGGTACGAAAATAGTTGTCAACCACATACCCATTATATTACCAGTTTTTGGCCCATCATGATCTTGCACATACCCATCTAAAAGCTTAAAAAATGTTTGCTTCTATGGTTGGGAGATAGAATAACAATCTTCTTCACTCTCATTCCCTAAAGATCTCAATCTTAGGTATGCAAAGGGGAAATAAATCTTGCAATAGGGTTGTCCTAGGGTCTGATTATAAACTAAAGATGGGTTCACCACCAAGCTAGGGCTTGGAAAGATTAATGAAATTCAAAACTTAATGCTTAAACCTAATGCCATGCAAAATTTCACTAAATGATGTAGAAAAGCATGTAAATCAAAACAAAAAGCTAAGAGATGAAAGGTGTGCACCTACAAACCTAAAGAGGACTGGATGAAGACTTGAAATGCCAAAACACTAAAATTAATGTCTTCGAAGACTCATATTCTAGTCTAGGTGATTTAGTCCCAAACTAGAATTTTTGGGCACAAACAAAAATCTGGCAAAGAGATGTTTGAAACTCCTAAAATCTAAAAAATTTCCTATATAGGGACTCATATGCCAAAAGTGGCATAGTAGTCTAGTTAGGGTTTTCTGGAATTCAAAGTTTGATTCTTCTCTTCAATTTCTACTCTCTCCTTTCCACCTAATTTCTAGATCCGAAACTCTTATTTGCAACATGTAGATGTCTTCCAATGATTTCCAATGCAAGATGGCAATTTTGACGACTTTCAACACTTTCAAAATGTCTCCAATTTTTTTCCTTAATGTGTCTTCAACCTAGATCTATAAATCACACACTAAAGAGAGGGAAAAATATTGTTTTTTTAGTGGAAATGGGTTTGCCTTAGTCAAACCCTATTTTGGTAATCAAACCTTGAAATGAAATAAGATGAAGGAATGATGAATGAACAAAATGTAATGTTGCAACTCACCAAACCCTAGCAATAAAGTGCTACAAACATATATGAAATGGATCCAATGGATGTATATCTTGAATCTTGCTTGAATGTGATAGATCTTGAATTGAATATTAGCTTGAATCATGAAACCCTGCATCACAATTGTTAGCTCAAAAACAAACATGATGCATGATGACATTGACATGATGTTGATACTTTAATTATGCTCCAAAACACTTGATAATCATCCCTTGAAGACTCTTGAATGCTTCCTTGATCTCAAATTTTCTATAATGCATGAATACTTGAAAGATTGGGGTAAAAAGGAGTGAAAAAAACTTATATTTATACTTGCTTATGCCTAATTTCCTAAAATTACAACATAACAAGCTAAAATCATATTTAGGAGGATAAAATCCTACCAATAATTTGAATTAAATTTAATTTTGGCCTACACATGGCTCATATAGTAGAGTTGGCATATGTTTCCCATTATGTTTAACTATGGGACACATTTTCAAAAATGCTTAGAGTGATGCAAAATCCAAATCAGGATCCTAAGAACTAAAAGGGACTCATATGCCCAAGGTGGCGTATGAGTCCTAGATCAGTAAATTTTGGCCACACAAGCTAAAAACACCTAAATTTTGATTGGATGTTGATTTGTTTTGGGATTATTTTCAAAAATATGCATTAATTAAGGCTTGTGTATGCAAAATAAGGCCAAATAAGGCATAAAGAAGCCTAGTTATTTATGAAAATCCTAGAAAAGTGTGAAAGTGTGGAACAACACTTTACATCACTTTCAATGAGGTATAATTAAGTTCATTTAGCTCACAAGGGCCCAAGACCTAATGTGAATGTGTCAAAGACATTACAACACTAAATCAAGGCAACATTATGCTCAATTTAACAAAGAGAGCCCGAAAAGGAAAGGAAAAGTAGAGGGATACTTTTTTCGTTGCCACATTCCCAAATCGATGTAAAGGTTCCTGACCCTCACCTTCAAGAGATGTTCATAAAAAAATTATAAAGTGAGATACAAGATAAGCTTACCATGATGAAGTTCCCCTCCATGCACTTATGTACTACCCTCTATGATTATCAAAACTTGGTTAGTAGTTGTGATGCAAAATCCACCTCTAGCTGAACTAAGAAGTCCAAGTCTACAAATCAAAAAAATTACCAACCTTTAGGAAAAAAAATAAAGGTTTCCTTCAAATAAATCCACCTCAACAAGCAACTCAACATGTTGATGCCCAAGAAGCTCCTATAAAAGAAATGATACCCTTTAACTATGGGACCCGAAAAGGCAATTCAGTCCCCTACTTGATACCCTTAATAACACAATGTCACAACTCTTAGCATAGAAAATGATTACCTTGCCTCCCTCTAAAGCTCTCAATCCTAATAAACCTTTACCTTGTAGCTTTAGATCAAATGATTATTGTCATTATCACCGAAAAAATGGACACAATACAAAACATTGCAAGCATCTTAAACATCTTGTAGAAGACCTCATTGATTTCAATCATCTTTTATTTGTAGGTGTTAATGAAAAAGGAAATAAGTTTGTTGCCCCTCCTAACCATTATTTGAAAATCTTTACCAACCCTATGCCAAAATGTAATATTTTTTTTGTTAAAGCTAGTGAAACTACAAATCATGATGTTATGAATATTGATGTAGATGATGAAAACATGGATACCATTCAACAAAGTCCTATGGATACTATTGAAAAAGGTCTTGTGGATACTATTGAAAAAGGATTTATTACTTTGAACGAAACTCAACTTTGTAATGACTGAAATAAAAGCATTTAGACATTACTTTCTCATCTAAGGATATTATTCAAAATGCACCCGATGGTCCTCTCTACATAGCTGGTTGAATCTATGATAAACCCACTAATGGGATATTAATTGGTCCTATATGTGGATAGAATGTGACCATCGAAGAATTCCTTCTCATGCATGAGATCTATTAAGAAATATATGATAAACCAAAAACATGGATAAAAATGCATAATGGTTTTTCTTTCCCTACGATGGGATTGATCACTCTTTGTTTACCAATAGGACCAAAAAAATTAGATGTCTCATTCTCCATAATTTCAACATTGGACCAGTTCCGTGTGAAGCTTAGTTACCCATGGCTACACACCATGGAAGTTGTCTCATCGGTCATGCATAAATGCTTAAAGTTTCCCTTTGACAATGAAATTTTCACCATGCATCATAGTGGCTTTAACCCTTTGTCTTCCCATGGAAACTTTTCATTAGATTCCTTTTGGCCCGAGCCTATGGAACCTATAAAACCATGAGAAGAATTATTTTTCAAATCCTACCAAAAGTTCAAGGAAAATTTCATATAAAAACTATCCCTCCAAAACACATGACTCAACTCGTGACCGAGCCTACCATACTTGACGAAACCATGATCGAACCTAAGGACATTCCAAATAACCAAGACATATGTAAGATAGATCCTTTTCCTATTTCCTACAAACTATAACCAAGAGATTAGTAAATAGACCTACCAAAACTCCTAGGACAAAAAAATATTTACAAGATTAAAGAAAAAGTGGTTGAATAACCTCCCATGGTTCCTTTCATTTCTCCTCTTAGAGGAGAAAATAAACCTATGGTTGATAAACCTGATCCTACACAAACTCAACTTGAAAGTCGTAGTAAAAGAAATAGAAGTGCTAGAGAGCATAGGAATAGACACCATGCCCTTGTTTGAAGGTTAAATGAAGAAACAAATAAAGAAAATCAAGATCCAAACTTTATTGAAGCAATACACGATGATTCTTCCTCGCTGTAACAAAAAAATCCTATAGTGCAACTGCAACAAGAGCTAAAGCCCTCTTTGGACATTATCATTTGTCCTCTTGTTGTGATTAACTTAGACGATGATGAGGATATTAAACTAAAATTGATGAAGAGGTGCATAATGAATTGAATATATATTTTTCCAATTCTATGAGCCTACATGATAGTTCTCTGAAGTAGAGTGTTGAACTTGTTAATGACCCTAGTTCAGTGCTTGTTATTGTACCTTTGGATATTTTTCTACCTTCTATATATGATAAACATGATTGGGATGTAGAAAACATGATAGTAGTTTGACTCACATGTTCCTTACTAGTATTTTGCATTGTTTTCTTTTCTTTGGTGTGATTTCATGTGTGTAGTGTGATCCCATGTGCTATTTTCTTTGATGTTCTCTCTCTTTGTGACATTCCACTATTTGTACCTACATTCTTCTCTATGTCATAAATCTTTTCCATTTTTCTTTATTTGTCTCTTTCATGTTGACCTAAAAGGTTTTTTTTTTTTTTTGCTCTCTTTGTGGCATTCTTCTAGTTCTATGAGTATTTGGGGAATGATGACAGTTCCAAGCTCTCTATAAAAACATTGTAGCAATCTGAACATATTGACCCTGAATCCATAGATCCCTCATGTGTTGGGAGCTTTATTTTTGGGGCAACCCCTCCTATTTAATGACGTAGATTTATTTGGAGCATATGACTTGGCATAGTCCTTTCCCAGTTAGCTCTTGTGTCTTCTTTATTGTTAGAATTTATCATTTTTTACTTTAAAGTAATTGCTCACAATAAGGTGTTTAGAAATTTATTTTAAGTGGGGGCATACATTGGCATTATTCATTTGCATTTCATGTTTCATGGTATAGTCTTCTTACTTTATGTGATGATTCTTTCACTTTGTGGTGAGATTGGTGTGATGTCCCTCAAGACCGTGATCTCTCTTAGCATATTATATTCCTCTTAGTGGCTTGATGCGACACACATATCCTAGATTGTGAATTTTCTATTCTTTGATTGGTCCATTCTTAGAGACATTAGGCACAATGTCCTTAAGTTAAGACCTTACATGAACTAAGCAATATGACTCCTTTGAAAATTCCATATTTTTCATTTAATTTTTTTTATTACATGGCCACCTTGCATAATACACTTTGCATGTTTGTGGATCCATCTTGTTTGTTCATCAGTTTCAAGCATATGATGCTTTGCTTGCCTCATGAAGCTCGAAGTTCATTGTTGCATAACACCTTTTCAAAGTTATAAGGAAGTATAACTTTGGTTTAGTTGGATGGGAAACTAATCTAAGGCATGATGTTCCCATAGCCACTCACATCCATGTTTGAGAACATACTGACTATGTGTGTATGTGTCTCAAATATTCAGATAATCACCCAATCGACAAATTAGAGCTCCCTTGCCTCAGATTGAGCATGCATTTTTGAATAAAAAAACCTAGAACTAATCCACAACATGTGGGACAAATGTTCAAAGTAGTTGAATCAAACAAAGAGTACATATTAGGTAACACTAATGAAGAAGGAGCATCAAATAAATGGTTGGTTAAGGCTTGTCCTTTGATTTCCTTTTGAGAGACAAAATTAAGATAAAACTCGGTTAACAACATAACCCATTTAGCTAAGCATCCTAATAAATCAATTTTAGAAAAATATGTTTTAAAGGATCAAACTTTTACATCACGTGAATTTACACAATTAATAAGTAATGCCTCAATTTTTTAGTAGCAAAGACAAGAGAGAACCATTTTTTTCTATCAATGTTTATCAAGTTTTGTAGTCATTTAGAGTTCATATATTGTAATAAATAAGATGTTCTTTACATTATCATCTTGTTGATCCAATAATGTTGCTAAAGCATGGGCTTATTCTAGTGTATAAATGATAAGTGGTCTTTCTTGTATAGGGTATGTGTAGGATCATGATGGGCCAAAAAGTGGCAATATGATGGGTATGTGGCTGATGACTATATTTTTACCCAAAATTGATGAAACGAAAAATGGTTTTTAAAGGAGATTCTCAGATTTACACAAATATAAATTAAATTCTTTACTTTGAATTTAATAAGTAATTATTATTCATTTTCTATTCAAATTACAACTAGAGTCCTGATTGATAGGATGATTGAAAAACATTTATAGCTTTCAAACGGTATCACATTTTTTAAATCCAAAACATGTCACATTCTATGCTTTGCATACCATAGGATTAAAAAAATAAAAATTGAATTTCATGAAGTTTTGACCAAGTTAAGGTGGTCAAACATACGAGTTTTTTATATTTTTTAAAATGTTGTAATAAAAAATTCATAATTAATTATTTAATTGGAAAAAAATTACAAAAAAAAAATGCATCACATCGGGGCATGAGTCCTCTACTTATATCTAAAGTATTATAAAAAAATATTATCATTTTATTGTGTTTAGGGTGGTCAGATAGACACCTACTTATTTTTTCCGTAAAATTTAAGTACCACTGCATTGAAGTTTCAAATTTTCACAAAATAGATTTTTTTTTTTAAACAAACCTAGTAGTTTAGAAACTAAATTCAATTTGCTACAAATTATATTGTTACATATTTTTGTATTAATATAGATAACTTATTCAAATTTTTATGTCAAGTTTCCTAACTTGGATTTTTTCTGAATTTTTTGCCACTTAATGGCCTATTTTTTCCTTGATGATCCTACACATACCCTATAGTGGGTTGTAAAATAGGGGATTAGCGAGGTAGACTTTAAAACTTTCAAAGACATGTTTACAATCCTTATTCCAACTAAATTTAGCTTCCTTCTTAAGGAGTTGTATAAAGGGTAATGTCTAATCCACCAAGGATGCTTGAAAATGATGGATGGCTTAAATTCTTCCTTGTAAAGTATGCCACTAAGAAATATTTTTAGGATGTGGCATGTTATTTATTGCATCAATTTTCATTGTGTCCATGTCAATTCCTTTGCGAGATACTATAAAACCTAAATTTTTTCGACTATCCACACCAAAGACAAATAGTTTTGGATTTAGTCTCATGTGTTATACTTACACATTCTTTCAAAAACATTTGAATTATGTTAAAATTTTCTTGATGGGTTAAAGATTTGGCTAGAATATTGTGGCAACAAAAAAAGTATCCCTCTACTTTTCCTTGCTTGTTTGGTTTGTCCTTGTTAAATTAAGCTTAATGTTGCCTTGATTTGGTGTTGTAATGTGTTTGACACATTCACATTAGGTCTTGGGCCCTTGTGAGCTAAGTAAACTTAATTGTACCTTATTTAGGATGTTGTAAAGTGTTGTTCCACATTTTCACACTTATCTAGGGTTTTCATAATTAATTGGGCTTCTTTATTCCTTAATTGGTTTAATTTTGCATCCACAAGACTTTATTAATGCATATTTCTAAGGATATTTCTAACATAAACTAGTATCCAATCATAATTCATGTATTTTTAGGTTGTGTGGCCCAGATTTAGTGATTTGGGACTCATACGTCACCTTGGGCATATGGTTCCTACCTAGGCTTCAAGGCCCCACCCCTAATTTCACAATAATATAAGAAATTTTGAAAATGTGTCCAATAATTAATACCTATGGACAAAGATTTTGGTAACCTAATTCTCCCTTGCACTTCCAAGGTTTTTCACCTAAAAGGAGAGAGATGGGCCCAAATGGCCAATGTCCCCACTCAAAAATATGCAAGTATGGATGAAATATGCCTAAATGCAATAAAAAGATAAAGGAAATGAATTATTAATGAAAAATCTGAGAAATGCACATTGTTTGAAAACACGGTGTTGTATGCAAAAACAACTAGAAAGATGAATATAAATGCAATCAAAGGGGAACAAAAAGGAAAAACAGAAAGTATGCGCCTAGAAAATGAGTTGTACAATAGAATGGAGATTGGAAATGTTGTTGATGCTAAAAATTTTTCCTACTGGGAAAGTTACACCATTCTGGATGACTTAGTCCTAGATTTTGAAAATTGCACCAAAGCCCGTTTCAGCCAAATGTGTATCCAAATCTACAAAAAAAATTGAAAAAATATGTAGTGGGACTAAGTTGCCACTAATGGTGACAATATAATTTGGCTCTTCTAAAAATCTAAAAGTGGAAATGGGAGCCCTCAATCCGCACTTTCTCTTCCTGCAAGTGCCCACTTCTGAAACTCTATTTTTTGGCACTATAAGTGACTATTTGTTGATATTTTGACCTAGAAAAAAAGGAGATGTCTTCAAGAAATTTTCCATTTGATCTTTAATGATTTCCAAGCCTTCAAAGTACCTAAATCTACAAACACACAAGGAGAGAAAGATAAATGTTCAATGTTAGGGCATGAGGGTTTTCCTTCGTCAAACCCCTTTTTAGGTAATTAGACCAAAATGAAGAAACAATGTAATGAAGCATGAAATAATGGGATTAGAGACTTACCATAGGGTGATCCCACAAAACTGGATTACAATTTTTGGGAGATTCTGATTTTTGTTGAAATCACATATTTTTAGAAAATATAATGATTTAAGCCTTTAAAAGTTTCATTTAAAGCATTCTAATTGAAGAGGGTTTTATCAAACTACCTTATATCAAACCCTGCTAGTTTTAAACCATAACAAAGTCTCCTTTACACCTATCAAAATGTTGATACTAAACAACTTTTGATTTACCTTTTAGGGGATCAAATGAATTCATTTAAAACTTTTTTTTGTAATTATTTAGTCCTTATTATAAGATTTCCAAAAAGTATAATTTTAAATAAATTTAATTTAATTATTATATTTATATTTTATTTCTTATGAATGTAGGTTTTTCACCAAAAATCAAACTCTCTATTCTACACACGTGGAAAAATAAAATATTGTCAATTTCTTTTTTGAAAAATATGAGTGCACTAGATATTGAAGTCCTTGATCCAATTTTTTTTTGAATTTTGATACATACAAAAAAAGTTACGCGTTATATGGTCACACTGTGTCTGAATTATAATTGGTTTGACTTTGAAACTTGATTAAAGAAAAAATATTCAATAAAAAACTATCTAACCAAGTGGAAGCACTAGATATCAGAGTTACAAATCTAAATTTGAAAGAATTTAAATTTTATCCTTCATGGAAAAAAAATTATGCATTATATGGTGACAGTCACTTTTTAAAAATGTTGTTTTATGAAAAAAACTAGTTTTCAAGGGAGATGGAAAAAGAAGTGCAATCTGATTCCAAAATTTTTGAAAAAAATATATTAGAATCTACAAACAAAAATTTCACAAAACTCTAGTTTACATCATCTTCAAATTTCCCACAGTTTAGCCATTATAGGTACTGGATAGTGAATATTTAGTTAAAAAAAATATTTTAGTGTATAATTTGGAAAAAAATTGTAAACTATAGTGAGATAACCTAATAATGATTTCTCTTGATTTTCTACAACAAAAGATGAAGAATTTTCCCTTGAATGTCTAAAAAAGCTATCTTATGACTTAGAATGCTAAAACCCTAACTTGCTTGAATTCAAATGGAAGATGAATGATTAATGG
Source organism: Sequoia sempervirens (assembly GCA_007258455.2). Taxonomy (NCBI): domain Eukaryota; kingdom Viridiplantae; phylum Streptophyta; class Pinopsida; order Cupressales; family Cupressaceae; genus Sequoia; species Sequoia sempervirens. Next base: position 943,173,572 of record VDFB02281492.1, on the reverse strand, counting down.
AAAAATGATTAGGTTATGAATTAGGGTTTAAAGGCTTGTATTGATAGGAAATTCACCTAATTTTTCCATTAATTTGATCCCCAAGGCTGACATGAAGGAAAAATAAACTTGAAATCCATTTTTTCCTATTTTAACCTCAAAAATATCCCAAATGAGACTAAGTCGCCAGGCTAGGTGAATTAATCTCACTTGGATGGGAATAATTCAGCCAAATGGGTGCCTTGGTCCCACAAGGGCTCTTTTTCCAACTAGATTGTCAGGGAATGAAACTTTTTTAGTTTTTATGTTGATTTCATCAGGTGTTTGTTCAAATTAAGCCTTGGGATGCATAATATGGGGTCATAAGGGCCTATTAATGATGATGTAAAGGGTAATGAGTGTTGGAAACAAGAAACATTGAGAGGGGGGTGAATCAGTCTTCTAAACAATTTAATTTTATTAACTTGTTTAAACCACTTATAGCATTGAACCAAAGGAAAGATGCGAGAACACAAAGCAATCAACCACAACACCATAACACAAGGATTTTTTTATGTGGAAACCCTATTAGGGGAAAAACCACGGTGAAGGTCAATCCACAATATGATTATACTCAAATATAAGTTTTTACAAAAGGGGAATGCACAATATGATTATACACCAAGCTACCTTCCCTGAGATCCACAACTCAAAATGATAATAAAAAATTGCATATGAATCCATGAACACAACTCTGTCAGATGCTCTGTTCTAATTTGATAGTTAATCACAAAAACTCAATTTGACTTCTAGTATGAGAAAATATTGAAGTGTAGATAGGATAACTGACTAGGGTTGCCATCAATGACAACATCAAATAACTTGTGTAGTGTCTCTTGCCAACAATCTCCCCCGTTGGCATTGATGGCATCACTTAGTGAAAAATGACTAAGTGTCAGATCAGTACCAACACGAATACACTGCCAACCTTGAAAACTTCAAAGCAGAAATCCCCCTAAGATGAATATGACATTTTTCACTATCCCATACTCCCCTTTTGACATCAATGGCAAAGGCAGGAATCCACATACCAAAAATCATACAAAATTTCTATAAAAAAATTGCATATGTAGAACTATGCCTCTCTAAATTACATGGACTTGAATAAGTCTACAAAATTGTTCTTCAATAGGCTCAAACTAGTGTCCCAACTCTTTTTTAGACTCTCCAAAATAGTCATGTGACCACAAAACAAGTAGGATTGCATCTTTGCTAACTCAAATTTTCCAGATCACTGACAACCATAACATCCTATGCTTCCTTAAATGCACTAAGCAGTGTCTCCATATTAGGACCAATCAATCCTCTAAGTTCACATACCCTTTCAACAATTCTTCCTTCTTCATTCTTCAAGCTTTTGATTTTGTTAATTAGGGATATGATTTGACCTTCTTGCTTAAAAATAGAAATGGTTACAGGATCAAAGGCTTGAGAAATGTTTACTAACTGTTTCTCATATTCCTTCATTTTCTTTTCAATGTCCTCAATAAATTTAGACTATGATAAGCATTTCTTGTAAACATTTCCACCTTTAGATAAACCACCTTGAATGTGTTTTAAATAGTTAGATAACAAAGATTTATCCTCAGTCGACTTTTCAAGAGACTCAAAGTGAGTACTTACAGAGTTGAAAATTTTCTTCAGCTAACCAGATGGAGAATTAGATAAATCCTTGACATATGTAGGCATGATATTCTCCAAGATACTAGATGAAAGACTTAACAACTCACTGTCCACAATGTGATATTTTAGTATCTCCTCCCTTTCCTTGGCTTGAGCAAATGATGCTACCTTCAGCTTCTCAATGGGAGATAGAGTGGCCAAGTTGATAGGACCTTTAATCAATTTAGGGTCAAACTCCTTTTGTTCTTCTAAAAAATCCTTTATTGCCTTTGCAGTGTCTCTTGCTTCCACAACAACTTCCTTTACTTCAACCTTCTTTTCATTAATCACTGATTCTTCCTTGGCTTTAGGAATCTCAATTTCATCAACTAATACATCTTTAGGAGCTTTAGTCTCCATAGGAATTTTAGCATCTTGCATGTCTAGAGGATTTAGAGCATACCCAATTGTATCTTATTTTCCTTCTTCAATTTATGAACTAGATGGAACATCTTAACTATGAGATTCTTTAGAAATAACATTAAATATGTTCTTCAACAAAACTGCCTTAAGAATTTTCTTAATGTCTTTTGCAACTTCTTCAATTTTCCCAATCATCGGCTTGTTTACCCTTGTCTTGCTCTTAAAATCCCTTTTGGAATCATTTAGAATCTTCTTCGTTTCTTCCATTAGTAACATTATAGAACATAGATCAACAAGTATCCATTCTCTCATTTTCTCTTCCTTAGTTCTTGCATTTACTCTCCTCATTTCCAAGACTTCATAAATCCCTTTAGGAAACTCAAACATTATTTCTATGAGAGTCATATTAAAATTATTCAAATATTTTATTGTACCTTCTTCAAGAGTTATTTGACCAATACTATCAAAGGTGTCATATCATTCAGAAAGAGGTTTGAGATTACTATCGTTAATCAAAGCTTTTTCCACTTCTTCTATAGGCATACCTGATCTATCAATTTTCATCTTTTTCTTTGCTTTCTCTTCACTAGAGGGATTTTCCTTAGAGAATTTTGATGCTTTTGTTCCTTTTTTCTTAATTTTTCTTACCTATTCATCAAATTCAGTTTCTTCATCCTCTTCTACAACAACATAAACTTTTGTAATTTTATCCTTCTTTCTTTTTCCTCCTCTCCTAGATGTCCTAACTTGAATTTTCACATGGATTGATTTCTTTGCAGGACTAGATGAGAGTGCATAGCTCCTTGTATATCTGTGGTGCACACTTTTGAAATCTGCAAAAACTAAACTTCATACAAGGTTAGTAGCTTACAAATTTCTCAAGAATGACCCTATGAAATACCTTGCAAATGTTTCAAAAATGCAACAAAGGATGAAAGAAACTAAAATCATTATGAAAGCAACCACAAGTTACCTATTCCATAGTGGATTGGTGTCACATGTGCTAGTGACCCTTTCCCAATCCTTGATCAAAGCTCAAGATGATGTAAATGAAATGGAAATGATGAGCAAGATGAGTTCTCAAATTAAGAGAGTAACCTTGCCTAAAAGTTGTGGATCCATGAATGAGGATTAAGGCCATCTTTTATAGATTTTCTTGATGATAGATTGGCCAAGATGGTGAATGTGGGACTAAAGATCCACCAATGAGAAGAGGACACTTGTCAAGTGGTGATAGGCCAATGGTTGTGCAAGATTTGGGAAGAGTGCCCATGAGAGGGAGAATTTGAATTCAAATTTTGCAATAAATTTAGAGAGGGGGACAAGAAAACAACAATAAATGAAATGTTGAGGGATCAACTTGTCATGTTGAGGGAAAATGAAGGTTTTAATAAATCAATAAAATTGATTTATTTGTGCAAGTGGAGATATCTAGAGAATGCAAGTGGGTGAGATTAGTATTTAATCATGGTTAGATTAAATAAATGATGATTATGTTAGTTTAATGATGATTAGGTGAGTTGACTTTTAGGACTTTGATATTTGATTTATTTGAATTAGAAAATGATGGAATATGATTTAGGATTTCATTTAAATGGATGTTTGATTTATTAAAAGGTTGATGATTATGTTGATTTGATTTTAAGTAAATGATCCTAGGAGATGAAATTACCTAATGAATGGATGAATGTGCACCTGATTAATTGATGAATGGTCCTAATGTGAAATCTAAACAAATGAACCTAATCAAATGCAGAATGTTAATTTTGCATGTCTACATTTTTCCCCTCTTTGAAACAATGTACTTGTTGCGTTTGTTCAAAGAATAACTTGCTATGATCAAAATTCAAAAAATTTCTGATTTTTCGGATGCCCCGACAGAAAGTACACTGGTACATTTCCCCCTCGAGAGATCGAGAGAAAAGATTTGATTTGAGGGTCAATCTCGCGATAAAGAGGTTCAAAATGGGTGGTTATGGATGGCGATGCAAATGAGATGATTTTAAGATGCTTAGAATAACAAATCTATATTATCCTAAACAACTAAAATGATTATATGATGCAAGATGGATGAGATGGGTGATATGATATGCTGTGATTATGCAATGGATGATTTATGAGATGCTTAGACTAACATATCTATATTATGATCATGATAAGTAGAATACTGATGATTTATGGATGCAAGATGGATGCATTGGTGATGATGGTTAACTATTCATGTTGTGATATTAGTGCGGAAGACATTAGATGATGACAAGAGGGTCCAAGAAGCCAACATTATGAGAGATGATGGTGAGAAATAATGATGAGAAATGATGATGATAGATGGATGATGTGCTTATCAAGGATTGGATTTTTAAAAGGATCACTTACTTTATATTTGATAACACACCTAAGCACGATGCATCAAGGTATAAAGGACCAGGATGGCATTGTACTTAGTGTGATGGACTTTGACTCAAAAAATAGATAGGAGTATTCTTGTTCACACCTAACATATGAAAACCTTGCTAGGATGTACTTTAGAAGTTTCAAACATCTCAGACCAAAACACAGAGAGGTATAACAAATCAATGCAATAGTCAACAAGCCATCCAAAACATCCTCTATACATATCTAACAAAGAAAGTATTCACCAAGTTATTTTACAAGAACATCCAACAAGCACAACAGAAAAAAGAATAATGTTTGTTGCCCCATTCCTATCTCTCTAAATCCTTCATTTGGATATCATCGACAGGTCCTTGGAATGAGCACAATAAGATAAGTCAAAAGAAAAAGACAAAGCACACAAACAAGTTGATGTTCTTCAATACCGCTAACCAAAAGGGAATGTGTTTTTAAGGATAAGAACCGAAACTTATTGCCAAAAGGTAATGCCCATTGTAGGAAGGATACATCCTAGGACATGTTAGTGGATGGTGGTGCGTCATTTTGTTTATCCAAAGTGTTCTTTTTGATAAATAATGCCCCTTGTAGGAAGGATTCCTCCTAGGACATGATGTTATCAGATGATTGATATGGGACTGTTTGGATGATGGACTATCGACATAAAGACTTGGCCAACTTGTTTAGGTACTAACTTAGACTTGAGACTTGACACTTTTGAGTCTTTTAAATTTAACCTGCTAGACTTGCTTCTAACTGTTTCACCAAAGGTTGAGGATGACGATCAATTTATTATGAATGGTGTTTATTGCGAGTGCAAGCGAGATGAGGCAGGTGGATTTTTTCAAATATTTGGATGTTTTTAGAGTTTTGCAATGTTTTGAGGTTGTTTTTGGTATTTTTTTGAGATTTTCAAATGTTTTGATTTTTCAATTTTCCAATGTTTTTGGGATTTTATGAGATTTTGACCAAGAGACTGACCTAAAGACCTATCTTAGGGGCCTCGGGGGCTGATCAATACATTATCCTTGCCTATGTTATACACACAAAGACCACGTAGTTTGACAAGACAACCTTGTTTTTGGTTTTTTTGAATGACTTTTGACCTATTTTTTGATTTTGATATTTTTTGAATGTTTTTCGATATTCTGAGTTTCTGATGTTTTTGGATTTTCTGATTTTCTTATGTTTTTTGGATTTTTTTGATTTTCTGATGTTTTTGGATTTTTTGATTTGAGGATTTTAAGATCATACACGAATCTGATCTGATGAGAACATGCCCCCAGTGTGATGCAATAGACTACCCCGATAAAGGCAGGACTAACTGACCTTGAGAATGAGCTGAGTAGTACTGGGAGGGATCATGATATGAACACAGGACAAGCTATGGTGCGGATGCAAGTGGATGAGTAATGTATGGAGATATGGATGTGATGGATAGATGAAAGTGAAATGGATGGATGATGCAGATTGAGTTGTAAAGATCCTGGTGGATGGAAAGTGCTTATTTACACAAGGCACCTGTTTGCCAGGTTTTCGCCAAGGTACTTTCCCAAAGTGCCACCAAAGTGGTTTTCACTAGAGGATGATTTTTTTTATCCTTTTTCTAAGTTTTTGAATTTTTTGCTTTTTTTTTGTTGTTACCAAAATTCCTATTTTCCAGGTTTTCACCGAAGTAACCATTTTTTCAGAATTTTTTCTAATTTTTTGGATTTTTTTTGGTTTTATACCTTGGAAGAATTAGGCATAAAACTTTTTGAGATGGGAGCTATTCATTGGCTCCTACAGAGGTTCCCCTTCAGGTGTTGATAATTGATATGCCCCTGATTTATAGCTTGCTGTGACAATGAAGGGCCCTAACCAATTGGGTTTGAACTTTCCTTTGCTATTGGGATTTGGGACATTCTTCTGATTTTCTTTTAAGACCAATTCTCTGACTTGGAAACTCCTGCTTCTGATCTTCTTGTTGTAGCTTCATTTGAGTCTATTTTGATAGACATGCAGATGATTCAAAGCATCTATGCATATCTCATCCAGTAACTCCAACTTGTTTAATCTTGAAACCCGATATTCTTCATCAATAATGAGATTTTGCAATGATATTCTAAGGGATGGGAGCTTGATCTCAATAGGTAGTACAACTTCTAATCCATAGACTAGGGAGAATGGGGTGGTGCTAGTGGGTGTGCGGATGTTGGTTCGATAAGCCCAAAGGGCAGGATTAAGCTACAAGTGCTAGTCACAACCTACGTCATTGACTGTTTTCTTGAGGAATTTTAGGATGGTTTTGTTTGTGGCTTCTACTTGGCCATTGCCTTGGGGATAGTACAAGGTGGAGAAGTAATGCTGGATTTTGAATTTCTTGCACAAGTCGCGAACCTCCTAGTTCTTGAATGGTGTGCCATTATCTAAAATAATGGCTTGTGGGACACCATCACGACAGATGAGATAGTTTAGGATAAATTTTGAGATTTGCTTCCCGGTGATATATGTCATGAGTATGGCTTCCACCCACTTTGTGTAGTACTCAGTTATAGTTATAATAAATTTGTGGCCATTGGATGAGGTGGGTGAGATTTTTTCAATGAGATCAAGTCCCCATTGTGAGAAAGGCCATGGTGTGACGATTGGATGGAGCTCTTGAGCTAGAGCATGGATGAGATCCCCATGTTGCTAACATTGTAAACACCTTTTAGCATGATCATGCTCTTCTCTTTCCATCGTGGGCCAGTAATACCCTAGCCTCAGTAATTTCTTGGCAATGGTCATTCCACTTGAGTGTGAGCCACAAATACCTTTATGAACCTCGGTTAGAGCAGTTAATGACTCCTCAACATTTAAACAGTGTATTAAGGCACCTTCTATGCTTCTACAGTATAAGGTATCTCCTAGGATGACAAATCTAGATGCCTTTTTAATAAAGGTTCGTTTTAGGCTCGATGGTAGGTCAGCGAGTATGACTCCTATTCGAAGATAAGTGTAGATGTCATGACACCAAGGATTGCTAGGACCAATGATTTCACACACATATTCCAATTTCAGTACCTCAAATGTGGGAAAAAGAAGCTACTCAATCAGAAATTCATATTTCAGCACGTTGTGAGGGATGTCTACTAGAGACCCAATTATAACCATGGAGTCAATGACTCTGTTGTTGGTTCTTGGAATATGCTTGAATGTTATGTCAATGAAGGATTCCTTGAGAGTCTCCACCAATTTCTTGTATGGAGTTAGCTTGTCATTCTTAGTCTGATATTCATCATTGACTTGATTTATGATCAACTGAGAGTCTCCGTAGACTTTGAGGGCTATGATATTCCATTGCACTACTATCCTGAGACCTATAGTCAAAGCCTCATATTCCGCTATGTTGTTTGTGTAAGGGAATGCTAGTTTGTATGACCATGGTATGCAGTCCCCTTGGGGGGTGATGAAGAAGATACTAGCTCCTGATCTGTGCTGTGTATGAGCCGTCGAAGTATAATTTCCAATGATCGGCTACATTGAAGTTAAAGATGGATTCATCTGAAAATTTAAATACAAGAGGATTCTCAGAATATATGGGTGCTTCTGCTAGTTGATATGCAATAACTTGACCTTTAATGGATTTTCTTTCCACATACTCGATGTCATACTCTGACAGTATCAACATCGATTTTGCCATTCTGCCCGTGAGCATTGCCTTGGATAAGAGATACTTGAGGGGATCAATTATCGCAATGAGATTTATCTTGTGTGCCAACATTTAGTGTCTAAATTTTTGGGATGCAAACACTACTATGAGGAAAGCCTTCTCGATGAATGAGTAATTTAGCTCGTGGCCAACCATTGTCCTGCTGATATAGTAGATAGCCCTCTATGTTCCGTTTTCATCATGCTGGGCTAGGAGAGCTCCAAGGGCTGCTGCTGTTGCTAAAACATATAAGATCAATGGATTCTTTGGGATAGGTGGCATTAAGACTGGCGGTGTCAGTAGATATTCCTTTATTTTGTTGAATGCCTCTTCGCACTTGGTATCCCATTTGTACGCTACTCCCTTGTGGAGTAGGTGAGAGTATGGGTTCTGCTTATCTGCCAATTGTGCTATGAACCTTCTAATGGATTGGAGCCTTCCTTGGAGACCTCTCAGTTGTTTTAAATTCCTTGGTGCTTCCATCTCAAGGATTGCTTTGACTTTTTTAGGATCCACCTCGATACCCCTCATGGAGACTATGTATCCTAGTAATTTGCCTAATTGTACACCAAAGGCACACTTCTTGGGATTTAGTCTGACCTTGTATTCCTCTAATCTGTCAAAGATAGCACTTAGGGTTGCTATATGATCTTGTCTCTTTCTTGACTTAGCTAGAATGTCGTCGACATAGTTTTTGATTGTTTTGTGAATCATATCATGGAATATTAGTGTCATGGCCCTTTGATATGTTGCTCTTGCATTCTTTAGGCCGAATGGCATCATGTTCTAGTAGTAGGTCCCCCACAGACAAGTGAAATCCATCTTGTGTTGGTCTTCTTTCGCTATCATGATCTGGTTATATCCTGAAAATCCATCCATTAATGATAGCATCTCGTGCCCTACTGTCATATCTACTATCATGTCGATGTTGGGAAGTGGGAAATCATCCTTGGGACATGCCTTGTTCAAATCTCTAAAGTTCGTACAGATTCTGATGGCTCCATCAGGTTTTGACACGGGTAGTACCAAATTTGACACCCATTCTAGATAATCAATTGGTCAGATAAATCCTACATCTAACAACTTTTTGAGCTCCATTTTAACTAATAGAGCAATTTGAGGATGCATTTTCAGAGCTTTTGTCTGACAGGTTTTGCATCTAGATACACCGCTAAGTTTATTTGTCTTTCCTTTAGGAATGCTGCTAGGAGTTCTTGCTCTTCTGATAATAGAGATTCCACATAAAATGTGATATGATATGCGGGGTCTCCTCTATTCCTATGTTGACCGGATTGCACTTTTCAGCCAATACTATTGACTTCTCTTGATGAATGGCTCTTCAGGGAAGATTGAATCTTTCATCCTCAGGGTTGCCTCAAAGAGGTTTTCACTGTTGGATATGTCCTTTCTTTTTACTATTTTCTTGTCAGAGAGTGCCACAATGTAGTTTTCACTCAAGGACTTGGATATGATTCTTAGTTTTTCAATTTTGCGATTGAAGGATTCAATCGTTTCCCCGTAATAAGCGTGTGTGTCTAATTCCATTATAAACCCTGCCTTATGGTCTCCATCTAGAATGTTATCTCTCAATCCCATGAATTTTGAGAGCACTTCATCATTTTAAAATGTATCAAAAACTGGTGGTCCTTGTTGGTCATAATTGATTAGTTGGGGGTAGACTAAGTGGATCTCATGATTTGGATGATTGGTTTCAAAGGAGAGGGTACTAATCATACACAAGGTGGTATCTTCGAATAACCCAGGTAGATTAGATATGGGATCTTTGTCATCGCTACTAATATAGGGCTCAGTTATGAAATTATGTGTGTCTCTACCTGTGACTATTGGTGAGTGTAGTTGTACTATTACTAGCTAAGGAGAAACATTAGCAGCTCTAACTGGAGGACTTTGGCCACGTATGGTTATTCTAAGAGTGGCACATCCAAGACCAAGATTTGTTATGGGTCACGTCTCTGGCATGATAGGTACTATGAGCCCATTGTCATTTTGTCCCAGTCTTTGATTTCAGTCATAGCCCATTGCAAGCATCATGTGTAAGCCTTTGCTTCTTTCATCCATTGGTAGATTAGCTGCTGGTCTTTCATCTTGATACAACATGTTTGATGGATTTTCTTCAATTACCTTATGGCCAAGGTCTCCCCATCTTGTGAATTCAGGATAATTTTCAGGATAGGTTTGTGATGTGGGAGCTTGATTTTCTTGTGGCTATCCTCGTGATCTTAGAGATTGTGGTAACTCTGCTATCACAAAAGCATTGTTAGGGAGCCTATAACTTCCACAACCATCCTCCTGGATGATGAGCTTGATATCGGATATGGTGGGAATGGCGGGTGTCTCTGTCATAGAAGTGGATGTGAGAGTGGCGGGATCGATGTATGATGTGGATGGGCCCTCATCATTTTTTGGCACTTGGGGGATTTCATAATATTTTGCTTCAAGGTTCTTACAATATGAAAATGGCTCAGGATCTCCATGGATGGTAACCTCTTGTTATGTATGAATTTCACACATTGGTGGAAGGTTGATGCTACAGCTTTCATCGCATGAATCCATGGGCATCCCAGGAGGATATTGTATGGCAATTCGAGGTCTAAGACCTGACATGTGGTTTCCATGAGTGCTTGCCCTACTTGGATAGGGAGCTTAATTGTCCCCTGAGATAGTCTTTCTTGGTCATCATATGCTCTTATTGTGATGCCCTTGCCTTTGTTGATGGAATCTTCTGATATTTTCAACTGCTTGATGAGGCTAAGAGAACAGATGTTCAAACCTACACCTCCATCCACCAAGACCCTTTTGATTTTGCTCTTGTTCACAATGACCTCCAAGTGAAGTGCACGATTGTGAGATGGTTGGGTGGGGAAATATTGGTCAGAAAATGTAAGGAGATTAGGTGTTATGATGTTTTCGACCATAGCTTGGAATTGTTCCACATCGAGGTTTGCGGGGATGGTAGATGAGGCTAATGCTTCCTCGAGGATCTTTTTATGTGCTAATGAGATTTTTAACAACTCCATGATGGAGATGTGTGCTGGTGTTCTTTTGAGTTGGTCTATAACATTGTAGCTATACGAAACGACTCTTGATGTAGGGACTCTATTGGGTTGGGATGATCCTATGATGGTGACTTTTCTGCCTCTTGTGGTGACTCCACAGTTTTTGGCATGAGTGCCCTTGACAGTGATGACCATGCAGTCTTTATTTAGGGAGGCAACAAATATTTTGTATATATGATTTACACTACCTTTTCCTTTATCCTGTTTATTCGCTTTGTTGCCATGATTCGGCATCGGATTTGTGTAGATTTTAAGATCATGATTCCTGGTAGGTGTTTCCACATTTATAATTCTTTTGTCAATGAGATCTTGGATGATGTTCTTGAGTCTCATACAATTTTTTGTGGTGTGGCCTTTGATTTTTCGGAACTCACACAGTTGATTTTCATTGTATTAAGGAGGTTTGAGATCAGGTTCTTGATAATTTTCAAATGTAGGAGCTTCGATGAGTTTTTCATCAATTAGCTTTTTCATGATGTCCTCAAGTGGTTCCCCCAAAGTAGTGTATTTTTGTTTGGGGTATGTTTGGCATTGAGGTTGTCCTCTTTGGTCATTAAGGTTATTGATGGTGGGATTATTGGGTTGGTATGTTGTGTGATGAGTGTTTTTATGTGGTGTTTAGATTTGTTGTGTGGTTGTTTTTTGGCACGGACCACTAATGATGACACCATCATTAGTGACATTTTTGTTTCTTACCCATGTGCAAGGTTTATCATTGTAGTTTGATGATGGGTGGTTGTTTTGCGGTTCGTGATATGATGTTGATTCGATGGGTTGAGTCACAAGGGCTCTTTCGATGCTAAGCACCTTGGACATCAATTGATAATATGTGGTGATACCCTAAACTTTGAGATGGAATGATAGGTGACTTTCAAGGTTGGCTATGATTATGCAGACTTGTTGTTCTTTTGGCATGGTCCATTTTCTTCGATTGGCCTTAGATTGTCATTGTTGAAGGAATGAAGCGAAAGATTCATTCTTTCCTTGTTTCAGAGCGTATAGTTCTTTGAGACTAACATCCATTATAATGTTACATGCATAGTTTCTAATGAATTCATCTCTAATTTCCTGGAATGTTCTGATGCCTGAGGGTAAGCGAGAGAACCATTCTATAGTGTTGCCTACCAAGCTCCTAGGGAATAGCCACATTAGATAAGTATCATCATATGCAACCTCCATACAGTGAACCTGGAATTCTCTAATGTGATCTTCAGGGTTTCCTGTCCCTCGATATTTTTCAAATTTAGGGATCTCAAATCCCTTAGGGAATGGTTTCATGTCTAGGCTCCTATCAAATGGATAGGGACACAAGTTGCTCTGCATTTTGGTTGTCTGCGCTGATTGAAGGTCCAACACTTGTTGTGAGAGCAACCTAAGTTGTGTTGTCACATCATTTTGGGGATCAGGGGGTGGGATGAATGTGTTTTGAGGTGTTGCAATCGTGGTTTGGATGGATGGGTTGGTTGGTGCATTGTTCAATGGTGTCGGTATGTTGTGGTGGGTGAAGTAGGCTTCTACTTGCTTTTGGATGAACAATCCTTGTTGTTACTCTTGTTGTTGTTGTGCTAGGATTTGTGCTTGTTGTTGCATTTGTTGTTGTTCCAACAATGCTTTTTGTTGTTCTTGTTGCTGTGCTTGTTGTTGTTCTAACAACACTTGTTGTTCTGCTTGTTGTTCCCGCAATGCTTGTCGTTGGGCTGCCAATTCTACCGCTTCTTGTTGCTCTTGGTATTGCTTTAGTGCTTGCTAATGTGCTTGCATTTGTGCTGCTTGTGCAAGAAGTTGTGCTTGAGCTTGCACTTATTGTGCTTGAGCTTGCGCTTGCATTGCTTGTTGTTGTAATAAAAGTTGTGCTTGAGTGACCCTTTGTGCTTGTAATGCTTGTGCGGCTTGGGCTTCTTGTTGTTGTTGTTGCAATAAATTTTGGGCTTGTTGTGCTTGTTGTGCTTGTAATGCGGCTTGTGTGGCTTTGGTAGCTTGCACAGCTTTTTGTTTCTGCACTTGTTGGTATCCTCTTTGAAAAGCGGCTTGTAATGTTGCATTGAATTGGTTTGATGTGGTGAACGTTGGTGGTGGTGGATTTGGAATGGTGGTAGATGATGATGTTGTGTTGATTATTTGGTTGGTGGATGGTGTTATCATGTTGATTATGTGATTGGTGGATGGTGTTATTGATGTGGTAAGTGGTGTTGTTGATGTGATTGGCCCTTGATAGACCATGCTTTGCAATGTTGTGGGGGTGTTTGATGATGTTGCCATTGCTTGTGTGTTTGTTGTTTGTTGTTGTGATGTCAACAATAAGTTTTGAGCATTTGGAAAAATGTTTTGATTGATGGTTGGGATGTTGTTTTGATTGATACTCGGTAAAGGGGGAAGCCCAAAACCAAGGAGTGGTGTTGATGAAAATGGTGATGGTGGGAGAAGTGGAAATGTAAGGGGAGTGAATCCTTGCGAGAGTGTTGTGGTGTTGAAAATGCCCTTTGGTCCGAACATGTCTCCCTCCTCTTGTGAATTTGTGAGAAGAGGTATTTGTGGTGCTCCGTGAAAATATGTTGATGATGGGTCATAATGTAAAGTGAGAGGAACATTTTGGTGTAATGGATTATGGAGGATGTTTTGTTCCACTGTGGTGTTTGCGTCCAAGTTTTGGTTATTCACAAGGGGATGTGATTGAAGTGCATTGAGAAATTCATTTCCCTTGTTGACATTTGGTTGAGTTGGAGCAATCGATGTCATGATTTTTGGAATGTTTTGTGTGACATTTTGGGATGGAGGTGTAGATGAGATGGGGATGGTGGACGAAATAGGTGGAAAGGATGTCTCCACTATAGTACTTATATCAAAATCTAAAGGCAACTTAGCCCCTTGTTTTGCTAATTCAAGCATGTACAATGAAGGGTTAAGTCTCATCATGATGTTGATGATTCTATGGTTGTCTAGATTTTGAAGCATTTCAGCTATTTCTTCATGAGACATTCCAAAGGTAAGATCCTCCCCTTGGGTTTCCTCTTGTGGGTTTTGCGATGATGTTGGAAGGCTAATTGTGAGATTTCCATCCCCAATGGGATTCATTTCAGGAGTAGTTTGGCTAAGATCACTTGAAGCAAGTGTTTCTTTGTTGGCTTCCATACTCTTCTTGTATTGAGATCTAGTTAGAACCATAAAATGAGGATCAATCTTCGAGAATATGGGAGATGAATCTCTTGATTCTTTGGATTAATCTCTATTTTATGTCCCAAAGTGTAAGTTTTAGGATGCTTTTTCGGGATCAAAGGTGATGATATGATGATGAATGATATGAATGTTTTGGCTTTTGATAAATTTTGAATGAGACACTAGGCTTTAGAACTTGGATTTGATTGGATTTTGGATTTGGGATTTTGTCCTTGACTTTGATTTTGACTTTGTTTTGGATTTTGAACAAAAGGAACCCTAAGATGTTTGATATGATCTAAGGGATGGATTCTTCAAAGGATGACTATTTGAATATGTGTGAAGAGAAGGATGCATCTATCCACAGCTATTCAAATAAGATGATAGCTTTTGCTAAGCATATGGAGAAGGATTCATCTACATATACTAAGCTAGGCAAGATGATTTGGATAACTTTGACTAAGGATATGCAAAAGAATGCATTTACACATTCCTAGCCAAAAGGTGTTTTGATAAATGTTTTCAAGGACTTGGTCACAATGATTTTTGGATGATTTTGATTTTTTTGCCACAAAGCCTAGTATCAAGGATAATTTCAAGATTTTCCAAAAGATGATTTGTGAGATGGATTTGATGTTTTGAAAGATCGATGAAAGAGGTTTTATTTGTTTTGATCCCTAGATGAACCTAAAAAAACCACTTTGTTTGCCTAGGTCTAGGTATTCAAGAGCATGCAAATACTTCCTAAAGACCTTTGTAACCAAGGATTGATTTCATTTGAACTTTCATTTTTGGATTTTCAATGATTTTTTTGCTTTGGGATTTTGTGAGTTTCCTATCACACATGAAAATTCATTTTTTTTTAGCTTTTCTTAATGGCTTTATTTTACCAAAAACACTCTCTTTGATTAAAGTTTCAAACTAAGATGTCCAATGTCTTAATTTCTTTAAACTCCACAAGATATTTTATGTGGAAATTCAATGAACTTAAGGCAAGGGTTTTCCTATTGTTTACTCAAGAAGACAAATTGAGGTATAATCCAATGCTTAGGAACCTCTAAGGACATGAATCCCAAGGGAAAGCAATAACATATGGATTGAGTCGATGATATTTGTCTTCAAAAGGGTTTGAAATTTTGAGAATCATGTTGAATGTTTGTTTGCAAAAAATTTTCGAATAAAGCACTGTGTTTTCGAACCAAGAACAAGTACAAACCCTATGGATGTGTAAGACAAATTTTTTCGATTCTCACTTGGACAAGTCCAGCTATGCCTATCTCTAGCAGATGGTTAGATGCTTGACCCCGCTGGCTCCCCTCCATGGCTCATTATCATCAATCGGGGTAGCCAAGCATCAACACCCATGAAACTCCCATGACATGCTTTCCATCTCTACTAGAAGACTGTAAAAGTGTGGGGCAGCTTCAAAATGACCGTTGTTGCACCAACAAATAGATTAAGGATTTTGGAAAATTCTAGCACATGGGTTCTAGTAAGGACTTTCCATTCGTGGAGATTGACCCATATGACAAGAGTCCCCTTTTAGATCCATCTTGTCGGAGCCAACAGCGTGATACTGGCGTTTAACCAATACCCACATTTATATCCCTACTGGAAATACTCTTTTCTTTAGAGTGTTATCAGTTGAGTCATTCCCTTGGGTGAGTACTTTTTCCCCAAGGCAGACCCTCTAGGCTAAACAAAAGCAAGCAAAAACACAATCCGTAACTCGATCAATCTTTGATGGCACAAAGAAAGAGAATATACGTGAAAATGCCCCTACTCACACTCGAACAAGATATTGTTCAATTTTAAGCCCAAATCGACGTGTGGAGGTGATCACTTTATCTTATGCCAAAATCACCAAAAAGGCCTTTTGATTCTCAAGATTGCTTGGAAACATGAGAGAAGCGTATACGTCCTTTTCAATGACTTTAGTTTAAGTAAGTAACCACAAAACAAAGCAAACACACATTCATTTTATCCTTCCAAAGCAATTGTGAGTTCATTTCAAGCACCAATATGAAGTGTGAGTTTTGATTGTTCAATTTTTAACCTCAAACAAAATCTAGTAAGTTGTGATCCTAAAGTTCATTTTAGTTTTTGCAAAAAAAACAAAGTGTTCTTTTTAAACCCAAATGAAAATTAGTGTCCTAAAAATGAAAAGATAAACAATTTCTTGAAGAAGCGTTGAACAAACACTTAAAGCGTTTAAAAACACTTTGAGTTTTCAAAAAAAAATCCTCCTCCTTTCATTTTCCTTTGCTAGCCTTCTCCTTGCTTTCATTCATTTTCACGTTGTACCTTGTTCACTTTTGTTTGCTTTCGTTTTCTTTTGTACCTGTAAAGAAGGAAGCCAAAAAAAAAAAAATTAATCAAATTCACTTTAATCATTGATTTCAAACAATAAAATGATGAAAGATGAAGCCTTAATGATATTTAATCCTATATAAAAAGATCAACACAACTTGATGCAAACAAGTAATGATTTTGATAATTTTATCAAAGGAATGCATACTAAAGACCCTTCTAAATAGGTAAATAAATAAATAGATAAAGTACTTGTTTCAAAGCACTATATCTAATCATCCAATATCTACAATTTTTTAATTATGAGCAAATAGAAAGAATTATATCCAAGTTGCCCCTATATTCAATTTGATTGATTGTTGAATTAAATGCTCCTAAAGTGATTTGTACATTGCCTATGCTTTTTAGTCCTTCAACCAATCTGCAGATTTATGCCAAGATCTGCAATGTACCATCAATTGAATAAAAGAACATTTTCACATAAACCAATCAAAAGGGACCAGGACATTGTTAGTCAGTTTGAATAGACCTGGAGCATGTGAGTATTGAAGTATGCGAGCCAAAAAAAGCAACTAAATTGGCACTATCCAGTACTTACGATTCCAACACTTCATCAAATTGATTATCAAACAAACTTAGTAAGAGACTAATAGAGAGTAGATACACATTCCAGATTCTATGACAACAAATCTAGGTACTATTATAAAACCATTTTAAAGGCGTTTACACTCAAGGTTTGGTATAATAGTGAGCAGGTCTGCGCATTAAGTATGACAACCAATATAAAGAAATGTGGCAACAGATTTAACAATTAAACGCACAACCTCTTCCACCTACTCTGATTTGAAAGATGTTCTAGGTACAGTAACAAATTACCAACTATAGCATTCATAACAGAGCCATGTTAATATGATGCTACAACACTATGATTCAACACTAAAGATTGTAGTAATAAACTCAAAATTTCAGCTCTAACCCAAACGTCATCAATACTAATCATCCACAATGCTTATAAACCTGGTGTGAGTCCCCCTAGTTGATGGAATTAAATTGAAAACAAAGAATGAAATCCACAGCTGTCTTAATACTCACACGATGCCAAGGTCAATATAAAATAAACTCGCAAAGGCTCGCAAGCTTCTGTATTTACTTAACCTCTTTTATAATGGAGACGAGCATGTATTAAATGGTCTTGCAGTTCTTCTTTCCTGGAAACTCACATCATGCGGCTTTGAAGATTTTTGAAGTACGCAACATCGGATATTCTTTACGTACCTTTAAGACAAGTTGCTTGAAAGTCTTTTAGTTTTGAATTTAAATCCCTCTAAGACTTTGTCTGTTAGCATTAAATGCAGACATCAGAATATTGTTGATAACTTAATGCAAACAATTGACAATATTGCTCAATCTCTATTGCTGCCAACTATATCTGCTACCTAGATTGCTGCACAATACCTTTAGCCAGCGTATGAAAAAACACAGTGAGTAAAGATTTTTCAAAGATAACTTTTAGGCCAATGCACTTGGTAAGTGTAAAATTAAATTCGACATGCTTTACCAACATCCTCACCACTTATTTCCATCAATGCTTTAAAGGACA
This sequence comes from Sequoia sempervirens, assembly GCA_007258455.2. Taxonomy (NCBI): domain Eukaryota; kingdom Viridiplantae; phylum Streptophyta; class Pinopsida; order Cupressales; family Cupressaceae; genus Sequoia; species Sequoia sempervirens. The sequence continues at coordinate 943,155,325 of VDFB02281492.1, read as the reverse complement.
TGTGCATTGGCTGATACATTTTAAATGCATTCCCTTCACACAACAAATGACCAACACTAGATCAGTGATTCGATGCAGTAAGGATTTTTCAATCACTTTTGTGAAACTCCTGCTATCAATGTTCTTGCAACCATATGGAAAGTATTTATTCTATCTTCTCTGAGAACTTGCTTGCTGCGTATTAAGAGACATGTTAGTTGAGATCAAGTGTACTTTAATTTCGTGAATTTTTGAGATGACATTAGAAATAGAAAGTTGCAGAGACACAATCATATTAACAAAGCCAAAAACGACTATGCTAACAAAGCAAGGTAGTGATAACACAGCTATAACAGAGATGTATTAGTCATGATTTCCTAAAATCAGCTAGAATATGAGGAAGGCTAAGGGCAGGCGTTCCTTTATGTTAGTGTAGAAATATGCGCATAAAAGTATACACAATAGATTTGCATAAATCCATGCCTATGCATAAATCACAGTGCATCATTCGTTTGTGTATACTCTACATCCTTGTATTCTTCAATAGTATTAAAGACCATTGATATCCTCACACTAAATATACCTTCAAAAACTCAGCATACAACATTTACCATTCAAGATTTTTTCTGACAGAAAAATAAAATAAAACAATGACGTGCCTAATAGGATGCCTCTAAAGTATTAAAGGATGCCTTATAGAATCAAGAGGTTGCAAATCATATTAAATGGAAAATTGGTTAGATAACATAAAGTCATATTAACTCTGCTCATGGTTAGCTTCTAAAGTGAAATATGAGGAGACTACAAATTCCTAATAGTAATGTAAGGGACAATGCGTGATAATGATGAAACATTAATCAGGCAAACATTCATAAAGTTTTAGAGGATTTCTCTCAGATGTTATAGTTGAAAATATTGTGTGCAAAATGCTAAAAACCAGAGAATGAGAATAACAGTCAATCAATGCCATATTTAACCTATTAACATGACTCCTCAAGAAATTAAACGTTTTGACAGAAATTATGAAGGTCAAGGAGTAAAGAAAACCAATCCATAATCATTGTTTCAAAACATTTCAAATTTAAAGCATTTAAACAAATGAAATCAGAAATACTTCAAATAACAGCTAAGAATTCAAATTTTCCCTCCTTCTAGCGCCAAATGTGGTGCATACTTTTGAAATCTGCAAAAACTAAACTTCATACAAGGTTAGTAGCTTACAAATTTCTCAAGAATGACCCTATGAAATACCTTGCAAATGTTTCAAAAATGCAACAAAGGATGAAAGAAACTAAAATCATTATGAAAGCAACCACAAGATACCTATTCCATAGTGGATTGGTGTCACATGTGCTAGTGACCCTTTCCCAATCCTTGATCAAAGCTCAAGATGATGTAAATCCAATGAAAATGATGAGAAAGATGAGTTAGAGTAACCTTGCCTAAAATTTTTGGATCCATGAATGAGGATTAAGGCCTTCTTTTATAGATTTTCTTGATGATAGATTGGCCAAGATGGTGAATGTGGGACTAAAGATCCACCAATGAGAAGAGGACACTTGTCAATTGGTGATAGGCCAATGGTTGTGCAAGATTTGGGAAGAGTGCCCATGAGAGGGAGAATTTGAATTCAAATTTTTGCAATAAATTTAGAGAGGGGGAGAAGAAAAATAACAATAAATGAAATTTTGGAGGAAGAAATCAACTTTTCATGTTGAGGGAAAATAAGGGTTTTTAATAAATCAATAAAATTGATTTATTTGTGTAAGTGGAGATATCTAGAGAATGCAAGTGGGTGAGATTCGTATTTAATCATGGTTAGATTAAATAAATGATGATTATGTTAGTTTAATGATTATTAGGTGAGTTGACTTTTAGGACTTTGATATTTGATTTATTTGAATTAGAAAATGATGGAATATGATTTAGGATTTCATTTTAATGGTTGTTTGATTTATTAGAAGGTTGATGATAATGTTTATTTGATTTTAAGTAAATGATCCTAGGAGATGAAATTACCTAATGAATGGATGAAAGTGCACCTGATTAATTGATGAATGGTCCTAATGTGAAATCTAAACGAATGAACCTAATCAAATGCAGAATGTTAATTTTGCATGTCTACAATATCTAGTTCTGGTAGAGGATGTTGCCAAACTAGTAGATTTAGTTCTAGTAGGCTCTTTTTCTTCAACTCATTCTCTTTTCCTCCTAGCTTCCCTCACTATCTTAGTTGATATACCCATGCTTTCTGCAAAAGCTTCAGCTTCCTTTCATACCTTCCAGATTATCATAGGCTTCTTCATTTGTTCATGCACTTGCATATCTTTCTCTGTAAAGGTACCAAACTTTTCTTCTGTTGCATCTCAAGGTTTACTCAACAGGTTGAGCATATAGCTCAAAAAATTTCTTCTTCAACCTCATAACCCATAGGCATTATCCAAACTATTCTAGGTTTTTCAACTTCCATCAAGCATTGATTATTATCAATCATGAAGAAAATTGTATCCTTGTATTTTTCCATAATAGATGTAGTAATCATTTCCCTGGCTTGCATTTCACTCTGAATTTTTTTGAAGTAACCCCAAATATAAGTTATCCTTGCTTTTCTATCACCAATTCCATACAAGATATCTCTTATTTGAATAGCTACAGGTTTATAACCTTGCCATTACACTTTTTGAACTCCTAGAATTTCATTCATGAAATAGAAAAAAAGACATAGCAACAAATTACCATCCTTGAAATAATTCTTCTTATCCTTCTTGATTTTCCAAAGATTCTCAATTAGTTGGCTCTGGAGTAACTCACATAGATCATATTTAGCATTTTCCTTGACCATCTGATAGATTACAGTACCGGATACAAAGTTATCTTGACTAGAGTGATAAATTTTATATCTGATAGCCATAGAAGAAAATCTCACATGCACTTCAACGATGTCATTGATTGTCATGGATCTCTTGTCAAAAAATGGATCGATTGCCTCAATAACTATTTATTTCTTCAAAAAAATTAATGTTGACAACCCACCAGATGAATTTTGACTAGTAATAATCCCTATAACTTCCTTTGTGATCCTGAAAGGATGGATTAACCACACAAACTTGGCATGTACTCAACTCAATATGTACTGAACCTATTCATTTTCATCAAACACTAGAAGTTTCACAATTTGAGTGAACTTCTTCTCCTCCAAAGTTTTGAATTCAGGTTTTACACCGACATCTTTTGCCACAATGTGATTTTTATAAAAATTTAACAACTCCAGGTGGCTCCTAATTCTTCAACATTCACATGAATGTATGCCCAAATATCTTTAATATGAAAAATTCCAGACAAAATGGAAGAAAATGCACCTAATTGTTTTGTCTCGATGCATTTGAATGGGTGCCATTTGAATTTTAGACGGGGTTTATCCTTAATAACCACAACGAACAAAGCATCCATTTCTAGAAGCTTTAAATTCAGAAGTTGACAAATAAATACCTTTCACTAGATTAGGGTTTGATCACCAAATTGCCTGCATATTTGTATCTTTGCCAAAGTTCACTACAGAGCTCTCCAAAATTAGTCTTCTCAAAATGCAATGTGAAAAATGAGGGATAGAAGCAAAATTTTATCATTCATGCACCTAACCTTTTCTTGCAATAAATTATTTTTCCCTAGGTCATCTGGATACCCTATTTTTAGAGACTGTGAAATAAAATTCTTCTGCAGACCTCCAATATTGCATAAGTTTCCTCCACAAGAGATCCGAAAACATTTGTAGATCATCAATGTAATGGTTCCAATCTACCACATTCTAGTACCAACTATCAACAGGGCGTTAAAATATTTTATTGAGAACTCCCCCTATGGCAAAGGACTTGAAACATAGATTTTAGGACCCAATAGACTCTCTAACTCTTATAGGGTTTTTCACCTAAAAGGAGAGAGATTAGATCCAAAAATTATTATGTAACACTCAAATAAGGATGTGTATGATGTTATTAATGTTAAATGAGATGATCTAAATGCTGATAAACTATGAAATTGATATAACATCCATGCAAAATCCAAGAACTATGACTTGTTTGAAAACACATTATGATATGCAGGAATGAACTAGAAAAGAATGCAAAATTTAATAGAAATGAATCAAACTAAAAATGTTCACCTGGGATATTGATGGAGGCTGGAAAATACTTATGAGAGGTTGCTGATACTAAAATTTAAGCCTCATGGGACTCATTCACCAAGCATGGCAAATTAGTCCCAGTTCTAGGTAACTGTATTGAAGCCTATTTCTGACAAAAGGCTACTCAGAAATGTAAAAATCAAAAAATTGACCTTAGGGTGGGACTCATTTTCCAATGGTGGTGAATGAATCCACTTTGGACTTTCTAAAAACTCAAAAATGGAATCAGTGGCTTTTTGATTGCTCAATCTACACTTCCAGGAGTCTCGATCTGAAACTGTCGAGTTCAGGTGTAAAAGTGACTTTTAGTTGATGATTTGACTTGAATGATAGGAAGAAGGCTTGGATGAATTTCAAATGAAATATTCAATGATCCTCAAGCTTTCAAAGGACCTAAATCTATAAATAAACAAGACAAGAAGAGAGATTGTTGATTGTTACGGCATGGGGGTTTTCCTCTCAAACCCGGTTTAGGTAATTAAACCAAAATGATGAAATAAGTGAATAAGACATGAAAAAATGGAGTATATTACCTTGCAAAGATGATTTATCTTGGATTTCTTTTGTAATACATGTAAACTCAGCCCTTGTATGCTTTAGAATGCTAACTTGAAGACTTCTATTCAAGAAAACCTCAACTTGCTTGACTTGTAATAGAAGATGAATGGTGAATTGATGATGAGAGGTATAATAATGAGATAAGGTAGATAGAATATGTCAAAATGAGGGTAAAAATACTTATTTATAGTCAATTTTTCCTTAGTACCCATTCATACTCCATCACAAGCCGACATGAAGTAAAAATAAACTTTTAATTTCACTTTTTCTCTCTCAAGAGTCAAAATGGGGGCTAGATAGGACTCATTCACTAAGCATGGTGAATGGGTCCCATCAAGATGGGACTCATTCACCAAGCATGGAGAATGGGTTCCACAGGAGCCATTCCACAACCTATGAAGCTTAGGAGATAGGAAATAAGGTTTAGATTGCTATCTTGTCGGGTGTTTCATCATTTAGAGCCTCGAGATGAACAATATACATAAAATAGGACATGTTATTGATGATGTAAATATTGAAGAGGGCTTGGGACACATAAATCAATGTGAAAGTGAAATTAAATTCACTTTACAACACTAATATTAGGTCCACATAGCCTAGAAATTCACAAGAACCCATGTGAATGTGCAAAAAACATTACAACACTAGTTTTTCATTATGTTCACATTAAGAATCTTCTAGATTGATGTAATAATGTAATTAAATATGTTTTATAATGTTGAATTAGGGAGAAGTGAGTTAATTAAGTCTAGAAAAGCATGAGTGTCTTACAAGAATTTACAACACCTTTACAAGATGTCATTAAAAGAATGTTATTTGATTTGCAAGGGTCCAAGACCTGGTGTGGACACTTAAAATGCCTCACAACACTAGATTAGTGCCTCATTAAGTCCAATTAATCTCATGTCAAGCAAAGGGGCCAATTTTTGACAGCACATTTAACCCCCACTTTAGTGAGAGGAACTTGTTTCTTCACACTAAAGTAGCCATTCAAGAGAGGTCCCGATGCACAAATGCAGATGAAAAAGAATGAAAAAGATCAAAGAGGTTGTGCAAGCCTCCAAGATCCAAGATATTAAGCCAAACCATCAAGATACGAAATCATGCAATGACAGGAAAGAAAGGATGAAAATGTTTGATCAAGCTTCAATCACTAATCCAACTAGTTGTGGATAAGATCTAGGCTAAAAGAGAATATGTACTCACTTTGGTGTGTGAGAAAACCCAAAAAGAAAAAGGTGAGAGACATATGCTAGTTGGTATGCACTCACAAACAAAAAAATGGCTATGGGGAAAAGTCATGCCATTAGTTGGGCTTCCCACTCAACCATGCCAAAGTTATACCTATTTGATAACTTTAACAAGGTGCCACAAAGCCAAAGAAAATGAAAATGTTGGTTTAATTTTTATAAGATAAGAAAAATAGGATGGCACCATAGGCATGCAAGTTGTGCTATGCAAGGTGGTTGAATGAGAATGTATAAAACTATTATGTGTAATATGTTCAAAGGAGTCTTGTTTAGTTTATGCAAGGTCAGTCACTTAGGGAAAATTGTGTCGAATGTCTCCAAAAGAGGACCAATCAAAGAATATTATATTCACAACTTAGGGGATGCAATGCATCACATCAAACCATAAAGAGGAATGAAATATGATGAGATAGGTCACACTTATGAAGGACATCACACCCAATGTCATCCAAAAAGTGACAAACACATCATTTAAACAACAAGGCTTCGCTAAGAATGCAAATGAAATAATGGTAATGTATACCTCCACTTTAAAGGAATTGCTACACATCGTTATATGAGAAATTACTTGAAAGTAGAGAAGAAAAGAAGATGCGAAAAAAGAAAACAAGACATGAGAGCCAGCATGGAAAGCCCTATGCCAAGTCATATGTTTCAAAGTTAGGCTATGTAATGTCAAGGAAACTGAAAATTAAAGAAGGGTTGTATGTCACGTGCGAGTCAATCTTAAGAAATGTCATTCACATCCCAAGCTTGCTCTTATCTAGTCATGAAATGTTGTCGAGTAGTCGAGAGAGACAATGACAAGCGACATGCAAGGGATAAGGCTATCGATCCCTTTACCCCACTTAGTGCAAGACAAAGGTGAGCCTAGGATGGATGATAGGAAATATCAAGTAGAAGAATGAGGTGTTTCCACACAAGGAAGAGCACCATAATCCTTTAGAGTTTGAATGTTATTGTTGTGAAAAGTCTTTGATGAAAGTGAAGAGAATGGAGACACCCCTAGATCTGTCTTGAAAGAGTATGATATATCAGGTTTGTTCATGTGTTCATCGAATCCATCTATAGGAGGAAGGTTGTAACTGATACCATAACAATATTCCAAGTTAAATTAACATGGTGTTTGTTTGTGATAAGGATTGGTTTATTTGCAAGTAAACAAATCCTTTTTAATGTGAGGTGGCATTGCTTCATGAGGGATGGAAGTATGATTTCCCCCATCACCACCATGAGGTGAATTGGTAGAACTAAGTTGAGCAAAAGGAATGCAAGGTTGTTGGGATTGAGAGTGGGATATTGCACACCCTCCCTTAAAGGTAGGTGTGAAACTCTAATCAATACTAGGGCTTGTGTCTAAAAATGAATTATTTGTATATGACTCTTTGGACCATGAGGGTACGATTTTGGAAATATTATAGGAAGAAGGGGTAGAATATAATGACACCCAATTATCACAAAAGAGTTTTTTTGTAGGTGTAAAATTAGAATCAACATGTATAGGTTCAAGTTTTGACCCAGGAATGGAAGTATTAAGGGAGTTGGAAGTGTTGTGATGAGTTGACACATAGCTTTGCTCATCTGCATCAACCATGTATATCTTTTTGTTGTATTCAAACTTCATGACACAATGAATGGTAGATGGGAATCCTTTCATAGCATGAATCCATGGTCTCCCAAGGATAAGATTGTCCAACCTGACTAGGTAACGTTATCATCCCAAGTGGTTTCCTATCAACATTGTCAAAGCCACGAATATGAACATCATTAAGTTGAATGAGATTTTTTTCCATGCCAAGTTTGTGTAGGAGATCCATGCTACAAACATTAATCTTTGATCCATTGTCAATGAGAGTGTTCCTAACTAGAGTTTCATTAATGATCACCTTTATCATTAAGGGATCATTTTTGTTTTGAATGGGAATTGAGAGTAATTTATGTTTAGGGAATGTGATTTTTGATTGAGTGGGTTGTATGGGACAAGAGGAGGATGTAACATGATTCGGTTTGATGTAAGATTTTATTTCTTCCTTCTATATTTATATCATTTTGTGAAAGAGAACTTTGATTATTGGTGAAAGTTGAATAAGCTCCCATACAAATATATTAGCAAGATTCTTTTTAAGATCTTCAACACTAGGCACTTTGTGAGGGAAAGGTAAGGATGTAGGAGTTTTGTGAGGTTCCCTAGATGTTTGATTCACTAAGTTACAACTTAGTGGCTGCAAAACATTGTTATGAGTAGATTGCATGATGTATTTCAAAGTAGTTCTGATTTTTTTTTTTGTTTTTAATTAATGGAAGGTGACTTAGGAATCTCACTAATTAAAGGAGATCCCACTTGTGTCATCACAACCTCAAAAAATTTGTCTTGATTTGCATGATATGTTGGTGAAGGGGATTCTAATGCCACTTGATTATAATATCCTAAGGAAAGGTTAGTGGTTGAAGGATGTGTGTCCAAATTCATATTGTTTTGCATGATGATATTCTCGTTAGGAGAAGGGTTGTTAGAAGAACTACGAGCCAAATTTTGTTGACATTCAAATTTTGGTTCTTATAAAATAAATTCATTGCTAGTAGGGGAATGAGTAATGGGTGAATGATTGTTCTCCATAAGGGTTTCCCTAGGAGAAAGGGGACAACTAAAATATTCATAATCTTTTGCAAACAAAGTATCTACTCCATAACTATGAGAGACACTAGGAGAGGGGAAAATTTTATTGTCATGATTAGTTATGTTTAAGTTGTCTTTTTCATTAATGTTTTGTCCACTAAGAGAGATAAAAGGAGAGAAACAACTTATATTCTCAACACTTGCATTGATTAGTTCTTCTATCACCAAAACATCTTCTTTTCCAATAGGAGAGATACTAGGAGAAGAACAAATATGATCGTAAGGAATGGCTAAAGTTGTATTCTCTTTCACTAGAACACTCTCATAGGGAGGGGATATGAATTGTTTCTTAACATGTTTACATATGAAAGGCACAAGCATTGTTTGAATAAGAATGAAAAGAAAATGTAACCATTTCATGCAATGTTTGAACAATAGGAACAATGTATATGCAAAGGTACAAAATAGTCTTATCCAATATATGCAAGATTTGAAGAATGCAAACAATGTACATGGAAGAATGAATAACACTTTTAACAAACTTGTGCAAAGTTTTAGGAAGAGAAACAGTGTGTATGCAAAAGTGAAATGTACTTTTATCAATGTTATGCAAAATTGCATAAATGAAAGCATTTTCAGATGTAAGGATGCTTGGAATTCAAGTGATTGGAAAAATGACTATCTTAATTTGATGTTTTTGAGATAAATGCATAAAAGGAATGCTCTAGAAACCTTCCAGACTTATACCATATGATACTAGGAGCCTTAGGAAGCATAAAAATGAGATTTTAGGTGTTTTTTTAGGTAGTTAAAAATTTGTACAGGGACTAATTCGCCACAAATGGTGAATGAGTCATAGTAGGGGTTTTTTACAAAAAATTCAAAAATTATGAATGGTTTGTGATGTGTGTGAGGTTGTAAGGTGTAGAACTAAGATGGAGATGAAGAATGTCAGGACATTTTTAAGGAAATTGTATGCAAAAATGTACACAAAATGAATGCAAAAAGTGAAATGAAACAATGCATGAAATGAGCTATTTGAAATGAAATCTACAAAAATGCATGCTACAAAAATGCAACTAACTAATATATACAAGTTAAGGTATCAATCAGAAGCCTAAAAACCAATGTCTGAGATATGGAAAATGTTGTTTTAGGTGCCATAAGGGACCGATTCACTCAAGGTGGCGACTAAGTCGTAGTATGAACCTTTTTCAAAAAATTTAGAAATTCAGACTAAATTTTATGAATTCTAAGAGCCAATACATATACCTAAATGAAACATGCATAATTTTAATGAATCTAAATGAATTTAGATGCAACAAATGCAACCTAAATTCACTTTTTATGAAGGAAAAATTTAACACCTAGCATGAAAATGAAAATCCTAATGCAAGATAGATCAATAATGAAAGATACCAAATCAGAAAATAGAAGTATTCAAAGATTCAGGTTCACCAAAATGAATCATATATTTTGGGACCCTAAATGCTTGCTCTCTTCCTAAGATTTTTCACCTAGAAAGAGAGAGATTTGGGTCCAAAATGTTTATTTAACACTCAAATAAGGATGTGTATGATGTTATTAATGTTAAATGATATGATATAAATGCTGATAAACTATGAAATTTATCAAACATGCATGCAAAATCTAAGAATTATGAATTTTCTGAAAACACATTGTGATATGCACGAATGAACTAGAAAAGAATGCAAAACTTAACATAAATGAATCAAACTGAAAGTGTGCACCTAGGATATTGATGGAGGATTGAAATAATTCTAAGAGGCTATTGATACTAAAATTTAAGCTTGGTGGGACTCATTCTCCAAGCATGGCGAATCAGTCCCAGTTCTGAGTAACTATACCAAAGACTGTTTCTGACAAAAGGGTACTCAGAAATGTAAAATTCCAAAATTTGACCTTAGGGTGGGACTCATTCACCAAAGGTGGTGAATGAGTCCACTTTGGACTTTCTAAAAACTCAAAAATTGAATATGTGGCTTTCAGAATGCTCAATCTACACTTCTAGGTGTCTGGATCTAAAACTGTCGAATTCGAGTCTGAAAGTGACTTTTTGTTGATGATTTGACTTGAATGATAGGAAGAAGGTTTGGATGAATTTTTAAATTAAATATTCAATGATACTCAAGATTTCAAAGGACCTAAATCTTCATATAAACAAGACAAGAAGAGAGATTATTGATTGTTAGGGCATGGGGGTTTGTCTTGGTCAAACCCTATTTAGGTAATTAAACCAAAATGATGAAATAAGTGAATAAGACATGAAAAAATAGAGTATATTACCTTGCAATGATGATTTATCTTGGATTTATTCTGCAATACATGTAAACTCATCCCTTGAATGCTTTAGAATAATAACTTGAAGACTTCTATTGAAGAAAACCTCAACTTGCTTAACTTGTAATAGAAAATGAAAGATGAATTGATGATGAGAGGTATAATAATGAGATAAGATAGATGGAAGATGTAAAAATGAGGGTAAAAATACTTATTTATAGTCAATTTTTCTGTAGTACCTATTCATACAACATCACATGCCGACATGAAGTAAAAATAAACTTTTAATTTCACCTTTTCCCACTCAAGGGTCAAAATGGGGACCAGATAGGACTCGTCGCCCAAGCATGGAAAATGGGTCCCACTTGGATGAGACTCATTCACCAAGCATGGTGAATAGGTCCCACAAGGGCCATTTCGATGCCTATAAAGCTTAGGAGATAGGAAATAAGGTTTAGATTGCTATCTTGTTGGGTGTTTGATCATTTAAAGCCTCGAGATGAACAATATGGGTAAAATAGGACATGATATTGATGATGTAAATATTGAATATGGATTGAGACACATAATTCAATGTGAAAGTGTAATTAAATTCACTTTACAACACTAATATTAGATCCACATAGCATAGAAATGCACAAGAACCCATGTGTGAATGTGTAAAACACATTACAACACTAGTTTTTCATTAAGTTCACATTAAGAATCTTCTAGATTGATGTAATAATGTAATTAAATATATTTAATAATGTTGAATTAGGGAGAAGTAAGTTCCTTTTAAGTCTAGAAAAGCATGAAATCATTTTACAAGACTTTACAATACCTTTACAAGATGCCATTAAAAGCATGTTATTTGATTTGAAAGGGTCCAAGACCTAGTGTGGATGCTTAAAATTCCTCAGAACACTAGATTAGGGCCTCATTAAGTCCAATTAATCTCATGTCAAGCAAAGCGGCCAATTTGCAATGGCACAGGACTTAAACTAATTCCTGGAGGAATTTCCAAAACCAGATTCTGGTGCTGACTCATTTCTTGTAACAAAAGAACTCTTGTTCACCCATGTCTTCTTTATTTTCTTCCTAATCTATCCATAGTAACTTTTTATTTTCCCTTTTCATCCTTCTACATGTTTTTCCATTGATTTACTGGACCATTCCTGCTTCTACAAAATCTAGCAATGTGATTGAATTTGTTGCAATTGTAGCACACCATATTTCATTGTCCAGACCAGTTATTCCATTGATTTTCTCCTAATCTACACTATTTAGCAGTATGGCCAAATCTATTCCATGTATAACATCTAAAATTTCTATTGAAAAATTTGTTTGGCATATTTTTGCATTCAATTAACTTATGACCATACTTATTGCAATTGTTAGACTGATTGAAGAATGAAGGACCACTTGAATTCATTCTACTTCTACATTGAGAAAAAATATGACCAAATTTATTGCAAACAAAACAATATCCATTGAAATTTTGAGAATTAGGTTGTCTTACTAGATACCTTCTAGCTTTTTTCATCTAATTTCCTTTCCTAAACTTCCTTTGAATAGATCTGAAGCTTTCTCATTTCTCATATCCAAGACTTCAATTGTCACTTCCAGTCCTCTGACTCTGAATCAATTCATCAAGCTTGGCTGAGCTAATCTTGAACTTCTTCTTGTATTCATTTGCAGTAGCAAGTTCATCTCTGAGAGTAACAATTTTTCTTTCAATCTCTTGTTCATTATTTCTTGATTGTCCCGATTCAAGCTCCAACTAATTGAATCCATCAGTAATTCAACTGCATTCTTCATATTTTTCTTTCAAGGACTAAGCAAAATTCTCTTCATTCTTCTTCCTTTCTTCAATCTCCTTGGTCATCCTCATCACAATAGATTCCATCTCATGCTTTAAGAAAACATTATCTCTAATGAGCTTTTCATTCTTCTATATTTTCCTATAGGGCTTGATGCAGATGTTCATCTTCCTTGCTCTTACTTTATTTCTTTTTAAGTTGATCATAGAGTTCCTTTGTATTTTCCCTAGACTCATCTATTTTATCTTTCAATGATTGAATGAATTTCTCAACATTCATTATGCTTGCATGCAAATCCCATACTTTAGATTTGGAATGATCAAGATCATCAAGTTCCACCAAAAGTTGTTGTTGAAGACTACTAGAATCCATTGAATCACCTTCCCGAATCTTCCCCAAGCTTTTAAAATTCTTCTGAGGAACTAAGCTCTGATACCAATTGTTGGAATCAAGGAACATTCAGAGGGGGGAGTGAATCAATGTTTTGAAAAAATTAACTTTATTAACTTGTAATTTAAACCACTTATAGCATTGAACCAAAAGAAAGATGCAATAACACAAAGCAATGAACCACAAGGGAACTCAGTCCACAATATGAGTATACTCAAATATAAGTGTTTACAAAAGGGGAATGCACATGCATTTAGTAAAACTGCCTAGAGCTCACTGCTCAAATACAAAAAGGAAGACTCATTGTCTTAGAAAAAGATTTGGATTATATCCAAAAGATTTGAATTAGAGAATAGAATTTGATAATTCCTAATTACAGTTCTGATTAAGCACATAAATCACATTCTTGACCTTCTATATGATTCTTCTCTTCTGCTCTTTTGCTCTATCTACTTTAATTCAAATCACAAATCCTTTTCTGCACAAGTGAAATTGTTCATAATTTTTTTACAATCCTTCTAAATTTTGCATCACATTGTAGCACACTTAATTACATCTCAAAATGTTATGAGAAATCACCTATATATATCCACAACTAAAGATTTAATCAAACACATGTCGACTTTTACAAAACATTAAATATTTAAAAACTGTAGGCTCAAAATATAAATAATTATGAATGCACACCATCCAATGTCAACCACAACATAGTGAGGAACCAAATCAACATTCTCAAACAAAAAACTCTTCAAATAATTATTCCCCAAATATCTACAACATGCTACATTCATTTAGTTTTCCTTCTTACACTATTAAACAAAAAATGAATCAACCAGATCTTCTAACTTTCACACCAATCAATACGAGGCTCTATGATTCAAGGATAACATAGTTCATGCACCAAGCGACCTTCCTTGAGATCCACAACTCAAAATAATAATAGAAAATTTCACATGAATCAATGAACACAACTTTGTCAGATGCTTTTTTCTAACTTGATAGTTAATAAGAAAACTTCAATTTAACTTCCAATACGAGTGAATGATGAAGTGTGGATAGGGTAATTGACTAGGGTTTCCATCAATGACAACACCAGATAACTTGTGCAGTGTCTCTTGCTAACAATTAGGGCTAGGGTCACAAATTTCAATGTGGAAGTGTGATTAAATAGACTTTACAACATTAAAATGAGGTCCACATAGGCTAGAAAGGAACAAGATTCAATGTGAATGTGTAAAACATATTACAACACTAGATTAGAATTAGGTTTAATTTACAATACTTATAGATTAATATGATAATGCAATTATTTATATATTTATAACATTGAATTAGGGGAAGAATAGGTCCATTAAGTGTAGAGAAGTGTGAAAGTCTTTTACAACACTTTACAATACCTTTACAAGACATCATTAAATGCATTTTATTTAGTTTGCAAGGGTGAAAAACCTAATTTGGATGTGTAAAACACCTAACAAAACTAAATCAAGGCCTCATTAAGTCCAATTTATCATCAAGTACTCCCATATCAAGCAAAGAAAAATGGATACTTTTTTCGTGTCCACAGTTAGCCCCCACTTTAGTGAGAGGATGAACTTACTTCAAACTCACACTAAAGTAGAAATTCGAGAAGGGTTCAATTGTACCAATGCGGATGGTCTAGGATGTAAAGGATCAAAGGAGGTTGCACAAGCCCCTAGGATCCAATATCCTAATTCAAACCAACATAAGCACAAAAGGACACACACAAGGTGAATTATTTGCAACAGAGAAAGATACATGATTATGCAATGGAAATAACTACAAGGAAGAGAAAAGAGAAAATAAAATGGTGGATCAAGCTTTGACTATTTTTTCAACATGTTGTGGTTCAGATCTAGGTTGTTTGTCCAAAAAATGCATACTCACTTTGAGGCGACATGACTGTTGGCTATTTGCTGAGGGAGAAGTCTTAAGAAGTGAGACACATATGGTCGATATGTCCTCACATACACACAAGTGGCTATTAAGAAATTCATGCCTCAGAATGGGCTTCCTGTTCTACCATACCATAGTTATACCTCTTGATAACATTAATAAGGATCCACAAAGGAAATGGTCTTCAAGCTCTATGAGGTAAGAAAAACTTTGTATGCTTGACACTCATAGACATTATAAATGCAAAATAGTGTAAGATTTTTTCAAAGGTATTTTTATTAGTTTGTGCAAGGTCTCATCTTAGGGAACATCATGCCTAATGTCTCTGAGAGAGGAAAAGTGCAGATGGTCTCATCTTGTTTCCAAAAGAGGACAAGTGCAATGTATCATCCTGAGCAACATTGTACCTAATTTTTCCAAGAGTAGAAATCACAAGAAAAAGAAAATCACACAATGAAATATGAGTGTCTATGTATGACCCAACTTTAAAGTGGTTGCTAACACCATTACTATGAGAAATTTCTTTAAAGTAGAAGAAGAAGACATGAGAGCTAACTAGGAAAGCCCTATGCCAAGTCATATGTTTCTTATAAGCTATGTCATTGAAAATAAATAGTATGTCACATGTGATCCAACTTAAGGGATATTGTCCACATTCCAAGCTTGATCTTATATGTTCATGAAAGGTTAAAAAATTAGCAACAAGAAGCAATGAAAGGTAACATATGGGGATAAGGCTACTAAACCCCTTTCCTCCACTTAGTGTAGGACAAGGATGAGCCTAAATGATTGATAAGATGCATGCTAGAGTGAAATTCATTATCAATTAGAGGAATTAGGTGCCCCCACATAAGAGAGAGCACCAAACTCATTAAGATGTTGGATTTTACTACTCAAAGCCTTACATTCATTAGTAGCATGATAGTGAACTCGATGATATGCACAAAATGAAGTTTTGTAATAGATTTTCTTTCAAGTTCTTGGAGGAAGGGTTATCAAGTGATCTTGGAGGAGTCTCAAAAAAATACCCTCTTGATCAATGGTAGAAGGTGTTTCTATAGTTTGTGACAAAGATACCTCTTTCGTAGTATAAATTGTCATACCTACTGAAGACTCTTTAGATTGCAATATTTTTTTATCTCTTTTGTAGGAGGGTGTAAAATCTAACGAATTCAAATCATTAATATTTTGCAATATTTCATTGACATTAAGTGAAGATGTCTTTGTTTGTTTTTTTTATTACAAAGGATAAAGGCCATTAGTGTTGATGAGTTCAGGATGCATTACTGTTTAGGTTGGCTTAGAGGAATCTTGTGAGATAGTGTTGATGTTAAGTGAAGGCTTGGTGATTTCGATCAAAGGACAATAACCAAGACCATGAGTTGTTTCTTGTGTGTTAGGATCGATGGAGACATAGATACCTTGTTCTCTAGTACCACATTTGTTTCCACTATATCCAAGTTGTTTCATAAGCTCATAACCTTTTCCATAAATATTTTGCATTTCTTTTGAATCGAGTGGTTGTTGGTTGTTGGTTGTTGAGTTCACTGAAGTTCATTGTGTAATCTATTTTATTGTGTTCTAAAGTGGTTGAGTTGGATGCTTGTGAAGGGTCATTTGAATTTTGTGTTGTCATCACCGTTGTTTCTTTTTCCTTGGTTGAATCTTTGTTTATGATCTTGTACTCACCCATGAATGTTAGTATGAAGTATAAGTAACCCAAATCATCATATAATAGATTCATAACTTCCACAATGTGTTGTGATTTGTGTTTTTTTTGTACAGGCTGCACTTGTGTAGTTGGTGACATTGTGTTTAAATGATTTTCTTTATTTTTGTCAATGTTCAAACAACTATTTGAATGAAGGTCAACTTCAAGTATGTGCATTGTGTTGTTGTAAATGTATTTCATTTTATGATGAAGAGTATAAGGCACACCATTCATTGCATGAATCCATGGTCTAACTAAAATGATATTATATGAAAGATCGTTAGGAATAACATGGATTGGTGTAGCCAATGTAACCTCCCCAATTGTAAGAGGCAAAGTGATCACACCAAGCAATTATTTTCCTACATTGTCAAAGCCATGGATAGAAAAAGAATTAGGTTGAATTTTTTATTGATCCACATGCATCCTAACCAAAATATTTATACTACACACATTAAGGGTTGAGCCATTGTCTACAAGGATTCACTTTATCCCAATTCTTTTATATTGAGATATTGATGAAACCTTCATTCTATTTTTGTATTTCCAACGAGGGGAGTTCACTTTGCTGGAAAACAATTTCAACATTCAATCCTTGAATTAGGGTTGTTATGTCATTTAGTTGTGCATTAGAAGGGATAGGAATTTGCTGTAAGTTTGTTTGAAGCATAGTGTGATAGTTAGGTGAATTCTAAAGAAGGTCCCAAAGGGAGATTTTTCCAGGAGTGCTCTTAAGTTGCTCAAAAAGATCATACTCCCTTAATTAAGGAGCACTTGGCAGTATATAAGTGGGCAAAGGTAAGGAGGTCAAGGTTGGTTGACTTGGTTGCAGATTATTTCTAGTGTTATATCTATGAGCAACGATATTATGATGTAGTTGTTGTGACACATTATTCTTAGGTGGGTAAAGGATAAGTTTGGGTTTGTTTTGAGTTTTTTGTTTGTGTGAAGGTGGGTAAAGAATTAGAGGATTCTTAAGATGTCCCACGAGATATGTATGAGGTCCATTAATCAAGGGGAATCAAATGGCCACTTGTGCATTCATAACCTCAGAAATCTTGGTTTGATTTATCTCTAATAAAGGGAAACCAAGAATCACCTTTTTACTATTATCTAAGGAAGACACATGACTATTGTTTCCATTTTCTAACACCATGATATTCTCCCTAGGAGGAGATTTTTTAGGAGAACTACAAATCAAATGTTCATGACATTCATGTATTGGTTCTTCTAAAATGACTTCATCACAAGTAGGGGAATGATCAATGGTAGAATTTTCTTTCTCAATAAGTGTTTCCTTAGGTGAAACAGGACAACAAATATTCTCATGACTCTCATTGGTTGTGTTTTCTAACATCAAATCATCTTTTGTACAACTAGGGGAGATACTAGGAGAAGAAAAAGTATGATTATCATGATCATGTACAACTTCTTTCCGTGAAACTTCTTTAATGTCTTCCAAAATAGGAGAGGTAGCGGAATGATCATAAAGAGGGTTGTTATAGACCAACATATCCTCATCATGTGTAATCTCACCTTCCTCAAAATCACTCTAACAAGCCAAAGGAGAATGGAAATTAGGTAAAGTGACGTTTAGGATTGTGTCTATGATTTCATTCTCTTGTGCTAAAATATCTTCTCAAATGGGATGAGCAGAAGGAGAAACAAGATCCTCATGAATCTCAATGATTGTATCTTCTTTCACCAAGAGACCTTTGTCATTAAAAGAAGAGGTATCATGAGAAGAACAAAGACGATCATCATGGTTATCTATGTTTGCATGCTCTTCTATCACATCATCCACACAAGTAGGAGAGATAGGAGGGGGTGTAAGTTTAAGGAAAGTATTATCATTTTCACTCTCTTCCACTAAGAGACTCTCATAACTAGGGAATGCATTGAATGAATGATTATCATGTTTATTTACTATCTTTTTCTTTCCAAACTTGGAGAAGATTGAAACAAAAATTTGGAAAAAGCAATCTATGGAAACTTGAAATGAAATGTAAGAATGTAAAATGAAATGCAATTTTTAGTTTTCAAGCAAGATAATTTGTTGGTTTCACGAAGCAATTATCTAAAAAATGAAATGTTTTGAATATAAAATTCAAATTAAGAAATGCATGGAATGAGCCAAATTAAGCTAGATTTAGCGAAATGCATGTTACAGAAACTCAACCAATTGATATAGATAGGTAATGGTAGAAAAATAAGCTTAAAAATATTGTTTTTTAGTTCTCTAAGGAAATTTTAGGGGTGAAAAGGGACTAAGTCACCCAAGGTGGCGTATTATTCCCAATAGGGATTTATTTAAGAGTTTTTAGATTTTTTTGGTTGATTTGTATGTTTTTTGTCCTATATGATGTAGACCTAAGATAAAAATACATAATTTCATAAATTTTCAATGATTTAAAACACAAAAATGCAACCTATATGCACTTTCACTAATGCAAAATTTGAAACCCTAAAATGCAACTTGACTAATATAAAATGCAATGCAATGTGAATTATAGGATAATGATGGACTCCAAATCAAACATTAAAGTATTCTAAAAGTTAGGTTCACCAAAATGTGGACAAAGATTAGGCACCCTAATGCTCCCTTGCACTTCTAGGGTTTTTCACTTGAAAGGAGAGAGATGGGCAAAAATGGGCAATGTATCTACCAAAAAATATGCAATTATGGATGAAATATTCCTAAATGAAATGTATCAATTCAATAAATTGATAAAGGAAATGAATTATTAATGCAAAACCTCAAAAATGCATGTTTTTTGAAAACATAGTGTTGTATGCAAATACACCTAGAAAGATGAATATAAATGCAATCAAAGTGGAACAAAAAAGAAAAACAGAAAGAATGCACCTAGAAAATGAGTTTTAGACTAGAATGGAGACTATAAATGATTTTGATCCTAAAATTTTGGCCTATTGGGACACTTACACCATTCTGGGCTACTTAGTACTAGATCTGGAAAACTACATCGAAGCCCGTTTTAGCGAAATGGGTATCCAAATCTATAAAAAACTCTGAAAATAATGTGTAGTGGGACTAAGTCACCATTGATGGTGACTTAGTTCACTTTGGTCTTTTTGGAAATCCAAAAGTGGAAACAAAATCTCTCGATCTGCACTTTGTCTTCCCCCAAGTGTCTAGTTCTAAAACTCTATTTTTTGGCACTATAAGTGACTTTTTGTTGATATTTTGACCTATTAAACAAGGAGATGTCTTCAAAAAAATTTCTAATTGATCTTTAATGATTTCCAAGTCTTCAAAGTACCTAAATTTGGAAACACACAAAGAGAAAAAGAGAAATGTTGAATGTTAGGGCATGGGGGTTTGCCTTGGTCAAACCCCTTTTTAGGTAATTAAACCAAAATGAAGAAAAAATATAATGAAGCATGAAATAATGGAATTAGAGACATACCATGATGATTGATCTTGATTTTTTGAAGCAAAATATGAACAATGTTAACTTGAATGTTTGAAAAAGCTATCTTGACGAGTTAGAATGCTAAAACCTTAGCTTGCTTGACTTGAAATGGAAGATGAATGATGAATGAAAAAATGATCAGGTTATGAATTAGGGTTTAATGGCTTGTATTTAGAGGCAATCCACCTAATTTTCCTATTAATTTGATCCCCAAAGCCGACATGAAGGAAAAATAAACTTGAAATCCAATTTTTCCCACTCGAACCTTGAAAATAGCCCAAATGGGACTAAGTCACTAGGATGGGTGAATTAGTCCCACCTAGATTCAAATAATTTTCCTAGATGGGAAACTTGGTCCCGCAGGGGCTCTTTTGCTATTTGGATTGTCATAGAATGAAGAATTTTAATTTTTATGTTGATTTCATCAGGTCTTTGATCAAATTAGGCCACAGGATGCACAATATGGAGCCATAGGGGCCTATTAATGATGATGTAAAGGGTAATTAGGTCTAGGGACACAAATTTCAATGTGAAAGTGTGATTAAATACACTTTACAACATTAAAATGTGGTCCACATAGCCTAGAAATGCAAAACATCTAATGTGCCATATAAAAAAGTACCCTTTTCTTGACATGGGATTAATTGTACTTAATGAGGCCTTGATTTAGTTGTTGTAAGGCATTTTATGCATCCACACTAGGCCTTGGACCCTTGCAAATTGAATAAAATGCTTTTAATGATGTCTTGTGAAGGTGTTGTGTAGTGTTGTAAGACATTTCTACATTCTTCTAGACTTTATTCATTACAATATACTTTAAAATCACCTTTTCATCACTAAACAAGTCCTATTTTGAAGTGTTGTAAAGTATTTTAACAATATTTCACACCTTTTTAGGCATAATTTCTATATTTATCCCTTTCTTATGCTTTATTTCACCCCTTTATGCCCTTATAAGGCTTAATTAAGTGTATTTTTGAATGTTATCTCAATAAACAACATTAAATACAAGATAATTCCTGACACCCATTCATCTTGGGTGGAAAATAAGTCAACCTTGGCTCCAAATTCAAAATATTTTAAATTTCTTTTCAGGTTATTATTCAAAAAAAAATGATGTCGGCCTATGATGAGGTATGAATGGGTAACTAAGGCACTAGATTGTATAAATAATTGTTTGTCTTCTCATTTTACATCTCTCATTCAATCCATTCATCCTTTACTATTCTTCTATTTCAAGTCAAGCAAGCTAGGGCTTTCACATTGCAAATCATCAATTTAGCTTCCTAAGACATACAAGGGTTGATTCTACATGTTTTGTTGTATAATTTCAATATCAATCATCATGGTCAGGTAATCTATTCCATTATTTCATGTTTAATTCTATTCTTTCATCATTTTAGTTTAATTACCTAAGTGAGGTTTGACCAAGGAAAACTTCGATGCCCTAGAAATTAACATTTCTCTTTCTTTCTTTATGTGTTTGCAAATTTTGGTCCCTTGGAAGCTTAAAAATCATTGAATATCAAGTTGCATGGTTCTTAAAGTCCTCTCTTCATTCGACAAGTCAAAGAATCAAAAAAATCTTATTTTCAGACCTATGAATCAGAGTTTCAGAAGTGGACACCTATAGGAAGTCAAAGTGTAGATTGGAAGCTCTGGAATCCACTTTTGAAAATCCAAAAATTCAAAAGTGGACTCATTCACCATGGGTGGAAAATGAGTCCCATTTCCAGGTCAATTTTGTGTTTTTTGCATTTAATGACACCCTTTTGATAGAAATAGATTCTGACTCAGTTTACCAAATTTGGGACTGATTCAGCCAAAATGGTGAATGAGTCCGTCCAGGCCTAAAAATCAATATAAAATTTTTTTCAAAAGAAACTTCCATTCTCCTTCAAGGTTTTAGGTGCACACTTTCAATTTGATTCATTTCTATTGCAGTTTTCCATTCATTTTTAGGTGATTTTGTATTACATAATGTGTTTTCAAACATATCATAGTTCCTAGATTTTGCATTTATAATCAATCAATTAGTTCATATGACTGCATTTAGATCATCTCATTTAGCATATATAAAACCATACATTACATGATTTGAATGAAACCTTAGTATTTTTGTGCCCTATCTCTCTCCTTTTAGGTGAAAAACCCTAGAAGAGTTAGAGAAGTACATAGGAACCCAAAAATCTATAGTCCATTTTGGTGCATGATGAGCCTAAAATATGCTCATAATTTGATGATATGATAAAATTTTAAATGACTTTACTTTTGCTATTTCATGGTTGTTTAAACTTTGTTGAAACCTTTTATGGGGATATCCTGTAGCAAGACACTTTTATATTTCTGTAGCCTATTGTGTTGACTAAATTGCATTTATTGCCCTGTTGACTCCCGAAAATGGCTGGTATATCGTATGCAGTTTTTGAATGATGAAGTAGGTTTAAAATGTGTGATTAATGAATAGATATCATGTATGTGCCATATGCCTTTTCTTGTGCATCTGTTACCTTTTTTTTCATAGGTTGTTGAAGAATGATTGAGTCAAGTGCAGCCGATCTCGGCCGTGCAGCAAAGTCCATTTCCTGCACCACTTCGAGGGAGCTCCGGCGAAGACTCTTTGACCGAAACCATGGGAAAGATTTTAATGACAAGTCAAACTGGAAAGAATGGAGCACTAGATTCTCTCTGGATCGGGTTGAGCACATAAATTCATTTATGAAGTTTGTTCCTTGATTCGGGGATATACTTTACTTCCACATCTTTCTTTGATAGAGTTAGTTAGTTAGTTGTTCTTCTGATTTAAAAATAAGATACTCCTCCTGCGTGAGAGAGTGGAGGATGAATAGAATGAGTAATAGATGATATTTAGAGTAAGATAGAAATAGTGTAGCATACATCATGTAAGAATCAGTAAAATAATGAAAGACAGAATCTGTTTGGCCAGAAATAAAGTTTGTTGTTAGTTTTCACATCAACAAAACAATGTATATCATTCTGTTTTCATGAATAAAGTTTGATGAAATTCTGAGTTCAGCATCTGTGTAATCAGTAGATGCTTGATAAGGGGGCCTACTTAGTAAGTATCTGTAGCTAATTAGTTAGATGTTCTTTTCTGCTGATATCTAGTTAGCTTTCATCTTTGAAGTTTTTATACAAAATTAGTCTTGTACTGCTCTTGCAGCATAGAGAGTCCATCCCTGTGACTGTTCTTGCAGCATAAGGCCAGTTCATGGTTTGTGCTTCAGTCGTAGCTATTATGGTTTCTATTTTAATCAAGCATAGTTGAGTTAAAGAATTCCACATTACCATTCTGTGGCTTAGATAGAATTTCTTTCCAGTATGTATTTCTGCTAAGATTTGACCGAGGCAAGTTCCTAGTGCATATATTTTTCCACGCCATTTAAAGTCTATGTCCCCTGGTTTGACAAGTAAAATGAGCATCCACAAAGAGATATTAGTCACCTGTCAGAATGTCCAATTCCCAGGAAAGTTTTGTTGTGATATTTATATCCTTTTGTGAGTGCGAGCCAGTGCACCTGATTTTTTAATACTTTATTGTTTACTTTGGAGTCCATCATACATCTAGCTTGCATTAGGATTTTCATGAATTCCTTTGCATGATAGGTTTCAAATTTTTCATTCATAGAAAGTGCATTTAGATTGCATTTTTGTCATCTAATTTCCTATAACTTTTCTTGATTTTTGCATTTTCATTTAGCTCTACATCATACCACTCAAAACTCATAAAAATCAGTCAAAATTTTCTTTTTTTTTTGAAAAAATTCCATACTAGGACTCATTCACCACCTTGGGTGAATCAATCTCCCTTGACCACTAAAATAGCCTTGTACAGAACTGAACAAACTATTTTTTAGGCTTTTGATTGCTTCCATTAGTTATCTGTCACCTGCCTGAATTTCCCTAACATACATTTCACTTAGAATAGCTCATTTCATGCATTGTTTATTTTCACTTTTGTATTCAAAACATATCATTTTCAGACAATTGCATTATGCAAATAGAAAATTAAAAACTAAAAATTGCATTGCATTGTGATTTCTTTCATTTTAAGATGTTTTCTTTTGAAAGATATACTCTTTCTTTGATTAAACATGGATTTTATAAGCATAATATCCCATTATATGAGTTTTCTTTTGACTACCATAATAAGGACTTTAAGAAACAATCCATTAATACAATCGTTAATCTTACATTGCCCACTAGTGAGAATGGTAGTGTTTACAATCATAACACACATACTTGTTCTTCTTCCAATACCTCTCCTATTAGTGACAAAGGTATTTTGGTGCAAGAATTTACAAGCCTTGAAGGTCTTGATTTTCCCTCTCCTTATTCCCCTTTGGATGACCTTACACAACAAGAACATATGATCATAGACACATTCATCAACATCACCTTGCCAGGTCTCCATGCTCATGACAATCACACTTGTTCAACTCTTAATATTCCTCCTTGAAGTAACGAGGATAGGATGGTATTAGAAGACATGCCTATTAAGAATCATGACACCCTTGATCCTCCCTTCCCTAATGTCGCTATCCTATGGGAATATCTATTTGCAAACCATAGTGGTTCTTCTCTTGATACCTCCTCCACTTGTGATGAAGCTACTTTACAAACCTCAAACTTGGATGAACATATTACAAGCTCTCTTAGTAGGGTATTTAATATAGAACAAGACAATGAGACCTTAATGACAATGGACATTCACCTAACACCTTCTCATAATCACCCCCCCTTCATACTACCCTCATTGATCATTCCCCTATTAGTGATGAAGTCATTTTGGAAGAACCTAGCCTTACTTGTCAAGAACATGTGGCTTGTTGTCCTCCTACAAACTCTCCTCCTAGGGATAATATCATGATACTAGAATATGACAACAATTATAATGTATCTTCATTATCACAACAAGTGGTTCTTTATTTCCCTCACTTAGAGATACATCAACACAAGACTACTGAGGACATGAATTCACAAGTTCCCCTTAGATCCCCTTTTCTCAATAGATCACATACATATCCCGTATGACATCATAAAAACCCTCTCATCCTTTACCCACCTTCATTTAATCTCACACAAAACACCCCTAATTCATCCTTCACAATGAATGGCCTTGAACATCATCCTTCCCAAAACATTCAAACTATCATCTCAAAAAATACTCATGATTTGAATTCATTAGATTTTGTATCCTCCTATAATGAAGAGAAAAAAATCCCCAATCTATATAGTCTTGCATAGGTATGACATCCAAGCAAGTTGTATCTTTGACACCCCACATATCACTACCTTCTACCCTTGATCAAGCGAATATCTTGTCGAGACTTCTTCAAGATCACTTGATCACCTTCCCTTCTCGAACTTGCAAGAAATGCTATTCCAAGACTTCCTTTTGTGCATATCATTGAGTTCATGGTCACTCCATTAATGAATGTTAGGCTTTGAGTTATAAAATACAACATTTTCAAGAGTTTGGTATGATTCCTTATGTGGGGGCACCTCATTTCTCTAATTTCTATTTATTTTCACTCTAGCATGCATTTCATTAATCATTTTGGCTCACCTTTTTCTTGCACTCAATGCAGGAAAGGGGATTGATAGCCTTGTCCTCATATGTCACTTGTGGTTGCCTCATTTGGTCTAGTTGTTAACCTCTAATGAGTACATAAGAAAAAGCTTGGGATGTGGATGGCATTCCTTAGGTTGGCTCACATATCATATACCTCTCTCTTTCATGATGTAGCTTATCAGAAACATATGACTTGGCATAGGGCTTTCTAAGTAAGCTCTCACATCTTCTTCTTTCTCTTCTACTTTAAAGCAATTTCTCATAGTATGGGTGCTTACAATTGCTTTAAAGTTGGGGCATACATCACTACTCGCATTTCATTGTGTAATTTTCTTTTTCATGAGATTCCCTCTCTTGGAAGCATTTGGCACAATGTTCCCCAAGATGAGACCTTGCACTTGTTCTCTCTTGGAAACAAGATGGGATCATTTTCATTTAACCTCTCTTACAGACATTAAGCATGATGTTACCTAAGATGAGACATTGCACAAACAAATAAAAATCCCTTTGAACAATCCTTACACTATTTTGCATTAACAATGTCTATGATTGTCAAGAAGACAAAGTTTTTCTTACCTCATAGAGCTCAAAAACCAATTTCCTTTGTTGCACCTTATTAAAGTTATTAGGAGGTATAACTTTGATATGGTTGAGTGGGAATCCCATCTAGCAGCATGACTTTCCTCATAGTCACCTATGTGTTTGTGAGTACATACCAACTACCGTATGTTCCTCACCTTTTGTGATTTCTCACCCTGTGGATGATTAGAAGTTTCGTGGCCCCAAAGTGAGTATGCTGTGGAATTCTCACCCCATAGATGACCTAAAGTTCTATTTCCCTAGAGTGAGTACATCCTTTTCACCCTGTCTTTCTTTCCTTTAGCTCTTTCCATTGCATGATTTTGTATCTTGATGGTTTCACTTAGGATCTTTGATCCTTGGGGCTTGGCCACCTCCTTTGATCTTTTTTATTCTTTGTCATCTGAATCTATACATGAGGATCTCTCTTGAATATCTACTTTAGTGTGAGTTTGAAGCAATTTCATCCTCTCACTAGAGTGGGGACCAAATTTTCTATAGAAAAAAAGACCCTTTGCTTGACATGAGATTAATTGGACTTAATGAGGCCTTGATTTAGGTGTTGTGAGGCATTTTCTACATCCACACTAGGTCTTGGACCCTTGCAAATTGAATAAAATTCTTTTAATGACATCTTGTGAAGGAATTGTGAAGTGTTGTAAGACATTTCTACATTCTTCTAGACTCTATTAATTACAATTTACCTAAAAATCACCTTTTCATCACTAAACAAGTCCTATTTTGAAGTGTTGTAAAGTCTTGTAATAGGATTTCACACTTTTTAGGCATAATTTCACTATTTATCCCTTTCTTATACTTTATTTGGCCCCTTTATGCCCTTATAAGGCTTAATTAAGTGTATTTTTGAATGTTAGCTCGACAAACAACATTAAATACAAGATAGTTCTTGACACCCATTTTCAGGTCCTAGGTGGGACACATTCACCATGGGTGGTGAATGAGTCCCCCTTGGCTCCAAATTCAAAATATTTTAAATTTCCTTTTGGGTTTTTATTCAAAAACATTTGATGTCGACCTATGATGTGGTATGAATAGGTAACTAAGGCACAATATTGTATAAAATAAGTGTTTTCTTTTACATCTCTCATTCAATCCATTCATCCTTCATTTCACTCAGATATATTCTTCATTGTTCATTCACCATTCTTCTATTTCAAGTCAAGCAAGCTAGGGCTTTCAAATTGAAAATCATCAATTTAGCTTCCTAAGACATAAAAGGGCTGATTCTACATGTTTTTTTGTAGACTTTCAAGATCAATCATCATGGTAAGGTAATCTATTCCACTATTTCATGTTTCATTATATTCTTTCATCATTTTGGTTTAATTACCTAAATCGGGTTTCACCAAGGCAAACCCCAATGCCCTAACAATAATCATTTCTCTTTCTTTCTTTGTGTTTTTGTAGATTTAGGCCCCTTGGAAGATTTGAAATCATTGAAGATCAATTTGCATGGTTGTGAAATGTAATATTTTGGTACCCTATTGGACACTTACCCTTCTAGGGTTTTTCACCTAAAACAGAAGGAATAGGGTTCAAAATGCACAATGTTTCATTCAATATTAATGTATGCATGGGTGGGAAATGGATATGAAGTGTGTGTGGATGTGTTTAAATGCTTAGAAATGTAAATAAGTGAATTTATACTAATCTAATACAAGATGCTGGAAAACACAGTCTTGATTGCAAATATGAACTAGAAACCTAAATAAATGAAAATAGAATTTGATGAAACCAAACATAGTGCACTTGGGAATAGACTATTGTTACTACAAGATTTTGGGATGTCTCATAAATCACTATTGATGGCAACTAGGACTGATTTTCCATGCATGGCGAATTAGTCATCCTTCTGATGAAAACTTCTGAGAATAGGTTTCTAACTACCAGAAGATAAAATCTAACAAAATCAAAATTTCAATTCTACAAGTATGACTCATTTGCCATGGACAGCGAATTAGTCCACCTACAAGAATCTATGAATTCAAGAGTAGATTTTTTGGAGCTAGATCTGCATTTCCGCTTCCTACAAATGTTTGCTTCTAAAACTATTAGATTCAGGTCTGAAAATGACTTTTTGTTGATTCTTTGACTTTTTGAATGAAGAGAGAGCTTTAAAAACCTTGCAATTTTTTCTTTTAATGATTCCCAAGCTTCCAAGAGATCTAAATGTGCAAATATATGAGACAAGAGAGAGAGATGTTGAATGTTAGGGCATGGGGGTTTTCCTTGGTCAAACCCCATTTAGGTAATTATACCAAAATGATGAAGTAATAGAATGAAACATGCAATAATGGAATAGATTACCTTGTGATGATGATTGATTTTGAAAGTATGCAACATAACATGAAGATTCAACCCTTGAATTCCTTAAGAAGCTCAATGAATGACTTGCAATGTGAAAACCTGAGATTTTTTGAGAAGATAGATGATGAACGATGAAGAATGGATGAATGAATTGATTAGAGATGGAGAGGATATGAAGATGAGGTGAAAAACACATATTTATACAATTCTTGTGCCTTAGTATCTATTCATACCTCATCACAGGCTGACATCAAGTTATTTTGAATAAAATCCTAAAAGGAAATTTGAAATATTTTGAATTTGGGGCCAAGGGGGTCATTCGCCACCCACAGTAAATGGGTCCCACCTAGGACCTAAAAACATGTGTTAGGAAATATGTTGTATTTAATATTATTGTCTGGATAATATTAAAAAATACACTTAATTACAACTTATGAGGGCATAAAGAGACCAAATAAAGCATGAGAAGGGTGTAAATAGTGAAAATATGTATAGAGGAGCATGAAAGCTTGTTACAAGACTTTATAACACTTCAAAATAGGACTTTTTGATGAGTTAAAAGGTGATATTTAGGTAAATTGCATTAAATCAAGTCTAGAAGAATGTAGAAATGTCTTACAACACTTCAAAACACCTTCACAAGATGTTAAATGTATTTTATTTAGTTTGCAAAGGTCCAAGACCTAGTGTGGATGCATAAAATTCCTCACAACACCTAGATCAAGACTTCATTAAGTCCATTTAATCATGATTTATTCCCATAGAAAGGAAAGGGTACTTTTTTCGATGACACATTTAACCCCCACTTCAACGAGAGGATGAACTTGTTTCAAACTCACACTAAAGTATCCATTCAAGAGAAATCCACATATAGGTCAAGCCTCAAAGATACAAAATCATGTGAAGACAAGATCCAGAGATAATGTTGTTTACTCACTTTGGGGCAATGGTTATCCATCAAGTGAGAAAGGCCAAAAGGTATACTCATTCTGGGGCCATAGAACTAGCTTTCCATGGGGTGAGAAAGCCCAAAAAGGTAAGATACATATGCTAGTTGGTATGTAGTCACAAACACAAAACTGGCTATGGGAAAATTCATGCCACTAGGTGGGATTCCCGCTCAACCATGTCAAGGTTATACCTGTTGATAAATTTAACAAGGAACCACAAAATAAAATGAAATTATTTGAAACTTATAAGTGTTGTTAAATGCAAAATAATATAAGGATTGTTCAAAGGTATTTTTTTGTGCAATGTCTTTCCTTAGAGAACACTATGTTGAATTTCTCCAAGAGAGGATAAGTGAAAATGATCTCATCTTTTTCTAAGAGAGGATAAGTGCAAGGTCTCATCTTGAACACAATTGTACCTAACACATCCAAGAGAGAAAATCACAAGAAAATCACACAATGAAATGTGAGTGGTGATGTATGCCCCCACTTTAAAGTAGTTGTGAGAACCCATACTATGATCAATTGCTTTAAAGTAGAAGAAAATAAGGATATGAGATCAGTCTTGAACAACCCTATGCCAAGTCATATGTTTTTGAGAAGCTACATCATGAGAGAGAGAAGTATGTCATATGCGAGCCAACTGAAGGCATGTCATCCACATCCCAAGCTTTGTCTTATACATTCATGAAAGGTTAACAACTAGCCAAAGGAGGCAACCACAAATGGCATACGAGGACAAGGTTGTTTAACCCCTTTCCCCCACTTAGTGTAGGACAAGAGTGAGCCGAAATGATTGATGAAATGTATGCTAGAGTGAAAACCAAGAGAAATTAAAGGAATTAGATGCCCCCACATAGGGAAGAATACCAAACTCCTGAAAATGTTGTATTTTATGACTCAAAGCATGACATTCATTAGTAGAGTGACTATAAATTCTATGATAGGCACAAAAGAAAGTATTTTCATAACATTTCTTTCGAGTTTGTGGAGGGAGGGTGATTAAATTATTTTGGAGAAGGGCAAATAAAATACTCTCTTGATCAATGGTAGAATTATTTTCGATGGTGGATGTAAAAGATTCATCCTGCATAGTAGTGGATGTCATACTTACACAAGACTCTTTATATTGTGATATGTTATACCCTTCACTGTAATAGGGTACAAAATCTAACAAAGTCAAATTGGGAGCATGTTGCAAGATGACATGTTCAATGTTGTGAGAAGGATGAAATTGATAGACATTAGGTAGTAGGGGTGATTGAGGAGGATGTGGTGTGAAATCGAATGAAGATGGGTAGAGGATGGAAGAGTTGGTAAGATGTCCTATAGGATATGCATGAGGTTCAATGATCAAAGGGGATCGAATAAACACTGGTGGATTCATATCCTCAGTAGACTTGTCATGATATATCTCTATGTAAGGATAATCAAGAACAACATGTTTCTCATATTCCAAGGCCATGATATTCTCCCTAGGAGGAGAGTTGTGAGGAGAACAACAAGTCATATATAGTTGAAAAAGAGGGCTTGGTTCTTGCACAATAACTTCTTTTCCAACATGGGAATGATCAGGGATGGTATTAGGAGGAGAGGATATTATTGGAATGTCTATTGTCATTAATGTTTGATTCTCTTGGTCCATATTATCTACCCTACAAGGAGAGCTTGTAATATGTTCATCCAAGTTTGAGGTTTGGGAAGTGGCTTCTTCACAAGTGGAGGAGGCATCAAGAGAAGGACCATTATGATTTTCAAAGAGATCTTTCCATAAGATAGGGACATGAGGGAAGGGAAGATCAAGGGTGTCATGATTCTTAATAGGAGTGTCTTCTAGTACCAACCTATCTTCTAGACATCGAGGAAAGATATTAGGGGACAAACAAAATTGATTGTCATGATTATAAAGATTTGGTAAGGTGATGTTGAGGAATGTGTTTATTATCTCATGTTCTTCTTGAGTAAAGTCATCCAAAGGGGAATAAGGAGATGGACAATCAAGACTTGCAAGGCTTGTAACTTTCTTCATTGAGATACCTTCAACACTAATAGGAGAGGTATTGGAAGAAGAATAAGTATGTGTGTGATGATTTTCAACATTTCCATTCTCACCAATGGCAAATGTAGGATTAAGGATTAGACTGATGAATTGTTTATGTTTCATAAAAGCACACTCAAAAGAGGGGATAGTATGATTGTAAAATCCATATTTAATGAATTCCATAGCACATCTTTTGAAGGAAAACATATTGAAATAAAGGAAAGTGCTATGTAATGCAATTTTTAGATTAGAAGTATATTATGTTTATGTTTACATAATGCAATAATCTGATTTAATGAAATGTGGTGAGTGTAAAAAGTGAAATGAAACGATGCATGAAATGAGCTAATTAAGGATAAATTTGATGAAATGCATGCTACAAAAATGCAACTAACTGATATAGGTATGAAATGGCACTAAACAGAAGCCCAAAAGCAATGTTATGAATTCTATAAAATGTTGTTTCAAAGGTCAAAAGGGACTGATTCGCCCAGGGTGGTGAATGAATCCAAATATGGACTTTTTTTCAGAACTTTCAGGAATTTGTGACTAATTTTTATGTTTTTAGAATGCTATAATGTACGTCTAAATGAAAACCTATTTAATGATGAAAAATGAAAAATTTAACCTATAATGAACTTTTACCCATGCAGGGCGGGGGCCCTAGCTCGGTTGGCTAAGTAATTCTGTTGCGCCTCGGCTGGTCACGAGTTCTAGTCTCCCCCGTCCCGTGGTACCAGAGGGTGTGTCGTTCCAGCACTACCAGTCACATTAAAAAGTTTACCAGGCATAGTGCAGTTTATAGGGGGTCGTGCTACCCGATTCCTGCAGTCTAAAATAAAAAATAAAAAATTTACCCATGCAAAAAAAATGAAACACTAGAATGCAAGCTAACAGATGCAAAATGCAATGCAAAGAAATCTAGGAATATTAATGGACTCCAAAATTAGGAAAGAAGGGATTATAACAACAGGATCACCAAAATGAAATTAAATATTTTGGTACCCTATTTTACACTTACCCTTCTAGGGGTTTTCACCTAAAAGAGAAGGAATAGGGTTCAAAATGCACAATGTGTCATTAAATATTAATGTATGAATGGGTGGGAAATTGATGTGAAGTGTGTGTGGACATGTTTAAATGCTTACAAATGAAAATAAGTGAATTTAAACTAATCTAATGCAAGATGCTGGAAAACACATTGTTGATTGCAAATATGAACTAAAAACCTAAATAAATGAAAACAAAATTTGATGAAACTGAACAGATTGCACCTAGAGATAGACTGGTGTTACTAGAATATTTTGGGATGTCTCAAAAATCACTGTTGATGTCCACTGGTACTAATTCACCATGGATGGTGAATTAGTCCTCCTTCTGATGAAAACTTTTGAGAATAGGTTTCTAACTTCCATAAGATGAAATATAACAAAATAAACTTTTTAGGTTTATAGGTGAGACTCATTGGCCATGGGTGGTGAATCATTCCACCTATAGGAATATGAAAGTTCAAGAGTAGATTCTATGGAGCTAGATATGCACTTCCACTTCCTACAAATGTATGCTTTTGAAACTGTCAGATTTGGGTCTGAAAATGACTTTTTGTTGATTCTTTGACTTTTTGAATGAAGAGAGAGCTTTAACAACCTTCCAATTTTATCTTTTAATGATTCTGAAGCTTCCAAGAGATCTAAATCTACAAATATATGAGACAAGAGAGAGAGATGTTGAATGTTAGGGAATGAACGTTTGCCTCGGTCAAACCCTGTTTAGGTAATTAAACCAAAATGATGAAATAATAGAATGAAACATGGAATAATGGAATAGATTACCTTTTCATGATGATTGATCTTGAAGGTTTGCAACATAACATGAAGATTGATTCCTTGAATGCCTAAGGAAGCTCAATGAATGACTTGTAATGTGAAAACCCTAGCTTGTTTGAGAAGATAGATGATGAATGATGAAGAATGGATGAATGAATTGATTAGAGATGGAGAGGATATGAAGATGAGGTGAAAAATACATATTTATACAATTATTTTTCTTTAGTATCCATTCATACCTCATCACAGGGCGACATCAAGTGATTTTGAATGAAATCCTGCAACGAAATTTGAAATATTTTTAATTTGGGGCCAAGCAGGACTCATTCACCACCCATGGTGAATGGTTCCCACCTATGACCTAAAAAAATGTGTTAGGAAATATGTTGTATTTAATTTTTATTTGTCAGGATAACGTTCAAAATTACACTTAATTACAAATTATGAGGGCATAAAGAGACCAAATAAAGTATAAGAAGGGTGTAAATAGTGAAAATATTCCTAGAAGAGTGTGAAAGCTTGTTACAAGACTTTGCAACACTTAAGAATAAGACTTGTTGATGAGTGATAAGGTGATATTTAGGTAAATTACATTAAATAAAGTCTAGAAGAATGTAGAAATGTCTTATAGATGTCATCAAATGTATTTTATTTAGTTTGTAGAGGTCCAAGACCTAGTGTGGATGAATAAAATTCCTCACAACACCTAGATCAAGACTTCATTAAGTCCATTTAATCATGAATTATTCCCATATCAAGCAAAGGGTACTTTATTCTATGGCACAGGTTTTTAAACTCCTCTCTTCATTCGACAAGTCAAAGAATAAAAAAAATCTTATTTTCAAACACGTGAATTAGAGTTTCAGAAGTAGACACCTATAGGAAGTTAAAGTGTAGATCAAAAGCTCTAGAATCCACTTTTGAAAATACATAAATTCAAAAGTGGAATAATTCACCATGGGTGGCGAATGAGTCCCATTTTAGGGCCAGTTTTGCGTTTTATGCATTTTTTGACACCCTTTTTGTAAAAATAGATTCCTATTTAGCTTACTAGAACTGGGACTAATTCACCCAAAATTGAAAATGAGTCCCTCCAGGCCTGAAAATCAGCATCAGTAGTGTTTCAAAAGTAATTTCTAGTCTACTTCAACGTTTCAGGTGCACACTTTCAATCTGATTCATTTCTATTGCAGTTTTCCATTCATTTTTAGGTGATTTTGTATTACACAATGTGTTTTCAAACATAGCATAATTCTTAGATTTTGCATTCATAATCAATCAATTAGTTCATATGACTTCATTTAGATAATCTCATTTAGTTTATATAACATCATACATAAGATAATTTAAATGAACCCTTAGCATTTTTGGGCCCTATCTCTCTCCTTTTAGGTGAAAAGCCCTAGAAGAGCTAGAGAAGTACATAGGAACCCAAAAATTTATGGTTCATATGATAATGTAATTAAATACATTTTATAACATTGAGTTAGGGGAATAATAGGTCTGTTAAGTCTAGAAAAGTGTGAAAGTCTTTTACAACACTTTACAACACCTTTACAAGACATCATTAAATGCATTTTATTCAGTTTGCAAGGCTCCAAGACCTAATGTGGATGTGTAAGACACCTAAAAACACTAAATCAAGGCCTTATTAATTCCAATTTATCATCAATTACTCCCATATCAAGCAAAGAAACATGGATACTTTTTACGTGTCGACAATGCCTAATGGGACTCATACACCACTTTTGGCATATGAGTCCTGTGTGGTCCAAAATAAAATTTAATTCAAAATTTTGGTAGTATTTTATCTTCCTAGTTATAATGTTGGCTTGTACTATTGTAATTTCAAGAAATTTGGATTAAACAAGTATAAAGACAAGGTTATTTCACTCATTTTTAATGTAACATGCAATCAAGTGACCTAGCAAGTTGAATAAACATCCTTATAGAAAATTTGAGTTCACACGAGCATTCAAGTGTTTACAAGAGCATTCAAGAGTCTTCAAGAGTTGATTATCAATTATTTTGGAGCATAATTCAAATATCAAGCATCATGTCAAAGTCATCATGCATCATGTTTTTTTTTGAGCTAACAATTGTGATGTAGGGTTTCATGATTCAAGCTACCATTCAAGCAAGTTCTATCACATTCAAGAAACAGTCAAGATCTACATCTATTGAAGCCACTTCATACAAGTTTGTAGCACTTTATTGCTAGGGTTTGGTTAGTTGTGATATTGTATGTTTTTAATACTTCATTCCTCCATTTTCATTTCATTTCATTACAAGGTTTGATTACAAAAACAAGGTTTGACCAAGGAAAACCACTTTCCACTAAGAAGAAAACATTTTCCCCTCTCTTTAGTGTGTGATTTACAAATCTAGGTTGAAGACATATTGAAGAGAGAGTTTGGAGAAAGTTGTTAATGTGTTCAAAGTTGTCAAAGTTGTCACCTTGCATTAGAGCTCATTGAAATACATCTACAACTTGTCAATCACAGATTCAAACTTAGAAATCAAGTGGAGAAGATAGATCAAAGATTAAAGAGAAGAATCAGACTTTGAATTTCTAGAAAATACTAACTAGACTTATATGCCACTTCTAGTGTATGAGTCTGAGTATAGTGAAATTTGCAATTTTTAGGAGTTTTAGACATATGCCTGCCAAATTTTTATTTGTGCCCAGAAACCCTCATGTGGGACTAAATCACCCAGATTGGCATATGATTCCCAACAAACATTAATTTTAGTTTTTTTTATCATTTCAAGTCTTCATTCAAACCTCTTTAGATTCAGGGGCACACGTCTATTTCTTTAGCTTTTTTTACTAATTTATATACATTTTTAGGTCATTTAGTGAAGTTTTACATTACATTAGGTATAAAAATTATGTCTTGTATTTCATTAGTCTTTCTAAGCCCTAGCTTGGTGGTGAACCCCTGTTTAGTTTCTAATAAGACACTAGGACATTCCTATTGCATATGTCTTACCCCTTTACATACTTGGATTGAGATCTTTGGGGTTTCCTTGAGTGAAATTGATCTAGATGGATCCAAAAAACCTAAAAAATTTCATAGTCTCAAAATCATATGGAACCAACATTATCACATAGGGCTTGCCTACATGGTCCTGATGCAACTTGAATCACATCAAAAGGAGATCGTATGCTTGGGATATGCTTGGTCAAAGTTTGGTCAACATTAGGTCAAAGCTTGTAAATCAGAAAAATTAATGATCATGCAACATTTCTATACAAGTTCCATCATGTAGATATTTTTGAGAACTATCTGACACATTTTGAATGGACCAAATCCGAGTTTGTATGTGGAAGTTATGACCAGTCAAAGTTGCGATCAAACTTGGTCAAAGTGGTGATGTGGCATCACCAAAACTTGACACTTGGAAAGACACATGGAAAATGACATGGTAGGACTAGTGAGTTGGAACTGACATGGACTAAATAAGTGGAAAAAAATATGGACTAAACCATTTTTGTTAAAGAAAAAACATATGGTTTAAAAATTTGAAAAAAGGAGAGGATTTGTTGGGATTTTATCCCTTAAAATCCTCTTGCCTTGCCCATAAAACAAGGAGAGAAATAAATCCCGTAATATTATATTTCAACAAATTAACCCCTTTAACCACCTTCCTCATATTTCAATGAATTATAATATTTTAAGGCGCTTATTAAAATAATTGGTTAAAGATTTTTATGATTTAAAAGGGGGTTTAGAATATTTCAAGGATTATCTTGTAAGGCTCAAAATATAAGAGCCATTATTTTTAGAAAGGGGTTAGGAATACTTGAATGGATTAGGAATTATTTCAAAGTTATTTTATGAGGATTTCAAAATATTTTGAATGTAAATGGTAGATATTGGAGATATGGGTATATTTGCAAAATAATATCGTTCTAGCCCATATTAGCAAATAAATTGGTATATAAAGAGGATTTTTTGGATTAGGAATCAAGCAAATTTTACTTTGAGGAATAATTCTAGTGTGAGAATTTTTGGAGGAGAAGAATTAAAAGATGTTATTATACACCAAAATTTTAAAAGTGAGAGAGATTGTGAGGAATTTTGTGTAGGTTTTGAAGCTTGAATATTGTAAGAAGGAATTTTCAAGTGCTTGGTGATATTAATGAAAGCAGTCTAACATTGAGAAGTGGACTCAAAGACATAGTCCTTTTAAGGATGAACTCCATTATCAACCTGCATCTGATCTTCCTATCTTGCATATCATTCTCCTTCTATCTCTTGTCTTACATTATCTCTAATTTCATTTCAGTTTATTTTTCAATTCAATATTTGAATTCTAATTACAATACTTTAGCAATTAGTAATTTCATTAATTTATGTAAAAGTTGTAATTTCAATAGTTAAACAACATAGTCATGCAATTTTCTCTAGATCGGGAATAATTGTAATTAAGGTTAAGTGTATGTGCAGGATCATGATGGGCCAAAAAGTGGCAATATGTAAGTGATATGATGGCCCATGTGGCTGATGACCTTTTTTTTTAACCAAAATTGATGAAAGGAAAAGGGTTTTTAAAGGAGATTCTCAGCTTTCCACCAATATAAATTACGCTTTACTTTGAATTTAATAAATTATTATTATTCATTTTCTATTTGAATTACAACTAAAGTCCTGATTGATAGATTGATTGAAAAACATCTATAGTTTTCAAATGGTATCACATTTTTTGAATCTGAAACATGTACCACATTCTATGCTTCATATACTATAGGACTAAAAATAAATAAAAAATTATGAAGTTTTGACCAAGTTAATGTGGTTAGACATATGAGTTTTTATATTTTAAAAAAATTGTAATAAAAAATTCAAAATTAATTATTTACTTGGAAAAAAATTACAAAAAAAAATGCACCACATTGGGACATGAGTCCTCTAATTATTTCTAAAATCTTATAAAAAAATTATTATCATTTTATTGTGGTTAGGGTGGTCAGATAGACACCTACTTCTTTTTTCTCATAAATTTAAGTACTACTACATTGAAATTTTAAATTTCCACCAAATAGATTTACTTTTTCTTAAAATAAACCTAGTAGTTTAGAAACTAAATTCAATTTGCTACAAATTCTATTCTTACATATTTTTGAAATAATATAGATAACTTATTCAAAATTTTACGTCAAGTTGCCTAACTCTAATTTTTCTAAATTTTTTGCCACTTAAGGGCATGTTTTTTCCATGGTGATCCTTTACATACCCTTAAATACATTTGAATTTTTAAACCTATAATTATGGATCAAAAACTTGAGAAAAATAGGAGGAGCCCTCTCTCATTCCTAATTTTCTTTTGTTTCAAATATCATCAACATAGTCTTCTCAAAGCTTATGTATGTAATCATGAAATATCAATGTCATAGATTTTTGATATGTTGCACCCACATTCTTTAATCCAAAAGTAATAACAGTGCAATAGAATGTTCCACAAGTTGTAGTAAATGTTGCTTTGTATTGATCTCGAGGTTTGATAAAGATTTCATTATATTCAGAAAAACCATCTATGAATGACAAGAAAGAATGGCCTACAGTTGAATTTACTTTCATGTCAATATTAGGAAGGGGAAATTCATCTTTTAAAGATGCTTTATTAAGGTCACAAAAATTCATACTCATCCTAATATGATTACTAGTTTTCACGACTACAACAATGTTTGAGATCCATGGAGAATAGTCAATAGGACAAATAAAGCCATCTTCGAGGACTTTTTTAGTCTCAACTTTAACCAATAAATCTTTCTTATGAATCATCTTATGTATCTTCTATCTTATTGGTTTAACATATGGTTCAACGACTATGTTGTGTGTCACTATCTTAGCATCAATACTTGGCATGTCCGAATAGGTCCAAGAAAAGAGTTCATGAAATTCACATAATAATGTTGCGTGATCTTCTTCTTCATCCTCATTAAGACACTTTCCTATTTGAATCACTCCTTCTTCATTAGATGTGTCCATCCGTATGTTGATTGTATCTCCTATAGGTAGTGCATTCCTTCTTGAAACTTTAGAGATATGTTCTCCTTCTTCATCAAAATTACTTATATTATTTTCTTCATCTTCTTGTTTAGTACAAACCAGCCAGAAGTGGCTCCTTATTTTTGAGTGAGAGTTGGTGACTTTTATAAACCCCTAACATTTCTTTCAAGGCTTCATCATCTTCAAATTATTCCAATGATTCATCATATCATGTATCTATCAATTTGGGATGCTTTAAAGTGAGAGTTACCTTAGAAGAACATTACATGATGGTATTGATATTGAGTGAAGGTATTTTTGTTGTGTTTGTTATAGATTAGAAGGACAATATGTAAGAACAATCTTTGTTTCTTGTGTTAGTCTCTATAAGAACATAGATGCCTTGTTCTTTCACACCACATCCTTTTCCACTATAACCAAGTTATTTCAAGAGCTCATAACCTTTTCCATAAAGTATTTTCATTTCTTTGAGATTTAATGCTTACTCATGGTTTACTTCATCAAATCTTGTTCTATAACTTGTTTCTTCTTCTAAATTAGAAGATGTAGATTTTTGTGAGGGTTCTTCTGAGTTTTGTGTTGACATTACCATAAGTTTTTTTCCCTTTTCAATTTTTTTTTAATCTTACAAAGTCCCCATAAATGTAGGTGTAAATTATAAAGAAGCCAAATTATCATCAAACACACTTTTGATTTCCTCAAATTTCTCTTTGTTTTCTTCCTATTGCGTAAGTTCTACTTTTGAATTTGGTATCAATATTCTCAAAGTACTTTCTTGATCTTTCTTAGTTTGTAAATAACAGTTTTGTTTAGGGTCAGATTTGATTCTATAAACTTTGTTGTTGTAGACATACTTCATGATACAATGAAGGGTCGAAGGCACCACATGCATTTCATGAATCCATAGTCTTCCCAAAAGAAGATTATATGAAATATCTTGAGGCATAACATGGATAGGAGTTTGCAATGTGGTATTTCCAATTGTAATAGGTAATGTGATCACACTGAGTGGTTGCTTTCTTACATTATCAAACCCGTGAATGGACAAAGAATTAGGTTCAATATTTCTCTTATCTATTCTAAGTTTATCCAAGAGGTTTATGTTACACACATTAAGGGTTGAGCCATTTTTAACAAGGGTTCTCTTTATACCAAGCCTATTAATGAGAGTTACTATCATGAAAGCTTCATGTTGTTTTTGTACTTCCAGGTAAGCTAGCTGACTTTGGTGAAGAAAATGTCTATATTAACCAAATTAATTACTTGAATAAGGGATATTGCATCACTTTTATTTGTACTAGGAGTAACCACAACTTGTTGCAAGGATGTTTGAAATATACTATGGCAGTAAGGTGAGGCTTGAATAAGATCCCAATAGGATATCTTACCAAGAGTAATTTTAAGTTGTTCAACAAGAACATACTCCTTTCAACTATGCAAAGGCGAATGAAGAGCACTAGGAAATACTGTTTGAGGTAACAATAATAGAATGAGAGTGGGTTGTGTTAGAGTACATTGAACACTAAGAGAGGGGGGTGAATCAATGTTCATACAAATTTTAACTTTTATCAACTTTTTCAAACTAGATTTGTTTATGCAATATAAAGCAAGAAGAAATGGATAGAAATATACTCAAGCGTACATAAGAACATGAGACAAAGAAATTTCTTGAGTGCAAACCCTTCGAGGGAATAAAACCACTCGAAATGCCTCACTGGATTATCTAAAAAATTCTTTCTTACAATGCCTCATTGGATATGGACCTCACTAGTTACAGAATGCCTCACTAAAAAAGATATGCCTCATTGGCAAAGATGAGCCTCACTAGCAAGTGCCTCACTAGCTAATGCAATCTGCCTCATACCATCATAGTTTTGATACAAATACAAAGTATCATCTCCATTTCATTTTCAAAACTTCTTATCATCTCACATCACTCGAGATTCAGAAGTAAAAGTTCAAACACAACATAATGATGCATGTAAATATACCATTATATACAACACTATGAAATAATTAAAAAATTGATCAATTTTAAAAAGCACTAAGTTTTCATTTCATTCAACTTTCATAATATAGAATATAACTCAATGAAGTACCTTTTACAACTTTCAAAATGATGTATTTTCCATTCAATAACCTCATAAATTGAATCAAATAAACATTTATAATGTCTCGTATTTCTAAACTGAAGAAGAGAACTACCATCAAACTATCTTTGTTTAACCATCTTGTAACTACTAATAGAATGCTTTGTCAACATGAGAAGCATTAA
Organism: Sequoia sempervirens; assembly: GCA_007258455.2. Taxonomy (NCBI): domain Eukaryota; kingdom Viridiplantae; phylum Streptophyta; class Pinopsida; order Cupressales; family Cupressaceae; genus Sequoia; species Sequoia sempervirens. The sequence continues at coordinate 943,113,574 of VDFB02281492.1, read as the reverse complement.
TGATTAATTATTCTTTACTAATCTAAGTTGACAAGAGATAACCAACTATGCACAAGGAAAACCCTTAACACACTGTATTTTCAGTGAACATAAGGGTTAAAAAAAACCTATAGTATAAAACTTAAACCAAACTAGAACTAGGGTTTAGAAAAAAAATATAACTATAAACCCACAAACAATCCCAAAAAAATATACAAACTACCCAAGAAAAAACCTTTACAAAAGACTCTCTAGTACCATAGTATATGCAAAGTAATACGATATGAAAACAACCTTAACTAGATAATATAAGGCTGGAGAATGTATCAAAATCTACTTCCCATAACTTCTCTTAATCACAACTAGATGAAACTCATATACCCGATTGACAAAGGCTTAATCGTTTGCAAAATCCAACTAGTTTTAGATTGAAGAAAGAAAAAAATTTGACACCAACCCGATATCAGTAACACAAGATAGACAACAATACAAAGAATTTAAACCATCAAGGTAATGAAAAGTAGTACCAATGGAGCCTTTGACTTTTCCACTCTATTCCCTTTAACATTCACCATGGCTGAGTCACAAACCCAAGCAACCATGTTGTGCCCTAGCTCAAAAGAATGAAACACATTATCTTTGCAAAATGAGCTCGGCAATACTTTCATTATGAATTTTATGACATATGATACTTTGAACCCAATGGAATTTATTTTCCTTTTTTATCACAATGTATTTGAGCATATTAATACCTAGCTCTTTGCCTTTGTGTTATCATAACCTTTGTATTAGGTATAGAGAAAATTTCTAAATGGAATCAATATGCTATGCAATTATCCTCTTTCTCAGCATGCCAATAAAATAATCAAATGAACCATGAACAAATAATATATTTGTCTAACCTATCAAATGCGATTCAAAATATTGCACCTTATATACCAAACCAAGCACCAATACCAATGATGCCATGATCAAACTGTGATCTGTCCAATAAGAACTACAACCTATTCAACCCCGTATTTGAACAAATGAATCATCCTTTGTACAAACCTATCCTTTGCAAGAATTATCAAAAATAGATGGCATCAACAACATTAAACTTTCTCATCAATGAATGAACTACCTTAAACCCACAATGAGCAATGATAACTTTTGCATCAATATCAAATCATGAAACAAGTGCCTTTACCAATAAATTCCTTTACCAATACAATGAATCTAACCTGACCAATGACCATGCTCTGACATCTCATTCACCTTAACTATTCATTGAATACCAAGCTTTGACATCAAGGAAAAATTGTCAACAAACACCCCCTTTAGCATTGATGTCAACATCTCCCCCTATGATGATGAGTCAACCAACTCATGTCAATTTCTCCCCCTTTAGAAGCAATGACAAAGGCTGGGGTCAATAAAGTTGGGAGAATATTGTCCAACATTTGATATAGCACTGCCCAAGCATTATCCACTATAAAAGAAGTAACTAGATTATACATGAACCCAGGAAAGCATAAAGGTACTAAGAACAAATATTACCACATTATGACCAAACATACCAATAGCCATGAACCAATATGCACAAAATACCAACTATATAAACAATGTTACCAACATGAATAACCATGTACTAAGGCATCAACTATGCACTTTCCAAGAAGTTATGTCACTTGCAAGATAGCATCTACAACATCAAAAGTGTTGTGAGGTTCTCTCCCTATTTGAGATAACAAAGCAAACAAGATTCTCAAGAATCTCACTGCAAATCTCTTTCAAGCATAGTACTATCATAAAACATGATACCATTCAATATCTGTCACAAGAATCTACACAAGATTACAAAAAATTGTGAGAAAAGAAAATCTCAAGATACTCTTACAAATTAGCCTTGCTCCCCCTTTGTCACTTACTTGGCATGGATATCATAAGAATAAACAAGATCGCATCATTTTCAAAGACTTAGATGAAAAATAGAAACCATCAGAAAGTCCACTAAGTAAAGTCGGCTATCACCAAAATATTTACACTATTAGCACCACTGATCAGAAGATGAAGTACCTTTTTCAACCTCTATCTACTATCTTTCACACTGTCATGATTATTTTAACACTGTCAATGCACTGTTACTATTCCACTTTTCTAAAGTGATGATACCAGCATAAGCCACTAACTCAACATGCAAAAGCTACCGTGCATTGTCAAAAAAAGTTTTCAAATCAATTACTAGCCGTTTATACTAAGATCAATGTTCTAAGACAAAGTCTCAACCAAAGTCGCAATATGGATAGAATGATGGTCCTACAAACTTGTGTTTTCATTATGAAAGATCCATACCAAATAACTTAAGACATCAAAAATAGAATAGTCAACCATGAAAAACAAAAAAGAAAATGTCATGTTATTACTAGTCTAAGTATTTCTCATGAAATTTATTGTTATAAAAGCTTGTAAAGCCAACACACACTATAGTACCACTTCCACCTTGTTTCTTCAAAAAACAATGCTGCTAGCATTTGCTACCCATTGGATGGATCCCTATCTAAAACATCATCACTAATAGATGTCGAAGCAACTACTAACACACTTTCAAGGAAAATATTATCATAAATCATAAAGAAAAACATAAGCACTGTCAGTTCATAACAGATTATGCGACCATAAAAGTTGTAGTACCCAAAGCACTATCAAAAAAATAAAAGATCCTCTTTGAAACATGATCAAAAACTTGTTTTACCACTTATTGTACTATCATCAACCTTGTAAAAGCACTGTCCAATATGTAAATCAAAGCTACTATGTTAAAGAATTGTAGCCCTGGAAAGATATTATAAAAAAAACTCTTGCCTATTAGCAATAAGTGTCTTCATACTTCAAAGCATCATTTTTCATGAAGAAAACTTCTTCAAACAATGCTAAGGATTTTTAAACATTGAAAATGGGTATGTGCAGGATCATCATGGAAAAAATAGGCCTTTAAGTGGCAAAAAAATTAGAAAAATCAGAGTTAGGAAACTTGACAAAAATTTGATTAAGTTATCTATAATATTTCAAAAATATGTAAGAATAGAATTTGTAGCAAATTGAATGTAGTTTCTAAAATACTAGGTTTATTTTTTTCAAACAAAATATTATTTGGTGAAAATTTGAAATTTCAATGCAGTAGTACTTCAATTTCAGGGAAAAAATAAAAAGTAGGTGTTTGTCTGACCACCCTAACCACAATAAAATGATAATATTTTTTAATAATATTTTAGGCATAAGTAGAGGACTCATGTCCGGATGTGATGCATATTTTTTGTAATTTTTTTCCAAGTAAATAATTAATTATGAAATATTATATTAGAAATTTTAAAAAATATAAAAACTAGTATGTCTGACCACCTTAACTTGGTCAACACTTCATGAAATTCAATTTTTCTTTTTTTTTAATCCTCTAGTATGTGAAGTATAGAATGTGATGCATGTTTTGGATTCCAAAAATGTGATATTATTTGAAAGCTATAGATGTTTTTCAATCAGCCTATCAATTAGGAATTTAGTTGTAATTGAAATAGAAAATGAATAATACTTATTTATTAAAATTAAAGTAAGGCATAATTTATATTGGTGGAAAGTTGAGAATCTCTTTTAAAAACCCTTTTCATTTCATCAATTTTGGGTAAAAAAAAAGTCGCCAGCCACATACCCTACAAATACCCATGATATCGCCACTTTTGGGCCCATCATGATCCTGCATATAGCCAATTATTTTCTTCAACCAAACTTTTATACTGATTGGTCTCAAAATACATTGTAGCCTTCTCCTTTTTGAAGGTACAAAATCATAAAAAAATGTTTCATTTATTGCACTAGATGAAGCATTTTCTCTCCTAGACTGCTTGAAAGTATTTAACATCCTTCTTTGACACTTACATGAATTATTATTCTAGTTCTTCTACCTTTTTCTTTATCAATAATCTCTTGAAACATTTTACTCATGAAACAAAGAGTGATTGTCTCTTTTGACTGTATTTTCTAGGTGTGGCCCTATCTATTTGTAAGTCATACTATAGTTCCTTATGGTATTCATTAGTGTGATTACACTATCATGCTTCCCTAATAAATTTTATGCATTTTCATAATAAGAACTTTACACATACCTATTGATGTACATGACTGTCTCACATCTACCTTTCAGGGCTTGGATTCTACATAGTCTGTATTGGTCTTTTATACCCCTATTGCTTTTCACAATAGTTCTCTTAAGATGGTCAAAGGCTTTTTGTAATTATTCATTCTGAAATCTATATGACTGTTCCTTGAAAGACCCAATGTTGCCAATGTTGCATGTGATCCCTTTGTAGCATAAACAACCCTGCATGTATTCTTGTACACTTATGTAACCAAGGTAACCTTCCAGCAATTTGACATGCTAAAATTTGTAGAAACTTCTTGGTCACTGTCCCCTCTCACCTCGTACTACATCTCATGCAGTAAGTGAAACTTTTTGTGTAACACACACTTGATTAGAGTCTTTCTTTCTTTTCAAAACCATCATAGGCTCCTTCTTTTGCTTGTTCAAAGTACCTGTTCTTTTGTTATACTTGCACTATTTTACTTTATGCCAAACATTATTACATCTAAAATATATAACATGATGAGAAGCAAGGTAATCATGATTACTTCTTGACAAACCATGAAAATCCAAACCTTCATTTCTTTTTAGAAAACAACAATCTCTTTTCATGTGCCCAATCTTATTGCAATTAAAGCATACAATTTTTAAGTTCTTATTTGACATTCTAAAACCACAATCATTAGCTCTATGTCCATATTTGTGACAAACATAACAATAACCATGAAACTAAGAATAGTTATACCTCATTGAATAATGTTGTCAGGTAGATGAAATTCCTATGGACCAGTTGTTTCTTCTTCCAACTTTGTTGGTGCCTTTGTTTTGTCTTCTATTAGTAACATTAGTTTTTGTTTCAAAAGTAGTAGCATGATACTCAAGATCTGTTTTCTTTCTCGGTGCCTGTTTAACCTTGAAACCCTGTCCAACTTTTGTTGCAATTACTATTTCATGTTAAGACTCATCTTGAACTCCCAAAATTTGTCCTTTTCATACCCTAAACCAAAAATTTCTTTGTGATGCTTTTGGCTATTCAACATCTCATTTAGCTTAACAGTACTTTGTTCAAATTTCTGATTTCTCTGAATCTTGACACTTTCAAGCTCTTTCCTTAGAGAAATTACCTCTCCTTCCAATTTTTGACACTCTATCTTTTTAACTTCCAAATCTGAATTTTCTACAACTTCTATCCTTTTATACTCTTGGACTTATAACTTCAGACTAATGATTAATTTTTCTAATTCGTCTTTTCTTTTTATTAGAAAATTATTCTCCTACTTTATCTTTTTTTCTTCTTCAAGTTGATACTTACATTCTATAATTAGTTTTTCCACATTTTTAAGATCTATAAGATTTTTATCCTTAACGTCCCTTTCTTCTTGGAGTTGCTTCTTTGGTTTTTTATTTACCTTTCTAAGCCTCTTTATCTCATCTACAATAGAAATATTATTTTCCTCAAAATCAATTACTCCCTCAGGGTTACTACCACACTCTTCTATATCTGATTCATTCATATTTACTATGAATTCATCAAGTTCTATATTAGACATATCTTCTTCTACAATATTTCCTTATTAACACTTATAGAGTCAACTGGCAAAGACTTTTCTTGAGACAATACTTCACTAGACTTGATAGTAGTGTTTTTCTTTTGAATTTTGTTTCTTTTTCACTTACCCATAACAAGTACTCCAGAACTAGGAATCCCCTAAGTTTACTCTAAAGAGGGTTTAGCTCTGATACCACTTGTTGGAATACAATGAACACTGAGAGGGGGGGTGAATCAGTGTTCATACAAATTTTAACTTTTATCAACTTTTTCAAACTAGATTTGTTTATGCAATATAAAGAAATAAGAAATGAACAATAGTATACTCAAACATACATAAGAACATGACATAGAGAAATTTCTTGAGTGTAAACCCTCCTAGGGAATAAAACCACTTGAAATACCTCACTGGCTTATCTAAAAATTTATTTCTTACAATGCGTCACTAGCTGTAAACTCCATTTCTTACATAATACCTCACTAGTAAAGATATGCTTCATTGGAAAAGATGTGCCTCACTAGAAAAGATGTGCCTCACTAGAAAGTGCCTCACTGGAAAGAGTGTGCCTCACTAGCTAATGCAATCTACCACATATGGTCATATTTTGATACAAATATACAGTATCATCTTTGTTTCATTTTCACAACTTCTTCTGATCTCACATCACTTGAGATTTAAAAGAAAAAGTTCAAGTACAACATAATGATGCATATAAATATACCTTTATATAAAAAACTATGAAATACTTAAAAAATTGATCAATTTTACAAAGCACTGAATGTGCTTTTCATACAACTTTCATAATATAGAATATAACTCAATGAAGTACCTTTTACAACTTTCAAAATGATATGTCTTTTCTATTCAACAACCTCATAAATTGAATCAAAGAAACATTTATAATGTCTCGTATTTCTAAACTGAAGAAGGGAACTTCCATCAAAATATCTTTGTTTAACCATCTTGTAACTACTAACAAAATGCTTTCTCAACATGAGCAACATTAAGGATTAACTATTTTTTACCCATCTAAGCCAACAAGTGATAACCAACTCTGCACAAGGAAAACCCTTAACACACTTTATTTTACATAAACATAAGGGTTAACAAAAAAGTATACAATAAAACTTCAACTATACCCAAACTAGTGTTTAGAAAAAAATATAACTATATAAGTCCACATACAATCCCCACAAAATATACAAAGTGCCCAAAAAATAAACCATTACAAAAGACTCTCCAGTACCATAGTATATGCAAAGTAATATGATATGCAAACAACCTTAACTAGATAATACAAGGTTGGAGAATGTATCATAACCTACTGCCCATAAATTCTCTTAATCAAAACTAGATGCAACTCAGACACCCGATTAGCAAATACTTAATCTTTTGCAAAAACCAACTAGTTATAGATTAAAGAAATAAAAAACTTTGACACCAACCCGATATCAATAACACAAGATAAGACAGTAATACAAAGCATTTAAACCATCAAGATAATGAAAAGTAGTACCAATGGAGCCTCTGACTTTGTCGCTCAATTCCCTTTAACATTCACCATGGTTGTGCCAAAAACCCTAGCAAGCATGTTGTGCCCTAGCTCGAAAGAATGAAACACATTATCTTTGCAAAATGAGCTCGGTAAGACTTTCATTATGAATTTTATAACATATAATACTTTGAACCCGATGGGATTTATTTCCCCTTTTTATCACAATTTCTTTGAGCATATTAATACTTAGCTCTTTTCCTTTGTGTTATCACAACCTTTATACTAGGTATTAGAGAAACTTTCTCAATGAAATTAGTATGCTATGCAATAATCCTCTTTCTCAGTATGCCAATGAAATAATCAAATGAACCATGACCAAATAATGTATTTGTCTAACTTATCAAATGTGATTCAAAATATTGCACCTTATATACCAAACTAAGCACCAATAAGATTTGCAACCTATTCAACCCAACCTTTGAACAAATCAATTATCCTTTGTAGAAACATGTCCTTTGCAAGAATTATGAAAAATAGATGACATCAACAACATTAAAATTTTTCATCAATGAATGAACTACCTTAAACCCATAGTGAGCAATGATCACTTTTGCATCAATATCAAATCATGAAACAAGTGCCTTTACCAATAAATGCTTTTACCAATACAATGAATTTGACCTGAGCAATGCCCATGTTCTAACATCTCATGCACCTTAACTATCTACTAAATACCAAGGTTTGACATGAATGACAAATTTCCAACAGGTTGTTGTTGCTTATTGTTCCTTGTATTTTATGTGTTAGAAAAATTATTGTAACTTGGTTGTTGTCAAACATTGTTACTATCAAGTTTCTTTGTAAAGTTCAATATATCTCCTAGACTTAATGGTTTTTTCTTAGGTGGTCGTAAGATAGGAATGGGTTTGTTTTAAAATTGAGGTTAGGGTATGTGTGGGATCATGATGGGCCAAAAGGTGGTTAAATGATGGGTATGTGTAGGCATGTGGCTGATGACTTTTTTTTACCCAAAATTGATGAAATGAAAATGGTTTTTAAAGGAGATTCTCAACTTTCCACCAATATAAATTGTGCTTTACTTTAAATTTAATAAATAATTATTATTCATTTTCTATCTGAAATACAACTAAAGTTTGGATTGATAGGTTGATTGAGAAAAAAATATAGCTTTCAAATGGTATCACATTTTTTGAATCCGATAAATTCATCACATTCTATGCTTCACATACTATAGGATTAAAAAAAAGAATTGAATTTCATGAAGTTTTGACTAACTTAGGGTGGTTAGACATACAAGTTTTTTTATTTTTTAAAGGTTGTAATTAAAAATTCATAATTAATTGTTTACTTGGAAAAGAATTACAAAAAAATATGCATCAGATCGGGACATGAGTTCTCTACTTATATCTAAAATCTTATAAAAAACATTATCATTTTATTGTGGTTAGGGTAGTCAAACAAACACCTACGTCTTCTTTTTTCGTGAAATTTAAGTAAGTTACTACATTGAAATCTCCAATTTTAACCAAAGAGATTTTAAAAAATAAATAAACCTACTAGTTTAGAAACTACATTCAATTTTCTATAGATTCTATTCTTACATATTTTTGAAATAATATATATAACTTAGTGAAATTTTTACGTCAAGTTTCATATCTTTGATTTTTCTAAATTTTTCGCCACTTAAGGGCATGTTTTTTCCATGATAATCCTACACATACCCGTTAATGTGATGGTGGGCAAAAGATAAGCTGGGGTGTGATTACATTAACATCTCTTTTTTTTTGGTTTATTATGAAATTCCTTAGTGGATGAACCTTGTGAGATGAAATCCTCAAGGTATTCATCTAAAATGTCAAAGTCATTCACTACTAGAGGGTTTGAGGGATATGTTAACTTGGAAAAAGGGATTTGACATGATCAAATGACTATGCTCTCTCCAAGGGCTTCATCAATTTGTGCTTGTTTTGTTTGTTTTGTTTGATGCTTTTGGTTTTTTGTTTATGTTTGAACTAATGATTGGAAAATGTAAACTAATCCATCTAAGCTATGAAATGATGTTGAAAATAAAGGAAACATACATAAATCTACCACTATCCTCAAATGAAGTATGTAATAAATATTTTCCACAATGCTACAAGATCTAACTAAAGAAGTAATATCTTGAATTACAAAAATGTTGTTTCAAGAAACCAATTCTAAGATCTGAAAACAACAACATAAGTGCAAAATAAAGGCTAAAAATTACCCAAAAACTTATCTAAAAGATATGTATAGGGACTCATTCCTCCATGGGTGAATGGGTCCTTGCTTAGACTTTTTTTTAAATTAAATTTTCAGGATATGAGTTTATCTTATGTGATTTTTGTTTCTAATTACAAATAGGGTTTATGTAATAGGTTTTTCAAGATTAGGGTGTCTAAATGCAAGTGTAAACAAGGTCAAATGATGAACTAGGTGACTATTTTTAAAATGCAATTTGAACTTAGATAATTAAATGGTGATCTTGATGCAAGTACAATGAAAAATGAATGTAGATCCAATGCAAATTTTGTATTTTTTTGTGAATTTGGGTGATGCAAATGTGAAAAAATTAACCCTAAATGAAATGTTCACTAATGAAAGTTTAAAGAATCCTAAATGTAATGCAACTAATGCAGCCTAATACAAACTAATGCAAAATTAAGATCTAGGGCTGAAATAGACTCAAAATTTTAGAATTTTTTTGTACAAGGTTGGGTTCACCAAAATGAAATGAAGAAAAATAGGGTTTTCCCAAAATGAAGAGGTAAGTCCAAAGGGAGAAAATAGATCCTATACTCCTACATTCATTAGGAAATGAGATCCTTACAATGAATTGATTAATAACCCTTAGGTTAATCAACCCAGTGTGAGAATCTTCAAATTTCCTTATGCTTAAAGGACAGGGGTCAAGTTCAAGCAACACTTTTGGGACAAAAACTAAAAAATAGCAAATCAACCCCAAAGTGCAATTTGCCACTTGGATCTTGTAGATTAAGCGCAAAACTAAGAGAAACAACAAAGCTTTTGGAAGAACTGAGAAATGAGAACACTATGAACCTATTATAAATGTTGTTTTTGCAAGTCTGTTAGGGACTTATTCACCCATGGGAAAATGAGCACAGGTGTCCTATTCTAGAAAAATTTGAATATGAGATTTATGGCCTGAATTTGCACTTCTCTCCTGTACCTGTGAACCTTTTCTCTTGGATCCAAATCTATGAAAAATCTGCAAAGTAAAAATTGTTGTTTGGTGGTGGATGGGGGTTTGCCTCAGTCAAACCCCTAGTTTGGTAATTAAACCTTGATGGAAAGTACAGATCTGAAGCCTAAAAGTGTGTGTAAGCCCTAATATTAAGTGTGTCTATGATTACAAGAGCTTAAGTCCAAAGAAAACCTACTCAAATGTGTTAGAATAGAATCTCTAAATGAAATAATGAATAGTGACAAAGACCTACTTTGGAAGATATCAAATCACCCTAATAGATGGAAAATCTGAATATACCTTCCTTTAAGTAGAAAGTAGAATGATAATAGAAGATGGAAGCACTTAGGAAACAAGTCATTAGGATTATTTGAATAGCTTGGCACATCTCCCAAAAACTATTATCCATCATGATCCTCAATAGTAATTTATCATCAATCTTTGACAATGCTTGATGTTGTTGACAAAATGAGCTTGAAGACCTCTAAAAACAAATATAATACTACTCAAACACTTCAACTTTGAATGCTTAATTGATTTCTCCTTGCTCTTGAGTGTAAATCCTTGTGATATCATGCAAAATCTCTTTCTTTTCTAGTCAAAGATGATTGAAAGACTTAGCTTTATAGGCTTCTTTTCTATTTTCCCATTTATTAGATCCCAAAAGTAGACACTTGGAATTTAAATTTAGGACCTTAAAATGGTGCCTAAAATATGTTTAAATTTGAGTTTGTGAACTTAAAGGGGACCCATTCACCCATGGGTGAATGGCTCCTGGCCTAAAAGCTCAAGACCTAATTTATCTCAGGGCATTAAGTTGATTAATATCATTTATTCAATGTGAGTTATAGTGTCGAGAAATTATTAAAATGGGTCTTGGGATGCATAATAAAGGGTATTAGGGGCCCAATAATGAGTTTTAAAAATGCATAAATGCAAGGTCACTAAAATAGGTCCAAATTACAAGATGAAGCAAACAATTGAGATAAAATATCACTTTATAAGGGAGCTAGTTGAACATGGAGAAATAAAAGTCAGGTATTGTAGGTTTGAGCAACAACTTGTTGATATTTTATGAAGCCGCTCATAAAATATAATTTTGAGTGCCCAAGAAATAGTTTGGGCATCATGGATATAGTGGTAGCATCTTTCGAGCCCTGAGAGGTAACTTTAGAAAGCATGTAGAATAGGCTTCAGAGAGCTTTGATTTTGCAATTTTAGCTCCAGAAGTCCAATGTGAGTGTGAAATTGAGAGGGGAAGTTGGAAATGCATTAATTCAAAGTTAGATGATTAACTCTAATGGGTATTGTTGCCTCTAACCAAGATCTCTTGAATCTTGCCCCTCACATTCTTATTGTAGCCACCAACTAACATTAAATTTTAGGGGCTTTGCATTTGATGCCTAAATTGGATATTTTTGGAGAAGAAGTATTTGGGTGGAAAATTTATGTTGGTAGGTAAATTTGAAATGTGAAGAGAAACACAAAAGGAAAATGATAAATAACAGTTAGTTTTGTGAGTAGAAAAAATAATGTTGTAGTAGTAACAAAGTTTGTGAAGAAGAATAGAGGTTGAAGAGAGAAGTTACATCAGCAACAATATAGTTTTGAGCAGTAGAATAATAGTTGTAGCTCTAGATAGTTGCAGAATACCAGTCATACATAGTAGCTATAGACAGTTGCAGGAAAACCAATCTTACGTAGCATCTCTAGGTATCTGTAGGAAAACCAATCATATACAGCATTAGTAAAACTATCTGTAAACATTTTGTAATATGATTATGAAAAATTTTAAATATATTTTGAGATAAATTGAAAATATGATTTCTGTGTTTTCTCTAAGTATTGTTTGCCTCCGCTGGTCTCTATAATATTTGTTGTTTTGTTTTATGAGAGGAACAACCTTTCTTTGTGTGTAGATCGGATTTTATTTCCAACACAATCATCCTATGATCCTTCTCCTACCGTAGTAAGATTACTTAAACTATTAATGATGTGTACCAATTTTCATTTGTCTCTAAAGTTTTACATCAAGTTGTAGAGATGTGATTGAAATTTACCATATTCTGTTTTTATATAATTTACATATAAAATATCCAATGCCGCCATTAAAAATATAAATCCAGCTTGATCGTTCATTGAACTGACATAAGCAAACGTCAGTTGGCCATTGGTCTCGCACCAAAATAGTTTTAGTCCACTTCGTATTTTAGTGTTGTCATTTTTATCCTGTACTGTTTTACGAAAGTAGTAAACTAAGGCGTCTAAGATTGCCCGTGTGGTTGACTCGGCGCAATCGAGAATGGAGACTCTGGAGACGAGAAGTTGCACTTTGAAGACTGTCCTCAAGAAAGTTCGTTAGGAATGGTAGGGTGGATTGACATATTATCAATACGTGTTCGTCACTCTATTTTGCATTTCTATCATTCGGCTATTATCACAAACTGTAAATACCAAAGGACAATGAAGACTGTTTTCAAGAATGTTCGTTAGGAATGGTAGGGTGGATTGACATATTGTAACTATAAATTCGTCACTGTATTTTGCATTTCTATCATTCGGCTATTCTCACAAACTGTAAATACCAAAGGGCAAAGGCTATTCCCACAAACAGTAAATACCAAAGGGCAAAGGTCTGTGCACAAATTTCATTTTTGTTTCATAGCGCAAACGATTTGAGGAGCTTTGGATTGTTTAGTAAATTGTATGTGGCATAGAAAATCTATGGCAATATCTCCATTAGCTATGGGCAGTGGGCCTCTAACGACTGAGCAAGCAAAAGGAGATGGAAAAGAGACAAGCCACGCCCAGGTTGGAGATATCTGGAGATTTATTCAGGGTAGTGATGATTGGAAAGGCATGCTTGACCCCATTAACCCACTTCTTAAAGCAGAGATACTCAGATATGGTGATTTTGCACAGCAATGCTATGATACATTTGACAACACTTATTCTTCCAAATACTATGGGAATTCTAAACGCAGCAGAAGTTCGCTGGGGCGTAGATTGGAATTGCTTAGGAGTGGGCGTGGCTACCAAGTAACCAGATATATTTACGCGAATACTGCCGTGTTAAAGTCCTTTTTCCAGCCGAAATCCAGCGATTCCGGTGCATGGATGGGCTTTATTGCTGTTTGCACAGACCCAAAAGAGATAAAGAGATTGGGAAGACGAGACATTGTTGTTGCATGGAGGGGAACTGAAACACCTCAAGAATAGATACAAAATCTGAAAGATATATTAGTCCCTGCCACTTCATCTGAGAGTACAGAATGCCCCGACATACAAACAACTTTCAAACCAGGTGTTCAAGTAGAGAAGGGATTTCTGAGATGTTATAACTCTGTACATGGAGACTCTGTGAGGTGCAGACTCAGCGCAAGAGATATTGTGGTGAGCGAAATAACAAGGTTATTGAATGAGTACAAAGATGAAGAAGATATGAGCATAACATTCACTGGACATAGCTTGGGAGCTGCGTTAGCAACTCTAAATGCATATGATATCAAACAGATTGTCATGAAACAAAATGATAGGAAATCAATTCCTGTCACAGTCTTTGCCTTTGCTTCTCCACGTGTAGGAAACCTAGCATTTTCCCAACATTTGGAGGAGATAGGCGTTAAAGTGTTGCGCCTGGTAAATAAATGGGACTTGGTTCCCAGAGTTCCTGGAGTTTTTCTCAACGAGAAGATGGGATGGCTCACCAGATTTCTGCATTGGCTTCCATGGACATATGTTCATGTGGGCGTCACGATTACTTTGGACAGTAGCTGCTCTCCAATGCTGAAGAAATCGTATAATCCAGCCACCTTCCACAATTTGGAGGTTTATCTCCATTTGCTTGATGGGTTTCAAGGAAATAACAAGCTCCCTTTCAAACCATCGGGAAGAGATCCAGCTCTTGTGAACAAGTACTCCAACTTGTTGGTTGAAAACCTCCAAATCCCTTCTTACTGGTGGGTAAGGAGGAATAAAGAGATTGTAAAACGCATAGATGGGTTATTGGTATATTCTCCTACAACTCCCACTCCTGTTCCCCTTCCTCGTATTCCCCTCTATATTCGCTCCTGTGATTCCGATTCACTTCCAGGGTTATTTGCCATCAAATTGTAAGAGTGAAATTCTTTGTTAATGAAATTTTTATAGGATGTACCATAATTTGAAATGTTCTGGCTGCGCTATTTCTTGGAGTATAAAGCTACAATATAAATGGACTTGTCTATATTTAAATATTTTGCTTGTGTATGAATGCTCAGACATATATGCTGGTAACAGTATATTAATCTTAAATTTCAGAATACAAATAGGGAAATTAGTCATTACAGAAGTTGGAACCTTACAAGACAAGTACTCTGTTCGTATGTGCTTATATTTACATAATGAATTGTGATTATGAAAGTGTTTCTGTGTGCAAAACTTTCGTTTTATATAGAAAGACATCTCAATGTTAACATTATTATCATCCTTTAAGAAAAGGTTCTCTATTCGTATTTTGATGTGATCAGAGAATTACCAGTCTTCATATTTACCAATATTATATTGCTATTTCGAGAACATAGTATCTTAATTTGGCTGTTGAAAGAATCTTTTTTTTCGAAGACATTATTTTGCTCGGCATATCTTCTCTTGTATACTCGTCTTAATCAATATGTACTTCATCCACTTGAATAATTTAATATATAGAATATATTTATTTTGTCGTAGAAGTTATAAGATTATTAAAGTTCCAGAATTTGTTTAAAGGATATTTATTTTTTATAAAATTAACATTAATAATAAATATAATTTATTAAATAAAGAAACAAATAGTTTGCATTTTATAAAAATATTGTTTATTAATATAAAATCAATTGTTTTTGCATTATTATGTGTTTTTGTATTCTAAATAATAGTTTATTTTAACAAGTCTTTTTATTGAATATTTGATTGTTTTTTAAAAAAGGAATTATTTTAATATAGAGCAAACACACTATTTCAAGAAATTGATAGTAGAGTCTAGTTATTAAGTGAGGGATTACAACAATTTTGAAGATGATTAAAACAATCAATATGAGTAGCAAACCACTAAATTATGAATTTCAAAGTTCATTGGAAAGAATTACGATATTGGAAGACTAAGATGAAAACATTGTTTTGTTCACAAGATCCATTGAACTTCTTAAATAATGTCATTTCAAAATTAATAAACTAGGCAACTTATAATGCCCTATGACATGTATAGAAGGTTATTTTCAAGAAAATATGAAGACAAAAATATTAAATCCGTCTTTTTTAATGCAAAAGGGGAAGGGATAAGTAACAACAAATTCTAAGAAAGCATGTGATAGTTTATAGAATTCTTATCAAGCTATCAAAAATGTAAAATGGATATGAGCAAATATTAAGAAGGAGATAAAAACTCATTACTAAAAAAATTAGAATCATTAAATGAGATTTTTTACATATACAGTGAATGTGGTCATTAAAATCTCATATAAAGATATTGGAATATTAAAGAGCAATAGACAATATGTTAAGAAGTTTAGGATTATTATTTAATAAAATTTTGGTTTCAATAAACAAGTTTTGTGTAGTAAACAATGGGTTGGTTTATTTATATATAATCTCATGGAGATATAATAGATGATTAAAGATTAGTAGATAAGATATTAAGATAGTTTGTTAAGAAGTTAACCCCCAAATTTTGATCCAATACTAGCTATAGTAGAAGAGTCAAAAGAATTGGAAATAATATCTAATTAAGATCTTATGAGATACTTAGAAAGATGAGAATAAATTTTGAATAGAACAAAAAGACCCCTTGAGAAAGCACTTAAAACATAAGTCATGGTCAAGAAGTAGAAGGATAAAGGAAAAAGAGTATAGTTTAAACGAGTGTATACAAATAATGCTAGAGGAAGGGGATGAAAGAAAGGAAGAGTAGGAAGAGGACTTACAAGAGGCATAACCATCAATTAAAATAAAGGTGAAAGGAATGATTTCAAGAACCATGAAGCAAGTTAAAGAGGAAGGAACAATATATAAGCACCAAAAATAAAATCTATACTAAATCAAACATTAAATACAATTCTTTTAAGATATGCAATTATTAAAATTATGAATATATGGAGAAGATGAATGATCAAAACAAATAATGTGCACTTCATTCAAAATAAAGTAGAAATGGTATTTTGGTTCCATACATATTACTTGTAATGTTGCAAAATACAAATATATTTTTAGTTGATGTAGCAATCATATGAAGTAAATATTAGATATACTATCAAAACATCATTGATTGAAAAATAAAATATTTCGATCTAAACAAAGTTAGCCAAGAAAATACATATCTTTTATATATGTTACATTTTTATATTTTTTAGAGCATAATTGAATTTAAGCATTGGGTATGTTAGTTATTTTTTACAAAAAATGTAACCAAGTTGGTCTTCTAATCTACCTACAGAATTGCCAATTCCAATCAAGGGTAGCTCGAAGGACCTAGACCAACTAATGAGAACTTTAAAAAGTCTCTTACACTTCAGGCTCTACAAGACTCAAGAGGGTGATCCCTTAATGTGTTTACAACCTCTGCACTAATATCATAAACAACATTAACATAAAACAGATAATCTCACTTAATAGCTCAACACAATAGGATAATATTGAATAGAATTGGCTATTCATCGATAACATCAACTATCTAGAGCATGAGATAAGTGTAACACAATCCATAGTATAAAATAGTCATTGATTTGTGATTTGTAGCAAGCTCTATGAAAAGACAAACAATTATTGAACTTCACAAAGAAGTACAACTTAGATCAATGCCATATATCAGGAGTCAAATTCATAAGCATCTAAAGGTTGATGACAGGTTTAATACATAACATATAAGATCCCTGAAAATATTGTATTACAAATTTATCAGTATGCATTCTAAGCCAACACTACTTATCAAATCCTTCTACAAAACATATCCGCCTATAATCCCATTTAAGCATTTTAATTAATTCCTTGAATTAAACCTAAAATAAGGATCACACATAACACAATAGTGAGATGAATGAAACAACCCTTAGTCATCTTATTCAAAATTTAGATATGCATGTACCGTGGAGAGACATGAGTTTGAATTTATCATTTCAACTCAAATGCTAGTACTGTTATACAAAATTAAATCCTCATGAATTCAAAACCTATTATAGAATGACCCAAAACTTAAATTGTATTTCTCTCTAAGACCATTTGTCTTTACAATTGATCTGCAACTTCACCTAGACTTGATAAAAAATTGTCTAACTTGCTGACACATACTTTTGGCCTTGAAATCCTTCTTATAGAAAATGAAGGAGCAAACAAGCATCGAGCTAGAAAGTACACATGTCACCATCCAAATGAAGCACTTAGTGATATTACAAAATTATTTTACAAAGCCATCACCCCAGAGAATATTCTTGTTCATCATGCCAGTTGAGAAAAGTTGATGCAACAATAGAAAACCACAAGAAACCCACACCGAGACTGCCATCAAAGCAAAGTTGGAATTCGTTGTAACTACAACATCTGATTTACCACCCATTAGTTTCTAGCCATTGATCCTTCAGTTAGATTAAATCATCAAACGACCGTCTTCAAAACATGATGACACGATTGCCAATGTGGCAATAAGGGGCCCACCATACCATATGTTGCGAAGGAATTACATGTGATGGTCGCCTGTGATATCATAATCAGTGAAGATCCTACAACTTTTGATCACACAATGGAAGGAAACCGTAGATCTTGAACATCACCGATCCCATTCCTTCAACACAGTCGCCAACCTTATCATTATCTATTGAACAACTTTCCCACCAAGATTATAACAAATTTGTCAATTTAAAACATGTGCACCTCAAGAACACTTTAGTAATCCACCTTTTAATGTATTAAGGCTAGATAGTATTTCCTTTATTCATTCGGCTTGATCATACGAGACACGTGGTGGTGACCTATGATATTGCGATTAGTAAAAACCTTGTAACTTTTGATCACACAATGGTGGAAAACCATTGATATTTGACAATAATTGATCAATGACACAAAAAATTATCTCCTTTGGCCATGCCAAAAAGGACACAGTGGCACCTACCCATAAAATCGCTATCAACCAAAGCATTGTGGTGGGGCCATCATGGGATTAATTTTAAATTCTTTGATTGGTACACTCTTGGAGACATTAGGTACAATTTCCTTAAGCTAAGACCTTACATGAACTAAGAAAGAGGGTATGTACAGGATCATGATGGGCCAAAAAGTGGTAATATGATAGGTATTTATAGGGTATATGGCTAACAATTTTTTTTACCCAAAATTCATGAAATGAAAATTGTTTTTAAAGGAGATTCTCAGCTTTCCAACAATATAAATTATGCTTTACTTTGAATTTAATTAATAATTATTATTCATTTTCTATTTGAATTACAACTAAAGTCCTGATTGATAGGCTGATTGAAAAACATCTATAGCTTTCAAACGGTATCACATTTTTTGAATTCGAAACATGCATCACATTCTATGCTTCACATACTATAGGATTAAAAAAAAGAGAAATGAATTTCATGAAGTTTTGACCAAGTTAAGGTGGTTAGACATACGAGTTTTTATATTTTTTAAAAGTTGTAATAAAAAATTCATAATTAATTATTTACTTGGAAACAAATTACAAAAAAAAATGTGTCACATCGGGACATGAGTCCTCTACTTATATCTAAAATCTTTTAAAAAAATACTATCATTTTTTTGAGGTTAGGGTGGTCAGACAGACACCTACTTATTTTTTCCCTAAAATTTAAGTACTATTGCATTGAAATTTCAAATTTTCACCAAATAGATTTTAAGAAAATAGAAAAAACTTGGTAGTTTAGAAACTAATTTCAATTTTCTACAGATTCTATTCTTACATATTTTTGAAATAATATAGTTAACTTATTCAAATTTTTATGTCAAGTTGCCTAACTCTGATTTTTCTAAATTTTTTGCCACTTAAGGGCCTATTTTTTCCATGATGATCCTGCACATAGCCAAGACTCCTTTGAAAATTCCATATTTTTCATTTAATTTTTTTTTATTATATGGCCAACTTGCATAATACACTTTGCATGTTTGTCGATCCATCTTGTTTGTTCATGAGTTTCAAGCATATGAAGCTTTTCTTGCCTCATGAAGCTCGAAGTTCATTGTTGCATAGCACCTTTTCAAAGTTATTAGGAAGTATAAATTTGGTTTAGTTGGATGGGAAGCCAATATAAGGCATGATGTTCCCATAGCCACTCACATACATGTGTGAGCACATATTGACTATGTGTGTATGTGTCTCACCTCTTCGGATACTCACCCAATTGACAACTTAGAGTTTGCTTGCCTCATATTGAGAATGCATTTTTGGAAAAAAAAAACCTAGAACTAATCCACAACATGTGGGACAAATGTTCAAAATAGTTGAATAAAAAAGAGAGCACATATTAGATAACACTAATGAAGAAGGAGCATCAAATAAATGGTTGGTTAAGGCTTATCCTTTGATTTCCTTTTGAGAGACAAAATTAAGATAAAACTCGGTTAACAACATAACCCATTTAGCTAAGCATCCTAATTAATCAGTTTTAGAAAAAATATGTTTTAAAGGATCAAACTTTGTCATCACATGAATTTACACAATTGATAAGTAATGCCTCAATTTTTTAGTAGCAAAGACAAGAGACAACCATTTTTTTCTATCATTGTATATCAAGTTTGGTAGTCATTTAGAGTTTAGATAATGCAATAAATAGGATGTTCTCTACCATTATCATCTTGTTGATCCAAAAATGTTGCTAAATCATGGGCTGATTCTAGTGTATAAATGATAAGTGGTCTTTCTTGTATAGGGTATGTGCAAGATCATGATGGGCCAAAAAGTGGCAATATGATGGGTATGTGATTGATGACTATATTTTTACCCCAAATTGATGAAACGAAAAGGGTTTTTAAAGGAGATTCTCATATTTCCACAAATATAAATTATTATTTACTTTGAATTTAATAAGTAATTATTATCCATTTTCTATTCAAATTACAACTAAAGTCCTGATTGATAGGATGATTGAAAAACATTTATAGCTTTCAAAAAGTATCACATTTTTTGAATCCAAAACATGTGTCACATTCTATGCTTTGTACACCATAGGATTAAAATAAGAAAAATGGAATTTCATGAAGTTTTGACCAAGTTAAGGTGGTTAGACATACGAGTTTTTATATTTTTAAAAATGTTTTAATAAAAAAATTATAATTAATTATTTACTTGGAAAAAAATTACAAAAAAATATGCATCACATTAGGGCATGAGTCCTCTACTTATATCTAAAATATTATAATTTTTTTTTATCATTTTATTGTGCTTAGAGTGGTCAGATAGACACCTACTTCTTATTTTTTCCCTAAAATTAAAGTACCACTGCATTGAAATTTCAAATTTTCACCAAATAGATTTTTTTTTTTAAACAAACAGGTAGTAGTTTAGAAACTAAATTCAATTTGCTACAGATTCTATTCTTACATATTTTTGAAATAATATAGATAACTTATTAAAAAATTTATGTCAAGTTGCCTAACTTTGATTTTTCTAAAAAAAATTGCCACTTAAGGGCCTATTTTTTCCCTGATGATCCTACACATACCCTATAGTGGGTTGTAAAATAGGGGATTAGTGAGACAGTCTTTCAAACTTTCAAAGAAATGTTTACAATCCTTATTCCAACTAAATTTAGCTTCCTTCTTAAGGATTGTGTAAAGGGTAATGTCTAATCCACCAAGGATGCTTGAAAATGATGGATGGCTTAAATTCTTCCTTGTAAAGTATGTAGCTAAGAAATATTTTTAGGATGTGGCATGTTATTGATTGCATCAATTTTCATTATGTCCATGTCAATGCCTTTTTGAGATAGTATAAAACCTAAATTTTTTCCACTATCCACACCAAAGACACATATTTTTCGATTTAGTCTCATGTTATACTTACACATTATTTCAAAAACATTTGAATTATGTTAACATTTTCTTGATGGGTTAAAGATTTGGCTAGAATATTGTGGCAATGAAGAAAGTATTCCTCTACTTTTCCTTGCTTGTTTGGTCCCTTCTTTCTAAATTAAGCTTAATGTTGCCTTGATTTGGTGTTGTAATGTGTTTGACACATTCACATTAGGTCTTGGGCCCTTGTGAGCTAAGTAAACTTAATTGTACCTTATTTAGGGTGTTGTAAAGTGTTCCATATTTTAACACTTATCTAGGGTTTTTATAATTAATTGGGATTCTTTATGCCTTAATTGGCCTAATTTTGCATCCACAAGACTTTATTAATGCATCTTTCTGAGGATATTTCTAACATAAACTAGTATCCAATCATAATTCATGTCTTTTTAGGTTATGTGGCCTAGATTTAGTGATTTGGGACTCACACGCCACCTTGGGCATATGGTTCCTACCTAGGTTTCAAGGCCCCACTCCTAATTTCACATTAATCTAAGCAATTTTGAAAATGTGTCCAATAATTAATACCTATGGATAAATATTTTGGCAACCTAATGCTCCCTTGCACTTCTAGGGTTTTTCACCCAAAACGAGATAGATGGGCCCAAATGGCCAATGTCCCCACTCAAAAATATGCAAGTATGGATGAAATATGCCTAAATGAAATGTGTTAATGCAATAAAAATATAAAGGAAATGAATTATTAATGAAAAACCTAAGAAATACACATTGCTTGAAAACACAGTGTTGTATGCAAAAACAATTAGAAAGATGAATAAAATTGCAATCAAAGGGGAACCAAAAAGAAAAATAGAAAGTATGCACCTAGAAAATGAGTTGTAGAATATAATGGAGATTGGAAATGTTGTTGATCATAAAATTTTGGCCTACTGGGAAAGTTACACCATTCTGGGTAACTTAGTCCTAGATTTGGAAAACTGCACTGAAGCCCGTTTTAGCCAAATGTGTATCCAAATCTACAAAAAAAATTGAAAAAATATGTAGTGGGACTAAGTCGCCACTAATACTGATAGTCCAATTTGGCTCTTCTAAAAATCTAAAAGTGGAAACGAGAGCCCTCAATCCGCACTTTCTCTTCCTCCAAGTGCCCACTTCTAAAACTCTATTTTTTTGCACTGTAAGTGATTGTTTGTTGATATTTTGACCTAGAAAACAAGATGTCTTCAAAAAAATTTCCATTTGATCTTTAATGATTTCCAAGCCTTCAAAGTGGCTAAATCTACAAACACACAAGGAGAGAAAGAGAAATGTTGAATGTTAGTGCATGAGGGTTTTCCTTGGTCAAACCCCTTTTTAGGTAATTAAACCAAAATGAAGAAATAATGTAATTAAGCATGAAATAATGGGATTAGAGACTTACCATAGGATGATCCCACAAAACTGGTTTACAATTTTTGGGAGATTCTGATTTTTGTTGAAATCACATATTTTTAGAAAATATAATGATTTAAGCCTTTAAAAGTTTCATTTAAAGAATTCTAATTGAAGAGGGTTTGATCAAACTACCTTAGATCAAACCCTGCTAGTTTTAAACCATACTTATAACAATGTCTCCTTTACACCTATAAAAATGTTGATAAAAACCAACTTTTTATTTACCTTTTGGGGGATCAAATGAATTCATTTAAAAAAAAAAATTGTAAGTATTTAGTCCTTATTATAAGCTTTCCAAAAAGTATAATTTTAAATAAATTTGATTTTATTATTATATTTATATTTTATTTCTTATGAATGTAGGTTTTTCACCAAAAATAAAACTCTCTATTATGCACACATGGAAAAATAAAAGATTGTCAATTTTTTTTTGAAAAATACGAGTGCACTAGATATTGAAGTCCTTGATCCAAAAAAAAATTGAATTTTGATACATACAAAATTTATACATTATATGGTCGCGCTATGTCTGAATTGTAATTAGTTTGACTTCGAAACTTTATTAAAGAACAAATATTCAATAAAAAACTATCAAACCAATTGGAAGCACTAGATATTGGAGTTACAAATCTAAATTTGAAAGAATTAGAATTTTATCCTTCATGGGAAAAAAGTTATGCATTATATGGTGACTGTCACTTTTTTAAAATGTTGTTTTCTGAAAAAAACTGATTTTCAAGGGAAATGGAAAAAGAAGTGCAATATGATTCCAAAATTCTTTAAAAATATATATTAGAATCTACAGACAAAATTTCACAAAACTCTAGTTTACATCATCTTCAAATTCCCCACGGTTTAGCCACTATAGGTGCTCGACAGTGAATATTTAGTTAAAAAATATATTTCAATATATAATTTGGCCAAAAATTGTAAACCACTATTGTGAGATCACCCAATAATGATTTCTCTTGATTTTCTACAACAAAAGATGAAGAATTTTCCCTTGAATTTCTGAAAAAGCTATCTCGATGACTTAGAATGCTAAAACCCTATCTTGCTTGACTTCAAATGGAAGATGAATGATTAATGAAAAAAATGATTAGGTTATGAATTAGGGTTTAAAGGCTTGTATTGATAAGAAATTCACCTAATTTTTCCATTAATTTGATCCCCAAGGCTGACATGAAGGAAAAATAAACTTGTTATCCTTTTTTTCCTATTTGAACCTCAGAAATATCCAAAATGGGACTAAGTTGCTAGGTTAGGTGAATTAGTCCCACTTCAATGGGACTAATTCAGCCAAATGGGTGACTTGGTCCCACAAGGGCTCTTTTGCCAACTCGATTGTCAAGGAATGAATTTTTTTAGTTTTTATGTTGATTTCATCAGGTCTTTGATCAAATTAAGCCCCGAGATGCATAATATGGGCCCATCAGGGCCTATTAATGATGATGGAAAGAGTAATTAGTGTTGGAAAAAAGAAACATTGAGAGTGGGGGTGAATCAATCTCCTAAAAAATTTAACTTTCTTAACTTGTTTAAACCACTTATAGCATTGAACCAAAGGAAAGATGCAAGAACATAAAGCAATCAACCACAACACCATAACACAAGGATTTTTTTATGTGGAAACCCTATTAGCGGAAAAACCACGGTGAAGGTCAATCCACAATATGATTATACTCAAACATAAGTGTTTACAAAAGGGGAATGGACAATATGATTATACACCAAGCTGCCTTCCCTAAGATCCACAACTCAAAATGATAATAAAAAATTGCATATGAATCCATGAAGACAACTCTATCAGATGCTTTGTTCTAATTTGACAGTTAATCACAAAAATTCAATCCAACTTTCAGTATGAGAAAATATTGAAGTGTAGATAGGATAACTGACTAGGGTTGCCATCAATTACAACATCAAATAACTTGTGTAGTGTCTCTTGCCAACAATCTCCCCCATTAGCATTGATGGCATCACTTAGTGAAAAATGACTAAGTGTTAGATCAGTACCAACATGAATACATTGCCAACCTTCAAAATTTCAAAACACAACTGCCCCTAAGATGAATATGACATTTTTCACTATCCCACACTCCCCCTTTGACATCAATGGCAAAGGCGGGAATCTGCATACCAAAAATATACAAAATTGCTATAAACAAATTGCATATGTAGAACCATGCCTCTCTAACTTACATGGACATGAATAAGTCTACAAAATTGTTCTTCAATAGGCTCAAACTAGTGTCCCAACTCCTTTTAAGACTCTCCAAAATAGTCATGTGACCAAAAACCAAGTAGGATCACATCTTTTCTAACTCAAAATTTCCAGATCATTGACAACCATAGCATCCTATGCTTCCTTAAATGCACTAAGCATTGTCTCCATATTAGGACCAATCAATCCTCTAAGTTCACATACCCTTTAACCAATTCTTCCTTCTTCATGCTTCAAGCTTTTGATTTTTTTAATTAGGGATATGATTTGACCTTCTTGCTTACCAATAGAAATGGTTAGAGGCTCAAAGGCTTGAGAAATTTTTGCTAACTGTTTCTCATATTCCTTCATTTTCTTTTTAGTGTCCTCAATAAATTTAGACTATGATAAGAATGACTTGTAAACATTTCCACCTTTAGGTAAAGCACCTTGAATGTTTTTTAAATAGTTAGATAACAAATATTTATCATTTGCAATCATATCTTTCAATCTACCAAACCTATTTGCACCAAATTATTTTTGAACCTTATCCTTAGCTGACTTTTCAAGAGACTCAAAGTGAGTACTTACAGAGTTGAAAATTTTCTTCAGTTGACTAGATGGAGAATAAAATAAATCCTTGACATAAGTAGGAATGATCTTCTTCAAGATACTGGATGCAAGACTTAACAACTCACTATCCATAATGTGATTTTTCAATATCTCCTCCCTTGCCTTAGCCTGAGCAAATGATGCTACCTTCAACTTCGCAATGGGAGACAGAGTGGCCAAGTTGATAGGACCTTTAATCAATTCAGGTTCAAACTCCTTTTGTTCTTCTAAAAAATCCTTTACTGCCTTTGCAGTGTCTCATGCTTCCACAACAACTTCCTTTACTTCAGCCTTCTTTTCTTTAATCATTGATTCTTCCTTGGCTTTAGGAATCTCAATTTCATCAACTAATACATCTTTAAGAGCTTCAGTCTCCATAGGAATTTTAGCATCTTGCATGTCTAGAGGATTTAGAGCATCCTCAATTGTATCTTCCTTTCCTTCAATTTCTGAACCAGATGGAACATCTTAACTATGAGATTCTTCAGATATAACATTATATATGTTCTTCAACAAAACTGCCTTGAGAATTTTCTTAATGTCTTTTGCAACTTCTTCAATTTTCCCAATCATCAGATTGTTTACCCTTGTCTTGCTATTAAAATCCCTTTTGGCATCATTTAGAATCTTCTTCATTTCTTCTATTATATCATCAGGCATAGATCAACAAGTATCCATTCTCTCATTTTCTCTTCCTCAGTTCTTGTATTTACTCTCCTCATGTCCAACACTTCATAAAGCCCTTTAGGAAACACATACACTATTTCTATGAGAGTCATATTTAAATTATTCAAATATTTTATTGTAGCTTCTTCAAGAGTTATTTGACCAACACTATCAAAGGTGTCATACCATTCAGAAAGAGGTTTGAGATTAATACTATCCTTAATCAAAGCTTTTTCCACTTCTTCTACAGGAATACCTGATCTATCAATTTTCATCTTTTTCTTTGCTTTCTCTTCACCAGAGGGATTTTCCTTAGAGAATTTTGATGTTTTTGTGCCTTTTTGCTTAATTTCTCTTGCCTCTTCATCAAATTCAGTTTCTTCATCCTCTTCTACAATAACATAAAATTTTGTAATTTTATCCTTCTTTCTTTTTCCTTCTCTCCTAGATGTCTTGACTTGAACTTTCACAAGGATTGATTTCTTTGTAGGACCGAATGAGAGTGCATAGCTCCTTGTATATCTAGTTCTGGTAGAGGATGTTGCCAGACTAGTAGACTCAGTTCTAGTAGGCTCTTCTTCTTCAGCTTGTTCTCTTTTCCTCCTAGCTTCCCTCACTACCTTAGTTGATATATGGTCCATGCTTTCTACAAAAGCTTCAACTTCCTTTCTTACCTTTCAGATTATCATAGGATTCTTCAATTGTTCATGCACTTGCATATCCTTCTCTTTAAAGGTACCAAACTTTTCTTCTGTTGCATCTCATGGTTTACTCAACAAGTTTGAGCATATAGCTCAAAAAATGTCTTCTTCAACCTCATAACCCATAGGAATTATCCAAACTATTCTAGGTTTTGCAACTTCCATCAAGCATTGATCAATGTCAATCATGAAGCAAATTGTATCCTTGTATTTTTCCACAATAGATGTAGCAATCATTTCCCTAGCTTGCATTTCACTCTGAATTTTTTTGAAGTAACCCCAGATAGAAGTTTTCCTTGCTTTGCTATCACCAATTCCATACAAGATATCTCTAATTTGAATAGCTATACACTTATAACCTTTCCATTGCACTTTTCGAACTCCTAGAATTTCATTCGTGAAATAGAAAAAAAGACATAGCAACAAATTACCATCCTTGAAAGAATTCTTCTTATCCTTCTTGATTTTCCAAAGATTTTCAATTAGTTGGCTCTGGAGTAACTCACATAGATCATATTTAGCATTTTCCTTGACCATCTGATAGATTACAGTATCGGATATAGAGTTATCCCAACTACAGTGATAAATTTTATATCTGATAACCATAGAAAAAAATCTCACATGCACTTCAATGATGTCATTGATTGTCATGGATCTCTTGTCAAAAACTTTACTGATTGCCTCAATAACTATTTAGTTCTTTAGAAATTTTAATGTCGGCAACCCACCAGATGAATTTAGACCAATAACAATCCCTATAACTTCCTTTGTGATCTTGAAAGGATGGATTAACCACTTAAACTCGGTATGTACTCAACTCAATATGTACCAAACCTATTCATTTTCATCAAACACGGGAAATTTCACAATTTGAGTGAACTTCTTCTCCTCCAAAGTTTTGAATTCAGGTTTTACACCGACATCTTCTCCATCAATGTGATTTTTATACAAATTTAACAACTCCAGGTGGTTCCTAATTCTTCAACATTCACATGAATGTATGCCCTAATATCTTCAATATGCAAAACACCATACAAAATGGAAGAAAATGCACCTAATGGTTTTGTCTTGATGCATTTGAATGGGTGCCATTTGAATTTCAGATGGGGTTTATCCTTAATATCCACAACCAACAAAGTGTCCATTTCTAGAAGTTTTAAATTCACAAGTTTATAGATAAATACCTTTCACTAGATTAGGGTTTGATCACCAAATCACCTTCAGATTTGTATCTTCACCAAAGTTCATTGCAAAGATCTCCAAGCTTATTCTTCTCAAAATGCAATGTGACAAATGAGGGATAGAAGAAACCTTTAATCATTCATGCACCCAACTTTTTCTTTCAATAAATTCTATATCCCTAGATCATTTGGATACCCTATTTACATAGACTATGAAATAATATTCTTCTGTAGACCTCCAATATTGCATAAGTTTCCTCCACAAGAGATCCAAAAACATTTGTAGATCATCAATGCAATGGTTCCAATCTACCACATTCTAGTACCAACTATCAATAGGGGGTTAAAATATTTTCTTGAGAAATCCTCCTATGGCAAAGGACATGAAACATAGATTTTAGGACCCAATAGACTCTCTAACTCTTATGGGGTTTTTCACCTAAAAGGAGAGAGATTAGATCCAAAAATTCTTAGGTAACACTCAAATAAGGATGTGTATGATGTTATTAATGTTAAATGATAAGATCTAAATTCTGCTAAACTATGAAATTGATATAACATGCATGCAAAATCTAAGAAATATGACTTGTTTGAAAACACATTGTGATATGCAAGAATGAACTAGAAAAGAATGCAAAATTTAACAGAAATGAATCAAACTGAAAGTGTTCACCTGGGCCATTGATGGAGAGTGGAAAATACTAATGAGAGGTTGTTGATACTGAAAGTTAAGCCTTGTGGAACTCATTCACCAAGCATGGCGAATTAGTCCCAGTTCTAGGTAACTGTACCCGACCCTATTTCTAACAAAAGGGTACTAAAAAATGTAAAAATCCAAAATGTGACCTTGGGGTGGGACTCATTCACTAACGGTGGTGAATGAATCCACTTTGGACTTTCTAAAAACTCAAAAATGGAATCAGTGGCCTTTTGATTGCTCAATCTACACCTCCAAGTGTCTAGATTTGAAACTATCGAGTTCAGGTCTGAAAGTGACTTTTTGTTGATGATTTGACTTGAATGATAGGAAGAAGGCTTGGATGACTTTGAAATGAAATATTCAATGATCCTCAAGCTTTCAAAGGACCTAAATTTGCATATAAACAAGACAAGAAGATATATTGTTCATTGTTAGGGCATGAGGGTTTGCCTCTCAAACCCTGTTTATGTAATTAAACCAAAATGATGAAATAAGTGAATAAGACATGAAAGAATGGAGTAGATTACCTTGAAATGATGATTTATCTTGGATATCTTCTGCAATACATGTAAACTCATCCCTTGTATGCTTTAGAATGCTAACTTGAAGACTCCTATTGAAGAAAACCTCAACTTGCTTGACTTGTAATAGAAGATGCATGATGAATCGATGATGAGAGGTATAATAATGAGATAAGGTGGATAGAATATGTCAAAATGAGGTTAAAAATACTTATTTATAGTCAATTTTTCCTTAGTACCCATTCATACTCCATCACAAGCTGACATGAAGCAAAAATAAACTTTTAATTTCACCTTTTTTTGCTCAAGGGTCAAAATGGGGGCCAGATAGGACTCATTCGCTAAGCACATGGTGAATGGGTCCCACCTATATGGGACTCATTCACCAAGCATGGAGAATGGGTCCCACAGGGGCCATTCTACAACCTATGAAGCTTAGGAGATAGGAAATAAGGTTTAGATTGCTATCTTGTCGGCTGTTTGATCATTTAAAGCCCCAGGATGAACAATATGGGTAAAATAGGACATGTTATTGATTATGTAAATATTGAAGAGGGCTTGGGACACATAAATCAATGTGAAAGTGTAATTAAATGCACTTTACAACACTAAGATTAGGTCCACATAGCCTAGAAATGCACAATAACCCATGTGAATGTGCAAAACACATTACAACACTACTTTTTCATTATGTTCACATTAAGAATCTTCTAGATTGATGTAATAATGTAATTAAATATTTTTTATAATGTTGAATTAGGGAGAAGTAAGTTAATTAATTCTAGAAAAGTGTGAAATCATCTTACAAGACTTTACAAAACCTTTACAAGACATCATTAAAAGAAGGTTATTTGATTTGCAAGGGTCCAAGAACTAGTGTGGACAATTAAAATGGATCACAACACTAGATTAGGGCCTCATTAAGTCCAATTAATCTCATGTCAAGCAAAGGGGCCAATTTTTGACAACACATTTAGCCCCCACTTTAGTGAGAGGAACTTGCTTCTTCACACTAAAGTAGCCATTCAAGAGAGGTCTTGATGCACAAATGTAGATGAAAAATAATGACAAAGATCAAAGAGGTTGTACAAGCCTCTAGGATCCAAGATCCTAAGCCAAACCATCAAGATACGAAATCATACAATGATAGGATAGAAAGGATGAAAATGTTTGATCAAGCTTCAACCACTAATCCAACTAGTTATGGATAAGATCTAGGATAAAAGAGAATATGTACTCACTCTGGGGTGTGAGAAAGCCCAAAAAGAAAAAAGTGAGAAACATATGCTAGTTGGTATGCACTCACAAACACAAAAGTGCCTATGGAGAAAATTCATGCAGTTAGTTGGGCTTCCTGCTCAACCATGCCAAAGTTATACCTATTTGATAACTTTAACAAGGTGCCACAAAGCCAAAGAAAATGAAAATGTTGGTTTAAGTTTTATAAGATAAGCAAAATAGGATGGCACCACAGGCATGCAAGTTGTGTTATGAAAGGTGGTTGAATGAGAATGTATAAAAATATTATATGTAATATGTTCAAAAGAGTCTTGTTCAGTGTATGCAAGGTCAGTCACTTAGGGAACATTGTGTCTAATGTCTCCAAAAGAGGACCAATCAAAGAATATTATATTTGCAACTTAGGGGATATAGTGCGTCACATCAAACCATAAAGAGGAATGCAATATGCTGAGATAGGTCAGATTTATGAAGGAAATCACACCCAATGTCATCCACAAAGTGACAAACACATCATGTAAATGACAAGGCTTCGCTAAGAGTGTAGATGAAATAATGGTAATGTATGCCCCCACTTTAAAGGAATTACTACACATCGTTTTGTGAGCAATTACTTGAAAGTAGAGAAGAAAAGAAAATGCAAAAAAAGAAAACAAGACATGAGATCCAACTTGGAAAGCCCTATGCCAAGTCATATGTTTCAAAGTTAGGCTATGTAATGTCAAGGAAATTGAAAATTAAAGAAGGGTTTTATGTCATGTGCGAGTCAATCTTAAGACATGTCATTCACATCTCAAGCTTTCTATTATCTATTCATGAAATGTTGATGAGTAGTCAAAAGAGACAATGACAATTGACATGCAAGGGATAAGGCTATCAAGCCCTTTACCCCCACTTAGTGCAAGAAAAAGGTGAGACTATAATGGACGATAGGAAATATCAGGTAGAAGAATGAGGTGTTTCCACACAAGGAAGAGCACCACAATCCTTGAGAATTTGAATGTTATTGTTGTGAAAAGTATTTGATGAAAGTGAAGAGAAGGGAGACACCCCTAGATCTGTCATGAAAGAGTATGATATGTCAGGTTTGTTCGTGTGTTCATTGAATCAATGTGTAGGAGGAAAGTTGTAACCGATACCATAAAAATATTCCAAGTTAGATGAAGGGGGTGTGTGTTTGTGAGAAGGATTGGTTTATTTGCAAGGAAACAAATCCTTTTTAATATGAGGTGTCATTGCTTCATAAGGGATAGAAGTATGATTGCCCCCATCACCACCATGAGGTGACTTGGTAGAACTAAGTTGAGCAAAAGGAATGCAAGGTTGTTGGGATTGAGAGTGGGATATTGCACACCCTCCCTTAAAGGTAGGTGTGAAACTCTAATCACTACTAGGGCTTTTGTCTGAAAATAAATTGTTTGTATATGACTCTTTGGACCATGAGGGTGAGATTTTGGAAATATTATGGGAAGAAGAGGTAGAATCTAATGACCCCCAATTATCACAAAAGAGGTTTTTTGTAGGTGTAAAATTAGCATCAATGTGTATAGGTTCAATTTTTGATCGAGGAATGGAAGGATTAAGGGTGTTGGAAGTGTTGTGATGAGTTGACACATAGCTTTGCTCATCTACATCAACCATGCATATCTTGTTGTTGTATTCAAACTTCATGACACGGTGAAGGGTAGATGGGATTCCTTTCATAGCATGAATCCATGGTCTCCCAAGGATAAGATTGTATGGAAGGGGTTCTTGGATGATATGAATAGAGGTAGGCAACACTATAGGTCCAACCTGACTAGGTAACGTTATCATCCCAAGTAGTTTCCTATCAATAATGTCAAAGCCATGAATATGAACATCATTAAGTTGAATGAGATTTTTTTCCATGCCAAGTTTGTGTAGGAGATCCATGCTAAAAACATTAATCTTTGATCCATTGTCAATGAGAGTGTTCCTAACTAGAGTTTCATTAATGATCACCTTTATCATTAAGGGATGATTTTTGTTTTGAATGGGAAGTGAGGGTAATTCATGTTTAGGGAATGTGATTTCTGATTGAGTGGGTTGCATGGGACAAGAGGAGGATGTAACATGATTATGTTTGATGTAAGATGATCCGTAAAGTGGAAGGGATCTATGACAAATGTTGCTAAGTGATTATGAACAAAGGCATAAAGACATCAACAATGAAGTAGTAGGAACATTAATCAGAGAGAATTCGAAACGTAGAACCAATAGAGAGATAAGAAGACACCAGTTTGATTACGGAGTTCGCTACAAACATGACTACATCTCTGGGTCGAGCTCAATCAAGTGACCAATCTATTGAAATGTTCAAAAATGGTAGTACAATCTCCACTAGAGCCTCTTGCAAACACTACTTTACAATATCTATAGCCTATCCACAAAGTCATACAAAAAGCCTCTCACTCACACCCCTCTCAAAAGCTCTCTAGGCTAGGGATGATTAACAAAGAGTAAGGAAATTGACTCTACCTAAAGGATCTACTACAAGATTAGAACATTATTCCATCACAACTCAAATACTCCTAATTCCTTCTAGAAATTCTCACAAAAAGCCTCTCAAAGACTAAGAGAATGGGATGGAGAGTGATCAACTCCAAATGTGATGATTGAGTTGAATTGAGTTGGATGAGTGAGGAAGACTCTCCTAGTCTCCACGCCGCGAAGTTTGACTGTTTGTGGAAAAATAAAAAACCAATTTCCCCATTTACATAATAAAAACAATAACCCCCCTTAATAAAATAATTAAACTTTTTTTTAAGCCCTTAACATATTCATATTCTCAGGCTTTTGAGGTTAGGGGTTGTTTTGATTTAAAACAAATAACCAATAGTTGGTTATTTTGGTTTAGGCATTCGGGCCTAACAACCATCAAAAGAAACCGAGCCCAAAAAAATGTGTGTACATGTTGGTGGGCTATCAGTTGTTGACCCTTTTACAAACCCGGAGGTCACGGGTTCAAAACTCGTCGGCTAATTTTAAATGTAATTCAACTCCTTAATCACAAGAAGAAAATCTGTCACCTATTCATAGTCAGAGACACTATGCATGGTACAATGGGTGATCTATGTGTTTACATGAGCAAAATACTTGGTTCGAGTCCCATCATATTATTTTGCTTTAGATAAAGCATCAAATAATGACAAACCGCGAGGACAGAGGAGGTGCCAGTTGCGACATGTCCCGCTCGAGGATACCACATGCCAGCAAGTGATTCTCCAAAGAATCCCAGTCAGCATCCACATTACCAGCTACGTCATCTGACATTTCACCCAACACATCGATGTCCGATCATCATGCCACATCACCTGGAAGACACGTGTCAACTCAGACTCGCTGACGTCACTTGCCATGTCATCGGTATGGACTACCACATGTCAAGTTATGGTTGGTCCACTTCATACCCATACAATGACTCAACCACCAAGTTAGCCTAATGATGTCATGTTGATGTCAGCAACTGCCTAGAGGGTACCCTAGTCAACTGAGACTTTGACCGACTATAACTAGTGCATACGAGCTCTGATTTGTGTAGAATGAATGTCATTGGAATCGTGACAATGAGACCTTCACGATGACGTTGATTTTGATCATTTTGGATGATGACAAAATTTCATCCTTTTTCTCATCCCTAGTCACTAAGTTGACCGACCTTTGACCAATGTTTGACCAGTGATATCTCACACATACATACTCGAATTTCGATGAAATGAACATCATTGGGTTTGTGTCATCGAACCCTTCGAAGTGACATATCTTCTAACCAATTATGAGTCCATCAAGTTTTTTCCTTCTGATGGCCTCCTAGTCCAAGGGTTGACCAAACTTTGACTGTGCATAACTTGAGCAAATGGAATCCTTTTTGGCCCATTCAAGTTGCGCCAGATTCAGGATTTTGAGCTCTATGCTATGGCACTACTTCTGGGAGAAATGGGAACCATTCAATTTTTAGATTCAAGAGATCCACCTGGATGATAAGATTTTATGACTTCCTTCTGTATTGCTATCATTTCATGAAAGAGAACTTTGATTGTTTGTGAAAGTTGAATAAGCTCCCATATAGATATATTAGCAATATTCTTTTTAAGATCTTCAACACGAGGCACTTTGTGAGGGAAATGTAAGGATATAGGAGTGTTGTGATGTCCCCTAGATGTTTGAGTCACTAAGTTACAACTTAGTGGCTGCAAAACATTGTTATGAGTAGATTGCATGATGGATTTCAAGATAGTTCTGAATTTTTTTGGTTTTTCATTAATGGAAGGTGACCTAGGAATCTCACTAATTAAAAGAGATCCCACTTGTGCCATCATAACCTCAAAAATTTTCTCTTGATTTGCATGATATGTTGGTGAAGGGGATTCTAATGCCACTTGATTATCATCTCCTAAGGAAAGGTTAGTGGTTGAAGGATGTGTGCCCAAGGTCATATTGTTTTGCATGATGATATTCTCCCTAGGAGAAGAGTTGTTAGAAGAACTACAAGACAATTTTTTTTGACATTCAAATTTTGGTTCTTTTAAAATAAATTCATTGCTAGTAGGGGAATGAGTAATGGGTGAATGATTGTGCACCATAAGGGTTTCCCTAGGAGAAGGGGGACAACTAAAATATTCATAATCTTTTGGAAACAAAGTATCTACTCCATAACTATGAGAGACACTAGGAGAAGGGAAAATGTTATTGTCATGATTAGTTATGTTTAATTTTTCTTGTTGATTAATGTTTTGTCCAGTAAGAGAGATAAAAGGAGAGAAACAACTTAGATTCTCAACACTTGCATTGATTAGTTCTTCTATCACCAAAACATCTTCTTTTCCAATAGGAGAGATATTGGGAGAAGAAAAAATATGATCATAAGGAATGGCTAAAGTTGTATTCTCTTTCACTAGAACACTCTCATAGGGAGGGGATATGAATTGTTTCTGAACATGTTTACATATGAAAGGTGCAAGCATTGTTTGAATAATAATGAAAAGCAAATGTAACCATTTCATGCAATGTTTCAACAATACGAACAATGTATATGCAAAGGTACAAAAAAATCTTATCTAATATATGCAAGATTTGAAGAATTCAAACAATGTACATGGAAGAATGAAAAGCGCTTTTAACAAACTTGTGCAAAGTTTTAGGAAGAGAAACAGTGTATATGCAAAAGTGAAAAGTACTTTTATCAATTTTATGCAAAATTGCAAAAATGAAAGCATTTTCAAATGTAAGGATGCTTGGAATTGAAGTCATTTGAAAAATGACTATCTTAATTTGATGTTTTTGAGATAAATGCATAAAAGAAATGCTCCATAAACCTTCTAGAATTATACTATATGATACTAGGAGCATTCGGAAGCATAAAAATTAGATTTTAGGTGTTTTTTTAGTTAGCTAAAAATCTATACAGGGACTAACTCGCCATAGATGGTGAATGAGTCCCAGTAGGGGTGTTTTACAAAATTCTCAAAAATTATGAATGGTTTGTGATATGTGTAAGGTTGTAAGGTGCAGACCTAAGATGGAGATGCAGAATGTCAGAGATTTTTTTAAGGAAATTGTATGCAAAAAAGTAAACAAAATGAGTATAAAAAGTGAAATGAAATAATGCATGAAATGAGCTATTTGAAATGAAATCTAGGGAAATGCATGCTACAGAAATGAAACTAACTAATATATATAGGTTAACGTACCAATCAGAAGCCAATGTCTGAGATCTGGAAAATGTTGTTTTAGGTGCCATAAGGGACCAATTCACCCAAGGTGGCAACTGAGTCGTAGTATAAACCTTTTTCAAGATTTTTAGAAATTTCAGACTAAATTTTATGAATTCTAAGAGCCAATACACAGACCTAAATGAAACAAGGATAATTTTAATGAATCTAAATGAATTTAGATGCAACAAATGCAACCTAAATGCACTTTTTATGAAGGAAAAATTTAACACCTAGCATGAAAATGAAAATCCTAATGCAAGCCAAATCTATAATGAAAGACACCAAATTAGAAAATAGAAGTATTTGAAGAATCAGGTTCACCAAAATGAAGCATAGATTTTGGGACCCTAAATACTTGCTCTCTTCCCAAGATTTTTCACCTAGAAAGAGAGAGATTTGGGTCCAAAATGCTTATGTAACACTCAAATAAGGATGTATATGATGTTATTAATGTTAGATGAGATGATATAAATTCTGATAAACTATGAAATTGATCAAACATGCATGCAAAATGTAAGAATTATGACTTTTTTGAAAACGCATTATGATATGCAGGAATGAACTAGAAAAGAATGCAAAACTTAACATAAATGAATCAAACTGAAAGTGTGCACCTTGGATATTGATGGGGGCTGGAAAATAATTTTTAGAGGCTATTGATACTGAAATTTAAGCTTTGTGGGACTCATTCACCAAGTATGGCGAATCAGTCCCAGTTCTGGGTAATTGTATCGAAGCCTGTTTCTGACAAAAGGGTACTCAGAAATATAAAATTCTAAAATTTGACCTTAGGGTGGGACTCATTCACCAACAGTGGTGAATGAGTCCACTTTGGACTTTCTAAAAACTCAAAAATGGAATATGTGGCTTTCAAATTGCTCAATCTACACCTTCAGGTGTCTGGATCTGAAACTGTCGAATTCGGGTCTGAAAGTTCCTTTTTGTTAATGATTTGACTTGAATGATAGGAACAAGGCTTGGATGAATTTGAAATGAAATATTCAATGATCCTCAAGCTTTCAAAGGACCTAAATCTACATATAAACAAGACAAAAAGAGAGATTGTTGATTGTTAGGGCATGGGGGTTTGCCTTGGTCAAACCTTGTTTAGGTAATTAAACCAAAATGACAAAATAAGTGAATAAGACATGAAAAAATAGAGTAGATTACCTTGAAATGATGATTGATCTTGGATGTCTTCTACAATACATGTAAACTCAACCCTTGAATGCTTTAGAATAATAACTTGAAGACTTCTATTGAAGAAAACGTCAACTTGCTTAACTTGTAATAGAAAATGAATGATGAATTGATGATGAGAGGTATAATAATTAGATAAGATAGAAGGAAGATGTGAAAATGAAGGTAAAAATACTTATTTATAGTAAATTGTGCCTTAGTACCCGTTCATACTACATCAGAGGTGAACATGAAGTAAATATAAACTTTTAATTTCACCTTTTCCCACTCAAGGGTCAAAAGGGGGGCCAAATAGGACTCATTTTCCAAGCATGGAAAATGGGTCCCACCTGGATGATACTCATTCTCCAAGCATGGTGAATGGGTCCCAAAAGGGCCATTCCAACACCTATGAAGCTTAGGAGATAGGAAATAAGGTTTAGATTCCTATCTTGTTGGGTGTTTGATCATTTAAAGCCTCGGGATAAACAATATAGGTAAAATAGGAGATGCTATTGATGATGTAAATATTGAATAGGGATTGGGACAAATAAATCAATGTGAAAGTGTAATTAAATGCACTTTACAACACTAAGGTTAGATCCACATAGCCTAGAAATGCACAAGAACCCATGTGAATGTGTAAAACACATTACAACACTAGTTTGTCATTAAGTTCACATTAAGAATCTTCTCGATTGATATAATAATATAATTAAATATATTTAATAATGTTGAATTAGGGAGAAGTAAGTTACTTAAGTCTAGAAAAGTGTGAAAGCAGCTTACAAGACTTTACAATACCTTTACAAGACACCATTAAAAGCATGTTATTTGATTTGAAAGGGTCCAAGACCTAGTTTGGACACTTAAACTGCCTCACAACACTAGATTGGGGCCTCATTACATCCAATTAATCTCATGTCAAGCAAAGGGGCCAATTTGCAATGGCACAAGACTTAAACTAATTCCTGGAGGAATTTCCAGAACCAGATTCTGGTGCTGACTCATTTCCTGTAACAAAAGAACTCTTCTTCACCCATGTCTTCTTCATTTGCTTCCTAATGTCATCCGTAGTAACTTTTCCTTTTCCCTTTTCATCCTTCTACATGTTTTTCCCTTGATTTACTGGACCGTTCCTGCTTCTACAAAATCTAGCAATGTGACCGAATTTGTTGCAATTGTAGCACACCACATTTATTTGTCTAGATTAGTTATTCCATTGATTTTCTCTTGATCTAAACTGGTTAGCAATATGGCCAAATCTATAACATGTATAACATCTGGCATTTCTATTGAAAAAGTTGTTTGGCATATTTTTGCATTCAATTAACTTATGACCATACTTATTGCAATTGTAACATTGACCAGAGAATGATGGACCACCTGAATTAATTCTACTTCTACATTGAGAAAAAATATGACCAAATTTATTGTAAACAAAACAATATCCATTGAAATTTTGAGCATTAGGTTGTCTTACCGGATACCTTTTAGCTTTTTTCATCTAATTTCCTTGCCTAAACTTCCTTTGAAAATATCTGAAGCTTTCTCATTTCTCATATCCAAGACCTCACTTGTCACTTCCAGTCCTCTAACTTTGAATCAATTCATCAAGCTTGGTTGAGCTAATCTTGAACTTTGCCTTGTTTTCATTTGCAATAGCAAGTTCATCTCTGAGAGTAACAATTTTTCTTTCAAGCTATTCTTCATTATTTCTTGATTGTCCCAATTCTAGCTCCAACTAATTGAATCCATCAATAATTCAACTACATTCTTCATATTTTTATTTCAAGTACTGAGCAAGATTCTCTTCATTCTTCTTCCTGTCTTCAATCTCCACGGTCATCCTCATCACAATAGATTCCATCTCATGCTTTAAGAAAAAATTATCTCTAATGAGCTTTTCATTCTTCTATCTTTTCCGATAGGGCTTGATGCAAATGTTCATCTTCCTTGCTCTTACTTTATTTCTTCTTAAGTTGATCATAGAGATCCTTTCTCTTTTCCATAGACTCATCGATTTTATCTTTCAATGATTGAATGAATTTCTCAACATTCATCAGGCTTGCATGCAATTCCTAGACTTTAGATTTGAACTAATCAAGATCATCAAATGCCACCAAAATTTGTTGTTGAAGACTACTAGAATCCATTGAATCACCTTCCTAAATCTTTCCCAAGCTTGTAAACTTCTTTTGAGGAAATAAGCTCTGATACCAATTGTTGGATTCAAGGAACATCGAGAGGGGGCAGTGAATTAGTGTTTTGAAAAAAATTAACTTTGTTAACTTGTAATTTAAGCCACTTATAACATTGAACCAAAAGAAAGATGCAAGAACACAAAGAAATCAACCACAACACCATAACACAACGATTTTTTTAAGTGGAAACCCTATTAGGGGAAAATCCATGATGGAGGTCAATCCACAATATGAGTATACTCAAATATAAGTGTTTACAAAAGAGGAATGCACATGCATTTAGGAAAACTACCTAGAGCTCACTACTCAAATACAAAAAGGAAGACTCACTATCTTACAAAAAGATTTTGATTATATCCAAGAGATTTGAATTGAGATAATAGAATCTGATAATGCCTAATTATAGTTTTGATTAAGCACATCAATCAAATTCTTGAAATTCTATCGGATTCTTCTCTTCTACTCTTTTGCTCTGCCTGCTTTAATTCAGATCATAAATCCTTTTCTGCACAAGTGAAATTGTGCATAATTTGTTTACAATCCTTCTAAATTTTGCATCACATTGCAAAAAACTTAATTGCATCTTAAAATGATATGAGAAATCACCTATATATATCCACAACTAAATATTTAATCAAACACATGTTGTCTTTTACAAAATATAAAATACTTACAAACTATCAGCTCCAAATATAAATAACTATCAATGCACACCATCCAATGTCAACCAAAACATAGTGAGGAACCAAATCAACATTCTCAAACAAAAAAATCTTCAAATAATTATTCCTCAAATATTTGCAACATGCTACATTCATTTAGTTAGCCTTCTTGCACTATTAAACAAAAAATCAATCAGCTAGATCTTCTAACTTTCACACCAATCAATACAAGGCTCTATGATTCAAGGATAACATAGTCAATACACCAAGCGACCTTCCCTGAGATCCACAACTCAAAATAATAATAGAACATTTCATATGAATCAATGAACAAAACTTTTTTAGATTCTTTGTTCTAACTTGATAGTTAATCAAAAAACTTCAATTTAACTTCCAGTACGAGTGAATGATGAAGTATGGATAGGGTAATTGACTAGGGTTTCCATCAATGACAACACCAAATAACTTGTGCAATTTCTCTTACCAACAATTAGGGATAGGGTCACAAATTTCAATGTGGAAGTTTGATTAAATAGACTTTCAACATTAAAACGAGGTCCACATAGCCTAGAAAGGAACAATATTCAATGTGAATGTGTAAAACATATTAAAACACTAGATTAGAATTAGGTTTAATTTACAATGCTTATAGATTAGTATGATAATTCAATTAAATACATTTTATAACATTGAACTCGGGGAATAATAGGTCCATTAAGTGTAGAGAAGTGTAAAGTCTTTTACAACACTATACAACACCTTTACAAGACATCGTTAAATGCATTTTATTTAGTTTGCAAGGGTCCAAAACCTAATGTGGATGTGTAAAACACCTCACAAAACTAAATCAAGACCTCATTAATTCCAATTTATCATCAAGTACTCCCATATCAAGCAAAGAAAAATGGATACTTTTTCCATGTCCACAGTTAGCCCCCACTTTAGTGAGAAGATGAACTTGCTTTTTAAAACTCACACTAAAGTAGAAATTTAAGAAGGGTTCAATTGTACCAATGTAGATGGTATAGGATGTAAAAGATCAAAGAAGGTTGCACAAGCCCCCAGGATCCAATACCCTAAGTCAAACCAACATAAGCACAAAAGGACACGCACAAGGTGTATTATTTGCAACAAAACAAGATACATGATTATGCAATGGAAATAACTACAAGGAAGAGAAAAGAGAAAATAAAAATGTGGATCAAGCTTTGACTGTTTGTTCAACATGTGGATTAGATCTAGGTTGTTTTTCCAAAAAATACATACTCACTCTTAGGTGATGGGACTCTTCGCTATTTGTTGAGGGAGAAGTCTTAAGAAGTGAGACACATATGGTCGATATGTGCTCACACACACACACAAGTGGCTATGCAGAAATTCATGCCTCATAATGGGCTTCCTGCTCAACCATACCATAGTTATACCTCCTGATAACATTAATAAGGCTCCACAAAGGAAATGGTCTTCAAGCTCTATGAGGTAAGAACAACTTCGCATGCTTGACACTCATAGACATTATAAATGAAAAATAGTGTAAATTTTTTTCAAAGTTATTTTTATTAGTTTGTGTGAGGTATCATCTTAGGGAACATCATGCCTAATGTCTCCAAGAGAGGAAAGGTGCAGATGGTCTCATCTTGTTTCCAAGAGAGGACAAGTGCAATGTATCATCCTGAGCAACATTGCACCTAATGTTTCCAAGAGTAGAAATCACAAGAAAAAGAAAATCACACAATGAAATATGAGTGTTGATGTATGAACTAACTTTAAAATGGTTGCTAACACCATTAGTATGAGCAATTGATTTAAAGTAGAAGAAGAAGACATGAGAGCTAACTAGGAAAGCCCTATGCCAAGTCATATGTTTCTTATATGCTATGTCATTAAAAAAAAATAGTATGTCACATGTGATCCAACTTAAGGGATATTGTCCACATCCCAAGCTTGCTCTTATATGTTCATGAAAGGTTAACGAATTAGCAAAAAAAAGCAATGACAAGTGACATATGGGGATAAGGCTACTAAACCCCTTGCCCCCACTTAGTGTAGGAAAAGGATGAGCCTAAATGATTGATAAGATGCATGCTAGAGTGAAAATAATTATCAATTAGAGGAATTAGGTGCCCCCACATAAGAGAGAGCACCAAACTCATTAAGATGTTGGATTTTACTACTCAAAGCCTTACATTCATTAGTAGCATGATAGTGAACTCGATGATATGCACAAAATGAAGTTTTGTAATAGAATTTCTTTCAAGTTCTTGGAGGAAGGGTTATCAAGTGATCTTGGAGGAGTCTCGACAAGATACCCTCTTGATCAATGGTAGAAGGTGTTCCCATAGTTTGTGACAAAGATACCTCTTTCTTAGTAGAAATTGTCATACCTACCGAAGACTCTTTAAATTGCAATATTTTGTTCTCTCCTTTGTAGGAGTGTGTAAAATCCAAATCCTTAAATTAAAATCATTAATATTTTAAAAGATTTCATTGACATTAAGTGAAGATGTCTTCTAGTTTCTGCCCTTAGCTAAAAAAGGATAAAGGCCATTGGTGTTGATGGAGTCACATTTTTACTACTTGTTCGTGCTGGCTCTTTAGAGGAACTTTGAGATAGTGCGTTTACGTTATGCAGCGTCAAGTGGATTGATCAAAGTTGAAAAATAAATCCAAGACCATGATGTTTCGTGTGTTAGGACTGATGGGCATAGGATACCTTTGTTCCTCTAGCACCAGCTGCATCCTTTCCACTATATCCAAGTTGTTTCATAATCTCATAACCTTTTCCATTAGGCTTTTTCATTCCTTTTGGATTGGGTCATTGTTTGTGATTAAGTTTGTCAATGTTTGTTATGTAATCTATTATGTTTTGTTCTAAAGTGGTTGAGTTTGATGCTTTTGAAGGGTCTTCCAAATTTTGTGCCGTCGACTGTTTCTTTTCCCCTTGGTTGAATCTGGCGTTTATGATTCATACTCAACGCATGAATGTTAGTGCGCTAAGGTCCCCTACCATTGTTCATAATAGCTTCATAACTTCCACAATGTGCCGGATTTGCGGGTTTCTTTGTATAGGCTCCACTTGTAGAAGTTGGTGACATTTTAGTTTCAAACGATTTGGTTTTATTTTGTCAATGTTTAAAGTCAGCAACCATTTGAACAGGCTACCAAGCATGTATTGAGCGAAATGTATTTCATTCTATGATGAAGAGTAGAAGGGCAATTTCACCCATCTACTGCATGAACCTGGGCTGGTTTGCTTAAATGATATTATATGAAAGATTGTTAGGGTATGTTCATAGATTGGTGTGTTTCAATGTAACCTCCCCAATTGTGGGTATGAGGGGCGCGACCAACCACATTGTTTTCCTAGCATTTCAAAGCCACGGGATATGAATCAAGTTGAATTTGACTGATCCATGCAACTCATCCGGGCAACATTTATACATTACTTATTATAATCGAAAGCCATTATTCCTGCCAAGGATTCACTTTATCCCTATTCCTTTATACTGGCATGCCATGACGAAAAGCTTCCATTCTATTTTCAGACTTCCAATGTGGGGAGTCTTCACTTTGGTGCGGTCACAATTTTAAATATTCAACTTTGAATTTAGGGGTCAAGTTATTCGGTCCAAATTTCTGTGCATTAGAAGGATAGAAACTCCTGCTGCAAAGCCTAATTTTGAAGCATAGTGTAGATAGTTTGGTGAATTCTAAAGAAGGTCCTAGAGGGATATCTTTGTGGGAGTTCTCTTAAGTTTCTCAACAAGATCATACTCCCTGAATCAAGGAGCACTAGGTAGTATAGAATTAGGAAAAGGTAAGGAAGTTGGGGTTGGTTGCGGTGGTTACATATTATTTCTAGTGTTATATCTATGAGCAACGATATTATGATGTAGTTGTTGTGACACATTATTCTTAGGTGGGTAAAGGATAAGTTAGGGTTTTTTTTTAGTTTTTTGTTTATGTGAAGGTGGGTAAAGAATTAGAGGATTCTTAGGATGTCCCATGGGATAAGTATGAGGTCCATTAATCAAGAGGAATCAAATGGCCACTTGTGCATTCATAACCTCGATAG
Source organism: Sequoia sempervirens (assembly GCA_007258455.2). Taxonomy (NCBI): domain Eukaryota; kingdom Viridiplantae; phylum Streptophyta; class Pinopsida; order Cupressales; family Cupressaceae; genus Sequoia; species Sequoia sempervirens. The sequence continues at coordinate 943,069,079 of VDFB02281492.1, read as the reverse complement.
TCTTGGTTTGATGTATCTCTAATAAAGGGAAACCAAGAATCACCTTTTTATTGTTATTGAAGGAAGAGACATTACTATTGTTTCCATTTTCTAACACCATGATATTATCCCTAGGAGGAGAGTTTTTAGGAGAACTACAAATCAAATGTTCATGACATTCATGTATTGGTTCTTCTAAAATGACTTCATCACAAGTAGGAGAATGATCAATGGTAGAATTGTCTTTCTCAATAAGGGTTTCCTTAGGTGAAAAGGGACAACAAAGATTCTAATGACTCTCATTGGTTGTGTTTTCTAACATCAAATCATCTTCCGTACAAATAGGGGAGATACTAGGAGAAGAACAAGTATAATTATCACAATCATGTACAACTTCTTTCCTTCGTACCTTAATGTCTTCCAAAATAGGAGAGGTAGCGAAAGGATCATAAAGAGGGTTGTTATAGACCAACATATCCTCATCATGTGTAATCTCACCTTCCACAAAATCACTCTCACAAGCCAAACGAGAATGGAAATTAGGTAAGGTGATGTTTAGGAGTGTGTCTGTTATTTCATTCTCTTGTGCTAAAATATCTTCTCAAAGGGGATGAGCAGAAGGAGAAACAAGATCCTCATGAATCTCAATGATTGTATCTTCTTTCACCAAGAGACCTTCATCATTAAAAGAAGAGGTTTCGTGAGAAGAAAAAATACAATCATCATGGTTATCTATGTTTGCATGCTCTTCTATCACATCATCCACACAAGTAGGAGAGATAGGAGGGGGTGAAAGTTTAAGGAAAGTATTATCATTTTCACTCTCTTCCACTAAGAGACTCTCATAACTAGGGAATGCATTGAACGAATGATTACTCATGGGCCATTAATTCAATTTCGCAAACTTGGCGAATATTGCTCCAAAACATCCTGGAAAAATGGAATTCATGGAAACTCTTTGAAATGCAATGTAAGAATAAAATGAAACGTAAATTCTTAGCTCTCAAAGATACTTTGTTGGCCTCTGCAGCAACATCTAAAATGGAAACATTTTAACATAAATTGAAATTAAGAAATGCATTTAAACGGAGCCAAATTGCTTCTGGACAGAAAGCAAAATGCATGTTAGCAAAAACCTCAACCAATTGATACGATAGTAATGCAGCAAAACATGTAAGCCAAAAATAGGGGTGTTTTCATTCCTTGTAGTGCTAAATTTTGAAGTGGTGAAAAGGGACTAAGTCACCCGGGTTGGTGGTATTATTCCCAATATCAGGATTTATTTAAGAATTTTTCATATTTTAATAGTTTGGTAATATCTTTATCCTATACATGGTAGAACCAAGATAAAACATACTCTCGGCTAAATTTTCAATTATTTAAAATGAAAAAATGCAACCTATATGCACTTTCACTAATGCAGAATTTGAAACCCTAAAATGAAATTTGACTAATATTAAATGCAATGCAATGTGAATTATAGGATAATGATGGACTCCAAATAAAATATTAAATTATTCTAAAAGTTAGGTTCACCAAAATGTGGACAAAGATTAGGCACCCTAATACTCCCTTGCACTTCTAGGGTTTTTCACTTGAAAGGAGAGAGATGGGCCAAAATGGGAAATATACCCACTCAAAAATATGCAATTATGGATGAAATATGCCTAAATGAAATGTATCAATGCAATAAATTGATAAAGGAAACGAATTATTAATGGAAAAACTCAAAAATGCATGTTTTCTGAAAACACAGTGTTGTATGCAAAAACACCTAGAAAGATGAATAGAAATGCAATCAAAGCATAACAAAAAAGAAAAATAGAAAGAATGCACATGGAAAATGAGTTTTAGAGTAGAATGGAGACTAGAAATGATGTTGATCCTAAAATTTTGGCCTATTGGGACACTTACACCATTCTGGGCGACTTAGTCCCAGATCTAGAAAATTGCACTGAAGCCCATTTTAGCTAAATGGGTATCCAAATCTATAGAAAACTTTGAAAATAATGTGCAGTGGGACTAAGTCACCATTGATGGTGACTTAGTTCACTTTGGCCTTTTTGGAAATCCAAAAGTGGAAACAAAATCTCTTGATCTGCACTTTCTCTTCCCCCAAGTGTCTGGTTCTAAAACTCTATTTTTCTACACTGTAAGTGACTTTTTGTTGATATGTTAACCTATTAAACAAGGAGATGTCTTCAAAAAAATTTCCACTTGATCTTTAATGATTTCCAAGCCTTCAAAGTACCTAAATTTGCAAACACACAAAGAGAGAAAGAGAAATGTTGAATGTTAGGGCATGGGGGTTTGCCTTGGTCAAACCCCTTTTTAGGTAATTAAACTAAAACAAAGAAATAATCTAATGAAGCATTAAATAATGGAATTAGAGACATACCATGATGATTGATCTTGATTTTCTGTAGCAAAATATGAACAATCTGCCCTTGAATGTCTGAAAAAGCTATCTGGATGAGTTAGAATGCTAAAACCTTAGCTTTCTTGACTTGAAATAGAAGATGAATGATGAATGAAAAAATGATGAGGTTATGAATTATGGTTTAATGGCTTGTATTTATAGGAAATCCACCTAATTTTCCTCTTAATTTGATCCCCAAGGCCGACATGAAGGAAAAATAAACTTGAAATCCATTTTTTCCCACTCAAACCTTAAAAATAGCCCAAATGGAACTACGTCACTAGGATGGGTGACTTAGTCCCACCTAGATTGGAATAATTCACCTAGATGGGAAACTTGGTCCCGCAGGGGCTCTTTTGCTAGTTGGATTGTCAGGGAACGAATAATTTTAATTTTTATGTTGATTTCATCAAGTCTTTGATCAAATTAGGCCTCAAGATGCATAATATGGGGCCATAGGGGCCTATTAATGATGATGTGAAGGGTAATTAGGTCTAGGGACACAAATTTCAATGTGAAAGTGTGATTAAATACACTTTACAACATTAAAATGGGGTCCACATAGCCTAGAAATGCACAACATCTAATGTTCCATATAAAAAAGTACCCTTTTCTTGACATGGGATTAATTGGACTTAATGAGGCCTTGATTTAGGTATTGTGAGGCATTTTATGTATCCACACTAGGCCTTGGATCCTTGCAAATTGAATAAAATGCTTTTAATGATGTCTTGTGAAGGTGTTGTGTAGTGTTGTAAGACATTTCTACATTCTTCTAGACTTTATTCATTACAATTTACCTAAAAATCACCTTTTCATCACTAATAAGTCCTATTTTGAAGTGTTGTAAAGTCTTTTAATAATATTTCACACTTTTTTAGGCATAATTTCAATATTTATCCCTTTCTTATGCTTTATTTGGCCCCTTTATGCCCTTATAAGGCTTAATTAAGTGCATTTTTGAATGTTAGCCCGATAAACAACAATAAATACAAGATAATTCCCGACACCCATTTTCAGGTCCTAGGTGAGACCCATTCGCCATGGGTGGAAAATAAGTCCACCTTGGCTCCAAATTCAAAATATTTTAAATTTCTTTTCAGGTTATTATTCAAAAACATTTGATGTCGTCCTATGATGAGATATGAATGGGTAACTAAAGCACTAGATTGTATAAATAATTATTTTTCTTCTCATTTTACATCTCTCATTCATTCCATTCATCCTTCACTATTCTTCTATTTCAAGTCAAGCAAGCTAGGGCTTTCACATTGGAAATCATCAATTTAGCTTCCTAAGACATACAAGGGTTGATTCTACAAGTTTTTTTGTATAATTTCAAGATCAATCATCATGGTAAGGTAATCTATTCCATTATTTCATGTTTAAATCTATTATTTCATCATTTTAGTTTAATTACCTAAGCGAGGTTTGACCAAGGCAAACCCCCATTCCCTAACAATCAACATTTCTCTTTCTTTCTTTATGTGTTTGCAGATTTAGGTCCCTTGGAAGCTTGGAAATCATTGAAGATCAAGTTGCATGGTTCTTAAAGTCCTCTCTTCATTCGACAAGTCAAAGAATCAATAAAATCTTATTTTCAGACCTATGAATCAGAGTTTCAGAAGTGGACACCTATAGGAAGTCAAAGTGTAGATCAGAAGCCCCAAAATTCAATTTTGAAAATCCAAAAATTCAAAAGTGGACACATTCACCATGGGTGGAAAATGAGCTCCATTTGTAGGTCAGTTTTGTGTTTTTTGCATTTTCTGACACAGTTTACCAAAATTGGGACTGATTCACCCAGAATGGTGAATGAGTCCCTCCAGGCCTAAAAATCAACATCAAAAATGTTTCGAAAGAAATTTACATTCTCCTTCAAGGTTTCAGGTGAACAATTTCAATCTGATTCATTTCTATTGCAGTTTTATGTTCGTTTTAGGTGATTTTGTATTACACAATGTGTTTTCAAACAAAACATAATTCCTAGATTTTGCATTCATAATCAACCAATTAGTTCATATGAATGCATTTATATCATCTCATTTAGCAAATATAACACCATACATAACATAATTTGAATGAACCCTTAGCATTTTTGGGCCCTATCTCTCTCCTTCTGGGTGAAAAGCCTTAGAAGAGCTAGAGAAGTACATAGGAACCCAAAAATCTATAGTCCATTTTGGTGAACTTTCTTTTTTGAATACTCTCTTGTTTGCATTGGAGTCCTTCATCATACATCTATCTTGCATTAGTATTTGCATGAATTCCTTTGCATTATAGGTTTCAAATTTTGCATTCATAGAAAGTGCATTTAGATTGCATTTTTGTCGTTTAATTTCCTATAAATTTTCTTGATTTTTGAATTTTTCATTTAGCTTTACATCATAACACTCAAAATTCATAAAAATTAGTGAATTTTTTCTAAAATTTTTGAAAAAATTCCATACTGGGATGCATTTGCCACCTTCGGCTAATCAGTCCCTCTTGTCCACTAAAATAGTCTTGTACATAACTAAACAAACTGGTTTTAGGCTTTTGATTGCATCCATCAGTTATCTATATCACTTGGCTGAATTTCCCTAACATACATTTCACTTAGAATAGCTCATTTCATGCATTGTTTAATTTCACTTTTATATTCACAACATATCATTTTCAGACAATTGCATTATGTAAACAAAAAATTAAAAATTGCAAATTGCATTGCACTGTGATTTCTTTCATTTTAAGATGTTTTCTTTTGAAAGATATACTCTTTCTTTGATTAAACATGGATTTTATAAGCATAATATCAGCTTTTATGAGTTTTCTTTTGACTACCATAATAAGGACTTTAAGAAACAATCCATTAATACAATTGTTAATCTTACATTGCCCATTGGTGAGTATGGTAGTGTTGACAATCATAGCACACATACTTGTTCTTCTTCCAATACCTCTCCTATTAGTGACAAAGGTATTTTGGTGCAAGTAGTTACAATCCTTGAAGTTCTTGATTTTCCCTCTCCTTATTCCCCTTTGGATGACCTTACACAACAAGAACATATGATCATAGACACATTCCTCAACATCACCTTGCTAGGTCTCCATGCTCATGACAATCACACTTGTTCATCTCTTAATATCCATCCTTGAAGTAACGAGCATAGGATGGTGTTAGAAGAAATTCCTATTAAAAATCATGACACCCTTGATCCTCCCTTCCCTAATGCCTCTATCCTATGGGAAGATCTATTTGCAAACCATAGCGGTTCTTCTCTTGATACCTCCTCCACTTGTGATGAAGCTACTTTACAAACCTCAAACTTGGATGAACATATTACAAGCTCTCTTAGTAGGGTAGTTAATATAGAACAAGAGAATGATACCTTAATGGCAATGGACATTCACCTAACACCTTCTCATAATCACCCCCCTTCATACTACCCTCATTGATCATTCCCGTATTAGCAATGAAGTCATTTTGGAAGAACCTTGCCTTACCTATCAAGAACATGTGGCTTGTTGTCCTCCTACAAACTCTCCTCCTAGGGAGAATATCATGATACTAGACTATGAAAAAAATTATAATGTATCTTCATTATCTCAATAAGTGGTTCTTGATTTCCCTCACTTAGAGATACATCAACACAAGACTGCTGAGGACATGAATTCACAAGTTCCCCTTAGATCCCCTTTGCTCAATGGACCACATACATATCTTGTAGGAAATCGTAACAACCCTCTCATCCTTTACCCACCTTCATTTAATCTCACACAACACACCCCTAATTCCTCCTTCACAATGAATGGCCTTGAACATCATCCTTCCCAAAACATTCAAACTGTCATCTCACAAAATACTCATGATTTGAATTCATTAGATTTTTTATCCTCCTACAATAAAGAGAAAAAAATCTCACAATCTATATAGTCTTGCATAGGTATGACATCCAAGCAAGTTGTATCTTTGATGCCCACCATATCACTACCTTCTACCCTTGATCAAGTGGGTATCTTGTTGAGACTTCTTCAAGATTACTTGATCACCCTCCCTCCTTGAACTCACAAGAAATGCTATTCCAAGACTTCCTTTTGTGCATATCATTGAGTTCATGGTCACTCCACTAATGAATGTTAGGCTTTCAGTCATAAAATCTAACATTTTCAAGAGTTTGGTATGATTCCCTATGTGGGGGCACCTCATTCCTCTAATTTCTATTTATTTTCACTCTAGCATGCATTTCATTAATGATTTTGGCTCACCTTTGTCCTAGACTCAATGGGGGAAAAGGGATCGATAGCCTTGTCCTTGTATGTGACTTTTGGTTGCCTCCTTTGGGCTAGTCGTTAACCTCTAATGAATACATAAGAGCAAGCTTGGGATGTGGCTAGCATTCCTTAGGTTGGATCACATATCATATACCTCTCTCTTTCATGATGTAGCTTATCATAAACATATGACTTGGAATATGGATTTTTGAGTAAGCTCTCATGTCTTCTTCTTTCTCTTCTACTTTAAAGAAATTTCTCATAGTACAGATGCTTGCAATTACTTTAAAGTTGGGGTATACATCACTACTAGCATTTCATTGTGCGATTTTCTTTTTCATGTGATTCCCTCTCTTGGAAGCATTTGAGACAATGTTCCCCAAGATGAGACCTTGCACTTCTTCTCTCTTGGAAACAAGATGAGATCGTTTGTTTCTATCCTCTTACAAAATTGAGCTTGATATACCAAGATGAGTCACGTAATCTAACAAATAAAAAAAATACCTTCCTTTGAACAATCCTTACACTATTTTGCATTAACAATGTCTATGAGGTCAAGGTGATGGAATTTTTTTCTTAACTCATAGAGCTCAAAAATCATTTTTCCTTTTCGCACCTTGTTAAAGTTATTAGGAGGTATAACTTTGATATGGTTGAGTAGGAGTCCCATCTAGCAACATGACTTTTCCCCATAGACACTCTATCCGCTTGTGGAGTACACCAACCAGCTGACGCTCCTCACCTTTTGGATTTCTCACCTTGTGGATAACAATTAGAAGCTCTCATGGCCCCAAAGTGAGTATGTTGTCGACTCCTAGTTCTAGAGTGAATTCAAAGCTCCCATTGGGTCTCTAGAGTTAGTACATCCTTTCACCTTCGGCCTTGCCTTTAGCCTTTCCTTGCCATTGCATGATTTTGCATCTTGTGGACTTGACATAGGATCTTCAATCCTGGGGGCTTGGCCATCTCCTTTGATCTTTGTCATTCTTTTTCATCTACATCCATGCATAAGGATCTCTCTTGAATGTCTACTTTAGTGTGAGTTTGAAGTAAGTTCATCCTCACTAAAGTGGGGACCAAATTTTCATAGAAAAAAAAATACCCTTTATTTGACATGCTTAGGATTAACTTGATCTAAATTTGAGCCCTTAATTCTAGTTGTGGAGGCATTTTATGCATCCACACTCAGGTCTCTGACTTTTTGAAAATTGAATAAAATGCTTTTAATGAAATCTTGTGAAGGCATTGTGAAGTGTTGTAAGACATTTCTACATTCTTCTAGACTCTATTCATTAGAATTTACCTAAAAATCACCTTTTCATCACTAAACAAGTCCTATTTTGAAGTGTTGTAAAGTCTTGTAATAGGATTTTACGCTTTTTAGGCATAATTTCACTATTTATCCCTTTCTTATACTTTATTTGGCCCCTTTATGCCCTTATAAGGCTTAATTAAGTGTATTTTTGAATGTTAGCTCGACAAACAACATTAAATACAAGATAATTCTTGACACCCATTTTCAGGTCCTAGGTGGGACCCATTCACCATGGGTGGTGAATGAGTCCCACTTGACTCCAAATTCAAAATATTTTAAATTTCCTTTTGGTTTTTTATTCAAAAACAATGGATGTCGACCTGTGATGAGGTATGAACAGGTAACTAAGGCACAATATTATATAAATAAGTGTTTTATTTTACATCTCTCATTCAATTCATTCATCCTTCATTCACATAGATATATTCTTCATTATTTATTCACCATTCTTCTATTTCAAGTCAAGAAAGCTAGGGTTTTCAATTTGTAAATCATCAATTTAGCTTCCTAAGACATACAAGGGCTGATTCTACATGTTTTTTTGTAGACTTTCAAGATCAATCATCATGGTAAGGTAAATCTATTCCACTATTGCATGTTTCATTCTATTCTTTCATCATTTTGGTTTAATTATCTAAATCGGGTTTCACCAAGGCAAACCCCAATGCCCTAACAATCATCATTTCTCTTTCTTTCTTTTTGTTTTTGTAGATTTAGGTCCCTTGGAAGCTTTGAAATAATTTAAGATCAAGTTGCGTGGTTGTGAAACAAAAGATTTTGGTACCCTATTGGACACTTACCCTTCTAGGGTTTTTCACATAAAATAGAAGGAATAGGGTTCAAAATGCACAATGTTTCATTCAATATTAATGTATGCATGGGTGGGAAATGGATGTGAAGTGTGTTTGGATGCGTTTGAATGCTTAGAAATGAAAATAAGTGAATTTATACTAATCTAATACAAGATGCTGGAAAACACAGTCTTGATTACAAATATGAACTAGAAATCTAAATAAACGAAAATAGAATTTGATGAAACCAAACATAGTGCACCTGGAGATAGAATGATGTTACTGGAAGATTTTGGGATGTCTCATAAATCACTATTTATGGCCATTGGGACTGATTTTCCATGCATGGCGAATTAGTCCTCCTTCTGATGAAAACTTCTGAGAATAGGTTTCTAACTGCTAGAAGATTAAATCTAACAAAATCAACTTTTCAAGTCTACAAGTAGGACTCACTGGCCATGGGTGGCGAATTGGTCCACCTACAAGAATTTACAAATTCAATAGTAAATTTTTTGGAGCTAGATCTGCACTTCCACTTCCTATAAATGTCTACTTCTGAAACTATCAGAGTCAGGTCTGAAAATGACTTTTT